>CM042149.1:38878247-39160945 GCA_023376005.1 Doryteuthis pealeii | reverse complement strand
ATCTATTCAATTCAATAAAGAACGTCATAGAAAGTTGACCAATATTTATTAATGAGACACTGCATCGAGCTATATACAATTTGAAATCTACATTTACAATGAATTATTTTGTTGTGTTAAGAATCTTTGTTATAATAACATACAAATATTTATACATATTTAACTGTTTAGTACTGAGGACATCTGTTTAATCTAAGATATTAAAGAGTATCTCTATTTAATGCATAAGTTTGAAGTCTAGATTGATATGTCCATGTATCCCACACAAAAATATATTAATCAATACTACGATAAGTATAATAGTAATTCTAGATTTATTATTAATTACAAAATCCAACAACCTTATTAGGCATCACATCACGAAGCACTTGGTTAAGTCTTTATATAAAAATTTCACGAAAATTTAATTGAAAATTAATTTTGAAAGCCTCTAAAAATTACAGAGAGACAAATGAGAGAGCCAGTACCATATATCACGACAACTGTTGTTCTCGATGGTATAAACGCAAAACCTCATCATTCATATAAGCTCGTTATACCCGAATAATCATATCTTATTATTCCACGAACTAATCAGAAGAACAAATATCTAACCAAACAAAATTTCTCAAATACCTGATCACTCGAATTATCCTGATGATATAGCTCTTTACTGTATCTTATTCATTCTGGCTCTAAATTTTGTGTATTGAGACCACTTTAGTATATTATAACTTCGGCAACTCTTGCAAGTATTTTTTTGCCGTCAGCTTACGTTTTAAGAATAGTTCTCTTCTCTTAGACGGTTTCTAATAACAGTCTCTAAGCAATGGAAATAGTCTCTGTGAGTAATAGGCCTATAAACAAACCTGGATTTTGAGATGAAAAAGCCTACACACAGTCTGTCAATAAAGTATATAATCCACTCAAATACGACGTGGGTTAATATTTTAAGTATTGAGTTTTCAGAGCTAGTTCCGAAAAGAATATATGTTAAGGTTCATATTCATGCACGCTTACAAGTAGATTTATACACATCGAGAAAAGCGTGCTTCATTTTTTCTTTAATTACTTCTAATTGAATCTCTCAAATTCTCAATTACTAATTCCATAATTTACGATATAGATTACCCTATTTCCATTACCTAACCGAATATTACTAAGTTCCTTTCTATAGATTTTGTGGTTATTTACCGCCTTATAATTGTAAAATTTAACTTGTATAATGTGATTTCGCCAATTCTCATGATAACTCAAGCACGTTTTGTCAACCCTCATAATGCGTTGATAAGGCGATTTACATCAGGCTGCGTCGCCTGTATTCCGTCCCCCATTCTTAATCTATAGAACACTCATAGCCGATTGCTTCTTTACCAGCACCACTGGTTTAAACCTCACCACACTCCCCCCTACTTCGTATGTGTTCTATTCTATAATCACTTGATTCTAATCACGACAGATTTGAATTTGCACCGTGTGTGTCAATGTTATTCTAGTTCTTTTTATTCGACACTTGCGTATCTTTGAAAACCAGATTAACCTTAAGAACAATCAACGAGATCATAGCCAACATTAAGGACACAAGATGACACCAAAAAACAATGTCTCTCACAATCTAAGATTCGCTCACTGCACTAACCACAACGATTTCTCTATGGTGACAAATAGTCTCACAGTCCTGACACTACTACAGATGAAGTCCAAGAAAAACAATAGCTGTATCAGGGGATGTCCTATCACAGCGCAAATCATTACCTCAAATAATAGAAAATGAACATAACGAATAATAGATAGACATTCGGCTGGAAAAAAGCAGGACAAACTCATAAGTATGTCGCTGTGGCACTACCATTGATTACCAGTTGTAGGCGGGCCAGAAAATCTACAATCAACACAGCCTATTAGATCGGATGCCGTTGCAGAAGAACCTACAATAATACCTAATAAGGCACACCGTATAGCAAGAGAGAGTTATTGGATTCTGTGTTTCTCTAATCCCAGCAAGATATGATTGAGTTTGAACAATAGAATACTACAAAACTATGAATAACTAAATACTTGAAATAATATAGCAAACATATCAAGAAAATATTAAATATACTTTTCAAAATCTGCAATCTCTCACTTTATTCTCAAAAGACAAAAAATAAAACAAAACAAATGTATCGTTAAAATGACCATAGCGATGAAACTGTTGTAGAACATTTACTCACATATAATGAAACAGAATATAAAGTATAAGTTGAGTATGCGTGATCAATTCAGAACCAGTAAAATTATTTTTACATTTTTAAGATAATAAAAAAGTTACATGGTTAAATACAATAAGTTTACTGCGAATCATTAAAATTATTAACAGAGTAGTTGTAGACATACGATTTCGAATAGGGGTTAAAGTGGAAAAAGAACAGGGAGATAGATGACAGCTTTGTTTAACATGTGTTGATCTTTTCCAAGTTCCAGATTGTAAAGATGTGGTAATTAGCTACGAAAATATTAAGTCGTCTTCAACAGATACAAGCGTGAAGCAGCGGACTGTTAAATGGCCATTGGCTCATTCTCGAGTTTAGATGTTCAATTTACTACTCTTACCATGCGTTGTGATAATATGGGATATCTTATAAATAATAAATATGTTGAACTTTTTAAAACTAATATGAAAAGTCTTGATGTCATTTTCTAAAAAAAAGCAATTAAAAAAAGTCAATGTGAGTAAATCGTTTAACAGAAGAGAATTCAACCAAAGCCCAGACAGCCAGCTACACACATGGCAACAAGAATTAGAAGAACGATAGCATAATTTATCTAACAAAAAGCAGACAAGCTAGGGAACGAGCGCTGATCGAAGCGACCAATAGTATAAACAGGTACAAGACTATAAAGTAATTACAAACATGTAAGAAATAGTTAACAAGATAATAACGCTTATAAATTAAATTCGGTTCACTCTCATCAACCCCTTACAATAACATATGTCTTGAAACTACATTATTTATTACATCACTATGGGAATTTAGTGCAGTTCTTCAGACCAATATTACTTAATTAAAATTGCAAGATTAAAATAGAAAGAGAAAAAAATGCTTTAGAGATAGTCTTATAGTAAAACGGATCGATTAAGTTCTTTATGAATGGCTCATAAGTGGATAGTTCAAGAGATAAAATGCTGTAGAGAATATAGATGAATCTAGATACCTAACATTAAGAAAAAATGTATGATATTTTTTATTTAGATCACAATTATTGGTGAACATATGTGCTGTTGTTGTCTTATATTGAGTTATTTAATCATGATAGTTATAAACTGAGCTCAAAACTTTACCTTTGAAATTGCCTTCTATTGTAGGCCTTAAAAGATATTCATCAAGGAAGTTTATTGACTTTTACACTTTGGAATAACTTATAACCATTTTCAATGTAAGGTAACTATATTGTATCATTTTCTAACAAACATATTTACTTTACGATGGCTTAAACTATATCTTTTTAACATTTAACTTAGTAAAACAGATATTTTTTTGTGTCACCAATATAATCACTATACCAAACGTCACTCTTTAGGTTCTTTCTTAGGAAACTTTATTCAGAGTTTCTATATCATGAGAATACAGTAAATGAGAAACAATAGACCAAATTCAAAGGAACATAATGAGTAGAATAAGAAAACAATTTTTATATCTAAATACACTTAACATATATCAGATTTCAATAATATTCAAACATATACGTTCTTAAGAATTAAAAAACATATATAAAGAAAAATTTTAAAATTTGCTTCTAAATGCACCTAATATTATATATAATAGTGAACTTAATTTGGTGTCAAACTAATAGAAATTCATCGGCGAAACCTTCCCACTCAGCGCGTCAGAAAATATGGACCCAAGCAACCTGAAATTAGAAAAAATCCAAGTAATAAATTGTTAATTAGTTTGTGTGAATTTTTTTACCCGCGGCCATTGCACCAACCACTTGTTTGGGTCAATTTATATTCCAGAAAGACAGTTTTGTCGTATTAATTCAATTCTTGTCCGGTATATATCAATTTTTAAACCAGAAGATTTTAAAACTCTATTAAAAAAAAAAATCTACTTACCCAACCCATAGATGAGGCGACCCCTAACAGCATTCTTTTTTTATTAGACTGAGACATATTTCAAGAGTAGAGATTTTCTCAAATACTATTATCCTGTTTTCAATTTACTAATTAATTCTTTAAATTCTTACTAAATCTTAAAATATCCCCACCCAACAAACAGTTTTCTAACCCCATCGGGCTTACCCGTCAAGGGGCAAAATCCATTCAAGAAAAAATAAAAATTTGAAAATGCCAAAAAAAGAAAAAAATAAATAACCAATAACTAAAAGACCAGAAAAACAAACACTACAAAACTACATGAAAAGATTATAAAAACCTACAAAGCAAATATAATTTCAAAACACCGCTATGATATGGGAGCGATGCAATTGTAACAACAAAAAAAAATCGGAACTAATACAAAAGGTAAAAAAAAATTTTTAGAATACTACAGAGCCTATCGAAAGAAGCAAAACCACCACGGTATTCCCATAATATATGGACCAAAGACCTAAAATATCTAACGAATAATGCAAGCCCCCCACATATAATTTCGTTCTCCCATGAGTAAAGATACCAACATATAAAATGAATTGTACAACAAAAAATTTTTCCATAAAACTTGCGATAAAAGAGGTAATATAGATCGCACCTATGTACATATTCAAATTATAAAAATCATATAATTTTCTAACATTCCCAATTCGCGAAAAAAAACTTATGAACATAAACAAATACTAAATAAAAACGAAAAAAAAAAAAAATAAAAAAAAATAAATAAAAAAAATAATAAGACCTATGATATATAACACATAAATAAGATATATATATTTACGAATAACAACAAATAAACCAAAGTAAAAAAAACCGTTAAAATAAAAAAAATAGGTAATAGTGAAATTAAGAATACATATATAATATAAAATATAACAAAATAACATACAATCAATACAATATATAAAAAAACATATTAAAAATAATAATATATTAAATAATTACAACGTCTTGTTGATATCTTTCGTTATTATACTACAGATTGAGATTTTATTATTTTTTTTTTTTTTTTTTTTTGTTTGGGGGGGGGGTAATAATAATAAGAATAAGTTTCAGAACGTATTAACTCTATCCTTAATTTCACTATCACCTTCAGATTTCTTTTTCTCATTAAATCTATACAAACAACTTATCAAACTTTAACATTTCCAGTGTCAACATTTTTACACCGTGCAATGAATAAAATGTGCCAAATGTCAGTAGGTCATGTATCTAAAAGTGCTTTTTATTGATTATCTATATATACTATTATATATATTATATATATATATATATATAATATGGGAAAATGGTGAAGTGAGGTTTAATCCCGACGAAGAAGTATGTGGAAAAAGTAGATCAAACACGATGGATGTTTTAACTGGAAACTGGAAATGCTTTTACTTCGTCGACCGATCTATGCAACTTTCGGTCTAACGTTAAATCACTATTTTCCAAAGTGAAACTTGGTATGTAACGTTTCTTTTGCTGTCAATGAATAGGCACATTCAAAAATGCTAGACAGAATACAGGTCGTGATCATTAAGTATGGTGGGGGTGAGTTACATCAGATCACCATTACTGACAAGCGGTGGAGCTGTTATGTCCGATTCGATGAGATAAAACAGCTTATACAACCAAAAAAATCAGGACCTACTACTTGATTAACAACACACACACATATAACTAGATATATATATATATATATATTATATAATATTATATATATAATATATATTTACAACCCATCGCACAAAAGCAGAATGTGACACAAGGCATTTCTTAAGTGAGTTTTAACCCGTTTAAAATTAAAGAATTTTCCTTCTCCTAACTGTTGCCTTAAAACAAGATTCAAAGAGCCCATTTGCTTTTACTAATTTACCTCAAACTAGAGGAGATAGTGCGAATCATACTTTTCCCAGATGTGAAAATCTAAACATCCTGGTCCGTTTGAAATCGAGAGTACAGACAACTTCCATATCTTCTACTCTAACCATTACATCACACCATCAACTTGACTGGATATAATCCATTCAGATGACTATACTGTATATTTTTTCCATCTATGATAGATAATTAACCTGTATACATTCACATTAGTCTCGACAATAATAAACTAGTGAGATCTTTTCGAATCTGTAAAAAACCGTTCGAATTCAAATTGTAAGTGATTAATCGTTAATTTTTATCAACAATTTTTTTTATCGTCTAAAAAAGTTATTAGTTCGGTAGACCGCTCTGGATAGAAGGTAGCAACATCCCGGGTCAATCCGCTGCGAATCTTACTAATACGTGGATTGGCATCCACACCGTCTCCTAAAATCTCTCGCGTTTTCGTACTTAAAGCCAATACTCTGGTCCATACACTTCACAGATGAGATAATTCACGTCGATTGGTGGTATTTACTCTGCCACATCCGGACCGAAGGGGACTGTCTAGCAGCCATAATGACCAGGCCAAGTATCCGGTCAAATGACACTCAACGTAATAAAAGTTTTATGTAATCTGTCAGTACAAGCTGAAATCCATTCCACTGTATTTTATATCATTGTTTATAAAGTTATGTCGAATGATGGATAGAAGACCACATTAGTCTAGGTTAAAAGTGTCGTTAAGAGTAACTTGAAAGTAAAACTCTTTTTAGACCATATATTTTTTTGTTGAAAGCCATCATATGGAGAAATGAAAAAGTTTTAGTAAACGGAACAGACTTTGGGTCCTTTACGAAAAACTTTTCTCATTACCGCCAATGGATACTAGCATGTAAAAGATAAGGTACGAAGATGTTGGCTTGTTAGTTACCACTTGCCATGCTTTTAAGATGGATACTAATAGTTATGTTGCTTCATTTTGTCAGATCTGTTTGCCAAGTCAGATATACAATATCTCCTCTTCCTGACAGTCATCTGCATGGGTTTCCGTGTCAGTCAAGGGATCGAAAAGGAAGCCGTTCGTCCACATCACAATGCCCAATGAAAGCAACATGTAGAAACGAATTGTTTTTTCTTAACGGCATATCAAACCTCAGTAGGGTCATTTAATGCCGAAAAATTTTGAAATTACATCATCTAATGGATATCAATCTTTTTTTAATAAACCATTTTTCTATTAAACCGTAGGTGGGACCCTAAGAGGTAACTACCATTCCGGACAGAGTGGACCCTGAGCAATGGTTAATGAAGAAGGTGTTTCCATTCCCCAATACCTCCAAATACTGGAATCCTCAACCATCAATAGAGTTTTAAACGGCAACTTCCAGACATGAAACCCTCGACCACCGCCTATCATCACATATATAAAAAGTGCTTGGGTGCTTGGGGCGATCAATATGTGCTAGGACTGACGTGATCATCGATTGATCGAGAGGGACCATCTCCGACCGCCCCGTCTAGCCTAAATTAAGGATCTATATGGAGTATAGCCAGCTCATTGCAATCCACCCAGGATTTCGTCCTTAAGACACTCACGGGTGTCACACACTCACGCTAACGGGTTTCCGAATGGAGGAGTCCTTACCCTTGCAGAGGTGGCGTCGTGTAATCGAACGCCCCAGCCAACATATATGAACTGAGAATGGCGGTGAACTGAAGTTTGGTCTCCTGGCATTGCACGTTAACTGCAATTAAATGGTAAGTATCACCAATCTGGATTCTCCTGTGGAGTGTAGATACACCCTTGCTATTAGTGCCAGTTCATCTGGCCCGGATTGGTAGTACCTGTTAAGATCCCAATTGTCACAATAAGGTGAAGAAATGAGTTTTAAAAATGTGTTTTATAAAAAAAATTGAGGCAATGACACAAAACGTCTCGCAGAAACTACCCTGGATTGACATGCCGAAAAAGCCCAACTAACCAGCCAGCCAATTTTTATTTCGATGGTCGAAATGAAGACAAACGTAAAACTGACAGGAATGGCAGCGTGGGTAACGGTTCCGCCGTAATAAAAATATGATACTCAGACTAACAAATCACAAATTCCTGAATATATATCCCCTACCTGACGACCTTCCTGTTCAGCATTTTGAGAATGTCCTTCATTCGAAGCAAGAACTACAATCCAAGTCACTAAGATGGTCTAATTGACCGACACGTGCATCGTCGAGAATAATCATCCCATTTTCCATAACTACCCCGTGTTTCTATCTTCTCCACATACTGTTATAGATGTGTTTTGCCTTCGTTCTAATCTCAAATGGAAAAGGCAATACCTCTTTCTCCCTCACCTCACTATGGTAAATAGTAAGGAAAACTGATGTCTTTTACTGGTAAGGTAACCGATTCTAAGAAAAGATCGTGAATTAAAAACCCAGAAACATGTTCGCAGAAAAATCTTGGCCCCTAAAAAAAAAATCTAACAAGTGGGCAGAAAAAAAAACTATTCTTAACTGTTATCAGTTCTCCCAAAAAGTTTGGCCTACATCCACCAAACCTCAGCACGTATAAATCAAAATCACACTGTGTGACAGCTAGTCCTAGCATTCACCAAAGAGACAGACAAGTACTTTTATAATCTAATTACATGGGGAGATTCGGTCTCCATTTGTCTGTCTATCCGAAATATTAACATCAACCTCTCATCATATTACCTGCAAAATCGCTCGATCCATAGGAATAAAGAACACCTGTAAATACAATTAAAAAATCATTTTACTACTGCCCCTCTTTTGTCCCAGCTCATCCAGAAGGTTTAACTAATAAATATTTCCAAAAATAAATAAATACCTTTAATTTTGTAATAAAAAGCAACGTATGTGTAAAACATATTCAAAAATAATTATCTATAAATAATTAAATAAGATGCACGCAACATTTTTCCCAGGATTTGAAAAATTCTGTTTGAAGCAAAGAGTAGGGTGAGCTCAGCAGAAGCGATAAACGCTAATCTGAATATTTAATTATAACAAAGAATCAAAAAAGAAAGAAAGAAAAGCAGAGAGAGACAGAGAGAGAGAGAGAGAGAGAGAGAAGAAGAGAGAGCAGAGAGAGCAGGAGGGGTAAATCAAGATTAATTATATACCTTTTACATATTGAACTGATTTTGAAATAGCTCTTAAGTAAACCATAATTGAGGAGAAAGAACCAAGTTCACATTTCTAATTTTATTTATTCATTTATTTTATTTTTACCTCCTTTGATAAAATTTAATTTTACTTACTTATGAACAGACCCTACTAACAGAGTTTTAAACCGCTCTACCAACAGGCAATATCTTACACAATATCTAAATTTATTACACCAGCCCGGGTGGTGTTTTTTTTTGGCTAGTATGTATAAAAGTCTGAAGAATAAACGAAAAGGACTTGTATAATACAAATGTACTAGCAGGACTTGTGATTAGTACCACAGTATGATTAATTAAATTATCAACAACGTTTTATAATGTTTACATAAAGAGACCTATTTCAAAAATAGTTTCATATGTAAAAATGTATCAATAATAATCTGTATTAACTCCTCTCCCGCTCTCTCTCTCTTCTCTCTATATATATATCATATATTATAAATAATATATCATATATTATATAGCTATAGTATAACTCTTTTTCTTTTCTTTCACCTTTTGAATCTTAATTGTGTTTATTTAATACAGATTAGCGATATCTGCTTCCTGCGAGCTAACCCCTTACTCTTTCCTTTTCTCCTTTTCAACCTTTTAATATTTTTCCTGTATAGTATTTCCTATTTTTCTTTTCTTCTTTATGAATAAAAACGGAATATCCATTATTAGCTGAAGGCGACGACAACTCCATAAAAAATAGAATTCGCTGATAAGGCAAACCAAGATAATCAAGGATATACAATTTTGAATGGTATCCTCATTTTAACCAGATGGGTTTGAAGATAATATAACTGTCGTACAAATTACGTAACACGAGTAATTTAATTTAATAGATCCGCTAATAGTTATACTACTATGAAAAAGAACAAAAAAACTTGAAAGCGGGTCTCTGGCATACGGAAAATAATCTAAGATTTTAAATCCATACATGTGAATTCCACATAAGAAAACACGTGAAAACCAGGAACGAAAGAAATTGTCATCGTGGTCGACTTAATGTCACCATTAATGACGTTGATTGGTTGGCACCTTCCGTCTGCGAACACGACTCGGCGAGAGCGTATTTTTTTTGTTTCTTTACTACGTTAAGCGCTGGGCGGGTTATTTTGGAGGATGAGAGTGTTGCCCAAGCCGCAGATGCCCTCTCTCCACACTCGTCCACTGTGGTCCAAGGAATATAAAACCTATGTAGTTTGGCAACAGCAGTGTCATCAGGTGTTGCTGTGTAGCACTGAAATTCAGACATGTACTTCCCCTTAGGGACACGAAACTACGATTATTTTCAGAGTTTTACTCCCCTAGGAGGATTTTATCACGATTATACTGGTACAAAGAAATATGAGCGCGAAGTACATAAAATAGACTGTTTAACCTAATTTGGGGAGCTGAAATTCATGGAAGATCCGTTTTTACTCATCCCTTTAGTTTTTTTAGATATGCATACTAGTATCTCATCTTGAGCACACATTCTGTACATAAAGGCGTATATGCATCAGGTTAATATTCTACTATATGTGACTGAACTATATGTCTTCTTTTTTTTTTTTCTTTTTTTTTTTTTTTGTTTTTTTTTTTTTTTTTTAGTTATATCAATAAATATAAGGATAGTATTCACATTATAAATATATCATATCAAAACGGAATTTCGGTTAAGTTAAAGCGTAGCCAACAGTCTCAATCACAACAGTCAATAGTCGCACTGGCAGTGTGCAGTAGCGTCAGTCAAATCATCCTAAGAAACACACAATTTCAACTGTCACGAGTACTATGAATTGTGTACATATGTGTCAATCCAATGTATATTTATTCCGTCATGTTCTTTATCTATCTCAGTTATCTAATAGGCTGCCAGAACACCATTGATTGAAATAGAGCACGTATAATACTGTGATATACATAAATAAGACTATTTACAAAGCCAGAAAACTAGAGGTGATTAGCGGCAAAACTGTTTATAAATTTACAATTCAGCACAATCCGGACCAACTTAAGTAAAGAAAAAAACAACACCTATCAGCCTATTCTTGCTCCAGACAAAAAATATTTTTTGTAAACCAATATATCAGTAACCAAATAAACAGTGGACAAACTTCTCGGTTGTTACAATAGACCTTGAAGGAAATATTTAACCATAAGACAAAGATCATTCATAGTTCATATTTTTGTGTAATTCTGCCCATGTTTGATAAAGGTGATTACGTAATTATTATGTCATAAGAGGTTACAAAAGTGTTAACTCTGGTTCTTAATAAAGCCATATTGGTTACCTTAAAGAAAAGGTACGGCCATGCGGGAATACTTCATAGCACCAAAACAACAAATTGCGTTAGTCATCTTATAGAAATTTATATACTATAACATATATAGGTGAAACGAATTCCCCAGGCTATATAAATTTACAAAGTGTCCAACATACACCATATCATAGTGTAATAGGCAAATAGTGGAAACCACTTACTGTAAGTAGAGAGTCGGCTAACGTTGGGCCATGCACCATAGGTCTGGCTGTGAGACGTGACAACAACGTCCGAAAGCAATTTCAGGTAGCTTCGGCCCAAAGAGGGTTCAATCTCTTTGTTCCCGCGTCACAGTGAAACACAAAACGGTTCTCCCTGACGCAGTAAATTACCCAAAACCCCAACAAGGACCCGCTCTATAATGTCAATCACAAATTTATCAAAAATGTCTAAATAATTTCAAGACATTATCTGGTAGATGATAACCGAGCCAAAACAGAGTTGTAAATATAGGGGGCCGTCAAGCTCAGATCGATAGAGCGTCCAACTAGACCACAACGTCTGGTTCGATACCGGCCCTCGCCAAACCAGCGGTACGAGTAAGCACAGGGATTGGAGAGCTGAAGGTAGTGTGGGTCCAAGCTCAGAAGCCAAAACAATCCTTGGTCTACGCGCTAATTGAAAGGGGATAGACACTCTCACGCTGTCTGGCTGATACGACTTTATCAGGCCACCCTGACGATTTATTTATGAATGTAACTTTACAATAAGTCTTCAAAGTTCCATCAGATGACCTTGGGTCAGCCTTGTTTCGGTATCTTTGCATTAATTCCTAATTTATCAATACTTCTGGACAATTAGCTGCAAAACCAAACAAAACAACACTTAATATATAGTTATGAATGTCATATTGTGGATAACTCACCAATATGGCTTAAGTTAATACCTATGGTCAATAAAGGCATCGTAAATGCCCGGTCATATTTTGTGTGTAAAAATAACTTTTTTATTTGTCTGGAATATGGTCGCGTTTTTGTAGGTAGAGACCGCCAGAGTTAGATTATGTTATTGTTAAATGCAGCTGGCTAATTCATCTCAGATTCGATCATTTTGCGTCATTACTGACGTCAACAGCAAGTAGTTTGCTGATAACACCTATTTCTTGTGAACGGTAACAAATGGAATCACGAACAGATCAAACTTTTTTTTTATTTCACTAACCACGCTTGGTAGCCACGAGCCATAAAACACTTTAAAAGAAATATAGCTTCCTTCTAAGCACCCGATCGGAATTTCTATTCTTTTTACACAATCCAATATTGAATAGTACATTATTCATGCAACATGTGTACACGGATTACGGTGAGGATTATGAGACAGCAATCTGCCATATGAACATTTTCCTCATTATTCTTGTCAACTCACCGAATAATTCAGTACTGGCCTCTTAGTTAAAGTATGTTGTTAATTCATACAAATCGGTCGGATAAAGTAATTACTCAAGATGCTGATAGTACGCGTTCTGTGTCCCTGCAATCTAAAAATCTAAAAGGACGCATGCGTATAAATCGTATCCATACGTCCAGTGTTTTTCTTTTTCTTCCCTCACCATTTCAAGCCAACTTAAATCATTTCAATAGTTTTCTTAGAAACGATTTACACAAGATAAGGTTACAGGTAGAGGTTAGGTGCTTTAAGTTGGGACTCTTCAAAGCAAAATATGTGCATTCCCAGGACAGCACTAATACAATAGGTATCAGCAACTTCACTGAATACTGTATTTTTTTTAAAATTATCAATTTAATATACAGAACCTTATCTTCACATCGACAATAACCTTCATTGGGTTGTAGGTGGTTGGTTGGATTTTACGGCATGCCACCGCTGGTGAGTATTTTATCTGAACGACGTTTGTTTTATTCATCTAGTATGATATCCAATTAAAATAAAAAACTCCTTTAAAACTCATTTTAAAGTCAATTTACACTCATAGAAGACCCTGAACAGATACTAAACCACTGCCGGTAGATGGACTTAAGAGTAATGGCGATGAAGGGGTACTTCCAACACTGCTCTAGAATTGCACTTCATCACTAGATTTATTTAACGTACATTCCAGAACCTCAAAACAGCTCCTAGCATATATGATAAACAAGCAACTAGGTTTCCCATAAGGATCTGGACAATCATATGGTGTTAGAGCTTGATGTGACTAGTCGATTGATCAGAGCGGCGCTGTCACCGACCCAGACGCGCTAACTTAAGTCAGCGTCAAATGATATGTTGCATGTCGTGGACCTTAATATGTAAGCCACCAGCACCTAGATCTTTCGACCTTAAGCAACCACGGGTGGCTAATAGGTAGCACTATTGGGGGGGGGCGAGGGAGCGGGGGCGGGGGGGGGCGGTGCGGGGGGGGGGAGGGGCGGGCGCCGGCGGCGCCCGGCGCGGCCGGGCGGGGGGGCGGCGTGGGAGCGGGGCGGGGGGGCGGGAGGGGGCGGGGCGCCGGCGGGCGCCGCCGCGGGCGGGTGGGCGTGGCCCGGCGGGGGCCGGGAGGGGCCGGGGGGCGCGGCGGGCCGGGGCGCGCGGGGGGCGCGGGGGGGCCGGGGGCGGGGGGGGCGGCGCGGGGGGGGCGAAGGCGGGGGGCGCGCGGCCGCGGGGCGGAGCCGGCGGGCGGGGGCGGCGGGGCCGGCGGGCGCCCCCCGGCGGCGGGGCGCGGGGGCGCGCCGAGGGCGGGCGGGGCGCCCCGCCCCCCCCGGCGGGGGGCCCCCCGAGAGGCGGTGCCGCCGGGGCTGGGGGGGGGCCCGGGCCGGGGCGGGCGGCCGGGCCGAGCGGAGCGGCGGCGGCGGCGGGGGCGGCTGGGCCGGGGGGCGGGGCGCCGGGGGCGGCGCGGGGGGCCGCGGGAGGGGGCTGGGGGGGGGCCGGGCCCGGGTGCGGAGGGCGGAGGGGGGGCGCGGGCGGCCCCCTGGGCGGGGGGGCCCCCGGGGGCGCGGGGGGGGGCCCGGGGCGGCACGCGCCGGGGAGCCCGCCGGGCGGGGGGCGGGCGGGCCCCGCGGGGAGGGCGGGGGGGCGGCGCGCGGGGGCCTGGCGGGGGGTCCTTGGGCGCGGGGGCGGGGCGGCTGCGGGGGAGGGGCCGACCGCGCCGGCGCGGGGCGGCCGGGGGAGCGGGGCCGCCCGGGGGGGCGGGCGCCCGGGGGCGGGGCGGGGGGGGGCGCGCGGGGGCTCGGGGCCGGGGGGGGCCGGGGCGCGGGGCGCGCGCCGTCGCGGGGCCCCTGCGGGGGCGCGCCGTGCGGGGCGCCGCGGGTGGCGGGGCCACGGCGGGGCCGGGGGCGGCCGGAGGGGCGGCGGGGGCCCGCGCGCCGGAGGGGGGGGCGCGCGCGGCAGGGGGGGCGGGGGCCGGGCGGCGGGCCCGGGGCGCGGGGCGCGGCGGGGCCGGGGCGGGCCGGGCGGCGCGGCGAGGGGCCGCCGGCGGGGGCGGGCGGGCCGCCGGGGGGCGGCGGGGGGCGGGGCGGGGGCCGCGGGGTGCGAGGGCGAGGCCGGGTGGGGAGCGGCGCAGCCGGCCCGGCGCCGGCGGGTGGCAGCCCGGGGGGCCGCGCCGCCCCCGGGGAGAGGGCGCAGGCCGGCCCGGGGGCCCGGGGCAGGGGGCCGCCGGCGGGCCGGTGCCGGGGGGGGAGGCGGGCCCGGAGCCCGGGCGGGGGGGGCGCCGGGGGGGGCGAGGAGCCGGGCGGGGCGGCGCGCGGGGAGCGGCCCGGGGCCGCGCGGGGGGCGGGCGCCGGCGGGGGCGCGCGGGGGGGGCCGGGGCCGGGGGGGCGGCGGCGGCCGCGTGCGGGGCGCGGGCGGCCGCGCGCCGGGGGCCGTGGGGCCTTGGCGCACCGCGGAGGCCGCTGCTGGGCCCCTTCCCTCAGCGCCCTGGGGCCCCCGGGCCTCTTAACCCCCAGCTGCCGGCCCTATCCTCCCTCCTCTGCGGCGCTGGGCCGCCCCGCCCCCCCCTTCCTTTTCTGCCTTCCCTCCCCGGGCCGGCGCCGCCTCTCACTTTCCTCCTCTCTTGCCCTGCTCGGCCGCCCTTCTGTCTGTGTTGTGGAATGTTTGTGCTTGTGTGTTTTTGTTCTTGTGTTATTGTGTGTGGATGTTTTCTTTCCTCTTGTGTTGTTGGTGTGCCTGTTGTGATTGTGTGTGGTGTTGTTTTTTGTTTTGTGTTTTTTTGCTTGTGTGTGTTGTGTTGTTGTCTGTGTGGTTGTGTGTGTGTGTTTGTGTATGATTGACCTTTGTGCTGTTGTGTGTTGTTTTTTTTGTTTTGTTTTGTTTTTTGGCTCTTTGTGTGATGTTGGTGTGTTGTTGTGTGTGGTTTTGTGTGTGTTGTTGCTCTTTGTGGTGGGTTTGTGTGTGTTTTATTTTTTTGATAATGGTGTGTTGTTGTGTGTTTTGTGTGTGTGTTGTGTTGTGTGTGTTGTTGTGGTGGTGCTTTTTGTTGTGGTGTTGTTGTTGTCTTGTGTGTTGTGTGTGTTTGGTTGTGTGTTTGTGTGTGTTTGTTGAATTGCTGTCTCATTTTTCATTTCCATTTACGGGTCTAGAAACAAAAAAAAAAGACCCCCGGCTACTGACTTCCAGGGGTTCTCAATTTGAGGTGCAAAATTTCAAGGAATATTGATTAAAAGATTAGGCCACTTTGATTTTGAAAAAACAAAACAGCATGGAAAATTTATCCTAAAAAAAAAACTGCGTTCATATTTTTGTTTTCAGCTGTGCAACCGAAAATACAGATTTAACTTGCTGTAAAAAATTAGTTCAATTGATGAAAACCGATAAAATTACATATTTACAAAGATTACTCTATTCTCTTTCCAACCTATACATTTTTAAAGATGGTTAAGAAATACTCGAGAAATTGCAAAATATGAAAATGTCAGCATTTTCAGCTAAATGCTTGTAATGCTACTGAGAACTCAGCCATCAGCTGAGATGAAGTTTGTTTGGTATGGAGGTGTTTCTCCTTCAAAGAGTGAAAGTGTTACCAAGAGTGACACCAAGATATAGTTGAACAGTACCTTAGATATATAAAGTTCATCAAGAATAAATTTTTGATGGCTACCTGCTGGAACATCTATAAAAGACCATGAGCACCAGCAAAAGAGCAGCTTGGAATTCCCACTAGCATTTAAATCAAAGAATGCTTTGCAAATTACTATTAATCAAGAATTAGTCAAAATATTATGCAAAGGTCTTTGAAAGCTGATAATCATCATTGTGTCCAGATCTGAAATATTTGCTGAAACAATTATTATGAAATGCTGTTATATTTTGTTAATGGATATGCCACAGAGATGAGGAATATCTAAATTTTATGTGTTTTTTCTTAAAATATTATAATTCCCGAGAGGTTTAATGTTATTAACATTGATTTTTCATGCTGCCTTCCATATATATGTTTACTAAACACCTCCGAAACAAGCAGGATGTGACCCAGGTCAATCTTGTATCAGGTAATTACCAACTAACAACTGTGAAATATGACTTGTTTTTACTCCATATTCCCCATTTTATATCTGGTTTGCATACCCCCCCAACCCCCGCCATAAAAATTTCATCAGGTGGTCAAAAAGAGGAGTTTTCAAATTATTCTAGCTGATCTTAACAGTGCTGTACTCTGGAATGTCTCCATTCTTCCTCTGATCTTCAATTCCCCCAGTCTCTTTTCCAGGCCTTTGAGGACTGTTCCAAGGCACTAACTACAATTGGTATCACTGTCACCTTCATGATCCACAGCCTTTCCAGCTCTCTGGAAAGATCCAGGTATTTGTCCAGCTATCACTTTTCATCTATGGCCTGCTGGAATGACAAAATATACCAGCTGTGACATTACTGAAGTATAGTAAGTTTATAAATTATTTGAACTTCTATCATGGCATACTTTTCCTCAGGCCTGCTCATGACACAACAGAACCAGAACTCGAGGCCTATTGAAAAATGTTTTATTTTTCAGAAATTTTGGGAGACAATTAAGTTAACTATTTTTGAAAATACTTAGATTAACAATTTGACCAATAACTGAGATTAAGTTTTGTTAAAATTTAAATAAAATGAAAGTATGTAATATTGTTGTGGATATTATTGATAAGTATTAAACAAAACAAAGAGGTAATTAAGATTTCTGGTAAAAAATATGATCTATATAATGTTGAAACAGAAACATTCACTCTATTTACATGCCTCATCAAACCCTTTATTCAATCCAGGAATTGAATAAAGAATTTGGTTCAAATTTCCATAAAAGTTACTGGTTTCGACAAAGCAATACCTGAAGAATATTGGCGGGCATATCAGCTGAAATGTATATATGATAATCAGTCAACTTAGAAATATAGACAGGTAAAACAAAAATCATTAGGAAATTTTCAAAACCTTTAAAGTGGGTTCTTGCTTTGCAAGCAAGGACACAGCACTTCTAGGGCATTGCTGGAAACTAGGTAATATCTGAAAATGATAGATTATTTCTTCTACTACTTTAATTTATGAATAACTTATCAAGCTGAATTAATTATACTCTTAATACTAACTTTTACCTCCCCCTACTACTAAGTTAAAAACAGAAATTCTAAAGGGTTGCCTTAAACTGATTTTTTTGTATATTGATTTTGGGATATATTGCGAACAAAGGTTTGCAAAACTTTTAATTAATCTTTGAAATAGTTATTGACAATAAAACTGCTTTGAATTAAACATATAAAAGTAAAGGTGGCACAGTGATAGAAACTAGAAAAAAATCATTTTTTAAAATTGTTTTCTCTTAAGCAATGAAGAAAAAATAATGAAGAAAAATTTTTTTTACAATTTAAGAGGAAGTTCAATTTGGTATCTAAATGTCTGGCAAATCTTCCAGTGTGTTTTCTTCTCCATGCCTCTCCCCCCGTTGATTTAAAAGTGCCCCACATGGGGATTGTTAAGGGGAGAGAGTTTTGCTGATTTTTTGATGCCTTTGTGGTGGGCAATCCTCTGCAGTGCACTGAGATTTGTGAAAATTTTATAAATAAATATGGTGAACAAATATTTGAAACTCATTTTTTAAATTTTTATTTTGTCATATTCGATTTTTTATTGGACAATAATCTTGTTCTACACTATGAATCTTTTAAGAAGCAATAACTCTGTTACCACCTGCTGGGAAGAAAAATCTGTGTACATTTCTATATATGTTTCTTCAAGTTTTATTTCTTTTTTCACAAGAAATACCTTATTTTCTTAAATCTAATTCATAATATATCTTTTAGGAGACATAATCTTCAAGTACAAGATGTTAAATATTTTTGTTATTGCAATAGCATTAAAATACTCTAATTTACAGAATAAAACAGTTTTCAATCTAGTATGCTCATCTTAATTATTCTCAGAGATAACTATTAAAGGATAATTATAGCATGATCCCTTATTTATTTAGTTTTTTGCAATTATAATATAAATTCTTTGAGTAGGATGTAACATGATATTGAGCTTAATGACCACCAAAGGCAACTTTTAATAACAAATATATAAATGTGAACTGTGATGTTACTGAAGTACATGGTAAATATATATATATATATAAAATGATAAAATTCGAAGGCAATACGATGCGTAAAAAATAAAGAAAAAAGATGTTTTATATGTCTAATCGATTTCAAAGCATTGAAATCGATTAGACATATAAAACATCTTTTTGTCTTTATTTTTACGCATTGTATTGCCTTCGAATTTTATTATTTTATAACATACTTAACAATGCTTCAAGCAAATAACCAATTACTTTTTATATATATATATATATATATATATAGGGTGTTGGGATAAATTTGACATATTTATATTTGGTTATTTTTCTCCGTAGGTTTGGGGGTATTGATGCACACTATACAACATTTTAAAAGCTTGGACCCTTCATTCATATACATGATGACAGATAGAATGGATGACTGGAACCCACCTGAATCATGGAAGAGAATAACTTGTATCATGATGATCTGTGCTGGCCTTCAAATAAGTAGATTATGGTTGCTGCCCAATGCTCCCTGAACACTGTAAAAACAATCAAGCATGAACTGGAGAATTGCAATGGAGACTATGAGGCTGTGGCTAGAAGAAAGCAACATAACAGACAATCTAATTGCATTCATACAGCAGAATTTGTCGAAAATCTGCAGAATAAATTGTTGGAGGACCTCAGATGCCTACGTGGAGTTGCTAAACACTGTAGTCAAGCCCTGGATAACAAGGGTAGCCAATGACAGGCCATATATATGGCAGCAGGATTTGGACCCTTGCCGCACCTCTGCAAAAAGTCAAAAAAAAGTTGTCAGCAAAATTTTTACAACTACACCAGTCCAATGTTTGGCCTCCAAATTCCCCACATCTTAACCCCATGGATTATTATGTATGTGGCGCTGTTGAGAAAGACACCAATTGCTGTGTCAGTACTACAAAAGTTCAGTTAATCGACAGAATTAAGGTAGTTTTTGAGATCCTTCCCAAGGAAACTATAACATCAGCTTGCTCCAGGTTCCGGAGTAGGATTGAGGCTGTGATTGACTAAACATATGTCATTGACTGACCTTAATATTTTTTTTGATGACCGCAGCCAACCCATGAAAGTACGTTCTCTAAATATGTCATTATCTCTTTATAAAGTTTTAATTGATTTTCAATTATTTCTCATATCTTGCTTTATAAATTATTTTAGATCAGATTAAGTTAGTTTACAGAAAATAACCTGTTTTTATTTACATTTTAGAATATGTTTCAGAATATATTTCAGTGTTTCAGAAAGTGGTCAGAAAATTTGGTCACAAGATAGGTTATCAAGTATGCCCCTATTTTAAATAACAACATCAAAAGCTACTTTAAATGCAAAAACAAAGGTATTTAAAATATTAAATAAGGGCAGATATCAATAATGAACTTGAATAATTGTTGTCTTTTTGAGAAGAAAAAAATTGACCATCCCATTTATTTTGAGGACAAATTCTTTTTCTAATGAGTTGCTGAACTTGATATATTTTTTCAACAAGAGAAGCAGAACTGAAAGAAGTAACAGAAAATGAATAACTTTATCCATTTTCTGTCACTCCTTTCTTGAGATCAGATCATTTCTCATAAAAAGTTACTTCTTACAAGATAAGAAACAGCAAAAATAAACAAAAATCTGTCCCTGACATGTCTCATTCTTTGATTATAAAGAACAACAAAAAAAATCTTCTGTCAGTCAAGATGGTTCTGAGCTACTTGATAAAAATTTACATTTTCTAGGTTCTTTACTATTTGTGTTTCAACTGGATTCTTTGGCAGATGAGATAAAAGGGAGTGGAAAGAGAAGAGAATGTGGCTTCCTGCCATACTAGATTCTCAGAATACATTGTAAAAGCATATCTGGTTGATAAGTATCTTGTATTGTCTCCTCTCAAAACTGTAATATGTACATCTGATTATAATACATCACATTGCATTTGGCTATTCCTTTTGGTCTCACTAACTCCAACCACTGGAAATTCATAAGACTGTCTTTTCCTTTATTATCAGCATTTCAATCACTTTCTTCACCCAAAAGGTCTACTATCTCCTTTAAGAGATATTTACAAAAATTGCTATATTTTAGATTCTGCCTATGTTTGATAATTGGGATGAAAATTGATTGGAGGCGACTTCTCCGACCAACCGTTTAGCTTAAGTAAGGGCCAAAGTAGAGTGTTGGATGTCATGGACTGCTCAGCCACCAGGGTTCCATCCTTAAGCACCCTGAGTTGCCACCTATGGCCAACAGGTGACCCCATTTGGGGTCATACCTTTCTACTGAGTATTCTTAAGCCCCAGCTGACAGGGCTGTTAAAATCTGTAAACAACTTAATTTTTTTTAGATACTTAAGAAATAATTTCTGGACAGCAAACATGATGTTTTTCAATGAATTGTTTTATTGTGACTGCTTTCTTGAAATTATTCTAAGTATCTAAAAAAAAATTAAGTTGTTTACAGATTTTAACAGCCCTGTCAGCTGGGGCTTAAGAATACTCAGTAGAAAGGTATGACCCCCCAATGGGGTCACCTGTTGGCCATAGGTGGCAACTCAGGGTGCTTAAGGATGGAACCCTGGTGGCTGAGCAGTCCATGACATCCAACACTCTACTTTGGCCCTTACTTAAGCTAAACGGTTGGTCGGAGAAGTCGCCTCCAATCAATTTTCATCCCAATTATCAAACATAGGCAGAATCTAAAATATAGCAATTTTTGTAAATATCTCTTAAAGGAGATAGTAGACCCTTTTGGGTGAAGAAAGTGATTGAAATGCTGATAATAAAGGAAAAGACAGTCTTATGAATTTCCAGTGGTTGGAGTTAGTGAGACCAAAAGGAATAGCCAAATGCAATGTGATGTATTATAATCAGATGTACATATTACAGTTTTGAGAGGAGACAATACAAGATACTTATCAACCAGATATGCTTTTACAATGTATTCTGAGAATCTAGTATGGCAGGAAGCCACATTCTCTTCTCTTTCCACTCCCTTTTATCTCATCTGCCAAAGAATCCAGTTGAAACACAAATAGTAAAGAACCTAGAAAATGTAAATTTTTATCAAGTAGCTCAGAACCATCTTGACTGACAGAAGATTTTTTTTGTTGTTCTTTATAATCAAAGAATGAGACATGTCAGGGACAGATTTTTGTTTATTTTTGCTGTTTCTTATCTTGTAAGAAGTAACTTTTTATGAGAAATGATCTGATCTCAAGAAAGGAGTGACAGAAAATGGATAAAGTTATTCATTTTCTGTTACTTCTTTCAGTTCTGCTTCTCTTGTTGAAAAAATATATCAAGTTCAGCAACTCATAGAAAAAGAATATTCAAGTTCTCTGCCCTTATTTAATATTATTATTTGTATTTTGTTATTTAAAATAGGGGCATACTTGATAACCTATCTTGTGACCAAATTTTCTGACCACTTTCTGAAACACTGAAATATATTCTGAAACATATTCTAAAATGTAAATAAAAACAGGTTATTTTCTGTAAACTAACTTAATCTGATCTAAAATAATTTATAAAGCAAGATATGAGAAATAATTGAAAATCAATTAAAACTTTATAAAGAGATAATGACATATTTAGAGAACGTACTTTCATGGGTTGGCTGCGGTCATCAAAAAAAATATTAAGGTCAGTCAATGACATATGTTTAGTCAATCACAGCCTCAATCCTACTCCGGAACCTGGAGCAAGCTGATGTTATAGTTTCCTTGGGAAGGATCTCAAAAACTACCTTAATTCTGTCGATTAACTGAACTTTTGTAGTACTGACACAGCAATTGGTGTCTTTCTCAACAGCGCCACATACATAATAATCCATGGGGTTAAGATGTGGGGAATTTGGAGGCCAAACATTGGGACTGGTGTAGTTGTAAAAATTTGCTGACAACTTTTTTTGACTTTTTGCAGAGGTGCGGCAAGGGTCCAAATCCTGCTGCCATATATATGGCCTGTCATTGGCTACCCTTGTTATCCAGGGCTTGACTACAGTGTTTAGCAACTCCACGTAGGCATCTGAGGGTCCTCCAACAATTTATTCTGCAGATTTTCGACAAATTCTGCTGTATGAATGCAATTAGATTGTCTGTTATGTTGCTTTCTTCTAGCCACAGCCTCATAGTCTCCATTGCAATTCTCCAGTTCATGCTTGATTGTTTTTACAGTGTTCAGGGAGCATTGGGCAGCAACCATAATCTACTTATTTTGAAGGCCAGCACAGATCATCATGATACAAGTTATTCTCTTCCATGATTCAGGTGGGTTCCAGTCATCCATTCTATCTGTCATCATGTATATGAATGAAGGGTCCAAGCTTTTAAATGTTGTATAGTGTGCATCAATACCCCCCAACCTACGGAGAAAAATAACCAAATATAAATATGTCAAATTTATCCCAAACACCCTATATATATATATATATATATATAAAAAAGTAATTGGTTATTTGCTTGAAGCATTGTTAAGTATGTTATAAAATAATAAAATTCGAAGGCAATACAATGCGTAAAAAATAAAGACAAAAAGATGTTTTATATGTCTAATCGATTTCAATGCTTTGAAATCGATTAGACATATAAAACATCTTTTTGTCTTTATTTTTTACGCATCGTATTGCCTTCGAATTTTATCATTTTATATATATATATATATTTACCATGTACTTCAGTAACATCACAGTTCACATTTATATATTTGTTATTAAAAGTTGCCTTTGGTGGTCATTAAGCTCAATATCATGTTACATCCTACTCAAAGAATTTATATTATAATTGCAAAAAACTAAATAAATAAGGGATCATGCTATAATTATCCTTTAATAGTTATCTCTTGAGAATAATTAAGATGAGCATACTAGATTGAAAACTGTTTTATTCTGTAAATTAGAGTATTTTAATGCTATTGCAATAACAAAAATATTTAACATCTTGTACTTGAAGATTATGTCTCCTAAAAGATATATTATGAATTAGATTTAAGAAAATAAGGTATTTCTTGTGAAAAAAGAAATAAAAACTTGAAGAAACATATATAGAAATGTACACAGATTTTTCTTCCCAGCAGGTGGTAACAGAGTTATTGCTTCTTAAAAGATTCATAGTGTAGAACAAGATTATTGTCCAATAAAAAATCGAATATGACAAAATAAAAATTTAAAAAGATGAGTTTCAAATATTTGTTCACCATATTTATTTATAAAATTTTCACAAAATCTCAGTGCACTGCAGAGGATTGCCCCACCACAAAGGCATCAAAAATCAGCAAAACTCTCTCCCCTTAACAATCCCCATGTGGGGCACTTTTAAATCAACGGGGGGAGAGGCATGGAGAAGAAACACACTGGAAGATTTGCCAGACATTTAGATACCAAATTGAACTTCCTCTTAAATTGTAAAAAAAAATTTTCTTCATTATTTTTTCTTCATTGCTTAAGAGAAAACAATTTTAAAAAATGATTTTTTTCTAGTTTCTATCACTGTGCCACCTTTACTTTTATATGTTTAATTCAAAGCAGTTTTATTGTCAATAACTATTTCAAAGATTAATTAAAAGATTTTGCAAACCTTTGTTCGCAATATATCCCAAAATCAATATACAAAAAAATCCAGTTTAAGGCAACCCTTTAGAATTTCTGTTTTTAACTTAGTAGTAGGGGGAGGTAAAAGTTAGTATTAAGAGTATAATTAATTCAGCTTGATAAGTTATTCATAAATTAAAGTAGTAGAAGAAATAATCTATCATTTCAGATATTACCTAGTTTCCAGCAATGCCCTAGAAGTGCTGTGTCCTTGCTTGCAAAGCAAGAACCCACTTTAAAGGTTTTGAAACTTTCCTAATGATTTTGTTTTACCTGTCTATATTTCTAAGTTGACTGATTATCATATATACATTTCAGCTGATATGCCCGCCAATATTCTTCAGGTATTGCTTGTCGAAACCAGTAACTTTTATGGAAATTTGAACCAAATTCTTTATTCAATTCCTGGATTGAATAAAGGGTTTGATGAGGCATGTAAATAGAGTGAATGTTTCTGTTTCAACATTATATAGATCATATTTTTTACCAGAAATCTTAATTACCTCTTTGTTTTGTTTAATACTTATCAATAATATCCACAACAATATTACATACTTTCATTTATTTAAATTTTAACAAAACTTAATCTCAGTTATTGGTCAAATTGTTAATCTAAGTATTTTCAAAAATAGTTAACTTAATTGTCTCCCAAAATTTCTGAAAAATAAAACATTTTTCAATAGGCCTCGAGTTCTGGTTCTGTTGTGTCATGAGCAGGCCTGAGGAAAAGTATGCCATGATAGAAGTTCAAATAATTTATAAACTTACTATACTTCAGTAATGTCACAGCTGGTATATTTTGTCATTCCAGCAGGCCATAGAGTGAAAAGTGATAGCTGGACAAATACCTGGATCTTTCCAGAGAGCTGGAAAGGCTGTGGATCATGAAGGTGACAGTGATACCAATTGTAGTTAGTGCCCTTGGAACAGTCCTCAAAGGCCTGGAAAAGAGACTGGGGGAATTGAAGATCAGAGGAAGAATGGAGACATTCCAGAGTACAGCACTGTTAAGATCAGCTAGAATAATTTGAAAACTCCTCTTTTTGACCACCTGATGAAATTTTTTATGGCGGGGGTGGGGGGGGGGTATGCAAACCAGATATAAAATGGGGAATATGGAGTAAAAACAAGTCATATTTCACAGTTGTTAGTTGGTATTACCTGATACAAGATTGACCTGGTGTCACATCCTGCTTGTTCGGAGGTGTTTAGTAAACATATATATGGAAGGCAGCAAAATGAAAATCAATGTTAATAACATTAAACCTCTCGGGAATTATAATATTTTAAGAAAAACACATAAAATTTAGATATTCCTCATCTCTGTGGCATATACATTAACAAAAATATACAGCATTTCATAATAATTGTTTCAGCAAATATTTCAGATCTGGACAACATGATGATTATCAGCTTTCAAAGACTTGCATAATATTTTGACTAATTCTTGATTAATAGTAATTTGCAAGCATTCTTTGATTTAAATGCTAGTGGAATTCCAAGCTGCTCTTTGCTGGTGCTCATGGTCTTTTATAGATGTTCCAGCAGAGTAGCCATCAAAAATTATTCTTGATGAACCTTTATATATCTAAGGTACTGTTCAACTATATCTTGGAATGTCACTCTTGGTAACACTTTCACTCTTTGAAGGAGAACACCTCCATACCAAACAAACTTCATCTCAGCTGATGGCTGAGTCTCAGTAGCATTACAAGCATTTAGCTGAAAAATGCTGACATTTTCATATTTGCAATTTCTCGAGTATTTCTTAACCAATCTTTAAAAAATGTATATGGTTGGAAAGAGAATAGAGTAATCTTTGTAAATATGTAATTTTTATCGGTTTTCATCAATTGAACTATTTTTTACAGCAAGTTAAATCTGTATTTTCGGTTGAACAGCTGAAAACAAAAATATGACCAGTTTTTTTTTTAGGATAAATTTTCCATGCTGTTTTGTTTTTCAAAATCAAAGTGGCTAATCTTTATCAATATTCTTGAAATTTTGCACTCAAATTGAAGACACCTGGAAGTACAGACGGGGTCTTTTTTTGTTTCTAGGACCCGTGGAAATGAAAATATGAGACAGCAAGTTCAAGGCTATTTGTTTAAAAAGTATAAGAGAAGCAAAAAAAAAAGCACTATGTCCATAAAATTAAAGAGTTTCAAAATTATTTTCCAATAAAATTTATGAAATTTAAAGATTGCTTTACCATTCGGGATTTGCTCCGAAACTTTGGATTTTGAAGAAAAAACTTGAATTTACATGACTTTCGGATGTAAAAACACCCTGTCAACTGACATCACAAATCAGACCTTATTGATTTAAAATCACAATTTCTCATATATTTATGGTTCAATCTTAAAAAAATATTTATATGGTTGGAAAGAGAATAAAATAATCTCTCTAAATATGGAATTTGTATGTGTTTTTATTAATTGAATAATTTTTTACGAGTTAAAAACGTATTTTGCTTCAAACAACTGAAAATGTGTGATAGGAATTTTTTTCCAAGAATACATTTTACACTCTACATTTCTTTGGAAAATCTAAGTGGCTAATCTTTATCAATATTCTTGAAATTTTGCACTCAATTAGAAGACACCTGGAAGTACAAACAGGGTCAATTATTTTGTTTCTAGGACCCATGGAAGTAAAATTACAATAGTGCAAACTTCAAGACTATTTGTTCAAAATGAGTATGAGAAGCAAAAAAGAAGCATTATGTCCGTAAAATTAGAAAGTTTCAGAATTATTTTGGTATATGATGTGTAAAATATAAAAATTGCTATACCCTTTGGGATTTGATTCGAAAGTTTGTATTTAAGAAAAAAACTCAAATTTATTTGTCCGACAGGTATACAGTGTAACATAAAATTTACGTTAAACTCTCTGCGAGACATCATTTATGCACACAATAAAGTTAAACTTCATCACTTATTTCCCGTCCAATTTTTTAAATATGTATATCATTGAAAATAAAATAACATAATCTTTCTAAATATTTAACTTTTATGTGTTTTTAACAATTAAATTACTTTTTATGTCCGTTTCAATTTTGGGAAGAAAAAAATAATAACTTGAAATTATGAGAAATGTAAACAAACCGGGTTTGTGTGAAAACATATGTAAATAGGTAATCTATTTCTTTTATGTAATTCAACATAAGCATTTAGAAATGTATTTTTAAATTCAAAGTGATGTTATATATCTAAATTAATATTATATATGTGTATACATATATTTACCTTTGAAAAATCAACCTGTGCAAAATTCGTAAACATACAATGTATTTTTCAAAGAAATCATAAACGTCGTTTACAATTTCTTTGAAATATACATTGTACATTTCAAAACAAACTATGACCCAGGAAAAACAGAACCCACAAATTTTGTAATAAAACTATTAATTTTAACTAGGGGTGTTTAGTGTTAGTTTAATGGGAAAATAAATAATTTGGGTTCTGTTTTTTCCGGGTCACCCTGTAATATCATTGGATTTTGAGTATGATTTGCAAGTTTTACCCAATATTTATTTAACATTAATTTTTGGCATGAGAATTTTCAGATTCAGACATTAAAAAATTTGATAATTATCATATTTTAAGGAAATTTCCGCAACAACGAATTTACTTTTTTTTTTTTTTTCTGAACTTTTTTTTTTTTTAAAGTCAGTAATCCTTAACTTTTTCTTTGTAAATTCCTACCATAAAATAAACTGAACCCTCATTTTATGTCCGTGTTTTTCCAATAAATGCTTTATTTTTCTTCAAAGTGGTGTTATTTATTTGAATTAATACTATACATGTATATACATGCAGTATTATAATGAAAATGTTGAATAATTGGGTGTTAAACTTATTTTAAAAAAATAAAATAAAAAATTTTTAAAAATTGCTGCTATCTGTATCTCTTATTCTCTAAAAACATGTCAAACACCCCTGACAGTTAAACACTTATTGATGGAATGCAGATTTTTTGCTCCCATCAGAAACCATTATTTTAAAGCAAACAATATGAAGGATCTGTTTGAAAATGTTGACATTGGGGATATGTTCTCCTTTTTAAGGGAAATAAAATTATACCATAGAATAAATATAGACATGAAACAAATCAATGCCATACAATATAATTCCCAATAATGCTAACACATTGTTAAAACCAATTACTAAAAGTATATATATGAATACACAATATGTAAACACCCCAACCGCTAGGCATGATATAACCCTGGACGGGTTGATATGCCGTTAAAATCAATAAACCAACCAACCAACTTATTCTCTAAATAATGGGTTAAAGCATACAATTTGAGTGCATAATCAGAAAGAACATACAGTTTTACATAAGAATACCAAATTTTATCAAAATTGCTCCAAAAATAAAGAAACGGTGAAGAAATCACTGAATTTCTTTTTTGTAAATGGTCCGTGATTTGACATATTTTTGAAACAAAATCATGTCCACATTTGTACCCCCAGTTTCGGGGCTTTAAATTCTCATAACTTTTGAACCACAGGGGATATTTGCATAATTCAAACGGTTCTGAACTCCATTTACACAGCTCTATATAACTAATGTGATTAAACAATAATAACCTCAAATAAAAAAATTAACTAGGAATGCTAGTCTCAGTAGTCAGCTTTGTTTGTCTTTCTTATGTGAAAACTCTTGAAAATAGAAGTTGAAAACGGAGTGAGCTTGAACCTTAACAAAGGAGTCATGTCTTGAAAACAAAACACTAGGGTATACATTAACATTTTGTCCATTGATTTTTTACACATTTTTGCAGCTGAGCAAGTGTATGCACTTGTGAATTTCTTTTCAATGTGCTCTCCAAAAGTTCATGTTATCAAGCTTCTTTTGAATAGAACAACCAATTTCACCAACAGCATCACAATTTATACTATCTCCTTCAGAAGCTGTCTGGTGATACTGATCATAGTTCTAGCAAACTTTGGTCAAGGGAATTGCGCTGAGAGATCCATTTGTAGATTTGGGTCATATCATCAAAATCCTTTTGGCATGCTCGTTGGTTCTGTGAGCACAGGTGTGCATACTCTATACCCACATCAGTCTTTCTGACTCTGTAAACCCTTGGCCTCTTATCAACCCACCTCGGCTCTTTATGGACGTTATCATCACTTGTTCAATAATGAGGTCAGTTGACAAGCCAGCCCAGTACTGATCACTGTGCTGCACAGAATGAAATCCATATCCCAAGAACTGCTGACACAATCAAGGATATTTTTCTGGGAATTCCAGCATTCATTGTAAGTAGAATCAAGCACTTCTAGCAGAGTTGAAATGTCCTGTTGCTGTAAATAAATTCAGCATTTGTCCAATAGTTATTCCAGTTTCTAGTTCTCTCACCACCCATGAACAGCTTTAATGTTTCAATGTAGTCAATATAAGCCAGCCATAGTTTTACTGTTCTGGATCTGTCCTTGAGTTCATGCCTCAAAGTTTCAAGCACTCTTTCCAGCTTGGAAAGAGCTATGGATTTGGCTGTCACCACTGCTGATCCCATGTGTTCATTTATTTTCATACAAACCATTTATTCTATCCACATATGACTGTTCTAGCTTCTCAGTTAAACAGCTTTGTACCACTTCACAGAAATTATCCTAGAAGAGACCACATCTACAGCTCTTGTCAGGGCCTTCACTAACATAAGTGTCTACTGGTGGAAGTACAGAATTAATGAGCTCGCTCATCTAGTCTAGATGTACCAAGAAATGTGCTCACAAAGCTTGAGATGGCCTTTCTGGAAAGAATGTGTGCTACAGAGTTGTTTCCATAGATAGTAGCCAGCAACTCAGAAAACCCAGTACCATTCATAAGACTACCAAAATTTCCCAAAGAACTCATGATGGCATGAAAGCCTTCCAATTTGAATACTATGCCCATAGATTGGCATCTATGCATTCTAGCAGCACAAAGGTTGATCAAAAATCATGCATGAGGTAGGAATTTGTAGTTGCTCATCTTGTGTTTTAGCAAATAACAGTGCTGAAAATATACAGCTGTCATCTGAAGGCATCAAGCTAATGATGGCAGCATTGTAATAGGCACATGTGGCAGTGCATTCCAGCTGATACATCTTAAATGAATCTGGCCCAGCCACTTTGAGGGTGAATTTTAATTGATAATTCGCAAGCTGAATGCCAGAGAAAAATCACAGTCCATTGCAATAGGTGGAACATATGGAAATTGCAACTCCATGAATGGTTTGAATTTTTGTGATGACACCCAGCTTTAAAGATTGTTCATCCCACTGAATGGGAATACCTTTGTTTACCATAGTATTGAAGTAAGTCAGTTAGACAGTCAACAATTGGTTTTAGCAATGTGACCGGCCAAGCCTAACAATGAAGTTACTAGTTCCCCAATGAACCCACTATAACAGCTTAAATAATTACTGCCACTCGTGCCAGGAAGAGTCCATTAAGCTAAGGAGGTGTTTTACTGTTCCATTGTCCAATAGTTAACAATCTGTAACAGTCATTTCCAGACTGCAGGTTCAATCCTGGCTAAGGGTGAAAGTAACACAGAATAACAATTAACAGTATTCTACATATAGTTACACCTACTTTCATGATCTTATTGCGTTGGACTTGTGGGTTCATATCTCTGGTTGCTATTGTTTTAATGGTGTATATGGAAGGTGTTCTTACCGTACAAACATTGTGGTCTACATTGTCGGCCACCCAAAGAGTGTAAATCTGGCACTTGGAGAGAATATTCTCAAAGTTGGAGGAGAAAACAGAATTCTCTTTGAACCTCATGATTTCATCATAGTAAATAGAGTATCCCAGTCTGAAAAGTTTGTTGATCAACCATTTTAACTCAAATATATAATTAAGTTCAACACATAACCCAAAAAGCAAGAGTAGTAATGATGCCTTGCAACATCAGGATGTGAATCTTGACTCTAGTGTTCAAATTCAATGTGCCTGCTGAAGAACTGGAAATTAATTCTTAGAAAGTTGTGCTCATAATGGCCATAAAAATATTTCTCCATTGTGTATCACAGGGAAGTTTTTTTCTTTTTCTTTCAGAGCATAAAATTACGCTCTCAATTATACCAAATATGCCTTGGTAACCTCCCCTCTGGTACACCTCTTTTTGAGTTTAAATCAACCAGACTAATTGGTTGAGTCTCTAACAATCATATAATTTATTAAGAATCTGGGAGGTCAAGTATCTGCTTTTCACTAGACCTGTCTAAATTGGGGTATTCAACTCAGGCCAGTGTTGGATTTTTATTATACCCCTAATTACAGCCCGTTATTTAGACAAGTAAAAGATCCCTTGATCTTTCAGACTTGGACACTGTCCAGCAGGACTTCTCTTTTCTTTATTTGACTTGTCCAACCGGGTAAACTAAGATAGGTGTTGAATTTTTATTATACCCACAATTACGGCCAGCTAATTAAATAAGTAAAAGATTCCTGGCCTCCACCAATTTTGAAGTAAGTCAGTTAGACAGTCAACAATTGGTTTGAGCAATGTGACTGGCCAAGCCTAACCATGAAGTTACTAGTTCTCCAATGAACCCACTATAACAGCTTAAATAATTACTGCCACTACTGCCAGGAAGAGTCCATTAGATGTTTGACTGTTCCACTGTCCAATAGTTAACAATCTGTAACAGTCATTTCCAGACTGCAGGTTCAATCCTGGCTAAGGGTGAAAGTAACACAGAATAACAATTAACAGTATTCTACAAGCTCATTCAAACACATGCTCAGAAAATAGCTGTAAAAAATGTTCCCTATTGCATAAAAGAGTGTTTTTTTTTGTTTTTCAGAGCATAAAATTACACTTCCAATGATACCAAACATGTATTGGTAACTTTTTTCCTGGTACACCTCTTTTTGAGGCTAAATTGACCAGACTATTTATTAGAAGAGTCCTGGATACTTGCTCTCAGACCTCAATGAAAAACCACCAGTAAGAACTAGTGTGATAAACTCACAGGGAGTAGAATAATAATGATAATTGATACAATGCACCATTTTTGCTGCATTAAAGTAGAATACAAGCATATGAAAATTAGAAAATCATAAAAAAGATTCAAAAGTTTATCAAGACTAACCAAGGAACCATGCTGGAAAGTCTCTAGTCACTTTCTAAGTCAGTGTATTGTATAATCAGAAAGGGACAATAGATTGTTTGAGCTTGTTTACAGTGTAAATATTTATGAGACAATCCATTAGCTTTAAGACATTGTTAATTTACTCTTTAAAAGTAGTGAGTGATCATACACACTAACAGAACATCAATCTCAATTTGCCAATAAAGACTCGGATTAGAATATGAAGAATGTACTTGTCAATAATCAAAATAATTATCAACATCATCCAGTGATAAAACAAGAAACAAAAAATAACAAAAACAAAAACGTCCAACAGGTTTTAGGAGCAATTGACAAAGTTACAAAAGATTTTGAAGGCTAGAAATAAATCAAATGCATTATGGACACCAGCCAAAAGAGAAGATTCAATTCAAACCACTATCAATCAATAAGGTTTGCATAGGACGCAGGTTAGTGTTTATAAGTCATTTAATCAGAGAAAACAGCTCATTAGAAGAGAGTAAGATGTCTAATTGAGGTGATGGGAAATGGTATAAGAGGTATTAGAAAATAGAAATTGTTAGGTGAAAATTAATTAACAAGTAACAGGTCCATGAGCTATGTAGAGTGTGATGCCCACTAGGGTAAGCCTCTTGTAAAGATATCAGCAGATGATAGAGACTTCATATGACTACACCAAATACTCCATAATTGAGATTACCTCATTAAAAATAAAAGCAGTTTACATTTGGAACAATATAACCTTTATGCAAGTGTAAGGGTACAAAGCAAAAAAAAAAAAAAAAAAGTAATACTTAAGAAATGGAACACATCTAAACTTACAATTTTTTTTAACAGGTAAAAAAAAAAAAATGTTTTTCTCTGAATTTCTGAGATAAGATTATTATACACTGATGTACACAAACTATTGTCTTCATTTTGGTTGTTGTTTTGGTTGTCACATTTTGGCCAGCTTTCGTCAAGTGTCTACCCATGTGAATTTGTATTCGAAATTCACAGAAGGTTATTGACTAAGACACCTTAAAAGTCTGGAGGGTACAATGTCCCAAACTTTGTGACTATAATAAGAACCAAGATGAGTACACATATCAACAACAGCAACAAAAAAATTAACATTCAACAAAGCTTTATCTAAGAAATTTGGACCACTTTAGATTATCATATTTCCAACTACTAAGTTTGAATAAACAATATGGTAAGAAAAAAAGTTAGATTACAAAGAATTAATAAATTTAAGACTGAGTGATAAGAATAACAACAATATTACACACACTGTGCCTACTGTTCAGGCTTACCTTTTGAAATCCTACTTCAATGCAACAAGAAGTCAGAATGAAAATCAATAAGAACCAATTGAATCAATCAGCCAAATCAACTTTTCTCTTTAAGAAAAAGAATCAGGAATTGTTATATCCTGGAAGTAAGGGATTTAACAAACTATTGTTAGTAACCAGTAAGGTTAATTTAAAAATTAATTTTTCAGAAGCCATAGGGGGAGAGTTTCTAAATCTGACCCATATATCTTAAATAATAGAATCGTGGTTGAAGAATGTGTGTCACTCAGAATTGAAAACAGTCTACATGTCAATTCAGAAAGAAACAGATAACTTTACAAACATGACTGTAGTGAGATAGCCAATGGCGTGTTATCTCATTTACATGTGTATTACAGCAGGAGACATATAGAGACTGTTTAGAGGAATGAGAGGAGATTAGCGACTTGATGCTAAGACCTGAGCTACGATTACGCTTGAAGAATTATTGATACTACTACAACAGAGAATACGAAACCACACCTCACAACACATGGCGTCGTCGATAGAATTACTCACATTAGAGGACCCCGATTTTGTTAAGATGTGGCTAAAATGTGAAACAGCCTTTGCTAGAAGCAAAAAATTACAAGACAAAAAGAACATTGGAGGAGAAAACGAGATTACTGATTTGTTTTTAGCATCCGCTGGATGTGAAGCAAACATGAAAGTAGCCGTTATGACGTATCCAAAACATTTGGAGGATCTCACCTTTGAAGAAATTGCACATATTATAAGGAATAATTTAAGACCTAAGAAAAAACTGGTTATCGCAGAGATAACTAAATTTCTTGCTACGAAGCAAAATCCCAACAAACCAGCAAGGAATTACATTCAGAGACTAAAAACGGCCTCGAGATTTTGTGAATTTCAAAAGCTTGGATCAGCAAATATGTCTATTGAAGAAGAATTAATCCAGTTATGGTTCATTGAAGGATTGCACGACGTGAATCAAAAAGATAAAGTTTTAGAACGTCTGCAGTCAAATAACATGGCATTAGAAATGTGCATGGAATTTGTACAGCAACTGGAAATGATATCCGAATTCAAGGAAGATACTCAACACAATACAATGGTATTTCAAATAGAAGAAAATGCAGCAAATAACACTGACGAGTAAAAACAAGGCTAAAAAATTGTAAGTACTGCAATTTTCAACATAATTTTGACAAAAGAACAAATTGTCCTGCTTATGGACAAACGTGTTACGTTTGCAAAAAACAGAATCATTTTGGATCCGTATGCAAAGTCAAGTCAAAGTAGACAAATTCGATAGAAGACGTATACCAAGTACGGGCGAACAAAAAACAGAAGTTAACAGTAAAATTAAACGAAATACCATTTGATATGCAAGTCGATACAGGCAGTGACGTGACTCTTATTTTGAAAAACTTTTGGCAACATATCGGTAAACCCATGTTAAAGAGAAGTCACTTAAAATTGAGACAATTTGATGGCTCTTACATCACTGCATTGGGACAATTTGACGCTACGTTTGAGGCTAATAGAAGATTCAAACTACTCCCTATAACTGTAGTGGATTGTTTAAAAAATCATGGACTAATAGGCACAGATATTATAGAAATAGATACAGATGATTTAATCGACAGCATAGAAAGTGAAAAGCAGAAAATAGGAATCTTGAGAGGTTACAAAGCCACAATACGAGTGAAAGAAAATAGCCCCCCCCCCTCATATTACGAATCTCGCAGGATACCTATACATTTGCGACCTTTAGTAAAAAAGAAATTAGAAGATATGGTAGCAGAAGGGATTTTAAAACCAGTGCCAGTCGGCGGTAGTAACTGGGCGTCCCCAATTGTAGTTTTACGGAAAAAAAAGATGGGGATTTAAGAATATGTGGTGATTATAAGATTGGTGTGAATCATAAAATCTGTTCAGACTCATATCCTATTCCTGAGCTTGAAACTGTGTCGCATACATTAACAGGTACTAAATATTTTACGAAAATTGATTTAAAAGCAGCGTACAATCAAATACAGATTGACAATAAATTTCAAGAAATAACCACTATTAACATCCCCCTCGGATTAATGAGGTGGACGAAAATGCCATACAGCATAAAAAACGCGTCTGCAATATTTCAACGAGCTATCGAAAATGTTTTGAAGGGGGTAGTAGAAAATATGATAATTTATCAGGACGATATTTTAATAGGGGCCACCAGTATAAATGAATTGCAACAAAAAAACCCAGCGAGTTATAAACAAATTAAAAGAGGCCAGAATGAGCGTAAACCACGATAAATGTAAATTTAATTGCGAGAAAATAAATTATTTGGGCTTTCAAATATCCAAAGAAGGCATTTCACCTGACCCAAATTTATTAATTACAATATCGCAGGTCGCATCCCTAGTCAACAAAAAAGAATTAGAATCGTTTTTAGGATTGGCTAATTTTTATAGCAGATATGTGCCCAAATATTCCAATTTAACTGAAGCATTTGCAGACTTGCGAAGAAAGAATAGTGAGTTTGTTTGGACAACAAAACAAGAAACGACTTTTAACAAAATAAAAAAAGTACTTATGGAAAAACCCGTTATAAAAGTTTTTGACCCCAGAAAAGAAGTAACTTTAACTACGGATGCCAGTGAACATGCTGTGTCTGCTATATTGTCACAGGACGATCATCCGATTATGTACCTGTCACGAAGGCTAACCAAGGCAGAATTGAACTACTCAAATATAGAGAAGGAAGCTTTGGCCACAGTGTGGAGCACACAGCGCGCCCGACAATTTCTATTGGGTCGAAAATTTTTACTAAAATCTGACCATCGACCCTTAGAATTCATTTTTAATCCAAGGAAAGAATTACCCAAGGTCACATCCGCCAGGTTAATGAGATGGGCCATACTGCTGATGGCCTTTGATTTCGATATCATGTATGTCAAAGGAAACACTATTCCGCATGTCGACGCGTTATCCAGATTAGCCTTCAACAAAGACGACGACGAAATAAGCGACACTGTAGATGTATTACATTGGGTCGAAACCGATGTAATGCCGATTAAACAGCTTCAAGAAGAAACCTTGCTGGACCCTATTCTGAGCAAAATCTCGAATAGAATAAGGAGGAATAAATGGAACGACTGCTCTAAAGCTGAAAGGCCTTATAAAGAGGTTAAACATAAACTACCCATGGACAGAGGAGTTATATGTAACGGAGATTTGGTTGTACCTCCGCAAAAAATGCGAAAAGAAATAATTAAAAGTGTACACAACATTATACATTGTGGAATAGCGGCCACACAAAAAAAACTCAAATTGGAGAGCTGGTGGCCAGGATATTCGCGTGATATTGAAGATTATGTAAAAAAAAAAAAAAAAAAAAAAATTAAAAAAAGTGTCCCAAATGCATGGAAATCAAAGATTTTCCACAAAAATCGACTCATTCGTGGCCAAAGGAACAAGAACCATGGAATCGAGTACACATGGACCATGCCTATGTCAAGGGCGTAGGACTATTATTGATTTTAGTAGATTCTTTCTCGGGGTGGCCAGAGATTGTTCAGGTGTGTGATAGAAAATCTGCAACTGTCATACAAATTTTGAGAACAGTATTCTCAAGAAATGGCGTACCGAGAACCCTGGTATCGGACAATTCAACCGAATTCTGTGATGAAAGTCTATGTTCCTGGTTGAGGAAGATAGGATGTAAACCCTATAAAACTCCGCCCTACCATTCGCAATCGAATGGGGCTGCGGAAAGGATGGTTAGAATGATTAAATTAGGATTAAAAGCATTTGAGCCATCACGAGAGACCATAGAATCCTTTCTACCTAAACTATTGAGGAGTTACAGATCCATTCCTCATGCTGATAGAACACTGTCCTTCTGCCTTGATGGGAAGACAGATCAGATCACCCATAACCATGTATTTTTCGACTAATGAAAAAATGTGGTACAAAACATAGATATATATATACACACACACACACACACATATATATATATAGATATATATATATACACACACACACACACACACATATATATAAATTGTCAAAATATATTCCTGTTATAGGTGATACACCCTATAAGACAAATGGAATGTGCCGACGGGTTACTATAAGTAACAGGGACAATTGTGGCTTGGGAGTAAGCCAATGCGAGTAATCCAATAACTCTATTTGTCGGACGTAATTTCCACTTCTCTGTATTGTATTTGTCTACTTTCTCTTAATACATTTTCCTACATTTGTTACCTGTCATTTTGTTCTCATTTGACCCCTTAAAACCTCACAACAAACTGGCGACGAGGATTCGAAGTAATTTACGCAGGTTAATCGTTTACAATAACAACACCAGCGAAGCAGGATTCAAAAGACTTCACATACAACTATCGATTTGTAACGACACAAAACTTGATGATTAAGAGACGATTAAGGATCTCCCAAAAGACTCTAAAAAGAACGTTGTGAAGTAATCAAACCTAAAAAGGATAAAAAAAAGTGAACCAAGCTATACTGAAATTCGAAACCGCAACATCCAGATTATGAGAAAATCGTAGCAGCTCTGCAAAAAAGAAATTCTTTTTATAAGAACTCATCAGTCCAAATAAGCAAAAAGCCATTTTTGTTCAAGGATCTATTTAGCAGAGAAAAAAATAACACTTGCTGAAAAAAAAAGTAAGTTGTACAAAAAAAAAAAAAAAAATTTTTCTGGGTTCATAACAGAATTTTTTATTCGATTTCTCTCTCTCAAACCTTTATTTGGTTTCGTTTTTTGTTACATATTATTAACATGGAGGATTTTAAGGCACAAATGATAGAAATAATAAAATACCAACAACAGCAGCAGATTGAGCTACAAAAGACATTCCAGGAGAGGCAATTGCAAACGGAACAAAAATTGATTGAAATACAAAAATCTCAGTTAGAACAGCAAGCAGCTAATCATGCATTGTTAATGAAAGCTATAACGGACAAGGGCCAAAACACAGATAACGAGAACTCATTTACACAGAATGCTATCTGGACAGTAATAGAAACTTTTACTTACGCACCATATGAAGATATAAGTTTTGAATCGTATTACAGACGATACGGGGACTTATATTCAACCGACTGTGCTACTTGGACGGACTTAAAAAAGGTCTGCCTTCTATTACGCAAACTGGGTACGACTGAGCACACCAGATTTGTTGACTATATTTTGCCCCAAAAGACCAGAGAATTAACGTTTCCAGAATCTATCAAACTCTTAACAGAATTGTTTAGCCCTAAGACTTCATTATTCCATAAACGTTGGAAGTGCATGAACTTAATTCGAAAGGAAAACGAAGATTATACAACCTTTGCATCAACAGTTAATAAACACTGTGATGATTTTAAGCTGTCTGAATTAAGCTCTGACAATTTTAAATGTCTAATTTATTGCCAGGGTTTGGTATCAGCGAAAGACACTGAAATTAGGCAAAGGGTTTTAAATAAGCTGGAAAATGAGCCAACCTTGACCCTGCAACAATTGGCAGAAGACTTGCAAAGATTTGTCAGTCTAAAACAAGACTCAAAAAATATTGAACAGTCTGCTTAGACACATTAGGAAAATTGCGTGAAAAAAACAAGTTACTCCTACTCCTTCTTCACCTAAGAAGAGACAAGACGATTTGCCCCCTAATCCTTGCTCTGGATGTGGATCCCTTCATTGGTACAGGGACTGCAGGTACCAGAACAAGAAATGCCTAAATTGTGACCGTGTTGGACACAAGGCTTCTCACTGCAGGAAAAAGAAATCCGGAAGAAGCAGCATAAAAACAACAAAGTCAGTCGAGCAAGAGGGCCGTAACATAAGAAAATATGTACTGGTACTAATTTTAGGGAGAAACATAAAACTCCAATTAGATTCTGGGTCGGACTTAACGATTATCAACGCTTATACTTGGAAAAAGCTTGGTAAACCGATGATGTTAAGAACGAAAAATATAGCCAGATCTGTCACGGGGGAAAAAATCGAATTCGAAGGTGAAATTATCACCAATGTAACTTTAAACGGGCAAACCCAGAAATTAAAAATGTTTGTTCTAAAAAATACAAAGAATTTATTCGGCACAGACGCTATGCAAAAATTTGAGTTGTGGAATTCGCCCATTAACACTTTTTGCCAGAAAATAAAAAATTCAACGGCCGAGTCAGAAAAATTAATAGAAGAATTGAAAAAAACTTTTCCTGACGTTTTTTCTGATGGTCTTGGTCGTTGTACTAAAATGACTGCTAAACTCGCGTAACAAGATAATATCCAGCCAGTATTTAAGAAGAAAAGAAATGTGCCATTTGCCTCATTAGAACAGATCAACAAAGAGCTGGATAGACTGGAGAAGACCGGCATTCTTTCAAAAATTGAATATAACTCATGGGCCTACTGTCTATGTAAAAAAGAAATCTAAAGCAATCTGTGTTTGCGCCGATTTCTCCAGGGCTCAACGCTGCCCTTAAGGATTATCATTCCCCTCTACCAGGGCCAAATGAAATATTTACAAAAATGAGTGGGGGAAAGATTTTTTCAAAAATCGACCTCAGTGACGCTTATCTACAAATACCCGTCGAAGAAGAAAGCTCCAAACTGCTTTGTATTAATACCCATCGGGGATTATATAAGTTTGAACGGTTGGCATTTGGGATCAAGGTCGCCCCAGCAATATTTCAACAAGAAATGGATACAATGCTGGGCGGACTTGATTTTTCAATCGCCTACTTGGATGACATTTTAATAAAAAGTCAAGATATTGAGCAGCACAAACAACATGTCCACCAAGTTTTCAAAAAGATTCAGGACTACGGATTCAAAGTAAAAGAATCTAAGTGCGACTTCTTCATGGAGAAAATAAAATACCTCTGGCACATAATTGACAAAGAGGAAAGATGGCCAGATCCAGAGCAGTCTTTAGCCATTAAAGAAATGCCAGCTCCACAAAATGTTTCGTCACTACAAAGTTTTTTAGGACTTACTAATTATTACCATACTTTTATTCCTAATATGCATGATTTACGTGCCGCGCTAAATGAACTTTTAAAAAAAGACAAGGCCTGGGAATGGACTCCCGAATGCCATAGAGCATTCGAAAAAATCAAAGAAATATTGACGTCAAACTTGTTTCTCACACACTTCAACCCAGACCTAAAGATTATTGTTGCCAGCGACGCCAGCTCATATGGCATCGGAGCATGCATTTAATTATTCCCAAATTGGAAAGGAGTCACTCGGGATAATATTTGCAGTAACCAAGTTCCACCGTTACATTCACGGTCGATACTTCAGATTACAGACATACCATAAGCCCTTACTTACCATCTTCGGCTCAAAAAAGGGTCTGCCTACACACACGCCGAACAGACTGCAAAGATGGGAGACGATCCTCCTAAATTATAAGTAACAGGGACAACTGTGGCTTGGGAGTAAGCCAATGCGAGTAATCCAATAACTATTTGTTGGACATAATTTCCACTTCTCTGTATTGTATTTGTCTACTTTCTCTTAATACATTTTCCTACATTTGTTACCCGTCGTTTTGTTCTTATTTGACCCCTTAAAACCTCACAACAATTCCATAATTCACAATTTCAATATTACAAATAAAAGAAGTAACTTTTTTTTTAATTCATTTTAATTTTACTTTGGGCATCTAAGTGACGCAAGACCATTTTGAATGTTTTCATTTTTTAAATTGTGTGAAATAAAATAGGAAAAATAAGAAATCTACAATTAAATGACACCAGCTAATCTGGATTTACATTTTTGCATTGCATCTTAAACAATTTGGAAGATCTCATCTTTAACCAAGGAGTGTTGCAGGATGATAACAGACAAAAGATTTGGGAACAAGCGTATTAATATATAGATGATAAAGGATATGGCTTTGGTTAGACTAGAACTTACATTTTGTTTGCCTTAAGAAAACCTGGTTAAATGTATGAGCTGCCCTACTAACTGAGCCACAAAGTTAGTGGTTTGCAGAAGCTTGAATCAAATGAATAAGCACATCCCTTATTCTGTCTACCCACCTTTCTCAGCACCAATGTTTGTTATTGTTTTGTTTTGTTTTTTACACTATTACTATACTAATAAAAAAATTTTTTTTTACTTTTCATTATTATTATTATTATTATTATTATTATTATTAATTTTGACTAGTATTATATTTCACCTTTTAAAGGTCTCAATACTTTGGAAACAGTTATTTTCAGAAAATGTTTTGGAACTGAAAAATTTGTATTCTCATTGATTAAAAAAATGATATCATTAGTAGTAATCAATTCTATCATTTAGGATTTCTTTTGAAGATAATTAACCTAATTAGATAAAAAGAAACATTTTTGAAAGATGTTATAGGAAAACTTTTTGATATCAATAGACTAATTATATCAGTTGGAATCTAAATGTCTAACCATTGATTAAAAAGTGTTTCTGGCAGTAATAAATGTTTCATTTCAAGATGTGAGGCATTGATAAAAAGGAAGCTTTATTTTCACACCCAGGAATTGAAACTAAATTTCTGATATTTTTTAGAATGTCAGCAAGTTCTTGATGACAAAATTAGAAATTACAAGAGCATAAGACAATTCTAAGATTTCTCTTGGGGTTTTTTTTTGTTGGTTTTTTTTCCCCAAGACAAATTGATAAATTAGATAATGTTTTTTTAAAAGTATTCCAAGAATACTTCAGTATGAAGATAATATAGCTTTAAAAGTTTACATAATTGCAGGAATTTGAGGTCCATATTGGAATGTGGATGACATCACAGAAACATGTGAACTAATCACACATATTTGACTCCTAAGAATGTAACCCTTCATATTTCAATGAAACAAAGTCATAGAGTTCACTAATCATTATGAATCTAATTGATGTAGCTGGAAACTATGTAACTATGCCACATTACTAAGTCATATTCATTTGTCTAAAAAAACAAACAAAACAAACAAAAAAAAACACCCCCTGGACTGTAAATCATAGTGAACATTTTGTTGATCCGGTTTGATATGCATGCACTTATTCAGCATGGAGAAAAATGCAAAGAGGAAATTCAATAGCATGTTTAATATATTAAAACATGTTACCCTCATATATTAATGAATTTATATGGTGATAAAAACAAAAAATGATGCTCTTTAAAATGCTACACATTTCAGAATGATACAATATACCTTAAAGTTTAATTAGATTGTTTCATATTCCATTAAATTGTTTTGTATTCTAATTGATTAAATAGTTTTGTTTGATTTTTAGTTAATCAAATTGAATTGTTTGTTCAATTTATTTATTTGAGTGTTTTGTTTGTAAACCTTGGGGAGACCGATATTAGGGTAACAACCAGTAATGGTGTAATGTGGTGATACACCTGTAGCGCTGTTGATCATGGCGTTCACAGATGAAACGACGGATTCGAGGACATCTGTCCATTTACAATTTCTGTCCTCACATAGCATGTAGAGAGCATTCTTCATCGTGCAATGTTGTTGCTCAATATTTCCTGAGCTCTGTGGTTGCCAAGGGCAGTGAAGTTCCTGTGAAATGGACATTTGGTCACAAAACTGTTTATAGATCTCACTGGTAAAGTGTGTACCACGATCAGAGGATACTATGTGAGGTATTTCTCTGTGGCAGAGAAAAGGCATCGATTGTGCAAGTCCCTTGCGCATGGTATGGCAGTGAAAAATCAACTGAAGCTATCTAGGGTGGTAATATTGCCGTTTATTCCCTTCACAAGGGTATCCGAATGTGTCATGTGCTCCTTGACATCTTCCGGGGAGAGATCAGTATGATGCAGGTTGAGCATTCAGAGTTTAACACTGCTGTGTCCAAGAAAGTGGTTCCCTTAATGGTGGTTAATTCTGACGAATTGGGATTGTTGCATGGAGTATTGCTGGAGATTAAATATGTGATGGTAAGCAAGGTGGACCGGTGTACGAGCCATCACATCTCGTCTGGTCTGTATTGAAAATCCAGGTCGTTGATTGGAGATGAGGCACCTCTGGTGCATAACACTTCTTCTGTTGTTGCAACGTGGGCTTGAGCTGGAGGTGAGTGTTGATATAGGTAAGATCTCCCCCAAGCTGGGTGTATACAGAGTCTGTGTGTTCACTGCTCTTTTGTACGCCTGTGAGACTTGGGTTGTTTACAAACAACATCTCAGGACACTCGAGAGATTCCATCAGAATTGCCTTCACAGGATTTTAGGGATAGAATGGTTGTCATTTACACCAGACACCACAATACTTGAAAGATGTCACCTACCTAGTATTGAGAGTTTAATCCTTAGAACACGTCTTCGCTGGTCTTGTCATCTAGTTCGTATGAATGATTGCCGAATCCCAAAACAACTATTTTACGGGGAAATTTCAACTGGCAAACGTTGTCAATGCAAACCTAAATTGAGGTTTAAGGACTGCCTCAAGGACACTCTGAAGAACACTGTGAAGGACTGGGAGAAGCTAGCTTGTAATAGACCTGGCTGGAGAGCCACCATCTACCTGTGTGTGGAAGAATTTGAGTTCAACCGAATTAAACACCAAAAATTGAAGCATGCTATTATTAGAAAGGGCAATTTTCAGCCCAGCAACATTCAAAGTGGAGAAGTTCCAACATGTAGTTTATGTGGAAGAGTGTATCTCTCCAGGGCTGGCCTGGTGAGTCATATGAGAAAACACAAGGATAGAGTATCAAATGCTACTGGCACCTAACAATGATGATAAAATTTTTTTTTTTTTTTTTAAAACAGGAAATGGTCTTACTTGAACATGAGTTGACAGCCATTATTATTATATCCTTCTTAAATCTACTTTTCATGTGAATGGCCACTCTCTAATGGTACTTTCGAGTCGGCCGGCAAAATCGGTTAACCTCCCATTGACTTGTTGCCATAGGTCCGAAGCTCAACTGAGATGCTGGAAGTTGGACATCTGGTTCCCATGGGTTGCAATGAGATATGATCTCAGTTGCTCGAAATTAGATGTGTCATGTTGTGAATCCAACATTAGCTGAAAGATACCCTGGTCGAGCAATTGTTTAACGATCTTTATCAATTCCCCTTAAATTTCAGGGTAGTTGGTCAGTTCTGACTTAATACTGATTGTATAGGCCTGGTTTAATTCTATGATGAAACGGTGTACATCATTCCCCGGGTTGAAACCCTCATGGAATCCTGTAGGAACTGTTGACGCATCACGAATCCATGTGATGCATTGATGTGTGTTGGGGTTGTCATTGTTGTGGCGGCCATGCTTAGGGCAGCTACCTATCTCTAATGTCTATCTCCATTTGCTTTCAGCAATCGTCGTCTCATTAGGGCATTGTAGACTGCATTTTAGATGCAGTAGTGGGAATATTTATGTTTATGTTTTCTATGAGGTTGAATAGTTTGGCACGCGTGAAGTGTGAATAATGCACTTCCCTTGCGGCACACTTCTGACACCAGTTGTAATATCAAGGGGTTAGTAGCAAGCGTATTGTGGCAAAGGGAAAACAAACACAGGTTTTAAATTTCAACAAATTGTATTAAAAAAGGAAAACAGGTTGTGGTGTTGATAATGATGTAAGCAGAAAGTCTGATGTTTGGTGGTCAAGTCAGTTGTGGTGTTGGTAGTAGTCCTATATTATGTTGGTAGGAAGTTGGCGGTTGATGGCTGGCGACTGTTTTGATGGTAGTCAACTTGGTAGTAGTTCACCCCTTTAAGGCTTTTTCAGTCGATCAGGTCAGGATGAAAGAGGGTGAAGGGGCTGTGAGTGATGTCAGCTGTCTTGAATGTAGCGGTTAGTGTTCGGGCGTCCACTTCCTGTGTTCTCAGCTCTATGTCTCCGCTGACTGAGTGTCAGTTATTCAAAGTCAGGGTTTTTATACATTTTTGGCTCGAGGAATAGGATCAGTTTTTGGCTTTCTTTATTTTTACTGCAAAGGTTATGGATTGGCCAAAAAATGCAAATTCTAATTTTATCTTGATAATTTCTTTCAAGATTCAAGCGTCGATCCATATGCACACAGGAGAGTTTTTTCATTTAACCAAGAGCCATGGCCTTGTCAACATCCGGTGAGTGAAATTGTTAACATTTTGTATTGTTGATGAGTGGGCGTATTGAGTATAGTGAATTTTGTGAATCGGGAGATATCTTGATTTGTGTATATAACAAATATAAACAGAATTAGCATACTCTAAAGGAAAAAAATCTTTATTTTTGGTGTTACTAGTTCATATATTTCTGTGATGTCACTCACATTCCAATATGAACCTCAAATTCCTATTGTATTCTTATTTTAAAATTAGGCAGAATACATAGGACATATTTTTATAGAAAAAAATCAATTAAATTGTTTGTTCAAAATTTTTCTTAAATTATTTTTAGGTTATGGAAGGCTAAAAGAATTACTCTTTTCCCCTTTGAGAAAAGATTTTACTTTTGTCATGACTAGTTCACACTCCAATTCCTAGTAGTACCAGAGTTTACTACAGGGAGCAGACAGAGAAAATATCCAACACATAAGACAACTGTTTGCTTGGTTTGGATGAGAGGCTTTCTGTTTAATGAAGAGAGCATAAAAATGTATAGCTAATGACTCACTTTTGTTTAAGATTAGAAATTGTAGAGAATATTCAAGATATTTCTTACCAGAAATAGTTAAAATAATTAAGCCTTTTTTCCTTCATATACTTTATGTTATTAATATAAAATTTTGGCTGAGTAATTCTTCGGCTTTTGATAAGTGTATAATCTAAAAGAAAAATGAGAAGCCTAAGTTTTTTTTGTTTGTTTTTTTAAAGAGGTGGTTTTTCTTTTTTCTCTCGTATTTATACACTGAATTAAAGCTAAAGAATAGATCAGTTAAAATGCAATATCAAAAATACAAATACTTCACTTGTTCAAATAAATACTGGTATACTCTTCTTAAGGTAACTGACAATAAGAAGTTGATATTTAAGGATATGTAAGCTTTTTTGAGCAGCTAGTTAGATTTCCTGCTTTTTGCCTATTTACATTTTGTCAAAACTAGCATTATTTGGGAACATAGTGAAAAATCAATGTTAATAATAGCCAATTTAATGGAAATTACATAGAGTCAAACTTTACTTTTCATCATTTTTGGTTCTTACAATTGTTACTAATTATACCTTGTGTGAAAGAGGGAAGCTATTTTTTTTTCTGATTTTGTTACTTGATCTTCTATCCTTACAATATTGAATTTTATAACAATTACATTCTAATGAACACACACATTTGGAAAATGATTTTAAAGCCAAGGCATGAAATCCTATATATTTCTACATATAGACATACCTCAAATGTTTTATTTTTTCTTTATTTTTATAAAGGTAATTTATTTCCTTTAATATTTAAGTTGGGCTTTGAAGGTAAAATTGCCTTTAAATGTTTAAAAAAAAGGTGAAAGTATCAAAGTGAGAAATTTTAGACAATTAATTGTGCAAAGAAAATTCCATCTCAGAAAATTAGGTCATGAGGAGAAAGGATAAATATCATTAATAATATTAATAGATTTAATACCTTTGTCTTCTGTGTTTTATTTTGTTTGTTTGTTTTTTACATTTAAAGTAGCTTTATATATTATTTAAAATAGAAGCATATATAGTAACTAAAATACAGAGATTGAATTTTCTGACCATTATTTTTGTTTTGTCTTTTCATTGATACTTAAAGGTATAATTGAAATATGAAAGAAATTGCATTCATTTATTCACCACTCTGATTTTGACATTTTACTACTTGAAATACATATATCAGATAAAAACCCATGCCAGCAACAATCTATCTATTTTATGGCTAAAATTAAGTTTTAGAGAAACATATCAATAATAAGAGGAGTCTAATACTTGTTCCCTTTTTTTCCCTTTCTCAATTTATTATAACATGAATACAGTTTGAGTTTTAGCCATTATTTTTTTTAAATTTGATGTAACTCAGTGCTACCCTATGAAAATATTTTCTTTGCCATCATACAGCTTAATGCCCTTTATCAAGTCAAGACTTTGATAATTAGATTAATCAGAATAAGCTTTTCTATATAAAAACAAAACAAAATAAACTTAAGATATATGCATATCTATACTAATGTTGGAGGATTATGGCCCATTATTCTAATTTTGTCTTTAAAATACACAAGTTGGGACATGGGCTATGTGAGGCTGACCTAGGAAATTATTTTAGGTCACCAGAGACCATCAAAGATCAGAACATACTATTTCTAGCCAAATGAAGCAATTTATCACAAAATAGAGTGATATACTGAAATTGTTATGAAGTACAAAAATGTTTTTCACTTCACATATGATAGAATGGACACTATCAAATTAGACCTCCAATTGGTCTCTTGGGAGTAAAACTGTATGGGTAGAAAAAAAAGATGACAGAATAAGTGGTGCTGACCTCCAAGGTCACCAGAGGTCAATTGTGGATTGAAATAGTTTTTTTTTTAAATATAAAGAGATGAAAAACATAATTTTTTCTGTATTGTTACATACTTCCAACACTCATTATCCCTGCTAGCTATCTATATTTCATTGTCAATACAATATATATCTATTCAAATATCATTCTATGATATTTTAATGGATTTGAGAGGGGATTGTAATGCTACTAGATTGTCTTTGCACTTAAATCTTTCTCTCAAATCATTGTCAAATTTACTGCATCAATTCCTAGGTCCCAACTGAAACAGAAATTTTTCTCTCTTTTAAAAGAGAAATTCCTTGTCGATTTTCAGGCATTGGGATATTTACAAACAGCAACAAGATAAAATATATTTCTTTGATAAAAAGAGATGAAATTATTTTTTCATTGAAAATGCAACATGACAATGAACTCTAAACTCCAAATTTTCTTTATTCACTGCATAAAGTTAGTAAGAAGTTAGAAGAGTATATATAAATATATATATATATACACACAAATGAGTTTAGGCTAAGAGAGGGTCAGGCAAAAATTGCCTTGGTATTTGCCAGAATGGTATTTTATCATGTAGTGAATTGCTACAAGTTCTAACCACCACTCCTGAATTTTGGCATTAAAACATGAAGTTGCTCAACATGAAGACCACCGATCTTTGGTTGGTAACTCGAGTGAAATGTTGTTGAGACAGATAATGATTCCACTTATACTGTCTTCTTTTATACCAGTTCTGGCTGGCTGAAATTTGCATATGTTACAAATCTCATCTTGCCAGCGACGAGACTCGTGACCCACAAATTGCACCCCCAAGGATGCTTATGCCTCCATTTTTCTTTCCACTTCCGACACTCTGCACGCAAAACACGCTCACACTCATCTCGAAATTCAAAGTAGGCCACCTCGCCTGTCATAACCCATCTCTCCCATTCAACCGGCTCACCACCAGTATTTTATCCAGCCCTGGACGGTTGCTAAATCTAAGTCAGCGTCCGTTTTCCTGCCCACACACACAGCACGACACTTGCTGCCTCTTTGAACGCCAAACCGTAGTTGGCTCATCAAAGGCAGCAGTCTGTGAGTTCTGCCTTTCAATTTTGCTACACCTTCTCTATTTCTTTTTTTAATTGATTGAAAGCTTTGGGTGCTCTCTTCTCAAGTGAGAACTTTTTAGCTACTATCAAAGGCCAAATCTTATCAGAAAACTCATTTATCAAACATGCCCAGCCCCTTTTTAATTAACTGAATTTTTTGTTTATTAAAAAATATTCAAAATTATATGCTTAAAAACATGGTTTAATTTTTTTCTAAAATGATATTTTTTGAATTGAGAAAATAATATGTTGGCTTTCAGATTTTATATAATTAAAAAAAAGATTTTTTTTTAAATCAATAAAAATCCAAAAAAATTTTTTATTACATTTTTACTTTTTTTACAATTTAAAATTCAGGAGTATATTTTAATAAGATAAATAGCTAAACTGTATAAATTAATTTTTCTTATACATATTTTTTTAAATTTTAATTTTCAACTTTAGGTCAATTTTTAAAAACATCTATATAAAGGGCATAAAATAACTCAACTGTTTTAAATTGTTGGCAGATCTATCTTTACAGGAATGTAAATTATTTGTTAAAAAGAAGACCATAGGTTTTTTTAAATATTATTTGGGGGAGTCTATTGACAAAAATAAAAAATAATTCTAATATTTCTCACACAAACCCATTTCAAAAAATTATTTATTTATAAATAAATAAATACATAGACAATTACCTGTTTTTAGATAAAAAAATTTTTTTTTAAATGATATTTTTTTAAGGAAAATTTGATTTTCTATTTTTTAATGGTAATTATTACATGCCCTTCTTTTTGAGCAGTCAAAATTCAATATAAACCATAATTCAAAATACAATTTCAAGAATCCTATGATATGGAAAAAAATTTTTAAATATTGGAGTTTTTTTAAATCTTATTTCTTTTAAATGATACAAAGATCTTTTACAATAAAATGACTTTTAGAAACAGTTTGTAACTTTTCCCATTATGTGTACATTCATTGCGCAAAATTGATCGGATGTCTCAAATTAAGGACTGAGACTAAATGTTGTCTATGTACAAAGTTTGTTTCACAACATTCATGAGTTTAGGGTTATTTTTTTAATATCATTCTGAATGTAAACAAAAGAAAACAATTCCTAACATAAAGGAACATTGTAATATGGAAATTCTTAGCAACTTTTTTTTTTAAATTGATAAGGAATATAAAAATGTATGCCTAAGTAATTAAAGAAATCTAACTAATGACAGTGTGCAAAATCTTAAAGCCCAGATAAAAATAACTAAAAATAACAAAAAACAAACATAGAATAAATCCAAGGCCAATTGAATAAAATCAGAAATTCTGTAAAACATAGACAATAACAATCAGCATGGCAGAAAGTAAAGAATATTCATGGTAGGAAAAGCACCACGAGATCAAAGCTAAAAGCAGTCAGTCAAGATAGACTTCTGAAGTGGAATGAACACTTCCAGAATCTGCCTGAAGACATTCCTAAAATCACAGATAATACTGAAAAAGTTAATTTTTTGTTTAGTGTTGTTAGTCAATTGTTACATCTCAGCTACCATAGATTTAACATATTTCCACATCATTTTTTGTAATCAAGGAAACACAAGAATTTTTTAGCGGACTTTTGGTTTGCTGCATGTTTGGAACAAAGAAAAGATATTACAATATCAACATCTGAGTAATTTTTCTGTACATAATGTATTTGATGTTTTTTGTGATTGAATTCTAAGAAGAAACTGCTATAAGTTTTTTTAAACTTTTAATAACGTGTTTTGTAAATACATTACCTTCTACTTTTGTAAATTTTGGATCAAATTTCATGTTTAAAATAGATACCACCAATTTTGCATACATAAACACTTAAACAATAAAAGAATCAAAATTAATTAAATCAATTATTAAGGTTAAATTTTAGTTTCAGTCAAAAAATAGATACATAATGATCATCAGTAAAAAAGATAAAAAAATAAAAAATAATATTACATGTAATTTTTAATACATTTTAAACATTAAATTAGCCCCAAAATTTACAAAATCTGACGTTTGAAGTGAAGTACGTTATGAGATTTTTTTTTAAAACTTATAAAAGTTTCTTCTTAGAAATTAATAACAAAAAACATTAAATAAACTATGTACAGAAAAATTAATCACGTGTTGATATTTTACTCAAATGTAATATCCTTTCTTTTTGTTCCAAACATGAAGAAAAAATAAGACCACTTTGTTTTCTTGCTTAGACAAAATTGACCCAAAATATGTGAATAGTATGGTAGTCATGACATAACAATTCACTAACATCACTGATTGATAAACAAAAAATTACCAAGAATCAGGGAGTATTCAGATTTTTATAAAATGTTCAGTGTTGACTTATTAATCAATAAATTTTATAATTCATCAGCTATTTTATTAAAAATATTGCAGATTTCTTTCAGCTTACTTGTGCTCCCACCTTTTGGGAATTAAAACTATCAGGGTAGGGCTATGTCTTTATATTAAGATTAATAAATGTTAAAAATAATTTATTTTGAATTACAATGAATGTTTTAATTAAAAATATGTACTTTCTTTTCTTTTAAATTTCTAAATCATTTCAAACTGATTATTACACGATTTAAGGAAAACAAACTGAGATTCTTTAAAATAGATATTACTGTTACTTAGCTCCATCTATATCGGCCTTTAGAGCAGAAATTTTTATACCTAATTAATAGATAAAATTCATTTAAAATATTATGCACATAATTTTAAGTTGTAAATTTTTAGATTCTAAAAATAAATATTTTATTTGATAACAAGTTTACTTTAGTAGGATGATGTAATAAATAATGGAAAATATTGTTTAAAAGTTAGGCCTCCACCCTTTTAAATAGAACAAATATCGATGTATAATTTTTTCACTGATAATCTAAAGGGAAATTATATTTCATAAACAACAGAGTAAAAGAAAATCTCAATAAAAATTTTTCTTAGTTTTTCTTTTATGTTTAATTTTCTGATTTTCGATACTTATTTTTTACCAAAATCACTCATTTAAATTTTTTTATCCGTACTGTAATTAATCGCATGGCGCTAATAGCCTTGTGAAAAGTATCCATCCAACTAGTCTACCTCCAGCTATGGGTAAATAGTATGGAAGACTGGGCTCTTTAACTTTGGCTAGATAACCAGTCTAGGAGGAGGAAAACTTGAAATTCAAACCTGTTAAACTCTGCTTAAGAAATTTACCTTCTGTTGCATCCTGCTCATGTAGAAGGGTTGGTAAATATATATACGAAGTATTATAAATAAATTAATACCTTAGTGGAGATATAAATATATTTCAGCATTTCTTCAGTAATTCGAATTAATAAAGATCAGACTCAAGAGGCAAAAAAATGCTGAAATAAATTTATGTCTGCACCAAGGTATCCATTTATTCTCACACACACACACACACACACACACACACACACACACACATATATATATATATATATATATATATTATATATAGAGAGAGAGAGAGAGAGAGAGAGAGAGAGACAGTTGGGCACTTAGGCAATTTATGTTTCAGTATGAATTTCTTTTTTTTTTCCTTGATACCACAGTATTTGGTTTGGTTTTTAATTTAGTATTTTTGCTTTCTAAGGAAACCATTCATTTTCTTGTGTAATAACACTCCCTATTGATTTCTGATTTCATACAAGATTGACAAATTTGCAACTTAATCCGTTCAACTCACAATATCTCGTGTAAATCGTCCGAACAAGAATAAAATAATCTTTCCAAATATGTAATGAGCTTTTATCCATTGAAATTTTTTACAGCGACTTAAAATTGTTCTGCTTCAAACAGCTAAAAAGTGAATTATGATTTTTTTCTTCGACTAAATTTTACACATTACTTTTTGTTCCAAAATCAAAGTGACCAATCTTTATCAATATTCTTGAAATTGTACACTCAATTAGAAGATACCTTAAACTTTTTATTTTTTCTCTGACCTGGGGAAGCAAGCCAATTTGATGCCTTCAAAAATTATAAAGTAAGCTAAAACAAAAGAGCAACATCTCATTAATAGAAAATCGCGTCAGAATTATTTTTTTATATTATGTGAAATTTTGATAATGTTTTAACAAAAGCCTTTTTTGTGAAACTCATAATTTTGGAAAAAAACAAAAAAAAAACAAATTAAAATGTCAACAGGACGGCTTTTTTGTTATATTTTTTGTCCTTTATGGTTTTAAAAAACCTTAAATTGTTAAAAATATCTTTCCATTTTTAAAAGAATTTTGTCAGACTTTTATTTTGAAAAGTATTTCTTTAAATGCAGTTCATTATTATTTGATGGTGATGGTGGAGTAATTCTTTGACAAATATATAAATTGTGTTTTTAAAAAAGCTTGATATATAATGAAATACAGATATTATGAAAAGTTAGCTAAAAAAGCAAAAAACAATTTACATTTGAAAATTTAAAATGTGCAAAATTCATAAACATACAATCCAAAAAGTTTACGGAAGAAATTACTTTAAAATTGTTGGTACTTGTTTGCAGCATTCACAGGTTTAATCCATCAGAAATCATTTTTTTGAAAAACAGCTTTGATATTTCATGAATTAAAACAATGAAAACTAAATAAAGTAAACTAAAGGAAGTTTTATCTATTTGCTCGCTTATTTACCTTTTGTTTCTTGCTTTTACTGTGAAAAGAAAAATAAAGAAAAAATTATGCAAAGAAAGAGGTATTCTATTTATTGTATTAATACAACATAGAAGATATTTAAAAAGGTATTTTTAAGTTCAAAGTGATGTTATTTATTTAAAGTAATACAATATATATGTATAAATGTTGTATTAAAATGAAAATGTTGAATAATTTTATGGTTGGGATGTACAAATTCACACAACTGTCCATAAAGGCGAATTCTTCAAAAAATCAACAAAAATCAACAAATAATCAGATTTTAATAAAATTTTCTGTACCTCAAGTAATAAAAGAAGAATTTGGATTTTAAATAAATGTTTACTCTAAATTAAAAAGGTGAAGTATTTATGTGTTAGTTTTTGTTTCAGGCATTGACCACCCCCATATAGTGAACAATACGTTTATTGTATTATTTGGATTATTCGGACTATTGTATCATCTTTATTGTTATCTGCACATTTCAACCAATGTGTCCTCCAGCCTTCTTTAGGTATTTCTTGTCGAACTCAGAAACCTTCTCTTCTCTTGTCCAATTAGACACATGGCATAGTGAATATTTGTTGGCACCTTTCCATCCACTAAGGACGATGCTGTTGTGTCCAAAAAATTAAAAATAAATAAATAAATAAAGAAAGAATAAATAAATAAATAAATGAATTATCTACATCTGCACAGTGCAGGCCAATTCCTGAATGACAGTCTTTAGTGCACTAACTGCACACTGTGATGCTTTCTGGGGCTGCTGTCTTTTCTCCGTCTTTCTGGCTCTCTTTGCTGTCAAGACTACTCTCCTCTCCGCCTCACCCTTCTCTGTGCCTTGCTTAATGTTAAGGTGCCAGGGCACTCGATTTTTTGCATCTACCTCACATGTGTTTGTGTCAATGTGGCATATCCTCATGTCTCTCCTGCAGACATCTTTAAAGCGTAGGCATGGTCTACCTACCGATCAGGAGCCTTTTACTAATTCGCCATACAAAAGATCTTTTGGGATGCAGCCATTTTCCATTCTCTTCTCTTGTCCAATTGGACACATAGCGTAGTGAATAAAGGCATTGATTTAAGACAGTTCTAAGTGACAGTTATCTCTAGATTGCAGATTCAATCCTGGTCATGGGCAACATTAACATAGAATAATAATTAACACAGTTTAACACTTGTACCCAGTCATGGTTAGTGGAATGAGAACAGTATAACCCTGTGGATTGAATAAAGGGTTGAGTTCAAAGTTCCATGAAGGCTCCCAATTATGACAAGAAGGTTCCAGAGTTCAACAAGAAATACCTGAAGAAGGCCGGAGGGCACATCGGCCAAAACTTTGTACAGATAATAATAAAGATGAGGACAATAGTCTAAATAATCCAAATAATAAAATTATCAAGCCTCATCTCAAAAATTCAGAGAAATAAGTTTATTTGTAAATTTTATGCTGTATTTTCAACCCTAACCCGGAAATTAAAAACTATTTTAATCATTTTTAATATCTAATTTCAAGTCTATTCACTAGTTAAAACCATAAAGACATTTGTAAAGATAAAAATGAATTAATTTCCCTAATTTAGGAGAATTTTATAAGCAGAACACACCCAGACACTAGTGGCTAATAAAGAATAATTTTTACTTTGGGTTTAAAAAAATCACATGCAGTTTTGAAATTATACACATTTTAAAACTGAGATTAAAACTTTTTCTATCTTTTAATATCTAATTTAGGTGTATTCGCTTGATAGAAGCATAATTTTATTTGTAGAAAACAATTTAACAGCATATCTGGAAATATACACATTTTAAAAGTGAAATTAAGAATGATTTTAATTATTCTTAATATCTAATTTAGGTGCATCCCCCAGATAAAAACAAAATTTATTTATAAAAAAAAAAATTTTTCATTGATTTTTCTTGTTTACAAAAAGATGACTTTATGTCATGATTGGCTTACCAGAAAAGAAAAAAAATCCAACTTCATAAAATTCAACATTAAGCCAAAATTGGAAACTATCTTTTATTTTTAATCACTATTTTGTTCATTAACTTAATTTTACCACAAAAAAGTATTTTTTTGTAAAACATAACTTTGATAATTGAAACAAATAGAATCCAGACATCATGTCGTATTTCCCTTTTTTTCTATTTGAAAGCATTCCATGATAATATATGAAATGAATTTCCAAAGCGTCTTAGCTGTCATATTTCCTTGTTTTTTCTTTCCTTCTTCATTTCTTTTGTAAACAAATAGATTTCCCATTTATTTCCTAAAACTAGTCAATTAAATGTTTTTATATTTTTTTCAAACTTTTCCACTTACAATAGTATAAATGTTGATAAAATTTCATTTTATTAAAATCTGATAGTCTTTTTCAACTGTGTTTCTTTGGGGTCACTCAGTAGTAATAGCACTAAACCAAACAGTTTTGTTTTCGTAAAAAAATTTGGTGCGATTTTCCAGTGCACAGTTGAACCTCAAAAATCATTTTTTCAATTAAACTGCCCATCTCTAATATATATATATATATATATATACACACATACACACACACTAAGATTCATTCTAAGCAAAATCAAATTGATATTTAACAAAGAGCTATGCTATGCTGATGGGATGTGGTCCATGAATAAGAAGAATGGAGATGAAATGTGAATATAACTGTATAGATGGTCAGGGAATGTCTCAGAAATTTAAGGACCAATGAGATACTTATTGACCTTGAACTTGAGGGGCACATATGCAAGCAAACCTAATTATGAAATTAATTCTCAGTATACAAGCTCTCTATGATGTTCTCTCACTTTCATATAACAGCAGTATATATATCATAACTAAATATTGTATATTATTATTTGTATATATGAATTAAACAGAAGAATTCCCATGGGTTCAACTAGTTATTAATTTCATCTAGTATTTTCTTTCATTTTGATTCATTTTTTTATCACTGGTTATCATTCTATGACAATGAGGAAATAGTGGGGATCAAAAATAAAGCCTAGTTAAGTGCACTAGCTGCACTACAAGAACTCATTGGTTAACAGGAAGCCAGATATAAAGTTACGGTTTCCATACTTCTTTTGTGCAGCAATAAAGATAGAAAATTTTTTATTTTTTATTTGGATACCTTAGTCATTAGTTGGCTCAGCATCAGCAAACAAAATCATTATTTTCATTGTTTTATTTAAATCAATAACATTGCAATATTTCTTCAACTTAATTTTCAAGTGGCAGAATTCTACACTGAATGGAACATGGCCAAAAAGCATTAAAATATTCAAGCTGTCAATTTAACAGCACAGTATCAGAAATTCCATTTTGTTGGCTCATATTAATGATATATTAAGAATCATACATTTATGAATGCAAATTCATAAGCAATTGAAGGTATGCCCCTTACTCCAAGACAATACTTTTTTGTAAAAATGTCAGTGGATAGGCCATGCAAAGAACTGCTTAAACTATCATTACAAGAATCCTGCAGTTCTTTTGTAAACAACTTTGTAAAACAGGAAAAACAAATTGAAATTTCATCGTGTGATTTCTTCCGATTAAGAAATCAATAGCATGTCATAGGAATATAGGACATGTGCAGGGAGCAAGCAGCTGGTGACAGCCACTGTTCTCAATCAATAAAGAGAAAACAAGAGAGGTGGGAGGCATTGAAAAAGGTTTGCAGCACATAAAATGTATCAACACTACCAATCAACTCAGAGAAAACACCAAACACTAAAATATGGGTAGGCAGAGCTGATCTTAGTGTTTCTGGTGACCCATGGTCTTTAAAGTATAGTAGTATCTTAATTTTATTTTACAGTGAAAAAAAAATAATATATAAGAATAAAAAGTTTATTACAATAATCAGGTAAAGAAAACATTTATGATACTACATAATTTACATACACTTAACCAGATTATGCCATGTATACAGTCAAAATTGAAAATTCCCAATCATGTGGAGTGTTGGCTGTTACAATTCAGTGAGTGTAGAGAAGAGGTTCTGAATGATGATATAAAGACTGAGATGAAGGTGGCAAGAGGGGGGAAATGGCATAGTAGCTAAACTGACTACACCATAAAACATGAATAGTGTGGCCGAGAAATTCTTCTTTAATCTCACTTCACCCCAATTACTTTCCTTCATTGTAAACACTCTGATGTTACACCAGGGAATTTTCTTATATTCACTGTTTTTATTCTATTTGATTAATTCCTTTAACCATTTTTTCCCCATTTGTATTTGTCAAGTCCTATATATCCCAGACATATGATAGGCTCCCTATAGTATTAGGCATCCTGGATGACTGCATGTGTACCTTGATCCAGCATTTTGGGTAGGACAAGTGGCAGTGTTTTTTAAATTTTTTGGGAACATTACACTGTTTTTACTGATGGAATATCATAGAAGAAAAATAGGAAAATGATGGAGGATAACATGAAAAGAAATGTTGAATTAAAACAGACTATTTTTAAACAGCAGAGCAAATTGTATGTTACAAATGATTGGTATTTATCTATTTTTTTTCACACTGAAAATAGTATGAATATGACAAAGTTTCCATTAGTGTACACTCTGATTAACTCCAGATTATAATAGATTTTAACAGCTACTAGATATTTTCAAACATTTTTAGACATTACAACATCAATTCCTACAGATATACTTAAATATATTAACTTAATCAAAATAAACAAAGGAAATTGCAATATTTTAAGTGCTAAAATGAATGTAAAGTGTTAGAAAATGTTTCTTTCATATTTTTTAGCTAAACTTTCTCAATCTAATCATTTATTAATTCAACAATATGATAAGATATATTGTCAATAACTTTGAGAAGAATCAGTAACATATCATAGATTGTTTGGGAAACTGAACTTCTTTGTATTTGTAATATTGTTAACATATTTCAGCTGTTCCTATCTTCAGCCCTTGTTAGGAGTTCCAAGAGAAAAAAGATATATTATGTTATATACTATGTAATAAAGACAGAAGAATAGAATGGCCCAAAAATCAACAACATCTAGAATATATGAGTCCCATTGTTTGAATAATTTCTGATAGGATAATTCATCTTCATCAAACTATATGGGCATATCACAGGATGAAAGTGCTTAAAAAGTTCAAAATACTTAAATGTATTTAATCAAAAACATTAACATCCAATCATATTATATGGACAGGTATTGTTCTATCATCACAGGCACCAACATCAGAAACACTAAAAATGTTTTCGGAGAGATTCCCTACTTCTTAGAGTTGCAATTACTTTACACTTACAGATTTGTGTCATATACTAGAGCTAATAAATAACTAAACATGGTGTATATATGTATATACACAAAACAGAAAGAAAGGATAAAGAACAGAACAGAAAGAAAGGATATAATTTACATTTTTTTTTTAATTATCTAGTCATATTTCTTTTTTATTAGATTAGCTTACTCTCAAATCCTTCTTACAATGAAATGAGAACAAATTCTTTTTCTTTTTGGTGTTTCTGCAGGACAGGGCAAACCTAACCCAGCACAATGACTATTTTATCTGTATTACTTCCTTATGTTTTAGGGACACTGTTTTTTGAGAAAGATCATAGCTGAGTCACCTATGATCTTTCTACCTCCAAAACCATACAACCTGGGAATACTATTTTTTAAGAAAAAATCATACATGACCCTATCCCTAGCCCCAAAACCCTGGAACACTGTTTTTTTAAGAAAAATCATAGCTGACACTATTCCTAACCCGAAAATTCTGGAACACTGCTTTTTTAAGAAAAATTATAGCTGAAGCCAACTTTTCTTTATTTTTTTCCAGTAATCTTTATAGTATGCCGTAAATAAATGAGAACAATCGTTTGTAAAGATTTTTAAATATATAAAAATCTCAGCAAATATGTTTGATTTAACATGATTATTAAATTTACTTTTTGTTAGATAAAATAAATCTTTATTCAATTAAATTATTTCATGTTAGGCAATGATAGCTTCCGATTTTTTATTCAAATGAGCAAATGTTGAATCCCCCTCCCCATTAAGTGAAAAAAATTTTTTTCAAGTTATTTTTTAATAAAATAAACTATTCATTATAAAATTAATTCATTGATGAATATCACATTAAAATTCCGTATTTGTATTTTATATGCAATAAATACAAATATCACATTAAAATTGGATAATTTCCTGTTTTTTTTTGTAATTGTGAGAAATAAAAAAAATATCTGAAATTCATTTTAAATTGCCATCCTTTTTTTCCTGGTAGCATACCTACCTAAAAGCCTAAAATACTGGAATGCTGTTTTTCAAGAAAAATCATTGCTGATCTCAAACCCTAAGTATTTAGTGGAGGAAGTGCTACGGAGCAAATGTCCTGCAGAAGAACCTTTTTTTTAATTCCCATCAATATCATTTTTGTGTCTATTCTCAATAAAATCCACTTTATAAAATATCAGATATCACTGATAGTCAAACATACTCTATAAAATTTTCATTTTAGTTCAGATTTACTTGTAAATCAAGCTGCAATATGTTAGGAGAAGAGGATTTGGTTTGTCGAATTCAAATTCCAGGATATGAAGATTGAATAGAACACATTGTGATGCATATCTTTTTCCAAGTGAAACATTAATCTGTTATAAGAAATGTCTTGTTGGGGAATTTACAAACTTTACCTGAGCAGCTAAAGTTCTAATTTAGCAGAGATCAAGCAATGGCTGTTAAATTTTGAAATAATATCAGGCAATACAACTGCATCTTTCAAATTAATTCTTTTGTGGCTTCAGAAGTTCGTCCACAGAGAGGTGGATGGAATCCATCAGTAATCATTCAAAGACAAATTCCTCACTACATTAGTCCCTTAGTACCTAATCCAAATGAGGATTCCCAATTTCACCAAATTTATTTCTTAGATCCTCAAGACAGCATCAATTTAAGAATGAAGATATTGAAGAATCAGGAATTATGACACACCTTAGCAGAATTGTTAGAAAATGTAATTTGACAATATAATAATATTTTAATTCAAATCACAACTATTGGAGATTTGATTGACAAGTCGTAACTTTAGCTTTGATCTCTGCTTCCACTTGAGATTGCAACTGTAAGAATAGATTCTGTGGCCATCAAGAAGGAAGACCAGGGAGAAGCATTGCCTCTGAATGGGCTGTACCCTATAACATGCAACTATTTAAGTATTTTAATTGTCATTTGAATGTAGAGATGTCTTTTGAAAGGGTTCAAAAATTCAAGGTAATATCAATCCTTTGCAAGTCTATCCAGCAAACGAAATGCAATTCCTTTCCCAACTGAACACTCCACTCTCACTTCAAATAGCAGTCGTCAGATTTCACTTGCCGTCCAAACACTTTGTTCCTCACTCGCCCTGTTAGCGACAGTCCGTCTTTATTTCTGCTCGTTCGGCTGCGCTTATGCAAATTCCGATATACTTTATTTGAGTCTCTACTAACAACACCTCAGCTACGAGGAGGTAGCGAGTTCGAGTATCCATAGCCGCTCGCCACACTCTTCCCCCTTGCACAGGCCAAACATATCCTGACGCACTTTGTTTGTGGGGGCTGGGAATCCGCTTGTTCATAGGGCTGCCTTTCAGTTTCTTCACAAGATGCCTCTCAGGTAAATTAATCAAGTATGTCATCAAATACACAATGAAAGGGAGTGACCAAGACATTTTTTATGTGAATAGAGATGAAATCTCAGATTATTTGACAGGAAGCTACATTGGTCCTTCAGAAACAGTTCCTTGGATTTCCATTTCATGAGAGGAAACCAGCTTATGTTCATCTTTAAGTCCATTTACCAGATCAGAACCAAGCCTTCTTTCGAAGTAATGATATTAAATGAGACTATGACAAAGACAACTTTGACAGGATTTATGGATCTTTGCAATTCGGATTTATTTGCAAGTTAATCTCTTCTATGCAGATGTTCCAAAATATTTTATCTGGACTAATAAGAGTTGGCAAAAGAGGAAGATTGGTAACATTGTAGAAGGTTACCTGGGAATTTATGAGACCAAAGTTTTATGTTGAGTATACAATGTTTCTCTGTGGTGTGGGAACCTTTATTACCTAAGACTGCTTCTTCCTAATATCAAAGGACCATTGTCATTTAACTACTTGAAAATGTATCAAGGACAAATGCATCAATCTTTTAAAGTGGTATGTTTACACAGAGGATTGTAGCAAGCTGATAGCTATTGAGAAGAAGCCATGGAATATGCCGAAAAAACAAGACACCCTTCTTGTATGAGAGATTTGTTTGTTATTTTGTTGATAAATATTGACATAATAAATCTGTGACATCTATGGGATCATTTTAAGACTTCTATGTCTAATGACTTCCTCCAGATAGAATGAAGAGATAATGATTTTCTGTTAATATCAATGAGAATCATTATAATCAATTTTTGTTGGGCATTGAAGAACTATTAAGTTACACAAATCCTTAGAAGATTATGACTTGCCAAAACCAAGCATGCTTCAATTGACTATTGGTAATCATGAAGTTTTTTTTTTTTTATGAACAGCAACAGTTTGTTGTTGAGAAAAGTGAAACGAAAACAAATTTATCATCATGTGGTCCACTGTTTAGACAAAAACAAAAACATTTCCTCTGTGATTTTCATTGATGCAATAAGAGGAATAGGAATAGGAAAATCATTTCTCATTAATTTAATCCTATAGGGATAATAGTTCAGTGGCTATTGGTGTGGCCTCATCAGACATTGGTGCTACTTTAATGCCCATTGAAAGGACCATGTATTCTCAAAATAACCTTTAAAGTGGTTGACAATATGATGTGTGATGTTGAAAAAAATTCCAATATAGCAGATTCTATCAGAAGATCAAAAATTATCGTCTTAGATGAATGTCCGATCATTAGGAAGGAAAGCTTTAAAGCTGTGGAGAGATCTCTATATGATATATGCAACAAGAATGAGCCCTTTGGTGGAATATTAACTGCTGTGGTGATTTTCAACAATTACTTCCAGTTGTCAAAAAAGGAACTGATGCAGATATGATCAATTCCTGCATAAAAAAAAATATATCTATGGAGTAACTTCCATAAGTTTCATTTGAAGACAAATATGTGGTTAAGTCAAGAAGAAACCAGTTATTCCAAATTCTTATTGAATGTTGGAGAGGATAAAATTCCTAAGAATCCAAAAATGAAATAGAAATGCCTGAAGACATGCTTCTAAGAGGAACAACAATTAAGGATTGTATTGATTTCATCTATACATTTGACAATCCTTTTGAACTATTTTTCAATAATTCTATCTTGGTTCCAGTAAATGAAATAATAAAAAATCTACTTGGGCTCAAATCAAGGTATTTACAAAAAAAGATATAACAAAACTAGCTTCAAATATATAAAATATATAGATAGTACAGCCCTTTCCAAATATGTCCAAGATATTAAAAATAAATATGACATAGACCCTATCATAAAGTTGGATATTGTTAAAAGAATCTGTAATTATAAATCAGATCATAAATTCTCCCTTTTCTTTATGGAGGAGAAACTGGCTAGCACATCTGAAGAAGTATTATATCAAAGATCCAAAATACTGAACAGAAATGGCGTCTTAACAGTTAAAAATCAAAACGCATGCTGTATTCCTTCTTTAATATTTTTTGTTTACATCTGCTTGTGTTAATCAATTTCAATCAGAATTATACTGGAGATCCTACTGGTGAAACATAGGTAGATGTATTCTGCTGTTATCGGTTTTCTAAACCAACTCTATAAATGAATTGAGTACTTTATATGTTCATTCATCATTTTCAGTTATTTGGTTTTCTCCATTAAGTCATTCTATCTTCTATGTGTATATATATATTTATTTATTTATTTATAATTATAAAATCTGTCCTACCATTGGTTTCTGAATAACACTTTTTCTGTGTTATTCACAAGTAAAAACTGAAATCTCAAAACTATGACTTCTCAGGCATAGCCAACATGTGCAGACCATGAGGTTTATAAAAATCGTAAGTGTGTGTGTGCCCATGAAACGCAGAAATTGAAAAAAAGTGAAAAAGACAAAAATAAGGTAAATGGAAAAATCCCACCAGTGAAACCGGGTGTGGGATCTTAAAAAAAACCAAGACTGGACTGACGAGACAAAAAAAATATTGAAATAAATTTATACCCAAACCAAGGGATCTATTCATATATATATATATATATATATATATATATATATATGTGTGTGTGTGTGTGTGTGTTTTGTGTGTAGGTATGCATATATGTGTACATATATTTACACATATGGATACACACATATATATTGGCTGTTAACTCATGCACAAACAAGACCATTCCCTGTTCTTCTTTGGGTTTTTTTTTGCAAGCATATACATTTATACACACAAACATATATATCTCTCTCTATATATATATACATATCTATATACACACATACATATACAAATATATATATATACAATAGAATGTGTATATATACACATATCTAATTTTAGGTATATTTGCTAGATAAAAGCATGAATTAGGGGAAAAAATAACTCCTTCATTTTCCTTATTTAGAAGAAATTTATTTGAAAAACCCCAATAACAGTTGACTGGCATACAAGAAAAGAATTAATTATTTTAAACATGAAGAGTTTCATTTTTTTTGCTCTTTAAAAACCACATTATAATTCTTACTAATTTCTGGAGAGCTATACCATTTACTATCTCAAATGTGTTGTCAAAAAACACAAATATAGATAGTTTATGTGATGATTTCTTTCATAGTTTACCAATTTGTTAATAAACATTTATTGTTATTTATAGTTGACAATTTATTCAAAAGTTTAATAAATAAACTATAATGTAAGTCATGAAGATTAAAAAATCTCAAAAAAAGATTTTGAAGAAAAAAATCTTTTTCATTTAATTTTTAGATTTTCGGTACATATTTTATTTCAAAATCTTTCATTTAAATTTTTTTCTATTCATAACTATGGTCTTTTTATCTATACAGAAATTAGTTTCAATTATATATAACTCCACTGATATTTTGCACTCCAAAAATAAGAAAGCATTCAAAGTTAAATGACCTGAAAAAAAATCAGAAAGTTTTTAAATAAAATAACTGATGCATTTTAAAATTCATTCATTGATAAATCAACACTGAAAATTTCATGAAAATCAGATAATTCTCTGATTTTTGGTAAATTCTTTTCAATCAGGGGCAGTGATTTGATTTTATAAAATATGTCTATGACATCACAACTGTTGGTACCGATACTTATAATGATACTGGCCTCACAGCAAAGTTAAGTGAGGGGGGGGGGGCAGCGAACAAATTTACCACAAAGGATTGTTTAAAGAATCTTTGATAGGCGAATGACATTAAGATAATCTTCAAGAACTGCACTCCCAAATTTTTCACCTTTTTTTTTTAAGGAATGTTATCCATTCAACATTTTCTTTCCTTTATTTATATATCTGTATATATATATGTGTATGTTATATCTCTCTCTCTCTCTCTCTATATATATATATATATATATATATATATATATATATATATTTAGAATGAAGCATGTGTAGTGTGTGAAATAAAGGAGAAACTGGGTTGGATGTTATGTACTAAGTTCCATTTTATTTCATCCAGTATTTTGAAGGAATGACCCTTCTTTTTCAAGGACTTTTTTTAGACTGGTTGGCTACTGGTTAATTTATGGTTATTGAATCTGAGTCTAAAGGCTCCTATGTATCTGGTGTTTTTGTATTTAGTGCAGTAAATGATATTTGCACTGTTACAGGTGAGTTGGGGGGGGGGTTGGATCTTGATATTGGTGTGTGGTATTGTGAATGGGGAGTCAGTTATTAGGTGTGTGCAGGAGCCAGCTTCATATGCTGCGTTGATCTGCTTTTTCTGAAAAATAAACTTGTTTTTCTCCTGATTTCTTAAATAATTTTCTTTTACAATAAATTATTTTTGCCATTTTTCAATAAATATGAATGAGAGTTTTCAAATTTTATTATTGAAAAAAAGTTAATTCATTGTTAAAAGAATTGAGACATATTGATTGATGCACTTTCCACAATGAAACAAGAAAAATTATCAACATTGTAAATTCACCAATTAAATGGGATAAGACTAATCCAAGGAAAAAACAAGCTGACCATAGCCTTGTGAAAATGATCTGTAAGGATCTTTAGACTGTGAGCTTTATTGAGGATGAAGGATTTAAATCCTTTGTCAAATGTCTACAACCTGCTTATCAGTCATCTGGTTGGCAACTGATAAGCAGGTGGTAGACATTGACAAAGGTGGGAGATGAAATAAACATCTTCCTGGTTGTAGTTTAAGGTGTTTTTTAATTAAGTGTACAATTTCAAGAATATTGATAAAGATTGGTCACTTTGATTTTGCAAAATAAAATTAAACATTTTTAAAAATCATATTTCACATTATAGGCTGTTTTAAGCAAAATAACGTTTTAACTTACAGTAAAATAAATAATTCAATGGATAAAAGCACATAGAAATTACAAAATTAGAAAGATTATTTTCTTTTCTTTTCAACCAAATAAACATCTTTAAGGCTAGACCAGAAATACATGAGAAATATGAACTGGAAATACTATCATGATACAAGAAAATGAAAGAAATATTCCATAGAAAGCAAAAATACTAACCAACAAAACCAAACCGAAAACCATAGTACCAAGAAAGAAAAAAAAAAAAAAAAAAAAAAAATGAAACATAGATTTCCAAACTGTCCAACTCTATTGAAAACATTCTATACTAAAATATGAATTAGATTTTGTCATATTTCCTTTTTTTTCCCATATATTTTGTAAACAAATAGATTTCACATTTATTTCTGAAAACTAGTCAATTAAATGTTTTAATCATATTTTTATAAATAGTAAAATAGAAAGAAAAATAGATATCACACATACTCGCTAATGTTAATAGTGGCAAGCCATCCACCAAATTTGATCCTAAATTTTATACAAACTGATATAAATTTTTGGGAGAATAAGTGTTTAATTGGAGTCATACCTAATTTTGAAAATTAATTAATTAATAATGAATTAGGCGGGAATACCTATTAAATGTATGGCTAAACAAATCGAGAAAAATCAATCTCTGTATGTACATTTCGGCCTATTAGGCCTCATCAGCAGAGCTATAGATCGGAAGACCGCCCTGTGCGTGATTTGAAACCGGACTGCCAAGCTGACAGGCCGATCCCATAACCCTTACACTAAACGGACTTCTTAGATTTTATGATTTGTTTAGAGTAGGTTAACATTCCTCTTCTAGTGACTTTTATTACACGACGATATGATAAGTTGTAAACAAGGTTTGTTTAGAATGGCTTTTTGCCGATAATTTTTGGGAGAATAAGTGTTTAATTGGAGTCGTACCTAATTTTGAAAATTAATTAATTAATAAATTTATTTTCTTCATGTTTTAATACAGAAAGGGTTTACACTCCATGTATATAGCCACTCCAAGTATTGATAGACTTTTTCCTTTCTTTGCTTCTATATAGCAAAAGCCAGTTCATCTATGTATAAAAGAAAAATAGTTGCATATAACAAGGTATTAATAATCAACATGATTATTCTACAGAGGTACTGATATAGAAGCCAAAACAGATTCCTGGCACTCTGAAAACTAGTCAATTAAATGTTTTAATCATATTTTTGTTCAATCTTTTCCTCTTACAATGGTATAAATATTGATAAAATTTAATTTTATTAAAATCTAAAAGGTTTTTCAACTGTGTTTTCTTGGATATGGTAAGCTCAGTAGTAATGGCACTAAACCGAATGGTTTTAGTTTCATAAGATATTTCTGTGTGGTTTTATAGTATGAAGATGAAACTGAAAACTGCCCATCTCTAACAAAAACAATGATCAATTTTGTTATTACTGAAAATTACATTATGAACCCAGATTCCATTAAAGATTAACAATTCTGCTAATGAAGAAAATTGGACCCACTAAATATCTAATCATTAGGAATGTATAAAATGTGAACATAAAACACACTACAAAAATAATTTGAGTTTTAAGAAAATAACTTAAATTTTCAAATAACCTTTTTCAGGTCTTGAAACTTTTGAATTTTGAATTTTTTTATTTTTTTATTTTTATGGTGTCTTCTGGATTTATCTTTCTAGGAATGAAAAAACATGTATTTGCTCCATTTTCCCTCTGTGTATGGAATTAAATGCCTTGGAAAATTTACAGATAATAGGGTTACCTCGAATCCCTTCTATGATTCAACAAATAGTCAGGACCTGAGAAGTTGTGGATCGATTTCTGCAGAATCTGTTTTAGTTTTTTCTAAGGATTTTCTCTATTTCAGGTCTGATGCAATTAAGAATATGGACATTATATAGCTTAGCAGCTATAGCAGTAAAAGTTATGCCACTGTAGTTCTTAACGGTTCCTAGGTCTCCTTTTTGGGGAAATAGGAGAGTGCAATCTTTTGTCCATTTTTCCATCATATTATATTTTGTTTGTATACTGCATTGCATAGTCTAAGTAGTATGTCATTGAATTACCTTATTTTGTAGACCTCATGGGGTATTTCGTCAAGGCCAGCAGCGTTTCTATTTTTTATTTTTGTTAGTACTTCACGTTCCACAAACGACCCATCAATGCCAAACAACAACTACCCAACCTACACAAAATCCTCACTGCATCCCAAAAACATCTACACAATTACACACAAAAAGGCAACCAAAAGTACAACAAATCAAGGTGCCTAGTATGCACACACCTAATAACTGACTCCCCATTCACAATACCACACACCAATATCAAGATCCCCCCCCCAAACTCACCTGTAACAGTGCAAATATCATCTACTGCACTAAATGAAAAAACACCAGATACATAGGAGAAACCCAAACAGCCTTTACTCAGATTCAATAACCATAAATTAACCAGTAGCCAACCAGTCTAAAAAAAGTCCTTGAAAAAGAAGGGTCATTCCTTCAAAATACTGGATGAAATAAAATGGAACTTAGTACATAACATCCAACCCAGTTTCTCCTTTATTTCACACACTACACATGCTTCATTATATATTATATATATATATATATATATATATATATATATATATAACACACACACATATATATATATATATATATATATATATACAGATATATAAATAAAGGAAAAAAAATGTTGAATGGATAAAAAAATTGGTTTAATGAAATGCTAACACGTGTTTCAGCCGAGAGTATGTACATGTACACATTGTATTCTATTTATTATTATCTTAAATATTAAATAAAATAATGATAATAATAGAAAAATATAAAATATTTAAGTATACAAAGAAAAATGGCCTTCATCAGGGTAAAATGTTTATATATTTGAACACTTCAAAATTCTCTGTATTTTGACCATTTTAACTTCAAATATGGATAACAAGGGTAGCTAATGGTAGGCCATATCTATGGCAGCAGGATTCGGTCCCCTGCCACACCTCTGGGAAAAGTCAAAAATGGTTGTCGGCAAATTTTTTCGACTATACCAGTCCCAATGTTTGACCTTCGAACTCCCCAGATCTTAACCCCATGGATTATTATGTATGGGGTGCTGTTGAGAAAGACACCAATCACCATGCCAGTACTACAAAATCCCAATTAATCAACATAATTAAGGTAGTTTTTGAGACCCTTTCCTGTGATCAATGCGAATGGTGGTTATTTTGAGTGAAACTTGTTGACAGTAGTGTAATTTCCATGCCTGTTAAATTTCTTTAAATCCATTAAATTTTGTAGTTACCAAGCACTTTTTCTTTTTCCTTATGAAACTATCAAATTTATCCTGAACACCCTGTATAAACCGCTAGGATTATCTAAAGCTAAAATGTAAAAAGTGCTCGATACCTAAGTAGAGTAAATAATAAAGTTAAACCTAATGAGTCAGATATACCTACCACTAGTTTCACTTAGTTGCTCATCAGGGCAAGAATCTGACAGTGAAGTGATACAGACAGCAACCTATCAACATCACTAAGCAGAGCGCAAAGAACAGAACACTCTGCCTTAAAAAAAACATTCCCCCCTTCTTCCACCCAAAGGACCAAACCACAGCTATATAAACAAACCTCTAAACCAATTTCCCATTTGGTCTGATGATCACATAGGCATGAAACTGTCAGTTATGAAGTGTTGACTTCAGGTCCATGCTACCTTAACTTTAAAATATATATATATATATATATATATATATATATATATATGAGAGAGAGAGAGAGAGAGAGAGAAAAAAGGAAAATAAATAGTAAAATAGAAAGAAAAATAGATATCACACATACTCGCTAATGTTAATAGTGGCAGGCCATCCACCAAATTTGATCCTAAATGATATACAAACTGATATAAATTTATTTTCTTCATGTTTTAATACAGAAAGGGTTTACACTCCATGTATATAGCCACTCCAGTTATTGATTGACTTTTTCCTTTCTTTGCTTCTATATAGCAAAAGCCAGTTCATCTATGTATAAAAGAAAAATAGTTGCATATAACAAGGTATTAATAATCAACATGATTTTTCTACAGAGGTACTGATATAGAAGCCAAAACAGATTCCTGGCACTTGTTGATATTGGCAACAAGATGAAGCAAAAGGAAAACAATTATGCAGGTCGTGTCATTTTGTTTTTACAAATTTTTTGAAATAATCATGCACATCACTGAGACACATCAATGTCTGAGTGAGAAGTATAAGCTATGATTCTCCTTAGTAATTGTTCTTGGAGTATGGTAAAAAATATTTACAAATCACAAGTTGGAGATTTAATGTAAGTGTAGTGTCTGACTCAGAAAAACAAATAAGCTTAGAGATTGTTTTAGGCTGCAATAATATGTGAAAGCATTCTTTTTTGTTATGTGCTCTGCTTTTCTGTCACAGAAATATTTTTAATTCAACTGGAAATAATGTGGATTTTCTTTATAGAAATGTAAAGTAGTAGGTATTATCAGGTTGGAATGACTTATTTTTGTCAAGTCTGAAAAAGATGGGTTTCGTGAAGGTCTTTCTTTACTTGGGAGTTCATGTAAGAAAACTAGACAAAAAATAATAATAATAATAATAATAATAATAATAATAATAATAATAATAATAATGGGTAAAGAGAAAATCTCTGTAAGCATACTTATTAAAAAGCAGGGTTTGCATCCATCTCTGATTTCAATATAATCCACATGTTATTTGTACAGACAGACACACGCAACCATAATTAACTTTAGTTTGAGTTTACGGCATCTGGAACAATACCAGCAGATGGTATGCTTATTCTGCATCTTAATATTCATCTAAATTAGTAATTTCTTATGGATGGACGTTTCTGTAACCTAGCAGGTCATCAGAATGCCATGCTGAGTATTTATTTCCCTTCATAGCATGTCTCCATGTAACAGTTGGTTGACAGGTTTTGCTATGTTACATGGTAACAGCAACAAGAAACATCACTGACCTGATTTATAATAATTTGTTATCACTCATTAATTTACTATCTGAATCCTATTTTTGTAGAGATAACAATAATATTCATTATGAAAATGAAATTTAAATGGCAGCTGCACTGAAATTGTTTTCAACCTTGTTCTGGCCACTCCTGTAATGACACTGATGTCAAGTTCTTTGCCTTTCCCTTGGACAACACTGATGGCATGGAGAACATGAAATTTGCCAGACACTGGTTAACATATGTAACCAGTAGCTATATTAGTCTATTATAGAAGTGGGTAATCTGTGATCTTGAGGTTGCATATGGCCTTGTAAGTGTATTTTTCTACAGCCTTGTAAAAAAAATCAATTAGAAGTGGGCATTTCCACTTTAGAATCTGATATCCCAATGCTTTCTTGCAAAAATCAATCTTTAAAAAGTCATTAAAAAGTTAGTAAAGTTTTCATTTGTTTTAAGTAGGTTTAAGTTCATTTGTTTAGTAGCATATCAACTGCTTATGGGTTATTTAATACCAAAATTTGATGCAAATAATTTGCACAGTCACATGGCTTCAAGTATTCCAATCTAATACAAATAATTTTCAAACAGATCTATTTGAGCCATAGATGGAACCCTAATAGGTACTACCACTCCAGAGTTGACGGGGGAGTAAAAGCAATAAAGGGTTCCGTTTAGTGTCATACCCAAAACACTTCTTTTTGGAGGAGAGGGACCTTATCCCTATACAGTCAATGACTTCTAAGACCTACTTACAGGGCTGTCTTTTGATTGGTATATATTAGTTAGATATACTAAGTTATTAATCAAAAGTTTAAATTTTAGATTTCGTTGTAAAAAATTTTGAATTTGACCTTATTAATAGATAATACATTTCAAAATAGTATTTAAAAATGAAAAGATTCCCCATATTTACTGCTAAAATTTACAATTTACCTAACTTTTAGAGGCACATTATACAAAACAAATGGGTCCATAAAAGCTTTAATCAGTCAGTAAATATGTCCAACTGACCTTTTCTATGAACCATTGGAAGAATTAAAGAGAAAGCACCTTGTTAGAAAATTATACAAAAGGTGCATTGACCTTCTTGTTTGTTGCATCAGAAGAGAATACAAATATAATTTTGTAAGAAATTTGCAAACAAAGTTAAGTAACAAATTAACAGATTTTGAATATTTCCTTCCTAAAGAAATCAAGTACCATTACTGCATCTGGCTTATGTTCATCAATGTTCTCACCACAAATAATGCTGCTGATTCATTAGTTCTTTCAATTCCCTCACGTGGACATAATTTATTTGAATAATATTCAAGTAAATGACCATCAGTGTAACATTTCTAGCAGTTTAGTTGAAATCAGTGGACATTGACAAGTTTGCACCTTAATCAGTTCAATTCACAATTTCTTGTGTATTTCTGATCCAATCTTTAAAATATTTATATGGTTGGAAAGAAAAGAAAATAATCTTTATAAATATATAATTTGTTTGTGTTTTTATCCATTGAATTATTTTTTACCGCGATTTAAAACAGTATTTTACTTCAAAAAGCCAAAAACACGAAATATATATTTTCTTCCAAGACTAAATTTTACACGCTGCAAAATCAAAGGGGCCAATCTTTATCAATATTCTTGAAATTGTACACTTAATTAGAAGACACCTTGTTAGGTTAAGACAGTTCTAAGTGACAGTTATCTCTGGATCCTGAGTTCAATCCTGAGTGAAGGCAGTTAGAAAAATAATTAACACAACTCCTACCCCAGCTATGGAATGAGAACAGGATACCCCCGTGGACTAAATAAAGGGTTAGGTTCAAAGTTCCGTGATGGCTCCCGGTTATGACAAGAAAGTTCCAGAGTTCGAAAAGAAGGTTCCCGAGTCCAACAAGAAATACCCGAAGAAGGCCGGAGGGCATATCGGCCGAAACGTTGTACAAATAACAATGAAGATGGGGACAATAGTCCGAATAACACAGATAATACTAATCATCAAGCCTCATCTCAAACATTCAGAGAAATAGTTATGTCTTGCAATAACATGGCTTCCTGCTGATTATTGTTTATCATTAGAAGTTCCATTTTGATGACAGCCCCTCTTTTCATATGGGGAATAAATAGTTGCTTAAAACTTTCTGGTTTCAATAAGTATGTATACCAAATTAGGTAGCTCTAGATTAAACCCTTTGACTATCTGATGGGGGACAAACTCTTTCCAATTATTAATACAGAATTTATAAGGATTAAGATACACAATTTAATCTCAGGGTGTTAACCAGTGTTTTCACTAGTCATTTTATGACTAATGAAATTTGCACCTATACAAATCAATGGGTTTTCACAGCTCAAATAGTTATAAGAAACTGGTGCATTTAATCAAGCTTTCCTGTGACAAAGGGGGCATCTGTTTGATTCTTATCAAGAAGTTACCTTTTGATATTGATCCACACTGTTCAACATTGCCACAGATGAGGGAATTGTATTAAAAAAAGCAATGATAAACTTAAGATGCAAAAAATTAAAGGATGAAAATACATGATTTAAAATAGAAAAAATTCCTATTTGCTAATGAATTTTAATTATATATGCATGTAAAACATAGACTATAACATAGCATTTCAAAAGCTTATTGTTTGACAAACTCTTACAGACAACTTATTCTTTAATCTAAGATAAAGTTAGAATTGAAATCCTACAGACTGTATTTGTTTTATTTCTTTTTGTGTGTGTGTGTGTGAGGGGTCAGTTTTAAAACTCATTATCATTCTTCTTCTTTAAGAAAGCTAATCATGGCACTAAGTTAATTAGTCAATGTGTCTTAATCTTTCTTATCTTCATTAACATTGTCATTTTTGCCCCATCCATCCTGTTTGTTGATTTTCTTGGCACGAGATTCTTTTCTTGGCAATTCCCAACTGTTTTTTTTAATTTGAGGTTATTGTTATTTAATCACATTAGTTATATAGAGTAAATGGAATTCAAAACTGTTTGAATTATGCAAATATCTCCAGTGGTTCAAAAGTTATGAGAATTTAAAGCCCCGAAATTGGGGGTACAAAAGTGGACATGATTTTACTCAGAAAATGTCAAATCATGGATCAATTAAAATAAGAAATTTAGTAATTTCTTCACCAATTCTTTATTTTTGGAGCAATTTTGATAAAACTTGGAATTCTTATGTAAAATTATATGTTCTTTCTGATTCTGCACTCAAATTGTATGTATCTCTATGCTGTAACCTATTATTTAGAGAATATGAGGTACGGATATCAGTATTTTAAAAAAAGTTTACCACAAGATTATTAAACATTTTCATTTTAATACTGCATGTATATACACATATATAGTATTAATTTAAATAAATAACATCACTTTGAGCTTAAAAATACCTTTTTAAATACTTGCTATGTATCACATTCAGAGATACTGACATGCAGGTACACGTCCTGCATCACTGATGCATAAAAATTGTATCTATATCTCCCAGTGTGTTTTTTTCTTCCCATACCATTTCCAGCTTACTGTAAATACATTTCAATATTTTCTAGGAAACGAATTACTCTGTATGTGGTACAAGGTAGGGGTTAGGTGATTTTAGTTGTTCATAGATAAAAACTCTACAATTTATTAACAAACTTTAGTCGGGACCCATCAAATTTCCAGGGGACTCATTCAAATCAAATACATGCATCCCATGACTCACTAAATTAAAAAGCTATCAGCATCACTGTCACAAACAAGAAATAGAATACCATTTCCATCATTTTTTTAAAACAAAGCCTGTCTGGCTGGTGTGTGATTATTTGTTTCATTAACATTTGTTTTTTTTCCAAAATTGAAAGTTTGACACATGGCCTAGTGGATAAGGTAGTTAGGTTAAGACAGTTCTAAGTGACAGTTATCTCTGGATCCTGAGTTCAATCCTGAGTGAAGGCAGTTAGAAAAATAATTAACACAACTCCTACCCCAGCTATGGTTAGCGGAATGAGAACAGGATACCCCCATGGACTAAATAAAGAGTTAGGTTCAAAGTTCTATGATGGCTCCCAGTTATGACAAGAAAGTTCCCGAGTCCGAGAAGGTTCCCGAGTCTGACAAGAAATACCTGAAGAAGAAGGCCGGAGGACATATCGTCCAAAACGTTGTACAAATAATAATGAAGATGGGGACAATAGTCCGAATAACACAGATAATACTAAGACATAACTAATTATACAGAAATTAAATTTCCTAACTCCAAAAGAAAAGAATTAATGAATTATTTGTTTTACTAAAATAATTATTCACATGTAATTTATAGATTTATAGGTACTTCTTTAAGCTGGTGATGTAAAATAATTATATAACTTATTGCTCAGCTAGGATTAGCAATCCAGATCACAAACTGTGTAGCAGTGACAACAGTGATGAAGAATTTGAGATCTGTGGCAATGATATTCATAGAGATCTGATGCATATGCTCCCTAGTTGTTGAAAAATCATACGTTATCTAGAAGGTGCATCTTACCTGAATCTTAAACATGTTGTACAACAATTGTGCAACAAGCAGTTCAAAGTCATTACAACAGGGTTTGATGACACTACAAAGTCCATCATTACTACAATGTTAAAATGGACCATATGACAATAACACGAAAGTCTGGTGCGTGAATGTCACTCACAACTGGTTAGGGTGAGAATCTAAGCCACTCAGGGGAGAACGGGGCAAAAACTTATGATTACAAAATGAAATGGTACTCATTAATTGCTCTGTTGATGACCTTAAAAGTCAAATTGAATTTTGGATGCCTGATCAAGCAACTGACTTCAAAGTCTTGCTTGGGATTAGATTATGATAAGCCACTAAAATGTTGTGCTCATATCATATTGTGCATGGACCATGCAATAGATAAAATCTACAAAGGCACTGAGCACAAGATTGGGATTCAAAAATTGTTATTGGTTACTGCTGGTGAGAAAGCCTTCAATTCCCCTGGAACTTCTGTTTATGCACTTGGACTTATTGCTATAGCTAAATTACTTTCCCCAAGTCATGTGACACACTCTGTTTCATTATACAATGATTATAGATAGTGGATGGAAAGAAACAATGTTCAACATGAGGGATTCAAAGGCTTTGTATCAAACAGATTTGGATGGATTTGTAGACTTGGCAAAGATATTTGTGGCACATCAGGAGCATAAAGATTTCTTTAATAGCATAATTAATATCAATAGCAACAAATTAGTGCTTGCTGTTTCTACATACATTCAGAATGAGTGGTTTGTCCTGAGCCTGGAAATCTACAGGACGATGGGAGACATCATCCTATTCTATCTGATGCACTTTTTGGGGATTAATGAAACAGCCACCGGGTGATATGCCACTTGACAGAAACTGGACTGGGGTGAAAACTTTCTTTGAGCCCAAATTGATTGTTCTCAAGGAATTAAAGGATGTAAAACAAGAGGGTGAACCAAATGGGATTGAAAAGCTGGAAGCTGCAGTAATGGAGAAAGTTATTGATGCTGTTAAGAAGCAACTTTTGGAGATAGAACACTTCTAGCAAGATAATCATGGTGACAGAAAGCATGCACCTCTCCCAAACTTTGGGTGTGAATCCCAGTTTGCTAAATTTGCTAACCAAATCAGGGCAAATTTGTGAGTCAAGTGACTAACTTATATGGAAAAGTCAATTCTTATGTGTGGAAGTTAACTATTGAAAACTTCAAGTGTAATTGGAGAAATCTAAGGGAAAAAGTCACTAATCTTCTTATAATTTTCATTTTTTACATGATAAAGAAATTAGAGCTGGTTAAATCAATAAAATGAATGTATTTTCATATTTTGTGACTAAGAAAACCTATGATTAGACATATTACACCATTATTAAGACATATATTGTCATTTTCTTTAAACAAAGATTTCTACACTCATTTTACTCAATTTTTAGGAAAAGAAGTATTCATTTGTCAATCCCTAAATTTAGGGAGATGCTGCTGAAGGGGGTAAGGGAGGGTGAGGAAAGTAATTTTTGGATATTAATCATGGTATTAATCTGGTTTATTGATACCAGAGTGTTATGGAACTACAACTGTATTAGCTACAAGGGCTTTTTCCTTCCTGTTCAGGCCCAGTAACCAACACAGTTAAAGTTCCTTCACCCCTAACTCCTAGATCTGTTAGGTAGACAGAAACGTCAATAACCCTTCAAATTATGATATCAATTTTTTTTTTATTTCTTTTGCATTCTGACAGTTATTTTGTTTCATATAGACCTTCTTTAATGGCTGAGATGAGGGACAATTTTGCTTTTTCCTGGATAATTTGATATAGAATTACTCATTACTAAGATTTTCATTGTGTTTGTATGAATATAAGATGTGATCAATTTTGTTTTGTGGACTTCATTTATATACTTTTATTACCAAAATTATTTTTAAACATTTAACTTAGCTGAAACAAATAAGTTTCAGACTTCATGTCATATCCACCCCCCACACACACCTTTTTATTTGAAAACATTCTATGCTAAAATATGAAATAGATTTCCTAAGTGTCATATAGGTACCACCAGACCGTTTATGCCATCTTGAATAAAACGGAAATAGATATTTCCGAACTTTGTTTATCAAAAATCTTGTAAAAAAAAGATCGTACAGGGTTGTTACAAAGAAAAATAGTTAATTCAAAGATCAAATTATCCGATTGGGAAAAATTACATCGTTATCTTAAAAAATAAACAAACCTATCCGTATTACATGCGAAAGGGTAATTTTCAGACCGTAATATAGACAGAAAAGTTACTAATTATTTCCCTTTTACAATTAACCCGTAAAAGTATGGAATGAAAATTTGAATATTTTTTCTAAGAGAAAAACTGATAAAATAATCTATTATACTTACTTTTTATTTTAATTATTGAAAAAAGTTAAATAAAATAATTTTTTTCACGCTAACACTGTCAGCCTAACAGGAACAAACTTTGGTTACTTAGAAGCGTCTCGTCTCTTTGTAAAACAAATGTCAGCAATGCTCTTCCGTACATTCTAAGGATCACACATTACTATTCAACAACAAAAATTACAAATTCTTTTAAAAATATTAATCGAGCTCGTATCGGACCAATGTTTAGTGCACCTGAATTATAAAATTCATATTTTTAAATATCCGTGAAAAATTCGATTTTTTTGACGCAGGAAAAAAAAATATTTAATTTATTTCACGCAGAAAATAAAAATATTTAACCACACAAAAGATTGAAAATCTCTTAAAAATTAATTTCTTAAAAAAATTTTTTTTTGTTGACAATTTAATAGAATATAGTACATACCAATTATAAAAGCAAAAAAAAGTTTTCAAATATTAATATTATGACATTTTTTTTTGCACTTTTTATTTCCGATTTCATTAATTTTTCCTCAAAAAACTAGACGTCGTACATTCATACAATTTCATTGATATAGTTATTCAGACTCTTATCTTTATAGAAAAAAAGAAAAAAAATTTTTCTGACGCGTCATTTTTTTTTATCTCATAAAATAAAATAGGGGGGGGGAATAGACCTCGTAAAAAAATATTTCCCCTAATATATTTTAGAAAAAAACTATTTCAGATGTATTTACATCCAATGGTAAACATTTATGGAAATTTTCGGGAAAATCAGATTATTAATTGATTTTTCATAGAATTTTTTAAAAATCCTCTTATCGTAACTTGTTTTTAGCTACGTTAAATTTCAGTTGATTTAACAGTGCAAAAATGAAAACATTGTTTTTCAATCATAATTTTCATTATTTTCGTAAGCTGATAAAAAATTTTAAAAATCATCAGGAGTTTGTTTAATGTTTTTTCTTTCGAATGGAAAAAATCTTTTCAAGAAAATATTATTTTTTCTGCAAGTTTCATTGTGTTAAATGTAGGGGGGGTAAATTGCACAGGGTCAAATTGGTGGTACCTAGTGTCATATCTGTCTATTTCCCTTTTTTCCATTTATTTTGTAAACAAATGGATTTCACATTTATTTTCTAAAAAATAGTCAATTAAATGTTTCTTTATATTTTTGTTCAATCTTTTCCTCTTACAATAGTATAAATGTTGATAGAATTTAATTTTATTAAAATCTGAAAGTCTTTTTAAATGTTTCCTTGGATATGATAGTTCAGTAGTAACAGCACTACACCGAACGGTTTCAGTTTCATAAAATATTTCAGTGTGATATCACAATATGAAGATCAAACCAAAAAAACAGTTTTTTGGGTTTTTTTTGTTAAATCACCTATCTCTAACATATATATCCATATATATATATATATATAATATATATATATATATATATATATATATGTGTGTGTGTGTGTGTGCATTTTTCTCAAGACTAGAATAGAAGAGAGTGGAGATTCTTTGGATGGAGACAAAACTAGAAGAAGTAGTTGATGAAACACTACTAAAGCATTGGTGGTAATCATTCAGGAATCCAAGCAAAAGATGTTGAAATTAAAAAAAAAAAAATTCTAACTGAAGCTGAAAGAACAACATTCATGAAAATTATTAAGTATTATTGCAGAATTAGTGAAACAGAAAATAAACTCTATTATCTGTTTTGTAAATTGATATTTGTTGCTGTTGATTCTGAAGTGTAAAAAAAATGAATTAGATAATGACTTAAGCATGATTCTGGCTGTTAACATACCAATAAAGGTAATTTTAGCCTAGGTTAGAAAGCACTTTTCTTTTCTTTTTTTTCAAACACTTTTCTATGTGCCATTTACACAGGAGGGAAATTTAATAAAAATAATTTTAAAAAAACTTTGAACAAGAAAAAAAAAAAAAGAAAGCGGGAAAATATCATGGTAGATTTTTTTTAAATTATAAAATTACTGACAGCTGTTTTTAGAGTTATCTAAGGTTTAAGTTCTCAGAATATACTTCTTGTTGCATTTTATGGGTTGCTATCTTTTCAGAGTATGAAATAACATGAGAGATGAAAAGAGAAATGCTTTCTTTTAATATAACTATAACTTTTAAATACTAGCAGTACTTACCTATATTACATTTAGTTTGTAAAATTAAAAATAAATTTTATTAAAGTTTAGTATAATCATTTGTATATAAAATACCTTTTATTTTATTCATAAACATTTATTTAATATAAGTTAATGCTTTGTTTACACTGAGCATAGTCTATGGCAGGTTCAACTGGACATCTGAGATACCCTTTAAAACCCTTAAAATTAATTAACATTTTATTTTATTTTTTGTCAGACTTGGAGAGGTAGTATTAACCTAATTGTATTAAAAGTGAATTTCTAAGCCTTTTTTTTATAATGTCTGGTGACTGTTGAGATGGAACGAATTCCTTCCAAGCAGCTTAATACCTGATTACGACAGACTTCTGCATTTTGTAACAAGAGAGTACGTTACCAATGCTAGTGCATGAAACGCAAGGTAAGGCATAAAGGGTGAGAGACAAATCCCACCTAAAAATCAGTTTCAGGTGCATTTCTTTGTATAGTTTAAAACTTTTCCAAGAATGTCTCTAACAATTTCTGAAAGCTTGATTGAAATCAGCCCAAAAATGACAAAGCTTAATCTGTATAGGCAGATGAACATTCAATGAATTATTATGAGATTATATTCAGTTACTTTTCAGTCAGTGTTCTTAATCCTACTTGTTGATGCCAAGCATTTGAGGTTGATCTCAAAGATCTGGATTTCAAGAGGCACCCTGATCTAATTAAAAACAATATCATAGATGAGTAGTGATTTCCAGCAGTAGTTTGTGATTCTATTGGGATTGATTTATTTGCTATTCATTACATTTATTATGCAACTATCTATAAAGACTATATACAAGATCTTTTATATGTCTTTTTCTTTCTTTCTTTTGATACTTGTAGCCTTTCCTTATACCACAGAACCTGACTTATATATACAAATGCAAACACCAGATTTTGGATCTTAAGAAATTGATGAATTTTCATTGCTAACACCTTTTTTTGCTGCTTTTTTATATACTCTAAACATATACTTAAAGGCTGCCATTGGTGCTAATTAAGTTTGATATCAAGTCACTTCATATTTACAGAATCTATCATCATAGGTTATGCTAGTAGCACAGATTTCCATGACAATCTGTTGCCAACCATATCTATTGTTCATCACCCTCAGGAAGTCCTCCATGCAGCATCCAGAATCTATGTAGAGCTGGAGGACCCACTTGAGAAATTGGTTTGTTTAAATTTTCAAAGCGACTAAATTTAAGGGTTTTTTTTTCCAAAATTGAAAATTTAACAAAAAAGCCTGACATTAAAGCATTATAAAAAGTTCACACATTATATATCAAAATATTTCTGGGACTATCTTCTATTAAGGATATAGTGCTCTTTTTTTGCTTATCTTATACTTTTTGAAGTAACCTGCATCAACTTTCACTGGTAGTGGTTTTGCTTCCAAAGGTTGGAGAAGAAAAAAACAACCTCCTCGCATTTGTTTAAGGTGTCTTTTAATGAAGTGTACAATTTCAAGAATATTGATAAAGATTGGCCCCTTTGATTTTGCAAAATGAAATAACATGTAAAATTTTGTTTTGAAAAAAATTCATATTTCACATTTTCGGTTGTTCAAAGCAAAATACAGTTTTAATTCACTGTAAAAAATAATTCAATTAATAAAAACACATACAGATTACATATCTAGAAAGATTATTTTCTTTTCTTTCGAACCATATAAATATCTTTAAGATTGGATCAGAAATGCTCAAGAAATTGCAAGTTGAATCGATTAAGGTGCAAACTTGTCAATGTCCACTGATTTCAGCTAAACTGCTGGTAACCTGTGTAGATGAATCTATGTTCAAGAGAAATCATGTAACCTTATTTACTTAGGTCAGATTCTATGGCTGCATGTATATATCTAAACAAACATTTTAGACTTATAGTCCTAAACGTTTGACACTTTTTTTTTTGTCACGTTCTACTTCTCTCCCTAAAAGAGAGATCAATGCTTACAACTTGTGGTATAGGGAAAGTAATATTTGATTACTATTAAACCTCGATGACAACATAATTTTATTTATCTTGCAGTACTGAAAATAAAGTATTACCAAGAAGTATTTCCGATCTCCTATGTCCTGTCACTTGATCAAATCATTAAGAACAATAAAAATATCTTGATACTTGTTTTAAGTCAAACTTCCTTTAATGCCATCATTATTTAATGTCACATGATTTGCTATTTGTTCAATAGTACATGAAAGGCTAATAAAACTCAGCTTTCATTTCAGAATCAAACAAAAATGTAACAAAAGATACATTTGTATTTAAACAAGCCAAGAGCAATTATATAGAGAAATCTTTCAAATATAATATTTGTAGAAATCTATAATATATACAAAAATGGGTCTTCACAGTCACCAAATTATTAGCATTTCATCCTATTTTTATTCTACTTATTTGTAGTTTACACATGGAAGAGAATAATAGCAAACCTCATTATAAAAAGAAATAGTTTTAGAATTCAAAATAGAACTTCAAAACATATTTCTTCATTATAAATTTTGAAATTCTGTAGTCTTTATATTTTATCTGATAGATATACATTTTGTGTATGAAAGGATGCATTTTTCTCTCATAAAAGTATATTAAAAAAACAAAAACAATCTCCTATCAAAATGAGTAGAAATGCTTTAAGTGGAAAATTGAATGTGAACTGAAAGTTAAATTTATCCTAAATTCAAAATAGAGATGTCACTTGAGGATGCTTTTGTGATAAGTGCTACTTGGCCAATGTATCTATCAATATTGCAAATGCATTCCTGATGACATGGTATGATAAAATATGTTTGATATTTTATGAGTATTAGAAATATAATATTTATGTATTATCAATGCTATATTACACTGAAATGTGTTGCACTCCATTACCATAACTGACATTGGATTCAGCAGCATTTTCCCTACTGCTATTACTTGGCATTTTTGAGTGAATTATGTAAACTTCTCCACTATATTTCTTTCCATCAATCATTGGGCTAACCTGTGAATAAAATAAGATTAAGATTCCTAGCAATAGAGGAAGACAGAGAAAAGTTGAGATCATGCCTTTCACAATAGTACAAAAAAAAACCCCTAAAAGCATCGTTGTTTTTACATTTAGATGGCTAAATTTTAGGTCATATTACAATGGCAGAATTTTTTCACAATGTTTCTGAAGTATAAATATCATATACTTTTTTTTTTTTTAAAGGGTCATAACTATCTTTTTGTCAACTTGTTGAACTATTTGAACCTGGTTGCAGCACTAAAAGCAAAGATAACTTTCTAAGAGATTTTGGCAGTTAACAAAGATGTTCAGTCCTGAACATTCTCAGTCTTACAAAATCTATCAACCAAACACAATATTGTTGCCTTATTAAGAAGAGTAGACTGGGAAATATTAAATTCATCTCTCACATATTTGTAAGACATATGAAAAATACATCTTTGAAATACAAAATAGTTGACACAATAAAAAAGGAATAAAAAAGGAAAAATTGCTTCAATGATGCTAACATATGATGCAATCATTTTAATTGTTAAATACTAGTGTCACTGAGTATAATGTTACCACAACTAATATTGTAGCATAAAATTCAAATATGTGCATGTAATTCTTTCTTATTCTTAGGATCGCCTCCTTCATGAAACTATGTATATTTACATTTGCATGATCAACATGAAACTTTAAGTAACAGACTTTAAGAGTATATAATTTGAATATATTAGGTTTTAGAGCTGCTCTGCCACAGTAGCATCACATACATTTTTATTCACTTTTCTTATTTGCATTTATCTTCTTTCATGATATATATACAATATCTTGCCAGCAAAGCAACCCCCTCTATTGTTACATAATTGATGGGAATACTATCAATTTTGAACAGCTAGTGTAGAATATTATTTGAATTCAAACTGGACTGTTAGAGATTTGACTGACAATTAGTAATCTTATTTTGACTTCTGCTTCCACTTGCAATTGTGAGCATGAGCATGAGATAGAGAGTCAGTCTGTGGCAAGTCGTCAGGATGTAAAGATATAGTTAGCCAAACTCACCACATGTGGTTATAGGATCTAAATCTTAAGAAATAAATATGTAATTCAGAAAAGATATATGTTTTGTGTTGGTCATTAAAAGCAAACAACCACACAGGACATCTCACCAACATCTTAAGATGAAACCTCCCAGAACAAGAGAACCAGACCAATAGAGAGAAAGCTACTCTAACAAATAGATACCAGATCACGCCATGGAGAAGTAAGAAGAAATTCATAAGGGGCAATGAATCAACTAAGATGCTACTCACAAGTAATAAATATGTACAGACGAAAATTAAAGTAAAGAAGAGATTAAATATGAGAGACACAGCCATGGGTGTCTCTCATAATATAGATATGTCGATATATTAAGACAGGGATACCAGGAGGTATGACTATACAACACTTTATTGTTGATATCCCTACTTCTTATTCTCCAAATAATGGGTTACAACATAGAGATACATACAATTTGAGTGCAGTGTCAGAAAGAACATATCATTTTACATAAGAATTCCAAGTTTTATCAAAATTGCTCTAAAAATAAAGAAATGGTGAAGAAATTACTAAATTTCTTGTTTTGAATTGGTCGGTGATTTGACATATTTTTTAAATAAAATCATGTCCACCTTTTTACCCCCAATTTCGGGGCTTTAAATTCTGATAACTTTTGAACCACTGGGGATATTTGCATAATTCAAACAGTTCTGAACTCTATTTACAGAACTCTATATAACAATAACCTCAAATTAAAAAAATCAACTGGGAAAGCATTATCAATGCACCATTGAGAAAGCCCCAATCTGTTGTCCTGAAGGTTGGCACCTAATATTTGCTGGCAGCAGATTTTGCACTGACACTGAGCACAGATATGCACTCATAGAAAGTGAGGCAGCAGCGATTGCATGGGCATTGGAGAAATGATGTATGTTTGTCATGGGTTGCCAAAGCATCATCGTGGTCACAGTTTACAAACCACTGAAGAGGTTGTTTGGCAAGATTCAAAATCCCCAGCTGTTTCGACTGAAGGAAAAGACCCTGAAATATCGATTTACTATCCAGCACTGTACCGGGAAGTAGTACAGAGGCTCTGATGCAGTTTCCTGCCACCCAGTGGCCATGTTGCAGGACATCCTCAATGTGTTTCCAGCCAATCCCTCATAGTCAGACATTCTAGAGTCTGATGATATATGTGATATTATAAAGTCAATAACCCTGATGGCAACATTTAGAGGTAGCAATAATATAGCCATCATGTCACCAGATCTCATCCATGCAGCAAGTTGTGGTGATCCTCAATATAGAAAGTTAATAAGCATGATACAGCAAGGTTTTCCAAGGACATGTAATCTCACTGTGCCTGAGGTCCATGAATATTAGGAGGTAAGGCATGGCCTCAGCACTGACAATGGTCTGGTATTGTTGGATCAAAGGATTGTCATCCCCTGCCCTCAATGGAGAAAAGTACTGCAGTGCCTAAATTCTGCACACCAGGGCATGCTCAGCATGAAGGCCCATGCTAATGAATCCATGTACTGGCCTGGGATGGATGCCTCAATTCGCAATATTCAGACCAATTGCTCAAACATTGCCCTGAGTCAACTTCAGGAGCCAATCACCTTGACACAATCTCCTGGTTGGTCATTCCGGTAGATTGTCATGTATCTGTTCTATGGTAGGGATCATGCGTACCTTGCATGTGCTGATAAGCTAACTGGCTGGCTCACTTTATATCACTTGAGCCATGGATGGGCAAACGCCTCTAGAATCATCTCAATTTATTGAGATATTTTAGAACTATGGTGCCCCAAAAGAAATCAGTTGTGATGGTGGCCCACCCTTCAGATTTCTCCCATTCAAGCAGTTCCTGGAGGCCTGGGCTGTAAAGCACAGACTGTCATCAGATGCCTATCCAAAATCCAATGGTTGGGCAGAGTTAGCTGCCAAGACAGACAAGAGAATAATGAATGGCAATACAAGACACCAGGGATCCAGGCAGCAAGAGCTATCCTCCAATATTGAAACACTCCCATCTAGAGCATTGGGCTATCCCCTGCACAACTTCTTCTCCATCGCCAGCTGCATGACTTCATACCATCCCAATCCGTGCTATATAAATTGCATGCAAAGTGGATTACCACAGCTCAGAATGGTAAGATTAGCCTGTTTCAACATAATGAACTCCTAATACAACCGTACAGCACATACACTATAACCACTTCAAAAGGGAGACAATCTCCGTACAACATCCGAAGAACAGTCGGTGGAACATAACAGACTGAGTTGTCAAAAAACTCTTTGTCCAGTATCAATGGATCAGGTAGAATCACATTGCGGAATTTCCGATTCCTCAGGAAGCTTGAAGCACCAGCGGTCCCTGCCACTATTCCTAGTGCTTTGCTTTAGCACCTTAAACCAAAGGAACTATAACAACATCATCCAGGGAGGGACCTGGCCTCACCTAGTGTCGCTCCACCCCCTAAGTCAATGCTGACAAATATCTGCCAGGTCGAAAAAATTAGTTTCCCCTCAAAGGTCTTTCCACCCGGGCAGGGGGGGGGGGTTAGAATCAACATCATATTCACCATCAAAGGAAGACTGAGAGTAATGTCCAGTCACCAGACAAAAAAAAAGACAAACTGTAACTGAATACAGGCTCTGTACCAACTACCAGAATACAGTCATGTGTTATGTATATATGGATCAAAGTATCCACACTAAAACCTCAGCCGATCAGAATCCTTGCAATCAACTTGACCAAGGTACACAGTGGAATAGCCCAACCTGCAATTTAAACCACTTACCAACTCTGGATTTGCAGAACAGTTTCATCTTGCAACACAGCAGAATACTGATCACCTTATTCAACAACATCCAAATATATGCATATACATACATACATGCTATGCCTATGTTTATACAAACTCATAAAGATACACTTGTACCTACATGCATATGCATTATTGCACCTAAATATGTGCATTCAGGAACAAAGAGCTCATAGTATCACCCACACACTATATATATATATATATATATATATATATATATATATATATATATACATACACACACACATATACAGTGATGTTGATAACTGCAGGGCCGTAAGATTTATTTTTACCATCATCCCAAAAAACAATTTTAACCGTCCTGAATCACTTAAGATCATAGTACAAAAGTTGTTTTTTTTAATTAAATTCATATATTAAAAGGAAAAAAAAAAAAAAAAAACAGCATTTACACTTAATCAAGAAACAATATTTTTTGCGAATTATAACAGAACAATTTAAAAAAACAAAAACAGACAAAAAAAACAGGTGCGCAATTTTTTCAGTAAATCTCTTGCAAGGCTGATCCGTCCACCCCCCACACCAACATTTTCTTTAAGCCTTTAGTAATTCATTTCTTAAATATTTATTTTTTTTATCTTAAAATTAAGAGATTGTCCTTTATATAAATTTACTGGGGAATCTTAACAAAATTTTTCTCCAATTTTTCTTTACAAAAATAGCCAATATATTTTTTTAACAGAATGTGAACTTGTAGTAAAGTTATTTTTAAGCATATGTTTTATACGGTATTCCTTTTACTCAAAATATTCTTTCTAGATTACTACTACACAAGTAATGATAGAATTTAATTTATGGTTGTCAATTTTACAAAAGTCCCTCACAAAAAATAAATGTAGCAGGATTTTTTATGGAAAAATTGCGTCCCTAGGTGTGTCCCTGGGATGCATGGATACGATTTTACTGCGTCCTTTTAGATTTTTATGTGTCAGGGACACATGATGCATATCTATCAGCATCTCTGTTTATATATATTCTATATGTTCAGATTACAATTGGCAAAAAATTCTAGTATTAATAAATTAGTAAATACTATAAATATTTAATTTCCCAAGTATTAGTCCAAATCATCCACAAATGCTTATTTAATCATATACTGTGTATGTGGAGATATCAATTCAATATCAGTATGAAAAATGCAACTGAATCCATGCTCAGTTATAGTAAGTTGAGGGCAACACATTTCAGTGTAAGGTAGCATAGATATTATATAAATAACATATTTCCAATACTCCTTACATTATCAGTGTTTCCCAAAGATTTCTTGAATTGTGAAGATGTTTACAGTAAAGATCAAATAATATCCATGAATTTAATTTTAAATTAATTTTTTTTTAAAACAATAACACCAATCTAGGTTTAAAACATATTAAATACAAATCAAAATGAATATAAATTAAATACAAAATAATATTCTATAAATTTTTTTGTATGACAAAATTTGTTATTTAAGATGGATATTATTTGAGGAACAGGATGAGCTGGCTATGATTATCAAAAAGTTAGACTGCATCATCCTCATATTAAGATTATAACTTGTAAATAGACAACATCATTTGTGTATGGTGAGAGAGAGAGAGAGAGAGAATTTTTCTTTCACTTGGCTGAATTAACCAAAGCACTGGTGTCAGAATCCCAGATATCCTGGTACAAAATTCTGTAATGTTAGCCATAATGACAGCCATATCCCTTTAATCTACTTAGGCAGAATTAAAGCTTTTTAGAGATGAAAACTAAAATCATATTGGTCATACTACTTAACTTTGATAGACATACACATTTTATTTTTAGTGTGTGTGTGTGTGTGTGTGTATTGTGACATCATAGCTGTGTGAGCCAGTGTTAGACAAATACATTCCATATTCAGTGAGAATTTTGTTTCCATGCCAGCCCTGAATTTGGCTCAAGTAAGAACTACTATAAGGCAACTAAGAAGGACCAGCTTGGCAGCTTAGCCCTCTCCCACTCCTCATTAGCTATAGCACTAGAAAGTGGGAAGGGATAGGCTGAGAGATTAGCTTGCCCAACACCACTGTTTCTACTTCCATCCTTTCTCTTTGAATACAATATATATATGAGAGAGAGAGAGAGAGAGAGAGAGAGAGAGAGAGAGAGAGAGAGAGAGATAGGGTCATCTTGAAGAGAAGGAAAGAAAAGGAAGGAGACACAACACCTCACTTCTGAGTGTGATATGCATGTAACCAAAAGCAACAGGATGTGAGGGAGAAAAAATAAAATCATCTTTTTGTGTTTGTATTTGGTCTAGGCAGACATGAATTTGCGCACTCTGACTTTGTGGTTGAAAAGAGGGAGTGCAGTCGAAGACATACTGTCTTTGAGGCTCAAAAAATCCGCAGTGCAGGGACTTACGGCAAAGAAGTCTACCTGGGACATTTTATGAAATGGAGGGAAAATAAAATTAGAGAAAGAAAGAGATATATGTCCCAAGAGAAGGGAAAGAAAACAGAATATCCAGTATCCAAAGGGAGATACGGAGGTCTTGAAGAATGAATGAGAAGATAAAAGAAGAAAAGTCAATGAGAGATGTAAAGTAGGCAACATCTCACCTGTAATGGACTCCCCTACCACAAAGGGAAGTCATACCTATTTCAATTCAACAGGTCAAATAGAATTATCAAATTCTATACAGTGAATTTGAGAGCAACCTAAACCACAATGAGCAACCCTAGATCAATTTACTCCATATTCAATACGGAGAAAAGAATTCATTGAATTCTTTGACGAACCTTCATGTTCATGTTCTTGACCCAACAAGTAATACTTTTAATTCCATTCACTACATTTTGTTAAAGACCTTAATAATGAAACAAACTGTTACAATACATTTCATATACACTCAATCACCACAATAAGATCTTTTTATTCCCTTGTCTGACAATAAAATTATAGTTTAAGTTATATCTATGTGTTTGTTCTTCTTTCACTGGTATGTTAATGTGATTTCTCGTGTATATTGTTTGTTTCCTCATTAGACTTTACAAGACACCCAGATTTATTTTTCTTTACTTGTATGCATCTGGTAAATGGATTATCAGAGATTCATATTGCCAGAACTCTCAATTGAAAAGATATTCCTTGCCAGTCCATAACAATATATATATACACACACAGATTTATTTGAATTACTTATAAGGGGGGGGGTGAAAAGTTCTCAGCTTGACAAGATATTCCATATATTCATCCCACAATTCAACACCAAAAAAAAAATAAATAAAAATAAATACTCCATAAAAAAAATACTTTTCAGCACTACCTTGCATTTACAAATCAAATACAGAATACTGATGCATCACCACTATCATCCACTGGCGACCATGAACTGAGCTGTGGATGCATGTCTCCTACGTGCCAAGGCATGCTTTCGATGACTACTGATTGTGGATTGGTTATCCTGGTGATGTAACTTGTTATAAACTTCAACATTGTTGTATACTGGAACATAGAATGTTTCGGTATACTAGTACCTACAGTTCATTTACTCCTAGTAAAGGTACGATAGCCCAATCCAAAATACCTCCCCCTTCAATTTTACTTCCTCCTATAAATATACTTTTTTTCTTTTAGGGTTGACATCTGTTTTGTAGGATTTCTTTCCCTTTTTGTTGAACGTCTTTCTTTAGTAGTAACATTTTGTGGGATTGGGATTGGAACATATCCTTGTCACAACAGATAAATATGATGATTATTTTCCAATTTTGAGCTACGTACCATGTAAATTAGCCATCCAATCCTTTTCATGATCACTCCATCCTGACAAAAACCTTTACCTTTCTAATACGACTTGAAATGTGTCCCAGGTAAGAAAAGTTTGGGAACAACTGACTTATGCTAAAATATGGCTTCTTGGAAATAGAGCTGAATTATATAAAATTCCGATATGATTTTTTGAATTTTCAAAGGATGATAGGAAAAGAAAAAAAATAAACAAGCTTGATGATTACCTGCTCATTTTTATGACTATTAAAGTAAAATTGTACCTTATTACCACAAACATAGGGCATAGAAGAGAATTAATAGAAGCTTCCTGGAACTCTCCTGGAAAGCTAGTTGATCAGTGAAATAATACTTATTGGTTAGTTTGACTATGTCAAAATCCAAATAGCTACACTGGAAGGGTAATAATGTGGGTAGAGAATTCTCTAGTAACTTTTAAGTACTTGGGATTGGCAAAATGTTTTTATATTTGTTGTTTCATTCTTTCATCATAATCAATAACTTATTTGAATCTGATCATAATCATGAACCACTATGGCTTAGTAATTGCTCCTTTGTTGAATTTTATATAACAGTTTGTTTTTTCTTTGATCTCTCATTTTCATAAAATAACAAAGAAAGAAATGAATATATGGTGCATACAATATTAGACAGTAATATAAATAGGTACAAAAATAAGTGGTATGAGTAGTCCTTCACTTGATCCAAGCTAAGTAATGGAGATATGTATTCATCATAGTGAAGGAGGTTTATACAGCTCCACTATATTTATTATATAATCCTTCAGTAACAAAACCACAGTAAAAAGTATGGTAGAGAGTGCTAAGACTGAATTTAGGCCTTCTACAAGTCCAATAGTAGTAATAACTAGGATTTGGACTTGGATCTAGGATTTTTTTCCCCCCAACATGCTACCATCTGAACCAATTTATCTGGTTGATTGAATATTAGAATACATTTAAATTATTTAATTAAACCAAGTCAACCTTAGCCCATGCAGGATAAGAAAATGTGTCATCTTTAAATGAGAACAACTCACACACAGGTGGTGGCTGTTAACTGATTTTGAAAAAGTGTGACGAGAAATAAAATAATAATTCAAACCAGAGGTCTCAAATTCAAGAACATAACAGGGACTAAGAGTAATAAGGGCTAAAAGTGAAGTGAAGAAGGAATATGCTATATATTCAGAGCTAAATTGAAATACAGCTAGTAATCTATTATGGAGACCATTCATTTATTAAAATTCTTATGCTTGTAACAGTAAGTCTAGGAGTACATGAACTACTACAAAATGTCCAGGGTGGTGGTGGTGCTGGCAAAGTACAAAAAGATTTTTAAAAATAATAATTAGTTTTAGGAAAATAATGGTTATGAAAATGGTTCCACTGCAGACCATAAATAGGTAGTCTGTGGGCTGCATTCAGCCTGCAGGCCATGTGTTTGAGCATCCGAATTTAGACTACTATACAAATCTATAGTTCTGGTGGTAAAAAACTATTAAGAGTTGAAATTTCTTAGCTTAGCCAACTTTAAATTAGATGCAAAACTGTTAGATTTTGTGTCTATTGAAAATTTTACAAAACTAAAAGTACATGAACCTTGTCAATTCTATGTGCAACTGGTCAGATTCCAAGCACTATGCTATCTGTAACTATAGTTGAATTCCGAGATCCATGATGCAGGAAACGTTAAATTTCATACTATATATTGTTTGCTGGTCTGTATTTAATTTTGAGATGTGTCTTGTCATTTTCACACAAAATTCAATTATTTTTTGCCATATTCTTAATTCAGATTGTTGCTAAGAGACTTACAAAGGTATATGATGTCAGTTATTTTATACTAAGGTTCTAGAATAAATTAGTTTTAATTCAGTAATTGGGTGAAATTAGCAACTACAGAAAAAACTAGAAATTTAAAGGCAGGAAATTTATTGATTTTATTCAGAATATGTTTTCATTGTTCTCACACCAAAAGAATTTTTGAAACTAATTTTCTACTTGAAAATATAGTTGTAGGATCTATCAAAAATTGAAATAGTGAAAGGGTTAACAGTTCTCAAATAAAGGTTCATCAACTTATTCATTCTTAATTTTTTGATGATTCTACAAATCATTTACGTGTTCCTAGTATGGTAGACCTTATTAACAAAGTGGACAAATACTTATATTTTAATTGAATAAATTTTACTTATAATTAAGATTGTATGAAACTTATGTGTCCAAGGTCTAGTAAACTACTTACATTTGGATGTAAATCAACTGCAATATAAACATAAATTAAAAAAGGCTCTATTTTTTTTCAGGTAAAAGAACATACATGGTACAAAATTAAGCTTAGGAATGAAGGTGTGATAGTAATGACTAAAAATACGTTTAGTATGATGCCTTAAAGAATTAACCCCTTACTCAATAGGTGAACCAGTATCAAATGATCTCCAAGGTGTATGAGCAGAAAACTATGCTTTGTATTTCAAAGCATTAAAAATGATCTGATACTTCAAATTATAAATGATACAATGATAGTTTTATTGAAGACAAGTAGAGCAGACCACTTTGCCTAAAGTATCAAGAAATTACTTGAATTTTTCTTTTGCTTCAAAAGATACTCTGAGAATGGAAATTGTTAACAGGTATCTAAAGGTACTGTAGAACAAAAATTTGCCATGGTCCACAATAATCTTTCTTTACAGTACATACATTTGTCTTTAATTTAATCTAGATTCTATTACCTACCTATATATTTACAATTGTGGAATCTTAAGTCTATACCTTTCAGTACACATTCAAGCAAAATAATTGGTAAATTTTCAAATTTAAAACTTTAGTAATAACTCCTTTTTCTGATGCCATTATCCATTGGGTACCTTGGTTCTTGTTTAATCCATTATATGAACTTAGGCAGCTAAGACTAAAGGCAAACTTTTAAAGCTTCTTTCATTCATATGGCCTGTATAGAGTAAAACTACTTTTGACATACCCTAATATTTCAAAGGAAGAAATTACTGGGTATGATAGACTTACCCAAGAACAGGATAACTGTTGAGCAATTTAAAATAGATTGTTGTTCAACATAAAAAATGTATTAAAATGGTGAATACTAGTTAAGTCTTTCAATAACAATAAAAAAAATGGAATATATTTTTTCTCAAGTAATTAGTCAATAAGTTCCAACTATTAAACACTTAGCTAGCGGGTAGAAAGGTTTAACACAGTGACTAGAAGAGCCATACCAGGTACACGGCTTTGAGACTAGCAAATACAGATGCATGGAAATAAAATTAATTAAAGTAAGAGAAAACCATCTGAGTGGAACAGAATAGATGGAGGATTCTAACACAGGACATTTGAGGTCTGGCAAGTGGTTAATAGTAGATACAGAATTACACCACAGAACCAACCTGAATTCTTACATCTTACAGGAAAACTACTACTGATGAGTTATAATGTTGTATAGGATTACCTACCTCCCCTCTAGACCGTAAAAGAATGGTTGCATCTGTCTTATAAATTAGCTGTCAGACAGACAAGACAGAGAGAGTCAGTATGTATATGAATTCCTGATCGAATAAATATACAATTACCAAGTATTTGACTTTGCCTCCTATTCACAATTACTACATATCTCCTACTTCTCTTTGCGTGTGAGTAATTGGCTACCTTTACCCATGACAAATTAATGATATGATCAATTTCAAATGAGTGATAATGATATGATCATTTCAAATTTGAGAAAAGCCAATGGAGCATTAAAATGTATTTGGTGTAATGTCACCAATTTTGAATTTCTATAAAAATCCTGAATGGTAGAAGAGAAAATTACCAACAATTTTGTTTTCATTCCTTCTGTTGCTCACAGCAGTATAACTTATATGGGAACATTGCCTGAGGACAATCTTCAATAAGGTAGAAATAATTAAAAACTCTTTGTCCTGGAATACATCCACATCTACATACAAAAGTGGACTGAAAAGTTTATATGATGACATATCTGCTGTTGATGAATTTTCCGACCAATGGTGTCCAAGCACTGGACCCCAATGTTGAAAAATAAGTCCCATTTGCTCAAATTCCATTATATTGGTCAGCCTATGAACCTTCGTATTACTAAAATTTTCAATATGTTATATATAACCATAATCTAACTAAAATGGTACATCATAGCAAGATTTCTATTAGAATAATACACTTAAAATGCTTCAAGAATAAAGCAATTTCCTGTCCCATCTGTAACTGAAGAATAATTTTGTAGGCTCAGCATTCATGCTTAATGTCATATTTTAAACATCCAAATTTTCAATATAATGGAGTTAACTATAAAATGATAACACTGGGGAGCAATGTGAGATATAATTTCTGTCGAGTTTGATTTTTCCTTTGATTCAGACTAAAATTGGCATGCTGATTTCAAAACTGTAGTCAGTTTTCTTCTATCATGTCAATTTTTTTCTACAGCTTACTCTCCAAATAAGCACAATTGTATTGTTTGTTTGTAAGTAATAGGACTGGTCAACTGATTGCACTGATTATTTTATTGAAAAGGAAAGAGAACTTTTCAGATTTGGTGAACATGTGATAAGTTGGCATTTATTATACCTATGATTTGGCAAGAACCAAAATATCATTTCACAAACTGTTACTTTTGTTTAATGAAAACTTCACCATATAACAAAAAAAACAAAAACAAATGTGAAACTGAGTATCATAGTCTAGCATCAGCTATACTTCCAGTGCCTCATTCAGTTGAAATCCCAGTGCCAGTTTTCGTACAACCTCCCTCTCTTGAAAATCTTATTTATGATGAAGGATTCAGTGACAAGAATGATTCAAATTTTGAAACTGAAGATGAATCAGCATCAGTTGAATGATTTGGCACAAGTTTTGGGACTATCAAAAAAGGCTTCAGAATTCCTAGCATCAAAATTCAATAAGAAAAACTTGCTTGAAGAAGGAGGAAAGGTATCCTACTTTTGATTGAGAGAAAGTGGATTTTTGCATTACTTTTGAAATGATAGTAGGTTTATGCATGACATACAGGGTTTACTGAAGGAATTGGGAATTCCAATCTACAACTCAACTGAATAGTGGCTGTTCATCAATAGCTCAAAGCAGAGCTTAAAGGTTTATGCATTTTCATGACATACTGGGATTACTGGAGGAATTGGGAATTCCAATCTACAACTCAACTGAATAGCAGCTGTTCATCAATAGCTCAAAGCAGAGCTTAAAGGTTTATGCATTTTCATGACATACTGGGATTACTGGAGGAATTGGGAATTCCAATCTACAACTCAACTGAATAACTGTTCATTGATAGCTCAAAGCCGAGCTTAAAGTGTGTCCTCCACCATAATGGTAATTTAAATGGTGCAGTCCCAATTAGGCATTCAGTTTGTCTTCATGAAAAATGTAAAGACATAAAGAGAGTCATTGAATTGTTGCAATATCACAAACACAGTTGGATTATCTGTGTTGACCTTAAAATGGTATGCTTCCTTCTTGGTCAGAAATGCAGATACACCTGCTTTCTGTGTATTTGGGGTAATAGAGCTTGAAAGAAGCATTGGGTAGAGAGGAATTAGCCTCCAAGATTTCAAGCCTGTTGATCCCAACATTCTACATGAGCTATTTGTTGATATAAATAAAATTATATTCCCACCTTGCATATGAAACTATGTCTCTTGAAGTAATTCATTAAAGCATTGCTGACTGAAAGCAACTGTTTAAAGTACCTAATTTTGGCATTTCCAGGCCTGTCAATTGAAAAAAATCAGGACTGGCATGTTTGATGGTCTACAGATTCAGCAAGTTATCAAAGATGAACATTTCATCAGGATAATGTCGGAACTCAAAAAGAATGTTTGGTTATCATTGAAAGACCCTGTCAAGAACTTTCTTGGAAATGCACAAAGAATTACACTGAAATTGTCCACAAACTATTGGATAGCCACAAAACACTCAATTGCAACATGAGCATCATAGTCATCTAGCTAATGAACAAGGTGAATGATTCCACCAAGATTTGAAATTCATGGAAAAATGGTATCAAGGTATATGGGATGTAATTATGATGGCTGGCCATTTTTGGAGCATAAAGTGAAATTGTCCACAAATCAAAAACTCTACAAAAACTATACATGTAAATTTTTGCCGTAACTACTTGCACCCAATTTGACTTACAGCAACAGTATCCTTTGTATGAACAAGAGGAATTTGTACAAACATTACAGACAAGCAATTTTTAAATTATTTTTCCATTGTAATCTGTTACATGCAGTATTTTAATCATTTTTGTTACCAAGCGAGGGTATCCTGTTACTCAAAAAGTAGATGTAATAGATAAAAACCAGGATAATTTTTAGATTCAGAGTCAAAAAGTTAGTCAAAAACGAGTGTTAGATCTAACTCAACAAAAATTGTGTTGCCCAGTGTAATGTTCTATTATTTTCCATTTTATGTAAATTTTTAAAACATTCCATAAAATAAGCACAAGTTTGTTAGATGCTGTATTTCTATGGTTTTTGAAAAAAATCAAGAGTATCTTGTAGTTCAAAAAGTTGATGATATAGAAAAACTGGGGTCATTTTTGGATTCAAAGTTTTAAAAAATAGTCAAAAAAAGTATCAGATCCAACTCAATGAAAATTGTGTTTCCGAGTGTAATCAGAATGCATCACTCTTTCTAAATAGAAATACCAGTTTCATCATGGAGGACTATCACAACAGGAATTCAAGGGGTTCCTAGATACCTTATATATATATATATATAAGGTATATATACCAACCCCTCCACATGGGCAGGATGTAACACAAGGTAAATTTCAAAGCAGAGTTTAAGAGGTTTGAATTAAGAGTTTTCCTTTTCCAAGACTGGTTACCTAACCAATGTTAAAGAGCCCAGTCTGCCCTACTATTTACCCATAGCTGGAAGGAGAGTAGGTGGATACATACCTTTCCCAAAGGTATTAGCGCTATGTGAAATGCAAACAGCCTAGTATATAATCAATAACTGATCCAAGTTTTTCCTCAAAAGAGGAATGCCAATGGGATACATGCAATTTTTACACTGGCCACTGCATGAATTTCGGTTTGTGCATGGCTTCCCATGTTAATCAGACTTTATGTTCAACTGATGGGAGGTCATAAAATAGATATTTGTATATAGGTTAAGTTTTCAAGATCTGATTTCAAGGCAAAAGATTTTATGTCCAACTATAGATGAGTAATAATTTTCCTTCAAAAATTAATTCTATAAATTAACAATTTTGTGACCATAAATCAAAGATCAACATATACATGAATATAATAGTATCCATAAGTACCCAACAAGCAATTTTTAAAAAATGATGAATAAGTTTGATTAACATTTGCTTGCAATATTTTCCTTATTTTTAGAACTACAGTCCTCATCTTTTTTTAAATTTATTTTGAAGTATCATGATACTGATGCATATTACTCAGAATGTTAAATATTTATAAAGATACAGAACAAAGTAACATACAGTAATATTTATCTTTTTATAATTGTACAAATAAAATAAAATAAATGAAAGCTCCAATTTTTTGCTTATTAATCCTATAAGTATTTTAGGAGGAGTGTTATGCATATTGAAATCAAAAGCCAAATATCAAAGCCTCAAAATATTTTTAAATACGCATCCTAATTTTAAAAATAATAAATATTGTGAGTGAAACAGACAATTTCCCCAGAATTTTAATAAAAGTAATAAAAAAAATGTTTAAATAATGCCTACAACAAAATAGTTTGCATAACAGAGCCCTTAATTTATGATTATCTGGCATTATAAGAGCCAAGGGCCATTGACACAGAGGTACACAAAAACTTTTTTTTTTTGTAAACCTCTGAAAAAGAAAAAGAAAACACATCATCAAAACAACCAATGCAAAAGTTCACACACTATTCTCCCCCCCCCATTTTTTTGCACATAATTAAAAATCCTATTTCTGATGTGATAACAGACTCAATTTTAATCCTGTTGGGTATAAATCTTAAAGTTTTCTGCTATATATACTGATTTGATGTTGCATTCTGGGGGAAAAAATCTTCCAATTACTATAAAATACTTAGTCAGTGTCAGTTGTTTTGAATTTTAAGTGTTAACACTGGATAATGACTTGGGACATTGAAGAACCATCTGTAAGTTTACAAAGTTTATTCTCAATACTGACATTTGATATGTCAATGTTATTGACAGTTTGTGGGCCCAGGACAGAACATACTTTTTTGGTGCCCACAAACAGAATTAGGAATTAGGAATTAGGAAGTGAAATTTTTAGGATATAACACATCACTCAATAAGTCCCGGGCCTGACATATAGATGGTGCAACTAATAAAAAAATCCACATGATTTTATAAAGTACTAACCTTCAAATGGCATGTGTCGAAATTTGAGCCCAATCGGATTATTAGTTTACAAATTACAGTTATTTAAGTGACGCTACTGTTGCAAATTTTCAAAACAATGGAAAAATCTGAATTTTGTGTGTTGATAAAGCATTGCTTTCTGATGGGAAAAAATACTGTTCAAGCAAAGCAATGGCTTTATAAGTGTTATTCGGACTCTGCTCCATCTGAAACAATGGTATGCTGACTTTAAATACTGTCATACAGACACAAATGTTGCTGAATGCTCAAGTCACCCAAATTCAGCAGTTTTCCCGGAAAACACTAAAAAACTCTACAAACTCGTTTTGGCCAATCATAAATTGAAGTTGCATGATATAGCAGAGGAGGTGAATATATCAGAAGACAGTGTATTCACCATTTTGCATGAACATTTGTCAATGAGAAAGCTGTGTTCAAAGTAGGTGCCGCGTTTGCTCACAGTCAATCAAAAACAACAACACGGCGACAATTCAGAGCATTGTTTGCAACTGTTTCAATGCAACAAAAAGGAGTTTTTGAGTACATATGTGACAATGGATGAAACATGGATCCACCACTTCACTCCTGAGTCAAATTGGCAGTCAGCTGAGTAGACAGCAGCAGGTGAAAGCTGTCCAAAGTGACCAAAGACACAAATATCAGCAGGCAAGATTTTGGCCTCAATATTTTGGAATGCACAAGGTATTTTGTTCATCAATTACATTGAGAAAGGAAGAACCATCAATAGCGAATATTATAATATATAGGATTATTGGTGTGTTTGAAAGAAGAAATCGCCAAAAAACGGCCTCAAATGATATTTAGGGGGATTAAATGGAATCTGGGTTTTTAATATAGTTTTCAATAATGTATAACAAAATTAACCATTGTTTTTGGTTTGTTTGTTTGTTTTTTTTTAAATTCTTTTAAAACTTGTTAAGAAAATTGGGGTTATTCAACATTTAGCTGAATTATGCCATTATTTCCATAATGATGGGAGCCAACTTTGTGACTCAATCATTTTTATGGAGTTGTCTGTTGAAATTAAATTTCTATTATTTATTTTCAACAGGTAACTCCTTAAAACAGTAACCAGAGATTCATAAAAGACTGCTCAAGAATAAAACTTTGAATCTCCATTCAGTCTAATTCTTTAACCCCTCAGAAACTAAAATAAACTCAAAAGTTGACTTTGCAAATTACTTGTCTTTCCATGACAAGTTACTTCATTGTGTTTGCAAATATGATATTTGCAAGATGTTCTATCCTGTCACATAAAAAAAACACTTCATAAATGCTTAAAATGTTTTTAAGTAAGGGTAATAAATATTTATTGTCATGCATAAAGACCAGTGCACCCAAAAACCACAAATCTGTGTTAAACAAAGGTTAGGTTAAAAAAGTAGGGATTATTCACCTAAAGTAATTTTTTTTTTAAATAGTCAAATGTTTTGATCATATTTTTGTTTGATCTTTTCCTCTTACAATTGTATAAATGTTGATAAAATTTAATTTCATTAAAATCTGAAAGTCTTTCGTGTTTTCTTGAATATGGTTATTCAGTAGTAATAGCACTACACTGAATGTTTTCAGTTTTGCAAAATATTTTGGTGCAGTTTTCCAGGGTGCAGATGAAACTGAAAACAAATTGTTTTTTCAATTAAACTGCTCATCTCTACTCAACACACATCAAGGATGCCATTTACAGAAATGTTACTCTATGACTGCACTGCAGTTACCATTCCCTGCTCCCATTGTGTGGCACAGCAAACAACAGGCAGCTTTATCCAGACTTCTCTAATCTGAATTGAACAAGGTATCCTCACCTCTGCTTCATTTTCAGGGATGACCAGTGGATGTCTCCACTTGTACCAAAATATTGTTCACTGCAATTCAGAGTCCTCCTCTTGGCCTACCCAAGAGGACATGTGCCAGTAAACTGCCCTATAGTATGCTCGCACATTCCATGCATGACATCAATTGCTAGTCTTACCCGATTGTTTGAGACATGAATTCCACCAGCCTCATGTACTTGATTGATTGATTGACATCACTGGCACTACTTTGCACACATCTCCTCTAGAGATGGTTGAGTCTACCTTCCTGGCCCAAAATAATGTCCTATCCACACCCATGTGGTGTGGCTCATGCAGTGTCTTGACTCTTTTCCTCTTCAAGATTGCAGATGATATATCCGTTGTCTGCATCAATGGGTACTTTCAACCAAGCTTTCTCATCCTTGTGAGAGCATCAGCCTTATTAGCCTCCAAGGTCACAAGGCTGACCCTGACCTGTAGGTCAGATTTTTGTAGTATGTCCTCCCGAACTCCCAGCGGTTGCTTTACAAAAATTTCTGCTGCTCCCTTAGTCCGTATTCTGATCGTCTTCGTAATTACGGATTCAAACCATGCCAATATTGCTGCTGAGTTTGTATTCACTTCTAGGTTATTCAGCTTCCACTTCAATGCCAAGTTGACACTTCTACTTCAACGCCTACAATTCTGCTACATTTATGTGGTTAGCATCCGTCTTCTTCCTCAACCAGGCAGCATCCTCTACTCCGACACCTTCTACCTCCAATACAACACCCATTGCTATGCTGTTTGCATCGCACCAAACAATACCCTGATTTCAGTATGTGCTACCTTCCTCACTGGATCCTCATCAATGATCTCCCTTACCTTGCATGTTCTGTGACTCACTCGGTCATTCCATCTTATTTCCTCCGCCTATCTCTTAACATAACTACATGTAAACCTTCAACCATTCAGCCACACGGAGTGACCTACCATCTTTCCATAGGTCGAGAATAACTTCTGTTTACTCAGGTTATCCACCATAGGTGGAATTTCATTGCCCCTCTAGAACACCAACTTCTGCAACTTGAGCCTGAGTGCTGCTCCCCTGTCGAGTGTCTCTGAAAGTTTAGCTATTAATCTATGTTTTTCAAGGTGGCATCTTACTTCTGCTTGCTTTGTTCCTGGTCTACTGACAGTCTGACTTTGTGTTACAACCCCTATACCTTGGGATACTTCTGGACTATTGATATTGAATATCCTAAGAGCACTTATCAGTTCATTCATCTCTTTGGTTTCTACCCGGGGTAGCTGCTGAACTGCAACCGATAATTGGTCTAGGAATCCATGTAAGAAGTCTGGTTTTACAATCTTCTCCATATTTCACCCTATAAACCCCACTGATCCTGCCAATTGCCTGATACTGTTGGCATAGGCATCAACAGAATCACCCATCCATTTGGTCTATCAGCTTGCCATAGGCTATAAATGGCGCATTTCTAAAGGACTTGAGTAATATTGACTCAATTACTTTGTGATCAATTCAATCTCACTCATCCATTTCCAAATAGCGAGTTAATGCATCCCCCTCAACATAAAAGGGGATCAGTTTCGCCAGTTCAGTTGTGTTGCAATTCAGTAACCAGCTTCATTTTTATGAGCCATGCTACTAAGTCCCCTTAAATTAGCATTCCCAGTTGATTTTTTTATTTGAGGTTATTGTTGTTTAATCACATTAGTTATATAGAGCTGTGTAAATGGAGTTCAGAACCGTTTGAATTATGTAAATATCCCCAGTGGTTCAAAAGTTATGAGAATTTAAAGCCCCGAAATTGGGGGTACAAAGGTGGACAGGATTTTGTTTCAAAAATATGTCAAATCACGGACCATTAAAAAAAAAAAAATTCAGTGATTTCTTCACCGTTTCTTTATTTTTGGAGCAATTTTGATACAATTTGGTATTCTTATACAAAATTGTATGTTCTTTCTGATTATGCACTCAAATGGTATGAATCTCTATGCTTTAACCCATTATTTAGAGAATAAGAGATACAAATAGCAGCGATTTTTTTTTTTTTTAAAGTTTAACACCCAATTATTCAACATTTTCATTATAATACTGCATGTATATACATGTATAGTATTAATTCAAATAAATAACATCACTTTGAAGAAAAATAAAACATTTATAGTAAAAACACAGACATAAAATGAGGGTTCAGTTTATTTTATGGTAGGAATTTACAAGGAAAAAGTTAAGGATTACTGACTTTAAAACATAGCTAAAAAAAGTTCAGAAAAAAAAATAGTAATTTCGTTGTTGCAAAAATTTCCATAAAATACGATAATTATCAAATTTTTTTACGTGTGAATCTTAAAATTCTCATGCCAAAAATTAATGTTAAATAAATATTGGGTACAACTTGCAAATCATACTCAAAATCCCATGATATTACGGCTAAATTCTCATCAAAATCCCATTATATTACAGGGTGACACAGAAAAAAAAAACAGAACCCAAATTATTTATTTTCCCATTAAACTAACCCTAAACCCCCTAGTTAAAATTAATAGTTTTATTACAAAATGTGTGGGTTCTGTTTTTCCTGAAATGTACGATGTTTGTTTTGAAATGTACGATGCATGATTGAAAAGTACATTTACGAATTTTGCACAGGTTGATTTTTTAAACGTAAATATATGTATACACATATATAATATTAATTTAAATATGTAACATCACTTTGAATTTAAAAATACATTTCTAAATGCTTATGTTGAATTACATAAAAGAAATAGATTATCTATTTACATGTTTTCACACAAACCCGGTTAGTGTATGCTTTTGTTTACATTTCTCGTAATTTCAAGTTTTTTTTTCCAAAATTGAAACTGACGTAAAAAATAATTCAATTATTAAAAACACATAAAAGTTAAATATTTAGAAAGATTGTTATTTCATTCTAAAATATATTGTGAAATTTAATATATTAAATATTTTAAAAATTGGACGAGAAATAAGTGAATTTAAACTTTGTGGGCATAAACAATGCTTAGCTGAGGAAACAAGCCTGCTTAGCTGAGGAGTCGTACGCCTGTCGGACAAATAAATTTGAGTTTTTTTCTTCAAAATACAAATTTTCGAATAAAAACCCGAAGCAGATAGCAATATTTAAATTTTACTCATCATATATCAAAATAATTCTGAAACTTTCTAATTCTACACACAAAGTGCGTCTTATTCGCTAATCATCCTCATTTTGAACAAATAGTCTTGGAGTTTGCACTATTATAATTTTACTTCCACGGGTCCTAGAAACAAAAAAAAGCTCCCTTTTGTACTTCCAGGTTTCTTCTAATTGAATGCAAAATTTCAAGAATATTGATAAAGATTAGCCACTTAGATTTTCCAAAGAAATGTAGAGTGTAAAATGTATTCTCGGAAAAAAATTCCTATCACGCATTTTGGTTTAAAAAAAAACAAAATGCGTGATAGGAATACGTTTTTAACTCGCTGTAAAAAAATATTCAATTAATAAAAACACATACAAATTACATATTTAGAGAGATTGTTTTATTTTATTTTCAACCATATGAATATTTTTAAGATTGAACAATAAATATACGAGAAATTGTGATTTTAAATCAATAAGGTCAGATTTGTGACGTCAGTTGACAGGGTGTTTTTACAACCGAAAATCACGTAAATTCGAGGTTTTTCTTCAAAATCAAAACTTTCGGATCAAATCCCGAAGCACTTAGCAATCTTTAAATTTCACAAATTTTATAGGAAAATAATTTTGAAAGTCTAAAATTACAGACAAAGTGCGTTTTTTTTTGCGCCTTTCATATTTTTTAAACAAATAGCCTTGAACTTTGCCCTCTCATATTTTTATTTCCATGGGTCCTAAAAACAAAAAAAAAGACCCTGTTTGTACTTCCAGGTGTCTTCTATTTGAGTGCAAAATTTCAAGAATATTGATAAAGATTAGCCACTTTGATTTTGAAAAACAAAACAGTGTGTAAAATTTATCCTAAAAAAAAAAAAAGGTCCTATTTTTGTTTTCAGCTATTCGACCGAAAATACGGTTTTAACTCGCTGTAAAAAATAATTCAATTGATGAAAACCGATAAAAGTTACATATTTAGAAAGATTACTCTATTATCCATATAAATCTTTTTTAAGATTGGTTAAGAAATACTTGAGAAATTGCAAATTGAACTGATTAAGGTCGCAAATTTGAAAATGTCAGCATTTTTCAGCTAAATGCTTGTGTGACCGATTTAGGTTTTGAAATTAGAAGAAAGAAAGAAAAAAAAAAACAGAAATATAATTCGCCGGGTGACCTCGACCGTAAAAGTTACATATTTAGAAAGATTACTCTATTATCCATATAAATCTTTTTTAAGATTGGTTAAGAAATACTCGAGAAATTGCAAATTGAACTGATTAAGGTCGCAAATTTGAAAATGTCAGCATTTTTCAGCTAAATGCTTGTGTGACCGATTTAGGTTTTGAAATTAGAAGAAAGAAAGAAAAGAAAAACAGAAATATAATTCGCCGGGTGACCTCGACCGTAGATTCAAAACAGATGGGTGATCCGGAAATGACCATATCAGGAGGTGAGATCTCAAGTTGGTCAGGAGAACTCCCAGAATCGGCGTCGGTCGTAGACAAGTCTTTGATGTGATCAGACTTAAGGCACGCAGAAGGTATTTGACTGTGTGTTGCCTTCGGCCCTTGAGAGAAGCGTTTTTATTGTTTTCCTTCCACTTAAGAAAGGAGATAAACTCTTGTTGAAAATCGAAATTAAAGAAAGTCAAATGTATTTAAAAAAAACACTCAAGTAGCCGGAAGAATTGAAGCCCCTGTCAATTTGGCGGAAGTGAATTCGATTGGCTGGTTGGAACTGGAAGGGGGCGGTTACCCTGCTAAAGTGGGAGGCGCAGAGAAAATTCCTAATGCCGTCCGGAAATAAAATTCTTCCAATTGAAATATTATTTAACTCAGACGTTTTTGGTTTGAGGGCAGATGAAGCCAGACCAGGCTGGAGTGCAGACGAAGTTGTGATTGCTTGAGCGGATTGGGCTAGCTGAGAAGATTAACACAAATACTGGTAGCCGACAGATAAACTGACTTCAGCCAACATATTCGAATAACTTAGTCGACAGAACACCTTGATTTCAGGTCAGTCACTCCCAGAGTCTTGAGAAGTAATTATTTGTATTCTTCTGTATTTTTGGATATAAATGTTGTTGATTTTTGAAGAAGAAAAAGAGTCGTTATTTTTTTATGTGACCACTAGGCCGCCATTAACCTTGGAAATCAGTTTCTATAGCAGATTTCTAGTCGTTTGAGATCTTAGCACAACGTAGGCATTCGGCTAGACTTTCAGCAATTATAGAGATCCTGCAATCCTTGGTTGATGCAGAAAATCCGATCTTGACAGCCAATTTCAGAGATTTTGTGAGCCCTTTAGCTCAGTAGCGACCAACGGGTTATACTTGTAATGCTACTTAAATATCAAAGGATCTGATCACATCACTGAGAACACACATTCTACCACTTCCATGGTTAAATAGCCAAAATAGCTTGTGGCTTTCAAGATCTTTACTTTGTGTCAAACTATGCTAGGCTTAAATGACAACTCACTTAAAAATATTTGGGTTAATTTCTTTTTCACCAGCCTCTTTCCTCTGTCCACTTTTTCTTTCTCTTACTTTCCTTTCTCTTCCTGTGTTCTTTCTTTTCTCTTCTCTCTACCCCCCTCTTCTCTCACTGATGCTTGTTCACTAAATGACCAGTTTTTCCCTCTTCAGGTAAGTGGTTGCTTTCATTCCCCAACAACCTCATCCACAATGCATTGCATTTCACTATAAGAAGTCTGTTCTACCTCCTTTCTGGCTTCTTGCAATTTCCAGCACATCGTTAGTACTTTTTGACCACACCATCATAAAGGCATTTTTGACTGCAATGAAAAGTTAGGAAATTCCAAAGCTACTCATATATGATACTCCTTTTCCTAATGGGAAAAACATTTTTCCAGCTGTATATTAGTCTATTTTCAAAAATGAAACCAACATTGAAAAATATTTACTTCAAAGAATCTAAAGTTTAGTATTTATATAAAATATAAATTAAATTTATGTTGGTTGTTGTGTTTTATGGCATATCAACCCTTTTCAGGCCATTTAATACTAAAATAAGTCATTTTGATAAGCAAAGTACTTATGGTGCTTACAGTAACTGCTATTGTTTAACTGGTCACCCAATTAAGTATTGAGCATGCTTATTGCTGCTTAACTTTGCTGATCTAGCAGGAACCGGTGCTTTCAGAGTGATTTGACTGTAATTTAAATTTATGTACATGTTAGATAGATTGGTGTTACACAATCATAAGAAAAGTAATGACCTTTTGCCCTGAAAACAAACATGCAAAACCTGTTCTCTACTTGGATTTGAACACTAACACATGAGCCTAGAAGCAAAGTCACAATTGTGATGTAAGAAAGATCTATTCACAATATATATTTATTCTTATTAAGAAAATAGTAAATAAAACAAATTCTTAAGTGAAGACATCATTATGTTACAAAATCAGTAAATGCTAAATATATATAGCATAACTTTATATTAATCAATGAACTGCTTATCTTTACAAGACAAAGTCAACTAAAACTTTTGAATGCTTACAAAAAATCTAAGTGCAACTTTTAAACATGAAAAGGTTCCCCTTCCTGTCTTAGCCCCTTGAATCTCAACTACCCTGTACATAAGCTTCACAAAAATTGTGCCCGAAACACATTCCAACTTTGCTTCAGGATGTAGACATCTCTTAATTCCATAAAAGAAAGGTTGTAAATGATCAATACATTAAGCCCTTTATTATTAGTATTTGACATGCTCCAAAAATTTTGATGTATAGTGCTCAGCATCAAATATTACGGTGCATAACTGTTGTGATGTGTAGTTTTGTACAATAAGCGAAGACTATTACTACAATAGTCTTCGCTTATCGTGGCTTGGTCCCTTATGTCGTAGACTACCTTTATATATCTACGGCTGTAGTAGACGTATGCAAATGAGATAACACACCATTGGCTATCTCACTACACCTCCCTGAAACGGAGAGGTTTTATTCCCCTCGTTGACCTATTGCTTCTCCTAAATATCCTCAGGTGTCTTTTTCGTATCGGTGATCGCGGTCTCATTTCATCACTGCTGGATCCCTCGTATGGCACATCGGAATCTGACACGCTTTCATCCATTAGCTCTATAATGTCTCCATCATATTGGTTTATATCCTCGTTTCTTTCCTATTCCTCCATAATCTCGTCTTCTTCATATCTATTCCTTATCTGATCAGCGTGGGCCAGCATACTTCTCTCCTGTGTTGTTATTATAGCTGTATTGTTCCTTTTCTGCATAATAAAATGGGCTTTTTCAGGTTCCTTATTTTTTTTGTACCATATTAGTCGAAAAATACATGGTTATGGGAGATCTGATCTGTCTTCCCATCAAGGCAGAAGGACTTAGTGTTCTATCAGCATGAGGAATGGATCTGTAACTCATCAAGAGTTTAGGTAGAAAGGATTCTATGGTCTCTTGTGATGGCTCAAATGCTTTTAATCCTAATTTAAGCATTCTAACCATCCTTTCCACAACCCCATTCGATTGTGAATGGTAGGGCAGAGTTGTATAGGGTTTACATCCTATCTTCCTCAACTAGGAACACAGACCTTCATCACAGAATTCAGGCGAATTGTCTGATACCAGGGTTTTGGGTACGTCATTCCTTGAGAATACTGTTCTCAAAATTTGAAAGACAGTTGCAGATTTTCTATCACGCACCTGAACAATCTCTGGCCACCCCGAGATCGAATCTACTAAAATCAATAGTAGTCCTACGCCCTTGACATAGGCATGGTCCATGTGTACTCGACTCCATGGTTCTTGTTCCTTTGGCCACAAATGAGTCGATTTTTGTGGAAAATCTTTGATTTCCATGCATTTGGGACATTTTTTTATGTAATCTTCAATGTCACGCGAATATCTTGGCCACAAGCTCTCCAATTTGAGTCTTTTTTGTGTGGCCACTATTCCACAATGTATATCGTCGTGTACACTTTTGGTTATTTCTTTTCACATTTTTTGCGGAGGTACAACCAAATCTCTGTTACATATAACCCCTCTGTCCATGGTTAGTTTATGTTTAATCTCTTTATAAGGCCTTTCAGCTTTAGAGCAGTCGTTCCATTTATTCTTCATTTGTATCTTGGTAAATATAACTGTTGTGATGTGTAGTTTTGTACGTTCTTGTATTAGTAGTCTTCGCTTATCATAGCTTGGTCCCTTAGGTCGTAGACTACCTTTATATATCTACGTATGGGGTTTCTGCTAATGGAGCTCCAATCACATTAAATCCCAACTCCAATACTTAGCCCCAAATAGCATCTATTAAACACAGTAGTAACAAAGTCTGGACTGGATATTTTTAAGATCAGAACTTTACTTATTGATAGTAAGTTAAAAATAAAGCAACCTTAAGTATGTTCAGAAATGTTTAAAGCAAATAATTGAATCAATTTTGAAAGTCTGAATTAAAAATCTAAAAGTGATAATATTTGAGACTTGTGGCATCAGGATACATTTAAGCCTTCAAATAATCTGAAAGGATTGCAATGTGTATCAATATATTTCTTCATGTTGCGTATTTATATGTTGCTGTTTGATTAAGTTAATCTAAAAGTGTTTGTAATCTGCATTCAGTGGTAAACACTGGTGGGCAACAATTTTTTGCCCCAGTTTCTGCTGATGGGTTTATTTGATACATAAATTTAATTTTTGAGTCATCTTACTGTACTGAAAGACTTCCTTCTGTGTATTTTAACATTTTTCTTTTTAGTTATGATCATTTTCACTTAGTTTCTTCTTTACCTGAATTTGCTTGTATTTACCATATACAAGTTTGTGCACGAGTATATCCTGTGATTTATATGCTTGCTTTATATAAAATCATTAATATATGGTATTATTGAAGCCTAGGATTCCTCTTAGTCCTTTCTATCATCTTTGAATTTAAACTTTACAACTACTCAGGTATATTTTGATGTCAATTATTTGCCTAAAAAGTAGGTCTCCAAAATTTGTCCAATATATCATAAGAAATTACTAACACCAGAAAATTTTTTCAATAATTCTAGTTATATTAGTAAATCCATTTTACCCTCTATATTCATTTAAACCAATGGATGATTATACATATCTGTGACAAATGAAATTTAATTAGACATATGCAAAATCTTAAAAGTCATATTCAAGAATGGAAAGAAGTATTCCAAATATTTTTTATCTTTACATTTTAAGTATTTTTGCAAAAAATGAACAGTGTGAATATTTAATCAATTCAATAATTTACACAATTTGCAACTTAAATCTCATGATAATACAAAATGTCTAATAAATTATTGACAAATTTATATCAGATTAATACTTGAAGCATCTAACTAAGAAATAAAGAATATATGCAATGTTTTTTAATGAAAAATTATAAGAATTTATCTTGAAATAAAAAGCTATTGTCATTGGCAAGTGAAAAAGCTTTGCACTTGGCTTTGACACAAAAGCATTATGAGCATAACCCATAAGGCAATATTGTAATGAAACAATTGTATCTATCAATGCAAGTATCCTGTTTATCAATAGCACCTAAATTAGAAAAAAAATGTTGTTTTGGGTTTGTTTGGGTTCATAAGACAATCATATTACATGATTTCTCTGGTAAATGACCCAAATGTGAATTTCATATAACTTTGTTTATTTGAGCTTATAATGAATGTTCCATTCATGCAAATTATGTACTTATTATACCTGACTTAGATTTTGATTCCACTTGTCAATAATTTTAATGTTAATATTAGTATTTTATCTTTTTTTTTTTTTTCAGTAAAAATATGACCTCTACTTTAATATACTGTTTTCTCCTTGTCACCATGACTTGTTAATGACTTGCATGTAATATTTTCAATCTTGAAGTTTTGCAAGCATATTTTATATATTCTAAAAAATTCCCCAAATTGTTTAGAGGGATAATTTCTTCTACTTTTAGAAATAAAGATTGAAAATGAAAATGATAGAGACTTTGCTGAAAGCAATCAAAATGCAGAAAAGAAAGTTTAACTTATTCTGATTGTTAGTTTAATTTGAACATCTCTTAATTAGTCACATGCAATTAAGTAATTGAAGCTCATCTTATTGGCTGTGGAGAAACAGTAACGAAAGAAAGAGAATTGAATGATCATAGTTAGAGGATGAATGCTAAAAAGAGGAGGAAGATACAAGAAACTGAGTAGGCATCATATTCATACCCATAACAAAAGACTTGGTAAGCTCAGTGTGTAGCCTAAGGAGGAGGTATATTCAATTACCAGAGTTAGAGCATAAAGTGTCTTGAAAATAGCATTAAGAAACGATAAGATTCTTAAGAAATTTTCTCTATTTCAAATTTTAATAAGTGTCAGATACTTTGATTTGAAAAAATATTTTAAATAGTTTAGAAAGTGTTATATAGTAAAGTCACATGAGTATTAGGAGAATCCGTCGTCTAAGTACTTCAAGTGAGTTCTGCACAGAGTAATATGTGTGTTCTTAAACAGTGGCTAGAACCATTACCACTGTTGAGGTACGGGGAAGATGGTTCATTCCATTATATCAGAAAGAATGATAATTTCTGAGAACAGTGATCTTGGTTTGTAATTTTCATATCAATGAAACTAACATAAATACAGTTACTGGGAACAAGTATTTAAAAAAACTCATGTATATCTTATATTCACTATCACCTTTTCATGTTGAAAATTATGAAGATTTGATCTTTATTTTAGAAGATGGTTAACATTAGATTTACAATAAAATAATATTAGAATTGTACTTTGGCCATAGTTAGGTATTTTCTAACATCATCAAATAAATTATGGAAGGTCAAAACAATCGATTTTTTTCATGTTAACTACTGTTTATAAAATAATCGCGTTATATTTTTTCTTAATTACCGGGTTTCAAATATTAAATATACAATTATTAGATCTTTAAAAAATTATATTAGTTTGTTAATTTTTTTTTTGCATGAAATATAAAATGACGCAAGAAACAAATTAAATGATAAAATTTCAATAACCAAGTTTTAATCAAATCTGCATTTTACTGATTCAAAGTTGTAGTAAATATTTCATTGAAAAACTGCTCATTAAATCTGATTTTTTAAAATTGTTACACAGTTTCTTTATGGACCGTTTTAGAATTAAATTAATCACTTAATTTCACTTTTATACTTCCATACTACAAAAAAAAAATTACTACTTATTCTATATAAGTAGTAATTTTTTTTATTTACCTTTTAAACAAATTTAAAATTCTCTTTATTAAAATAAGTTTCTATTTTTTTTTTCTTAATTCAATTACTTATATATTACCCGGTCCATAACTGGACTAAAAAAAAAAAAAAAAATAGGAACACCAAAGAGTGAGCAGCGAAAAAATAAGAGATAGGTATACCCAATTTCGGTTCATTTTTTTAATATCTCATAAAATAAAATAGGGGATGGGGGTAGACCTCGTAAAAAAATATTTCCCCTAATATATTTTCGTGGATTTTTCATAGTATATTTTAAAAATCCTCTTGTCGTAAGTTGTTTTTGGCCACGTAAAATTTCAGTTGATTTAACGGTGCAAAAATGAAAACATTGTTTTTCAATCATAATTTTCATTATTTCCGTTAGCTGAAATTTTTTTTAAAAATCATCAGTAGTTTATTTAATGTATCTTCTTTCGAACTGAAAATTTTTTTCAAGATACTATTAATTTTTATGCAAGTTTCATTATGTTAAATATAGGGGTGGAGTAAATTTCACAGGGAAAATTGGTGGTAACTAATAAGAGATAATTATTTATCAAATTTTTTTTTAAAATCGCCGAAAATTGTCTAATGAATAAACAGTCGAAATAAATGTTATATTCGAGACAACACTAATATGAATGAATTAAAGTGATTTCTAAAGTTTTTTAAAAATGTTAATAAATGATTAAAAGAAATCTCGAGATAAGGGCTGAACTTGAAAAAAAGTCGGGAAAATTAGTAGGGGGACCAATTTTCCGCGATGACGGAATCGCGGAATCGTTAATCTGAAACGGAATCTGAGATTTTAAATGAAATTTTCAATAATTTTAAGATCCGAAAAAGAACTAAGGGCAAAAGTTTTTACCTAAAAAAAAGAAAAGTGGGTCGTAGATTTTCTGATGAAATTGATTAGTCTTATATTTTTCTAAGAAACTGTAATGTAAGATGAAAGTCGGTCAGTCCTCATAAAGTGGAAATGGGAAGGTAGACATGTAGAAATTGGAATGGGGAGATACTAAGATCAAAAAGTTTAACAAATTCATTTTTCAATTAATCCGAGACTTATGGGTGGCAGGTGGAAAAATTGCGTCAATCCCGTCGGCATTCCTCCTCAAGGGGGTGCGCCTCAGGCCCTGGGCAATAAACCCAGCCCTGCCCCTTTAAATCAAGGGGGCAGGTATTGCATGGGGAGTAGCCCCCTGGGATCGACACTTATAATTTAACCTCTGGCAGGTCCAGCGGACGAAACTCACTGGACCCCGGCTGAAGCCTCCTCGAAGATCCGTTTGATTTTTTACAAAATTTCCAAGTAAAAGCTTCTAAACAACTTGTAACCTTGTTTTATGAATATGATGAAAGAAAAGTAAATGCTACTATCACGTGACCATACAATTTAGAAATAAAGAAAAAACTTTCTCAAATGCCATATTATGAAACAGCTGGCTCATCTACTCTGAAGCTTACCGTTACACAGGGATTCTAATTGCATCACTTCACCATTGTAAAACAAATTTAAATTGAATAAAAAATCCTCTAATATCATTAACTATCAATGATTATTTTTACATATATTACCTATTTTTCAAAACCAGTTGTATGAATAAGCAACGAATTGCCAAGATGGCCGAATCAAATCAATATAGTGAATCACCTTTGACCTCAAAAGTTGGACCTACTCCTATAAAAATTTTTTTTTAAAAATGACCCCAGTATGTAAAATTTGTGCTAAAGCTAAAGTAGAGCAATTTCCTGATGACTTTTATGTGGAAGAAAATATGTTATTTTGCAAATTATATCTTCATAGTGTTGACATTTTTAGGGTTGACACAATCAAAGATCATATAAAGTCCAAAAATCATTTGGCAACAAAGTCTTCTCAACTGAAACAGAAGACAATTACAACTTTGTTTAAATGTAAAGAAGTACGGGATAATTTTGTTCTTGATTTTTTTAAAATGTGTACTTTGTCTGACATTCCCCTACACAAAATTGACAAAATGAGGCCATTCATATTATATCATTGCAAGGAAGGTGGTGCAATTCCAAGTGTCAATTGTGTTAGGCAACTTCATCTGCCAAAACTGTTTGCTCTTCATTTTGCTGCCCTGAAAACTAATCTTGCTAATCAGTCTGTTAGCATCATAACAGATGAAATAACTGACTGTCGTGACCACAGCATTTTGAATGTGATTGCAAGCATTTGTGGGAAGTCATTTCTCATTGATGTTGTAACCTTGGGAGAATGCAATTATCAAACCTTAAGTCAGGCATGCATCCGAGCTGTAACTCACGTGGATATTGCATTTGATGATATTGTTGCATCTGTAACTGATTCTGCAGCTTATTGTAAAAAAGCTCATAGGGAAGTGTTATCAAATCTTCTAACAGTTACCATGTGTTGTGCTTATCCCATATCATAAATCTTGTTGGTGAAATATTTTTATACTGGTCAGCATTTGATAATGTTACCCAGCTCATTACATTCATCAAGTCAGCCTTTTTTAAAAAGGCTAGTTGAAAAAAAGTGATAGCCATTTAGGCTTGAAGGTTCCTTGCCTAAGGAACATATGAAATTACTCCCTGTGCCAGTTGCAACCTGATTTAATGCAGCCAAATATCACCCATCCTTTGTGCAATTTTATGAAGGGTTCTTTAAACAAGAAAAGTGCCATGGCCTTGCAGTAGATAGGATTCTGGAATTAGTAGATGATGGTCGACTACATCATGCCTTTTAGCATAATTTGCCCTTGAATCTGCATTTTATAAAAGAGAACTGCATCCGTTTAATAACAGTTTTGACAAGCTTCGAAGAAACCAAGTCTTCACTTGCATGTGTTGTTTATAACATGATGGAGGATGTAAAACAGTATTTGCATACTGGTACATCAAAATCAACATTTGGTGTAGAAACAGCCTGTCTTCTGTCTGAACTAGAAAATACAAAGAGGGAGAGAGTTATCTCAAATTTCCAAGATTTGTTCAGCACATCTTTTTTTCAAAACTGAATAAATACCTGGATGCTCACCTTTTACAAGGCATCTCATCTGTTTGATCCTAGACATCTACCTTGTATAAGCCATGACATTGATAGTTTTGCAGCCATTAAGGACTTGCAAGATCCTTCTATTGATCTTCTTGAAGAATTCCAAATTTATGTGAATTACCAAGATGACTTACCAAAATCCTTTTTGCATCCCAGCATTTTGAAATGCAAATAAGAGTAGATTTCCCCTTCTGGAACAGATTGCCAATAAGGTCATATGGATGCCTGTTACCAGTGTAGATGTCGAACGTTCATTTTCTCAATATAAACATTTACTAAATAAACAACGTGAAAGTCTTACTCCTGAAAACACCAAGCAACTTATAATGTTGTATTACAATGGAAATTTAGAAAAGAGATTTGAAGATTGCTAATTTCTTTATTTGGGAAATATCCAATTTTAATTTCAGGAGTATTTTAACTTGAGATAAGTTGTTTAATTTAAATTTGGAATTAATTTATCAAATTTGTTTTTTATATTTTGTTACAAAGATTCAATTATTATGGTTTAATTCCCGTTTCGTAAAATTTTAGTCAAAATGTTTGACTTTCTCAGATATTTATTAAGATGCAAGTTATTTGCTGTTCATTCTTTAAATGTGATTTTTCTGTTAATTTTAATATCGCGAATCAATGATTATAAATCAATATGGATCCCTTTACTTAAAAACACAAAAACAATCTGAATGTGTTCTTTCTTAAAGAAGGAAGCTCTGATTAAAAGTTCTACCTCAAAGATAATTATGCACTGCAACATTTCATTGTTTAGTCATGTTACAGATTTATTTTTACATATAATTTATTTTTGGACTTTGATTTCACAATTTCAAAAAAAATTGTAGACATTTGCTATTTCTTTATATGTAATAAAACTTTGAATTATGCTTTTGTTTTCAGTTTTAATAATTATAGCAAATTTTATTTCAATTTTTTTCACAAAATACTATAAAAATAGGAATTACCAAAAGTGGAAACTGAAAAAAAACAGAATTGACTAAAAGTGGAAACGGAATTTAGAAAAATTTGAAATGGAAAATCGGGGGCCCTAAATTAGGGTGACCAAAAAAAAAAAAAAAAAACAGAACCCAAATTATTTATTTTCCCATTAAACTAACTCTAAACTTCAACCCTAACCCCCTAAATCCCCTTAATTAAAATTAAGTTTTATTACAAAATTTGTGGGTTCTTTTTTTTCTGGGTCACCCTGTATATAGGTGACCCAGAAAAAACAGAACCCAAATTATTTATTTATTTTCCCATTAAACTAACCCGAAACCCCAACCTTAACCTAACTAGTTAAAATTAACAGTTTTATTATAAATGTTGTGGGTTCTGTTTTTTCTGGGTCACCCTAATTTTCCGACAGTTTTTCAAGTTCAGCAGAGATAAATTCGAAAGACCATTTCTGACGGGTTTTAGTAAAAAAAAGATAGAGAGAGTAAAAAATTTTAAAAAAAGAAAGAGAGAGAAAAAAAGTGGTAACTTATTTTTTTTTAAAATCTGCCTATTTATTTATCATTAGAATTATGATAAATTAAAGAACAAATTTTCTCATTCAAGTTACGTACATTAGAATCATCTTTATTTTATGTTTAAGGTAAGAACATATCATACACTGTTTTGTTTATATACAAAATGTTAACTACATCATATTTTTATTATAAATTTTTTTTTGTTTTTATTACAATACAACTATATGTTTACTTAGTTACGAAAATGTTTCGACCATGAAAGGGTAAGGAAAAGAAAAAGAGACAAGGGCATGGAATCTGTGGTCAGTTATCCGGTTCTTGCGAAACAATGCCCGTTTCGCAACCCCTTGGCTCTATCAAGGGTCAATTAACTATCCAAGTAGCAAAGGGTCAATTAACTATCCAAGTAACAAAGGGTCGATTTACTATCCAAGTAACAAAGATTCGCTATCAAGTAGACTGTTCAGGTAACAAACGCACAGTACGGCTTGAAAAACGAAGGTGGTGATCTTTCTGGTTGACGTTTATTTATACCAAGAAATACCCGCTCACATCCGGTAGTAAGGTATAAATCTCTGTCAGGCGCCGATCTCGCCTTCGGTACTTCGTAATGGACACCGCCACTCCAGCCGACACCATCCATGTGAGTAGAGGGCCACCCTCAATATTTTTTTCCACACACTCCCAGGGACAGAAAGGAAAAAAAAAAAAAAAAAAAAAAAAAAAGAAAAAAAAGAAAAATGGAAAAAAATAGATTCTTCTTAGTGATACTTCGACGAGTACCACTATTTGGGCTAGAAAGAACCTTGGAGTATTCTAACTGGGAAGCAGACTAGGCCTGCCTCGTCGTCGTTTTCAGGGGGGCGCATTCTGCGCAATACCACTTCTGTCTTTTTGGAGGGACTTTCTTCACTCCCGCGCATCGGAAATGAAACCACTCGTCGCAGTGGTCACAGGCAATCATATTTTCATCTCCTTGAGGGGAATTACAGATCGGGCACAACCAAAGTCCAGCCCCCCCCCCCCTCCAGAAGACTGTTCGAAACGTCGGGGAGAGAAGTGGGGGCCGCAGTCACCCCGGCGGATTCGGTGGCTTCTGGAGAAACGGAAAGTTCTAAAGGGTAAAGATGTTTCAGGGAATGTATCACCACTGCGCCGTCACTCTGTCGTACACGGGCTGATCTAATAATATCCTTATCGGATTTTAAAAGTTCAAGTATGGATCCCATAATCCAGAAAGGTCTCGGCTTGAGGGGGCTCTTAATGAGAACTATGTCATTTACCTTTAACCGATTAAGAAAGGGTTCCTGTGATCGGCCTTGGGGTCTTTCCCTAAGACAAAGGAGATATTCTTCATACCACAGATGCCGAAAATCCTCCAGCTATCCATTGCGCAGCTCCACAGCCTCCACCAACTTCCTCCGACCAGGGGGCGCAGACGTCGACAGGTCATCTTGTCGTATTCTCAACATCAGTCCAGTATTCTTGCTGGGTCCCAGGAACATGCTGGGGGTTATGGCATCCAGTCCCCTGTCTGCAAATTCCCAGTAGGTCAGGGGACGGTTATTCACTGCTCTCTGTATATCAGAAACGATAGTCAATAGTGTGAAATAATCCACTCTTCCCCGGCCAATGGTCTTGTACATGCAAGTTTTCACCGTTTGTATGCACCTCTCCCATACACCTCCATACCAAGGAGAAAAAAGGGGAATAGTGCACAACTTGATATTGGAAGAAGCAAATCTTTCCTGGTACTCATGAAAAAGGGCAAGCCGGGCGAACAGTTTTCCACCGCCCACAAAGGTCCTTGCATTATCCGAGTAAATGGTCTGAGGAACACCGTAAAGGTTGGTAAACCTGACCAGCGCTTGCACAAAGGACAACATGCTCATATCCGGAACTACCTCCACGTGTATCGCTCTAATAGCCATACAAGTGAATAGTAGGAGGTAAACCTTTTCTTCCGCCGATCCTCTTCTGATCCAAAAATGTCCTGTGAAGTCTACTCCGGTATTCTTAAAAGGTTCTGTGAACTCAACACGGGAAACAGGAAGGCTAGCAGAGTTAGGGGGAAGGACAGGTCTTGAATTATATCTTCTACACAAGTGGCAAGAAGCCAAGGTCTTGGTTACCGCCTGTCTCCCCTGGGGAATCCAGAATTCACTGCGCCTTAGCTCTGCTAAAGTAGATCCCACTCCCAAATGGGCACTCCTGGAATGACAATCCATAATTATAAGCTGGGTTACGAGGTGGTTCTTGCCCAACAGAATGGGGTTCTTCACCTCGAAGCCAAGGTGGGGAGTTCTGTCCATCCTGCCACAGGAACAGATCAGGCTGTCCTGGTCTAAAAACAAATCAAGAGAACGGACCAAGGGGGGCATCAACTTCCTGGCGGGATTTCGTAAGAAGTCTAGTTCCGTTCCGTACGACTGTGATTGTATGTTTCTCATTACGTATACCATCGCCTTTCTTCCCACCTCTTCAGACCGCCCCCTTAGTTTATTAATGAACCGGAACACCAGGGTCATCACCCTGAGAAGAAAGGAGAAATCGGAGAAGCGCCCAAAATCAACACAAGGAGTACAATTTGCTTCGAGGGCTATGGAAACATTTATGGATGCTGATGCCAGTTGCTGTGAATTGCGATTCAGGCAGGACAAATTCTGTACTGGCCATGTGGCACCTCCCACTTCCATCCAGGAAGGTCCGCTGAACCAGAAGTTGAAAACTGACTTGAATCTCTTCAAGGACATGCCTCTGGTAATGAGATCTGTCGGATTCTGGGGGGTATGTATGTAACGGAAGTTCACTTCCAGTCCGTATCTGTCGGAAATCTGGTCCTTCATCTGAAGTACATCCTTCAAACAGTTTCTGGCGAAGATGATCTTACTTGCCATGGACTGTGAGAGAATCCACAACAACACCACCTGCGCATCAGTAGCTACATCCAACCTTGTAGTGATCAAGCCCTTACAGCCGTCTAGAATTGTGGGTAAGCATTTTAAAGCCAAAAATATGGCCATCAGTTCTAAAGTGGGAAGCGTCTTTGCCTTCAAGGGGGCCACCTTAGCCTTGGCGAAGACCAATCTGGGGAGTCGATGCTGCACAACATACACCGCGAACCCATAAGCTTCGGTAGAGGCATCACAAAATATAACCAGCTCTCCTTGTCCCCCTTGAAAGACACATCTGCCAAACATGACATCACTCAGGCCGGATAGATCCTGCGCCAAAGTCTTCCACACGGGCAGCAACCTATCCGGAATCTGTTCGTCCCAGTTCAGCCCCTCCTTCCAAAGTTTAGCCACCAGCACTCGGCCCCACAGGGTCACTGGAAGGCATAGGGACAGTGGATCAAATACCTTGGCTGCTTCCGCTAGTATACGTTTTTTGGTGGATGCACAAGGGTCACACTTCACAGAGGTAACACTCATTTCTTCAGTACGGGGCGCATAGCAGTAGCCCAACACCTTCTCCCACCTGCTCCCGTGGGTGCTGAGGGTACCATCGCGACTCATCTGGTCTCTGAGAGAAACGCAATTAGAGTTGCATGCCTGCAGCTCAAATCCACCTTGTTGAAGGCACACTCTACAAGTGGAGTACAGTTCGGTAAGCACATCCGGGTCAGCATCACTCATCACCAGGTTGTCAACATAAAACTGTTCCTCCATCATGGATCGACAACGATCCAGAGGAAATCTGGCAGCGCAAAACTTCAGAATGCAACCCAGGATGAAAGGGCTGGATACAAACCCAAAAATAATGGTTGTGTACCTGTAACAACGTAGTTGGTCTCCATCCCGGAGAAAGAAGCAGAATCTATTCTTGTCCGACTCCAGTCGGAGACGGATCATCAGAAACGCCTTCTTAATGTCTGCCAGCAGCACATGCTTATTTGACTTGAATGACAGTAACAGATTCAGCATGCTGCTTGTCAAGTTAATTCCTGGGTATGCAGCCACGTTTAAGGAAACAGAATCTCCAACCTTTAAACTGCAATTAAAAACTGGGCGTATCTTGGTGGTGGAGGTTGGATCCGTTTTGAAGACAGGCCGATGAGGAATCCAGGTGTAATCTTCAAATTGGTCAGGCAGAACCTTGATCTCCTCAATAGTACTGTCTCGTTCCTGTTGATGAAATACCTCCAAGTATTGTTGGTATACGCCTTCCTTCGTAAGTCTCCGGACCACTCAGTCCAAAATACGGATAGAGATAGCGTGGTTCGAGCGAACTTGCGACAGTTTGTGCAAGTGCCAAGGCAACAACATAATACTTGTTATCCCTCAATATAATGGATTCTTGGAACTGCCTCACCTTCTCCTGGTCGATGTTCGAAAAGGATTCCAGCTCAGGAAGGCCTAGTGACTCCACACTGAACATAAGTTCAAGTCCTCTCTGTACTTGACTGTCCGAAAAGAAATCCCCCAAGGGGTCCACATATGTGGGCTCTGATTCCAGGGCAAAGCACAAATGCGAGGACTCAACGTTGTCAGTAGCATCTAGTACCCTACTGAAGGATAGTGCTGCAGTCCCCTGATGAGATGAGGTCTCTTCGCTCAAAAACGAGTCTTCGCGTCCAAAGGGAATGAGTCCGGACGGAATGGAAAAGGCCTGGCCCTGAGGGCAGGGTACCATCCGGAGAGGTCCCAGGTATGGGATTATGTCCAACCCAAGTATGCCTTGTATTTTGACTTCGTTCGATCCTCTGGTAAAATGGCCGGCAAGAGTATAGCCCATTTCCTCAAATTTGTCTAGCAGAGCATCCAGATGCTCCATGCTGGTCGAGAGATCTAAGTTTTCGTGAATCAAGACAGGCAGCATCTGCCATTGGCCCGTTCCAAGTCAGTCCTCAGAGTGACTTCTCTATATCTGTCCCTACACTGACCCTGAAAGGTGGTCAGAGATAGGTCATATTCTCGACCCCAATCATCCGGGATGTCCAGGGGTAGTAGGGCCTTCCTAGCAACAAAGAATCGCCCGCTCCCAGTGTCTAACAGGCAGTTAAGAAGGACGGTCTTCACTCCCCTACTGAGGGAGACACGCAAAACTGGAGGAAGACTTCCGGGGGCTTCGGTCAATGTCTGTGAGTCAAAGGATATCAAATACGACGCATCCCCACGAGAGGCAGAATTTCCCGACTTCCGAAAGGGGGTACGACGATCCTTCTGAAAATGTGAGGGGGTAGAACCGGAGGATTTTCCTTCCCTTATTTGTAGCCACTTGATAGCCTCTCCGGTGTCCCGAAATAAGGCAGACAAAGACGGGATCCTCCTACCGGTTAGTAGAATGATCTCTACCTTTATCTCCTTAGGGAACTTGTCGAATAGAATTTGGGCCATCAAGCGAGCACCAGCAGAGAGATCGTCCAAGAAGTCACAATCGAAGGAGTCTCCCAGCTCCCTGAGGAGTGAGGAAGTCCGGGCCAAAAATTCCCCCAGATCAGAAGGGGAACTGACGCGACCAACATCAAAATCCAGGATGCCTTGAAAAACCTGCTGAATTATTTCCTCCTTGTCTAAGTATTCCGACTTTAGAACGTCCAGTGCGACTTGATAATTGCGGTCGGTCATGCTCAGGTGATTGACTAACAACAGGGGTCTGCCGCTCAATGAGCATTTAAGGAAATTTAACCTTTCAGCGGCGTCAGCCATGCCTGCTACGCAGTTTTCAAATCTGGAGAGGAAATTACGAAAACTCATAAGGTCCTCGTTCATCTCCTCACCATTAAAGGTGGGTGCCGTTATTTGCACTTGAGGAGGCTTCACTATAAATGAGGAGGGGTTCCTTCCTGGAGATAGCCCAGGAGAACGTGTGGGCATAGGCGGACTGGAGAAGTCATTGGGACCCGAAGTTCATGAAGAGAGTTCAGAACACTAGCGTATTCCGTAGACCAACTCTCCATTTCCTCTAAGGAAGGATCCTGGAGCCTAATCTTGCTGACGTGACTGTCAATCTCCACTAGGTAGGCCAGAATTTGTTCCCCGAACACAGAGAAAGTAAGTGGGGAGGCCACTCCAGAGCGTAAGCTTGCTAATTTTGTTTGAATTAGGTCCTTAATGACCGAAATTTGGTTCCGAATAGATTGGTGATCTTCAGCCATCTCAACTACGTAGTAAAGGAGTATGGAAGCAATAGCTCCGAAGAACCAAGACAAGCAGTTAACCACGTACTATGACAATGCTTCGCAAAATGTTGAAAATGTTTCGACCATGAAAGGGTAAGGAAAAGAAAAAGAGACAAGGGCATGGAATCCGTGGTCAGTTATCCGGTTCTTGCGAAACAATGCCCATTTCGCGACCCCTTGGCTATATCAAGGGTCGATTAACTATCCAAGTAGCAAAGGGTCAATTAACTATCCAAGTAACAAAGGGTCGATTTACTATCCAAGTAACAAAGATTCGCTATCAAGTAGACTGTTCAGGTAACAAACGCACAGTACGGCTTGAAAAACGAAGGTGGTGATCTTTCTGATTGACGTTTATTTATACCAAGAAATACCCGCTCACATCCGGTAGTAAGGTATAAATCTCCGTCAGGCGCCGATCTCGCCTTCGGTACTTCATAATGGACACCGCCACTTCAGCCGATGCCATCCACGTGAGTAGAGGGCCCCCCCCCCTCAATATTTTTTTCCACAATATGTTTACTTAGTTACGAAATAAATAGTTATATAATTTAACTACCTATTTTTGTAAAAGGCTTTTCTTTCTAAAATTCTTTTGTATATATACGAAAAAATTAAAAACAAGGTTGATTTGAATGTTTTTGCTTATTTTTGCTTATTATTTATTTCGTTTATTAAATAAACGAAATAAATAATAAGCAAAAATAAGCGAAAACAATAACAATAATAAACTTTATTATTGTTATTTATTTCGCTTATTATTGTTTTTTACTTCGCTCTTTCTTACCAAATAAATATTTGTAAGGTAGATTATTTCATTTCATTTCTAACTAAATGAATATTTTTAAGACAGGAATAAAAAGATTGCGATATGAATAAAATTTGATTTTTCATTAAAACACTTTTGCTGTCCGAAGCAAAATAATTTTTTTTCTAACTCGCTATAAAAAATAATTCAATTGATAAAGACTCATACAAATTATATATTGAGCAAGATTATTTTCTCTTCTTTTCACAAAAAGTTTCACTGAAACTCCAGTTTGAAAATAATAATAGTATTTGGAGACAATTTTAAATTCAGTTTTTAATTGCTTGATAAGTTAGAAATACATTGTAATTTATTTCTTTGATTTTTTTGTACATGACAATTCAAATTACTTCTTAACGATAAAAAGAATGCAATATCTATTTTTGCTTACATTTTAAAAAGTTTTCATTAGTTCTCTAAACTATTAAGACTTTTTTTTTAACCATTAGTATTAATTACAAAAAACTCGTTTTATCATTTTTTTATTATTTACATTTATACAACCCTATACTGGTGACTGATTTTTATTGACATTTAAAATCTTATTTTTTTAAAAATGTAACCATAAACTTGTGTTTTGAAACAATTTTCATTTTTCTACAATTTTTTGTGCATGACAACAATTTAATTTAAGTGAGTGTACATTGTACAATAAAAGTTAGTTTCAAAAACATATGATAAATATAAATAAATATTTAAAAGATTATAAAATAAAAAAAAAAAACGAATTTATTTTACGTTAAAATTTAGTCATAGTTCAAGTTTGTCACTAACATTTTCAATGACTGGAAGCTGATATTCTTTTTTTCTTTCGTTCTTTCTGCTGATAAAACTAGCAGGCGAGCTCCTGCTGACACACCAAGCAAGATTTTAAATCTGAGTGACCCCCATTTTGGAGTTATACGTTGACACATACATACCAAAATCTCTCCTTTATATATTAGATAACGTTTTTACTCTTAGAAATAGGATATCAATTGAATAAATTCTACTTAAAGATGTTCGATCAAAAATGTAAAGAATGTTCAAGTCATTTTTATTTAACTCTTAAACAAATAAAAAATTCTCTGTAATAAAATAAGTTTCATTTTTTTTTTTTTTTTGCATTTAATATTCTAAATAGGAGACATTAATTTTCTTTTCACATTTTTAATTTTGATTTGAAAAATAACATACAATTATTTTGATATTCGATCATCTCTGCTTATTTATTGATTAAAAACTTTTTAAAAAACTTTTTTTATCAATTCAGAATGAATTTGAAGAAAAAAATTCCCAGTCCCTAATTTTTACATTTCTTGAAAGATCATATCCTGAAAAATAAAAAAATAAAAAAATATAAATTCAATACCCTAAAAAAGTGATTTTAAAATTTAAAAGTTATTTTCTTAAAACTCAAAAAATAAATAATGTAGCATGTTTCTTGGGTTTTTTCGTAGTATTAAAAAATTTTTTTTTTTTAAATTGATGCAAAAAAAAATTATTTTATCCAAGTTAAACTGAGTTTTTTAATACCTTAAAAATTTCAATGTCAATTTTACATGTCTTGAAGCATCCGGGACTAACTTAAAAATTTAGTAAGATAGATTTTTTCAAAATTCAGGGTCAAGTTAAAAAAAATATGCTATGAGGTGCTGCATATTTTCTAAGAATTTTAAAGATTTTTTTTAAGATAGTCAATTTTTAACTATGGATGACAAAACGTGCCAAAATCTCTCCCAGTCTAAATAAATATGACAATCGCAACAGAGAAAAGTCTTTTTGGCTACACTTCCAAGAAAAATATTTTTAAAGATATTGGATAGAAATTCCAATGTTTTATCTTTTACTTCAAAATACCCGGATGTGAAAACATACAAGATAGTAAAATTAGCTATTTAGGTCAACCATAAAAAATTGCTCGGAAAAACATTATTATCATTAATGAAAATGGGCTAAGGGAGATAACAGATCTAAAGAAAATAGGAGTTATGTCCCTTTTTGAACATATTGAACGTATTTTCACTTTGAAATATGATATGGAATAAATTCTACTTCAAAATACTTGGCGTCTGTCACACGAAAAATGTAAACAAATCCCGAACCAGTTAATGTTAGCCACTGTTTATGAAATAATCACATTAGTTTATTCATTTTGATATTAGATATATGAATAAATACTAATGCAGAATAGCATGCAAGAGATGATATGATTATATTATGTATAAAATGCATTATATTTCATTACATTTCACAGAAATACCTGAAACCTTTGAGACAGCTCCGATAAGGGTTACTTCGGGAGTTTCCGTAATCTAATGCAATTTATACGTAAAATGCAATTTTGATGATATTATCTCTTGTACGCTATTCTGCATTTGTAAAAAATCTCCAAAATCAGTACATTCAAAATTCTTTTTAAAAAAAGGATGTTTCAATTTGTTTTTTCACCATAATAATTTGATATTTGATCAGCTATGCTTTGAATTAATAATGTTATTTTTTTAATTATTCATTAAATATTACATATTACAAAAAAAGTTAAAAAAATAAATAAAAAGTGAAAATTAAAGAATTATTCTAAATCTAAATACTGATTTATTTAATTTTTTGTATGTTTTTTTATTATTATTTGAAATATCAATTTAACAAATCACCTCATTTATATCTTTTTTTTTTTTTAAATATTGTTACTTACTATATCGTTATATGTGATGTCATTTCCTCTACCCTGACGAAAACAAAAAATTCACTCCCCGCCCCACAAGCCGGCCAGATTAACAGATCTTTTTACGGGTATTTTTATGGGGTATCCTGCAAGGATCGAACTCGCTATTCAGTAGTAATGGATCTGCAAGACTAGCTTGCTAACCATTAAACCACTTTTTTTTCCTTTTGTTTTTTTCCTCTACCCAGGTCTCACTAAGCTGCTTCTAGTCTTTTATAAGGAGTAACAATTATCCTATTGTTAAAATTGAAGAAAAAGTTATGAAATTAACAGTAATAGAGATTCAAAGAGGAACATTCCCATTAAAGATATCTGGAAATACAGATAAGAAAATGAACATTAATACAAATCTTTAATCTAATCACAAGAGGAAAAATATCAGAATTCTTCAAAAGTGGAAAATATAACAAACAGGATAATGTGTACATTACTTTAGACATAAATGTGTCATAGCAAAAGTTCAGCTGCAGAAATCATGAATCATAATGAAATGAATATTATAATCGGGTGATAGTCAATTATATATTGTTACAATTCTACAATAGCACTAAAAAGTTTATTTGCCAAGTGTATTGTAGACAGTTTAAATACATTAATAATGATAATTATTATGAGTATACCTGTGATGGCAGATATGCAATATAATCATGAATATTTATCATGACAAATATAGGGCACACAGTGAGAAGTAATGATCAGCTAAGCTAGTTTGCTAATCACTACAACACAGTAAGTTAACCTGCATTTACTCTTGTATAAGAATGTGGCAAGGTTAGTGGGAGTATAATTTCTAAGAAGAAAAATTGGTGTCCTGAAAAGAAAGACAATAAGTCTGGAAATCCTTAGATCCTTTTACTTATTTAATTAGCCAGCTGTGATTTCAGGTGTAATAAATAAAAAATAAAAAATCCAACACCACATAAGTAATTTGAGGGCCACAGGCTGGACAAGTAAAAACACTGATCTAGACTTTGGCCCTAGAAGATCAGTAGATCTTTTTCTTGTCTAATTAGAGACTCTAAATAGGAGCTGTAATAAAACTTGAACAGTAGAATTGAATTTAAAATCCCCAGGTATGAACAGGTCAAATGAGTGAGAACCTCACATTCTTGAGGGTCAAAGACTCAATCAATCAAAATGGGATTGAGAATTTGACAAATGCAGCCCTGGGGCTGTACGAAGCATTGGAAAGCTACATAAATAGGAATACAAAAGGGTCAGGCCAACAGTATGTAGATGGTAAGGGGACAACCAAAGCCAAAAAGCATTTTTTGAAGACAAGACCCAGTGATTAAAGAAGAAAACATTAGAAATGCTCTACCAGAACTCCCACCAACCCTCTCCACCACCCCCAGACAATTTCGAGGAGAATAAAATGTTCTTAAAACCAAGTCAACTAGGTTTTGTATTAATAGATGACACACAGTCCAACTGGACAACGTGGTTAATTGCACAAATATTGTTACATGATGACTTCAGGGGAAATAAATAAACATTTATCTTTGAATTAGCTCCTCTCAAAATTAGATTGATTTTAGGGTGTTATAGACAAAAAATACTTATACAAATACATGTGGCACTTTACTATGGTAAATAAGCTGAGGATTTTTGTGTCATGTGTAAAACTGACAACCAAATGCAAATTTCACAGTAAAATCATAAATGTTATTTTTCAACTTTCACAAAATATTACAATCACAGATTTGCATGAAGAGACTTCTTATAACTTTAAGAAAGAAAATATTTAATAAAATTTCACTCTGGAAAATGTATTTTTCATTTATCTCAAATCCTGGAAGTTGCTGTACAGCCACTTATGTCCTATCACACAAGCTATTCAAGTAAGACAAACAAGACATGCGTCCAGCTGGAGAAGTAAGGATGAATTCATAAGTGACATTCTCGTGTGGACACCTAAACATGAACACACCAGAGTAGGCCAACCAGCAAAAACTTACATTGATCAGCTCTGTGCAGATACTGAATGCCGTAAGGAGGAATTACCGGAAGTGATGACCGATAGGGACAAGTGGTGAGATAGAGTCATGGATATCCGTACTGTCAGCACAACTTGATGATAATTATTATGATAATGATTATGGTTATAGCATTATATGGATTGGTTATTTCAAGTTTACTATTAGTGAAATATTCCAACTCACCCAATTTGGACTGATCTGAAACTTTAGTCAATCTCAACACTTGAAATTCATTGCATGTATTGCAAGACACTTAATTTAGCCCTGCAGAAATAGGTTCATTTTCATACCAATAAGTAACCAAATACTGGAAGACATATGAAAACTTGACTGACCTTTCAAAACTATAATTACAAAGAGAAATTCAGAATATAGAAGGATTCTTGCTCTTATTAGAGATGATTCTCAGTACACAACTTTCCATAACTGTAGATGGGGTATAGTGATGAATACAACATTAAGAAAACAAACTGTCATCAAATTTTCTTTCATTGTGAGTATAACACACTGAAAAGAAGATGTAGAGTAATAAATAGTTAATTAGATAGTTTAATCATTCAGATGCTATTTTTACATATAGCAGTCAATTTCTTTCAGGATAAAAACTGTTCCTCTAGCCCACACACATGCGTGTGTGTGTGTGTGTGTGTGTGTGTGTGTGTGTTCATGATAACCCTTTATTATTTGATCCTCATATATTTGCCCATTTTTTTCATTCTGATGTATTGACCCTTTTTAATTCTTTATTTCAGATGTTCACTTTTCTTCTTTTAATTCTTTTTCTTCCCTGAAATCAGATTTACTGCAAATTTCTTGTCTTGTGAGTGAACATTTCTTTAATAATTTTTTTTTTACTCTTGTGTTTGATAGAGAAGTGTGAAAATGAAAAAAAGATTCTTTCAAACAGAACTTAAAGTTTATTTTCACAAAAGTCTCTCTTGCTGAAGAAACAGAAACATTAAATCAATAATGATAAAAAAAAATTTCTACTTTTAATTTAGCATGTAAAAACTAAACTAAAAAGGTTTATTTGAAATACACAATTTCTTTAAGAAGATACCATTCTCTAATCCTCTTAAGGCATTGAGGCATTTCAAGTATCCACACACGATTGGAGAACTGGCTATAATTTTATGCCAAAAATCAAAGTGTACAATGAAAGAAAAAAAAACAAAACAAAAAAAAAACACTGTAATCTTATAATAGTGTCCACAAATGATTAGTTATTTAAGGTGTTAAGAGACTCAAAGCATGTTAAGCCTAGGGCAATCCTATTTCTAATCAGTTGCAGACATCGGCTTTTATTTTAATCCTGTTTTGTTTTTTTAAATATTTTTTAATACAAAGCTGATCTTTTGAAATACCAAACCTAATGATATAATTTAATGCAGAAGGTTAAAAAGAGTGTTTTACAAGCATTTGCTGTTTTAATGAAGTTATCTGAATACATTTTACAATCATGTAGGTACTTCTTTCTTTTTCTTCAGTTTTGCTTTGAATATGTATGATATTTTGAATATATTACAGGAATACTTTGGCACTGCTTACTTCAAAATAATGGTTTTCTTAAGCTAAAGAATCATATTTTTGCCTTTTTCACCACACATGCTTCCGTCAATCTAACTTAACAGCAAATTTATTTCTAGTGACATGCTCAAAACCAATGAATAATTATGCTTTTTTTTAATTTTCAAAAAATATCATCATAAACAAAACACATCATCATATGTTACAACAGTAAAGGCAGGAGACAGTTTCTATGGTATAAAGTATATATCTGAGTATAAGTCAATATTTTATATAGGTCAGACCCTTGATTTATAATTATGAAATCACTAATTAATGAATTCTTCAAGCATAACAGGAAGGACTAGGTTCTCTAATCCTTTCAGAACTTGAAGTTCATTCTTACACCACTCATGTGTAGTTGGACATTTTTTTTTGCTGAAAAATTAGGACTTCAAAATTTGACTTATGAAAAATGATGTTGTAAAGTTCTCAACCAACAAAAAGTGAATTTTAAAAAAATAATTTATTTCTTATTTAAATTTTTTGAAAGGGTAAAAGTAACTTGAGAAAGGATATACTAAATGTTATGAATTACAGAACTATTTTAACCCTATACCTAATAGAAAATTTTATTTTGCCCACCCAAATGAATGACTCCAAAATCAACAACTTTTCACCTATGTAGCTTACGGTCAGTATCGAAAATGTGTCCTCTTCAATTTTCATAATATTTTTTTCCTAACATCTACTATGCCTGCCTAAGTTCATCAAAGAATTTTGTGTGGGAGAAAAGTCTACTTTAGAAGATATGAACCTGTCAAGTTCAGAGTTTTTTTCCTATGTATGTGCAGGATTTCAGTGAAAGATTATAATTAAAGACAATCATCCTAATGCTCCATGAACTCTCAAATGTTGATATTGTGCTCAGTGACTTCTTAAACTATTCAATAATATTGTTTTTATCATTCAAAAAAAACAAAAAAACAAATTAAATTCAGGGCGAGTCAAAAAGTAATGCCATTTTGTTTAGTACAGGTATAATTACCGACACAGGAACATGTATCATGAATTAAAATGAAGTTGGTCCTCTGTGGATCACCTCCCTACTTTCCCATAGTCACTGTTTCTCTCAATAGCAATGTTCCACCTTCAAATAAGAGTATGTATCCCTATTCTTTTGACTGTTCTTTGAGCCACTTTTTCCCTACAGATTTCACTTCCTCATCACTGGAATAATGTTTTGATTGAAAAGAAAGAATGAAAGATGGTTTTAGAGGCAAACATTATTGTTCTATTTGTAACAGTTGAAAATGTTATTCCATGATAAACAGGTTGGAGTGATTCCAATTGATCAGTTGGAAGCGATGGATATAAAGCTTATTGCCTATAGAACAGGATTATGATGAGGATAAAATACAGACTATCTGTTGCCATCATGAACAGACCTTGTTGACTAAATATGAATGGCTTGAAAAGAGATGTTGTATTCCATTTAAAAATCATAAAAAGCAAATTAAAGGCAGTTTGAAACCAATTTCATTGGAGATGGCAGACAAGGCAAAGGCTAAGTTGGTACTAATCCCAGACAAGAAACTCTGCCCTAATTGTCAAATACAAATCCACAAACTTTTTCCTGATGAGGAAATAAAAGAGCTTGAAGCAGGTACTTCTGCAGAATCAGAAAAGAGTAGTAATAATGAAGAACCAAGACATGTATCAGATCAGCAATGAAAAAGCTAGATACAACTACTTCTCCAGAAACACAGAAGAGAAATATCAATGAATGTTTCTCTGTGATTTGAATTTCTCCAATGAAAACAAAAAGACTTCATTACTCTGGAAAGTTCATTTAGGTAAGAGAAAACATTCTTCTGCATTACAATGTATAAAGACCAAAGTAGGCAGGTCATTAAATGTTGACTCTGAGCTGTTGAATGATGAGGCTTTGAAATTCAAAAATGAGATTTTAGATAAAGCTAAGTACTTTGATAAAATGATAAAGCTTCTTGTAGCAAAAATGAAGAGAGTGGAATCAACCAACATAAAAATACAAATCTTGACACTTGCACCTACCAACTGGTCACACAAAAAAGTTGTGTGTGTTTGGAGTTTCAGAACACATTGTACGCAAGGCTCACAAATTGTGTTCGTAAGAGATATTTTAGCTGTACCAGAATAAAAAGGGGGCAAGTCTTTGCCTGTTAATATTGGACAGCTAGTGGACGCATTTTACCAAGATGACGAATATACTCGACTGATGCCAGGCAGGAAAAATGTTAGTATTAAACATAATATTCATCTGCAAAAAAGACTCATCTTGTGCAACCTAAATGAGCTCTTCAGACCATTCAAGGAACAGAACCTGATAGTATCCTTGGAGTTTTCAAAATTTTGTAGTCTAAGGCTGAAATGCTGTGTCCTTGCTGGTAGTGCAGGTGCACATGACATATGTGTATGTACCATCCAACAAAACATGAAATTATTAGTGGAACCACTGAGTGTATCATATCAAGATCTCTTGAAATATATTGTCTGTAATACCAGTAGCAGAGAGTATATGATTCATAGGTGGCCAAATTGTCCTAAATCATCAGGGCAGCTTGAAAAAAATTTTTATGACACCATTGAAGGAAATACTGATAATGCTGAATCAATAGAGTTCTCCCAATGGATAACAACTGACTGATTGACTTTGACAACACAAAAGGAATCCTGTCAAGCTTACATTTATTTAGTTGTATGGCAATTGAATAAATTAGCACCTCATTCTTAATTGGCTAAATCACAATCCAGATACTTAAAGCAAAGAAAGGAGGAGATTAGTGATTGTGAAATTTTGTTCCTGGGAGATTTTGCCGAGAACTACAAATTTGTAGTTCAAGATGAGATCCAGAGTTTTCATTGGAGTACCTCACAATGTACTTTACATCCAGTGGTACTCTACTTTAAACTTGAAAATGCAATGCAAAATCATTGTTTCTGCATTATGTTGAGTGACAACTCACATGTTGTAGCATTTGTTTATATGGTACAGAAAAAAAATGAGGTAATCAGGCCTACCTTGCCAAATATAAAAAATAGTGAGTATTTTACTGATAGTTGCACAGCGCAATACAAGAACTTTGCCAATTTTGCAACCATCAGAAATATTTGGGTCTCAATACAAAATGGAATCTCTTTGCAACAAGTCATGGTAAACAACCATGTGATGGTATAGGTGGGACAGTGAAAAGGATAGTGTCAAAAGAAAGTCTCTGAAGACCAACTACCAAAGAAATCCTTTCCAAAAATCTATCTTTGAATATTGCAGATCTGCAATTGAAGATATCAAATTCATTCTGGTTGAAAAGGAGGAAGTTGAGGAAGCAAGGAGGAGCCTCAACATGAGATTCAAAAATGCATCCACAGTCCCAGGAACAAGAAGTTTTCATCAATTTATTCCACTCATCATAGATAAAATAGCCATAAAACAATGTAGTGAAGATGAAAACTATGACCTAATACATGACTTCTCTATTGGGACTGACAAAAAACAGTGAAATTTGTTGTTTCAGGATATGTTTGTTGCAGGTGTGACAATAAAATTTGGATTGATACAGAGAATGACTTGCTGATTAAGTTAATGCACCCAGCTCTTCCATTTTGTTCATTTTACTGGAAAGAGGATTTTAAGGATATGTTTTGTGCCATTCACAAATATTATGTGCACTTTTGATGTCCCTATAACACCAAATGGTAGAGTTTATCATCTGTCCAAGATGGTCTATATATACAACACAATTTATGGCACAGTGTAGTTTAAAATGTAATGTTTTAAAGACTCCTTGTATATTCATTTTTATTATCACTTTCTTTTGAATGAAAAAATCAAATGTTTTTGTTTCATGAAAATAATTGAAAAATAGTAAAAAAAATATAAAAATGAAAAAAAAAACCACAACCAGAATTTCTTTTAACTTCATGTTTAGTGGTATCTACAAATATTCCATGCACTGTTAATTATCATGCCTGAGGCAATGTTTACCAGTTGTTAAAGACTATCTATAAAAAAAAATTAAAAAAAGCAATATCTGCAAAATATATTAATAAAAACAATATCATTGAATAGTTTAAGAAGTCACTGAGCACAATATCAACATTTGAGAGTTCATGGAGCATTAGGATGATTGTCTTTAATTATAATCTTTCACTGAAATCCTGCAAATACATAGGAAAAAAACTCTGAACTTGACTTGACAGGTTCATATCTTCTAAAGTAGACTTTGCTCCCACACAAAATTCTTTGATGAACTTAGGTAGGCATAGTAGATGTTTGGAAAAAAATATTATGAAAATTGAAGAGGACACATTTTCGATACTGACCGTAAGCTACATAGGTGAAAAGTTGTTGATTTTGGAGTCATTCATTTGGGTGGGCAAAATAAAATTTTCTATCAGGTATAGGGTTAAAATAGTTGGATATTTGGATTCTACAGTCCTTATTTGCCTTACATACCAAATTTCAGAAATACTGAATGTATGAAAGTATTTTTTTAAGAATTAAAAAAACACTGAGATTTTCCGACACTGCACAGCCTTAATTTTGAGGCAAAATAGGAAAATTATATCCCCACCCTCTAAAACCGGAACGGTAAGGTTTAAGACAAAATAATTTGGCACACTTTCCTAACTCATGAAAGGGAGCATTTGTGCCAAATTTCAGGTAATTCGGTGTCGGTGGGTGTAACGCCCTGGTGAATTGACATGGAATGACCCATATACATGTTCTCGGCCTTACCCTACTTGGTCTGTCCAAGAACTTTTCAACACACTTTCAAACAGTAATCGATAAGTGCTTTAATTTTAATTGTAGGAAAAATTTCTAAATAAAAGTTGTAAGTGTAAGATTCTTTTTAAACAACACTATCCAGGAAATTGCAGACCACTGAGCTGATCTCTAGATTTTGGGATTAGACATTGGTTAGCCAATAAAATTTCTCAAAGGGTACTTGCAGAAATTGGCTGCTTAAGATGAAATAAAAACAATACAGCATGAGTAAAATTGAATTAGAAATACTTCTTTTTTATTTGAGAGAGAGAAGTAAAAAAAAAAAGAGCAGAAGAGAAGAATACAAGGCACATTGTATAAAGGTCTATAAGGATACAGCTATCTTCTTGAGTCTATGATTACTAATAGTTTGCAAGTTAGTCTCACTGTTGTACATTAAAGATATTTAAAAGAAGGTGAAAACAGAAATAGGGTCTTCCAGTTGGATCAAGGCAGGGAGAAGATGAAAAGAGTAACAAAGGACTTTTTCCGGATAAAGCGAACAAAGAAGGATGGGTAACAATAAGTTCGGAAATAGATTTGTCCGCTGATAGATAACAAAAGAAAATGCGTAGGCTTTTGATATATTTAAATGGAAGTCAGGGATCCCAGGTCAGGAGAGAGTCAGACAGCGGACATGAACAGAGCACGTCGACATGGTCCGTCGCGGCCAAGGGCAGTGAGACGCCACCAGCCACCCCTTTACCTCACCATCCCAGCAGTAGTAGTAGTCATTGTCAGCACTTGCCACTCACCACCCGAGAAATAAAGTCAAAACTCCTACTATACGCATGTGTTGTAGATTTCATTAAACGACTACTAATATACATCGCTTAGGGTACCATGAAAACCTCGCTATGCAACATCACATACCTATTAATATGGAATAGCAAATTTGATCCTTACTTGTGACCTTGTGTCATATCGTACCTGTGACAAATGGATTTGGTAAAGAAAAGGACTTCCATCATTGTGTAATGGTTAGAAAGGTAGTCTCGGAAATCTATTACTACTGAATGGTGAGTTCAATTCTTGGTGGATGCCACATACTTACAAACTTGTGTCAGAGCCTACACGTGATAAACAGTTTTTGGGTAAATAAGGAAGGAATTACATCGTGGTGTAATGGTTAGTATGCTACTCATAGTTCCATAACTATTGAATAGCGACTTCAATCCTTGTTAGGTGCCCCATACTTGTGACCTCATTTTACATCTTACCCGTGATGTTTGGGTAAAATATCCATTTAAAATATCATTTTAAAAATTGAAACCCTAAACTCGTGAGTGGTTTGAAACAATTCTATTTTTTTTTAAGGCTAGTTCTTCCTTGCTTGTTGATTTACAATGGTAGAAAATGTATTCGTTTAAATAGTTCTTTTTTTTTTTACCCTATTAAAATGTAACAATAATATGCTATGAATTAAATATTTACAATTGTCCGTTTTTTGCCCAGGCGTTATTTTTTTCTTTGTGCCCTGGAGGGGAAACTCCTGCTACACTGTGCGGTGAGGGCACACCTTGTATATATATACACACTATATATATATATATATATATATATATATACATACATACATACACACACTGATGGAAAATAGCATTGTAATGGGGGGGGGCATAGTGGTATATTTAATCTTTATGTGCTGGACTGCAACATCAACACAAGTGAGTTCAAACTCCAGTCACGCTATTACATTCATTTTCAGACTAACATCCTTGGAAAGGTACGAAACCCCCTCATCCTCCCAGTTATGGGTTAAATAGTACGACTAGTATTTTTCTACAAGAATGGCTTTGGCATTAAATAACCCACAAAGGTTGATATTCCATTAAAAAAAACAACCAAAACAAATATTGCAACACCCTGAATATGTATTTCAATTTACAGGTAATATTGCTGGATTACAGTAAATGATCACATATATAGATCAATACATTTACAAGATTCAAATTAAGAGATGTATAAACAATTTTCAGACTTTATGCAGATACTGTACCCAGGTCAAAATCAGTAAAGCCTTTCAATTCTATTTTCTGTCAGTATATTTTAAACATTTGTCATAGGTAACAAAACTCAGGTCCTGTGTTACAACAAATGTTATCTTTAAAATTCATCTTGCCAAGGCAAAATGTTTAGAAAGCTTTGAAATAGACAATTCATCTGAATCTTTTTAAATGTAAAATCAGATAATGTTTTTTTTTTGTGTGTGTGGGGGGGGGGTTGCTGTTGTTGTTTTTTGTATCTAATCTTTCTCTTGATTATTTTTATACCCGTAAACCATTTTCAAGTGTTTTTTGCATTCTGTAATCCTGAAGGAATTTTGAACAGAATACTTTGTCATTAGAGTAAAAGGTTATATTGCTAACATTCATTACTTTCTGTCATATCTGTGATTCTTCCTCAAGCTTTTTTTAAAGTCATTGTCAGTTTCCTCTTTTTCTAAAAGCTACAAGATGCAGCAGACACTTGAGGAAGACCTAAGGGTACAGTGGATGTAACACTCTTATAAAAACAATGAAGATGAGGATACTATGTCAAGAGAATCCCTATAATATTGGATATACCATCCTAGAAATATCCGACAAGAGTAAATTGTTAAAATTAACAAAGTATGCTATACACAGCTAATCACTACATGCAATTTGAAGAAAAAAATGAAGTTTGGGCAAGATAGTGTAAAAGAACAACCAGATTCAAGTTAAACCACTTCTGTGTACTAACTGAAGTTATATAAAAATAAAAATTAAACAAATACACCCAAAACCCAAAAGGAAAAACTGCTTTATTTAAAAGTATGATTTATATCGTATACATTCTAAAAAAATTTTGCTTTCAAAAATGTAAGTCTTCCTGTTCAAATTACTGTTACTATGATTTTGAAATTAACCAGTGTACCCACAATGTCATCGCCACCCCCACCTCAAATAATTAGGAAACTAGATAACAAATCTAAGAAACTGGATAAATAAAATTTGCAAATATCATTATTCTCAAATAATTATACATCAAAAAATATTTTTACAAAAATTCAGGCAATAAAAAATAAAGTTAAACCAATATGAACAAAAAGTAAAAACACTTAAGAATTGCCTCTAATGACTATTAACTCTTTCTAAATGGACCGAACAAGTCAGGTTGGCCAAAAACATGCATTTGTTTATAACTAATCCTAATAGAACCAATTAGCCATAGAGGCATATATGCTATATAAATTAGTTGCAAATTTAAATCTAAGTGGTAATTTTTTTTAAATTAAATCCAATCTAGAAAAGGTTGAAGTTCTATCATCAAACATGAAACAGATTCACCTTGTTCTCATTAAAGTAGAATCAACTCTTGCTCATTACAGTTAACCTTCAAAAGTTCAGCTCCCAAGTCCTACTTGGAATTTACACATTCCATCTCTTGCCCTTCATCCCAATTTTAAAATAGTAATCCCAATGCTTGAATTCTAAGCAATGTATATAAAATGCTTGTGTATATCTCAATGGTAAAAGCTTTAGACCAGGAACCATAAGATCTGCAGCTAATTATCAAAATAAATCAAATTTCAAACCATGTAAATATAGGGAGCATTTATGTGACAGCACATTTACACATAACTAAATCTATTAATAACCAGACTGTTGTGACTGAAATAGTTACATATTTTTAAAAATTAAGAAAAAAGCTTACATAAAAGCCACAATACTGAATACTAATTTTTGACGGAGGCAAATCATACCCACCTAAATGATAAACATAACCCAATCCCTGTTTTCCATTTACTCATTTTATTTTTTTATTTATTTATTAATTTTGTTTAATTTGGTTTATTTCTTTAACAGCAAATCAACAATTATGAGTTATCTAATTCCTAAATCTGATATAAATAATTTGCACACAGTTATATGGCTTCAACTGTTCCTATCTAATCTATATATAATAGAGTAATTCCATGTAAAAACAACCAGGTCATGTCACTGCAATTTTTCTGAAATTAGACAATCCCAAAAATGTGAGCTTCCAATTCCAAACATTGGCAGAGTTATGTTGATTTTTAGCTCTCCAAATTTGAGAGGGGGATTGTGAAAAAATTTTGCCAACCCCACCAAATTTGAAGAGCTAAAAATCGACACAACTCCACCAATTTTTGGAATTGGAAGCTCAAATTTTGGACACTTTTCCCCACTTGGACATAGTTTCAGAAAAATTGAAGGGACAGGTGACAATTTTAATTTTTTCTGGATGATTTGACATGGAATTACCAAATGGAGATTCAGTCTCTATTTGTCTGTAACTGAAACTACATCATGTCTTATGAAACAGTCATTTCAGGAATTAAGTAAATTGATCAATGAGTATTTAATTCATACTCAAGATCATTACTACATAAAATAAATAACAACCCTTTATTATATATACCCATAACTTAAGTGTGCAACATTTGACGGTCCACAGTGTTGTTTAAACTAAGTTTTAATAAATACATGCCCAGTATTATTGATTTTTAATAGTTTGTTTTATTCTAATATATATTTAAAGTTACCTAACATATAGAGATTTAGGAGAAAATTATTTACAAATAAGAAATGGTCACTTAAACTTTTTCAACCTTAAATATGATTTTTTTTATTCAAATGTAATGTATATCCGGTGTAGGTTTACACATGTCATTAGTTTAAATTTGAGTGAGGCAAAAAAAAAAAATGTAAAAATAAAAGTAATTAATTTAAAAAAATGTTATTGTGATGTGAACCAATGTTATTTCATCTATTCTTTAATTTTCAATTTATTGAATGTTTTATTTTATTTAACTTTTAGTCTTTTAATCTTTTTTAAATATTCAATATTAATAAGAATAAAATAAAAAAAACTTGGTCCTTATAATTCAATATTTAAATCCTTTCCATTGTAATCTAATGAATAAACTATGAAAGCTGTATTATTACTTAAAATGAAAAAAAAATATTTGTGAAATTTGTAATCAATTTTTAAAAAATTTTACTCTCACCCTTTTTTAAGTAACAAAAAGCTAACTATAAAGTTTACAAATAAATAAATACCCAAGATTTTGTGTAAAATTTGTGTAAAATAAATATTCAAAATAATTATTTAATTAATAATTAACAGAAGCATGCAACATTTTATTTGAGGGGGTTAATAAGCACTTTTTTGGTATCCGGGTTCAGACAGATGGCCATAGAGAGATCTATTTAACTAGTTTTATAATTCAAAAAATAAACACTCAGTTTGTAAAAATGAAAAACTAACCTAAAGTTAAAATTCTAACATGTATTGAGGGAAAGCTTTCACATTATTGATTATATAATTAAAAATACTATAGAGATAGAATTTAGATTTCATGAAGTTTCCAGATGATTCAACAATTCTGATTAAGTTCTTTTTAGTTTTTCTGATGAAAATTGGAAAACTAAATTATACATTGCCCAAAGAAAAAAAAAGGGATAGGAAGGAAAACAAGATATTTTCAGAAATATATTTCTTTTTTCATGAAATTATTACGTTTCCTAACACTTTTTCTATATTCTTTTTAATGACATTTGCAATAATCAATATCCACTGTATTAACATTACTGATATGTAAAATCAATAACAAAAAATGTGGGGCTGACAGACTGAGAGATAGATTAAGAGGTTAATTATAGGTTTGATCTGAACTTCTGCAATACCAATGGTTCTTGCACCTTAGTTGGTAAAGTGGCTAGTATAGATAATCAGTTTTTTTTTTCTGAAGCAAAAGGGAATATGAGTATGAGTCTCACTGAGAGTTTATCCTTTATTATTGTCTCCAATACATGCAGTTCTTCACTGTTGCATACATACATTAGAGTGAACTTCCCCTGTGTCTAGGCTGAACAGGGTGATCTGTCCTTGACCAGGATACAGTATAAATACAACCATGGAAGCAACCATTTGCAATTCAACTCTTGACATCTGAATCATGTCTTTCGTACTTTATATGGTACTGCAAGGAGGTTTTTGACTTTGAACTTCGAAAAGTTAAATGGACATGACTAAACCACAAATAACCATAGACTAACAATATTTGGAACTTTTGAGGCAAGTTGTGGAACTACAACACTCAAGAAGGAAAGACCAAATGGGCAGCTACACACATCCCATGTTAGGAAACCAGAGAAACCGGATGGCGACTGGGCATATTTTATCAAAACATGGGCCCAATACAAGACTGGAAGACCCAGCAGTGATTAGAAACGAGCTAGGTTTTGTACCCCCGAAGTAAACAGATTACTGTTTGAGCTGATAGGACCCAAGGTACTCGACTTGGCCATGGAGGATCACCTGTTGCAACAAATATAACTTGTTGCAGTTAAGAGATTGCACAAAGAAGTGCACAGACAGAAATTCCACTCCATGAGGCAGAGAGAGGGTGAGTCAGTCACACATTTTCTTGCTCGATTACGTGCCTAAGCCAAATTTTGCAAATTCAAAGTTACTTGCCCAAACGAAGTGAACTGTGTTGGGTAGGTAGACTATTCCAGTGATATGATGCCTATAACCCATGCTGCATTCGGACAGGTACCAACAGATCCAGTAAGTCATCACGTCTACACCTTTGCAGACACTGGAGCTCAGATGCGCTCGAGTGGACTTGAGATTCAAAGACTACTTGTATATCCAGACAAGTACCTCATGCCAATGACCCACCAGATACATGTTATAACAGACAGCCCGCTAAATGTAAAGTGCATCTCATTTTTGTGCATAAGAGTTGGGTCACGGTACACACGAATGGCTGTGTATGTATCAGACAACCTGTCCGGCTTCTATCTATCACAAACCACTTTGAAGGATCTAATCTTGTTGGCCCTCAACTTCCCAACCTCAGTATCACAGAATAACTCATCAAAAGATGCTACTTAAAATGTGTCCAGTTGTTTACGGCACACATTGTTCCACACCAGGAGCTTTGGACCTTCCAACAGATTCTGGGCTCCTACAGCAACAACTCCCTGATGATACCATGGACACCGTTAAGACAGCACTCATGTTGCAGACTACGAACACCAAGAGCCTTGTCCCCACAGTATACTGGTACACAGCAAAAGATGCACGGCATACAAACCAACATCACCATGTCGGTTCATCCGAAAAGGGAAAAGGGCATGTATAAGTACAATAGAGTGATATGCCCCTGTGTCTAGACAAAACAGTGGGATCTGCCCTTGACCAGGATACAGTATAAATACAATCATGTAAGCGACCATTTGCAATTCAACTCTTGATGTCTGAATCGCGTCTTTTGTACTTTATAACTGTCTTAGAAATTATGACCTAAGTGAATCCTAATAAAAAGAAAAAAAAAACAACTAAAATAATAAAAAAAGAAAACTACAAGTCAAAATTACTAATGTCAACCTGTGCATAATATATTTCTCAATTTCCCATCTGTGAACTCTTCAACCAATCATATTGATATAAACATGATTCAAATTCAAACTTGACTTATCTTAAGTATGACCATTGTTTTTACCATCATGACTACTTAACCAAAAGAACACACATCTTCACCTCAAGAATGCAAGGTAGCCTAATAAACAGGACACTAGTAAGTGGAAACAACCAAATAGTTTCTCTCTTGGTTGCTTGCCATTAGGACTGACTTATGCTGATGCTCTGAAAAGTATGCAATCACACATTAGTTACCCACACACAATATGCAATAGACACAAAAAATATACTTATACTTAAAAAAATTTCATATAGGTTAACATATCTACAAATAAGCATGCATACACAAAACATTCTCTCTCTCATACATATATACAATTCTATCACATTCACCTAATATATAAAGACATATAGATTCTTACAAAATTCTTACCTGTATACACTGATATAAATAAAGGACAAAGTATGTATGTTCATGGTTACCAAATTTTTTTTTTTAATTAGTACTGGTTTGAAACATGAACCATTGCACAACCTAAAAATAACCTGAGATTATGCACTTTTTCTTCTCTCTTTTAAACTTATGCAATATTCTTCAAAGGTCTAACATTTTTTTTACTCAAGTTTTAATTATAATGTTAAAATACTATTTAATTTAGATCATGGGATTAATTAGCAAATATCTTCACAAGTGACAAATAAAAATGTACAAATTGTTTGTAAAATACTGATAACATACATTGAAAAAACTTGTTCTGAAGATTTTGAATATTCTTGAGACAACATTCAGAGGTTGTGCCAGCTTCTGGTTTAAGTAGCATTCCCAGTTGATTTTTTTATTTGAGGTTATTATTGTTTAATCACATTAGTTATATAGAGCAGTGTAAATGGAGTTCAGAACCGTTTGAATTATGTAAATATCCCCAGTGGTTCAAAAGTTATGAGAATTTAAAGCCCCAAAATTGGGGGTACAAATGTGGACATGATTTTGTTTCAAAAATATGTCAAATCACGGACCATTAAAAAAAAAAAAATTCAGTGATTTCTTCACCGTTTCTTTATTTTTGGAGCAATTTTGATAGAATTTGGTATTCTTATGTAAAACTGTATGTTCTTTCTGATTATGCACTCAAATTGTATGTATCTCTATGCTTTAACCTATTATTTAGAGAATAAGAGATACAGATAGCAGCGATTTTGGGTTTTTTAAAAGTTTAACACCCAATTATTCAACATTTTCATTATAATACTGCATGTATATACATGTATAGTATTAATTCAAATAAATAACATCACTTTGAAGAAAAATAAAACATGTATTGCAAAAACACAGACATAAAATGAGGGTTCAGTTTATTTTATGGTAGGAATTTACAAGGAAAAAGTTAAAGATTACTGACTTTAAAACATAGATAAAAAAAGTTCAGGAAAAAAATAGTAATTTTGTTGTTGCAGAAATTTCCATAAAATACGATAATTATCAAATTTTTTTATGTGTGAATCTTAAAATTCTCATGCCAAAAATTAATGTTAAATAAATATTGGGTAAAACTTGCAAATAATACTCAAAATCCCATGATATTACGGCTAAATTCTCATCAAAATCCCATTATATTACGGCTAAATTCTCATCAAAATCCCATTATATTACAGGGTGACACAGAAAAAAAACAGAACCAAATTATTTATTTTCCCATTAAACTAACCCTAATCCCCCCTAGTTAAAATTAATAGTTTTATTACAAAATTTGTGGGTTCTGTTTTTCCTGGGTCATAGTTTGTTTTGAAATGTACGATGCACGATTGAAAAGTACATTGTACGTTTACGAATTTTGCACAGATTGATTTTTCAAACGTAAATATATATATACACATATATAATATTAATTTAAATATGTAACATCACTTTGAATTTAAAAATACATTTCTAAATGCTTATGTTGAATTACATAAAAGAAATAGATTATCTATTTACATGTTTTCACACAAACCCAGTTAGTGTGTGCTTTTGTTTACATTTCTCGTAATTTCAAGTTTTTTTTCTCCAAAATTGAAACGGATGTAAAAAATAATTCAATTATTAAAAACACATAAAAGTTAAATATTTAGAAAGATTCTTATTTTATTTTCAACGGTATAAATATTTTAAAAATTGGACAAGAAATAAGCGATAAATTTAAACTTTATTGTGTGCATAAACAATGCCTAGCCGAGGAGACAGGCATACATCGTACACCTGTCGAACAAATAAATTTGAATTTTTTTCTTCAAAATACAAATTTTCGAATAAAAACCCGAAGCGGATAGCAATATTTACATTTTACACATCATATATCAAAATAATTCTGAAACTTTCTAATTCTACACACAAAATGCGTCTTTTTCGCTAATCATCCTCATTTTGAACAAATAGTCTTGGAGTTTGCACTATTGTAATTTTACTTCCACGGGTCCTAGAAACAAAAAAAAAGCTACCTTTTGTACTTCCAGGTTTCTTCTAATTGAATGCAAAATTTCAAGAATATTGATAAAGATTAGCCACTTAGATTTTCCAAAGAAATGTAGAGTGTAAAATGTATTCTCGGAAAGAAATTCCTATCACGCATTTTCAGTTGTTTGAAGCAAAATACGTTTTTAACTCGCTAAAAAAAATATTCAATTAATAAAAACACATACAAATTACATATTTAGAGAGATTGTTTTATCTTATTTTCAACCATATGAATATTTTTAAGATTGAACAATAAATATATACGAGAAATTGTGATTTTAAATCAATAAGGTCCGATTTGTGATGTCAGTTGACAGGGTGTTTTTTTTACAACCGAAAGTCACGTAAATTCAAGGTTTTTCTTCAAAATCACAACTTTCGGATCAAATCCCGAAGCAATTAGCAAACTTTAAATTTCACAAATTTTATAGGAAAATAATTTTGAAAGTCTCTAATTTTATAGACAAAGTGCGTCTTTTTTGCTTCTTTCATATTTTTTAAACAAATAACCTTCAACTTTGCCCTCTCATATTTTCGTTTCCATGGATCCTAGAAACAACCCATTTGTACTTCCAAGTGTCTTCTATTTGAGTGCAAAATTTCAAGAATATTGATAAAGATTACCTACTTTGATTTTGAAAAACAAAACAGCGTGTAAAATTTATCCTAAAAATAAAAAAAAAAATGGCATATTTTTGTTTTCAGCTGTTCGACTGAAAATACGGTTTTAACTCGCTGTAAAAAATAATTCAATTGATGAAAACCGATAAAAGTTACATATTTAGAAAGATTACTCTATTCTCTTTCCAACCATATAAATATTTTTAAGATTGGTTAAGAAATACTCGAGAAATTGCAAATTGAACTGATTAAGGTCGCAAATTTGAAAATGTCAGCGTTTTTCAGCTAAATGATTGTAATGCTAGTTTAACCCATTTAGTTCTTACCCACTTGGCCCTCAGATATCCTATGGCAGAGCTAAAAAAAAAGAATTCTCAAAACGTTGAGAAAGAGACATTCAAATTTTGCATGGTTTAATGTTATCATATCAAAGCAGTGAATAGTTGCTATATTAAGCTTTTTATTTTTAGTATCTGATCTGCATGTAGTGATCTCCCTGAGCCCATATATTTGGCTGATGGGTTCAAAGGGTTAGATTGATTGATTGATTGATTGATTTTAATGGCATGTCATTACATCAAGTTATTTTATGCTTATAAATTGTAAACTTGTATTTACAATTTTTTGTGTAATTTTTAAAGATATTTTTTTTTGGGGGGGGGATGCATACGGTCCTATCAAATATAGATGATTAGTATTATTTGTATTATTCGAACTATTGTCCTCATCTTCATTGTTATCTATACAACGTTTCAGCCGATGTGCCCTTCAACCTACTTCAGGTATTTCTTGTCGAACTCGGGAACCTTCTTGTCGTAATCAGGAGCCATCACGGTACTTTGAACCTAACCCTTTATTCAATCCAAGAGGGTATCCTGTTCTCATTCCATTAACCATAGCTGGGGTACAGGTGTTAAGCTGTGTTAATTATTATTCTATGTTACTGTTGCTCCTAACCAGGATTGAACCTGCAGTCTAGCAATAACTGTCACTATCTTAACCTAACTCCTTTATCCACTACGCTATGTGTCCAATTGGACAATCCAGTGTGAATTTTGGGAACTTATAAACCTAATGTCTTGTTTTTGCCTAGAATATCTACTATATATACTTATGTATGATTTTTTACCTAGACTCATATTGGGTGTGTGTGTGTGTGTTTTGTTGTTTTGTTTTTTTAATACAAATAATACTAATCATCAAACCTATCTCAAAAATTTAGAGAAGTAAAATACAGATGAGTTTTAACCAAATCTATTTGGTCCATAAATGGGAACATAACAGGTACTACCATTTCAGGTCAGAGTGGACCTGGGAGTAAAGGCAATTCCCCAGATCTTCAGAACCAAAGCCTAACCATCAAATGCAGTTTAGTATCATACCTAAAATACCTCTTCAGGGTGTGGGTCTTGCGTTTCTGCAGGGGATACAGTCAGTATATTCTAAGTCTCACCAATACAGCTGTCAAAGGTTTAAAGAAAAAGTTACTTGTTTTCAAATGTTAAGCATCATCACCTAACGAATGAACAGGATTCAAGCAGACCTTAACAATAAAGAAATCTAGCAAATATGCTCGATTTATTGAGGAGCAGTGGTATTAACTAATAAATAACATACAAGAACAGATATAGAAAACACACCAACATACACAAACATAATATATGCATGTGTATGCTTGGAGAAAATATACAGAATCTATGTGCACAATTAATAAAAATAAAAATCAGCAAGCAGGTATTTGTACCAAAACCATCCATGTGTATAAACAAGTAACATGCATACAGATATGTGCACCTGTGTGCACATATATCATTTACTCACTCTCACAAACAAGCACATCTATAATTTAGAGCAATGCTTTTGATCCACTGATTAAATATTGCTCATTGCTTCCATTCCTTAGTGATGAAACTATTTTGGGAGGCAAGCATATTCAGAGCCAAGAAATCTGAATTTAGTCTTACACAATCAGTCTTGCCAGGAAATAGAAATGTTACATTCAATTTTCTTTATAATCTTGCATTCACCAATAAGATCTAGCAAAAAAACAAAAACTGCAAGTTACTATGAAGTGCATACTAAGTCAAAGGGTAAAGTGGTATGGATAAAAGAGCCCACATTTGTTTAAAAATAGTGCACCAGATCCTCATTTCTATTTATGACTCCAAAGTGCCATAGAAGAAAAGCAAATTTAGTGTCAGAATATCAATTAATAAGCAGTCAGTACGGTTAACCAAATTACATGAAAAACTCAAATAATTGGAACACTTCTTCTAAAATATAAGACTAATGACTGTCAGTTATCATTCTACATGATATAAAACACAATGAAATATTAATCTTCATGAATAATCATATATAAAAGTGAGGAAATAGATTACCCATTTTTCTTTTAAAAATCAAAACATTTTGCTCTGAAGAAGATGGATTGTTTACATATGTTTTTCTATTACTATCTTATTTTATATTCAAAATCATTTTAAATAGAATACTGTATATGTAAACAAATTCCTGTCAAAACACATTTCAGCATATCAAGAATTTCATCCATACCAATATGTATATTTTTCCATTTATCTTTTCAACACACACACACACACACACATATATATATATTGTAGAATACTGATAATTGTTATTCTGTGTTACTTTCACCCTTAGCCAGGATTGAACCTGCAGTCTGGAAATGACTGTTACAGATTGTTAACTATTGGACAGTAGAACAGTCAAACACCTCCTCAGCTTAATGGACTCTTCCTGGCAGCAGTGGCAGGAATTATTTAAGCTGTTATAGTGGGTTCATTAGAGAACTAGTAACTTCATGTTAGGCTTGGCCAGTCAAACCAATTGTTCACTGTCTAACTGACTGACTTCAATATATATATATATATATATATGCACACACACAAACACACACACATACAAGGTGTGATCGAAAAGTATTGAGACTGTTGGCTCACTTTTATTTGCTGTACACAAGCAATATCCTTTTTTTAATGTTTTATACTTTGTTATAACTCATGCAGCAAAAAAAATTTAAAAAAAAAAAAAAAAAAGATTTGAACAAAGGGCTAAATATACAAATTTGTCTACAAGACAGCAAATTTATTTCCTGTTATTGAAATGGTTAAATCATAACCAATTTTCTCTTAATAAATGCAAAATCAATTAACTAAAGCTATTACTGATATTTACAAAACAAAAGTAATAATGTCAATACATGTTTTAGTAATGTAAATGTTTTGTTGTGTTAAAGTAGCATTTTTAACAAACTTAAAACCATCACCATGAAACATATCAGTATTTGGATAACAACTGATCCTATTTTATTCTCCTAGATTTAGAAAGGGACAACTTTGTAACTCTAAAGAATAGCCTTGTGTATATTTTGTATCTTTCTTATCACTAACACAGAATGTCCTGTGGTAATCTAAGTTATAGAAAAATTGAAAATAGGAGAAAGAGTAAAACTGTGTGGGAAGAAAAAGTTCATTTTTTTCTTGCTACTATTTGATCCATTGGCAAACCTTGAAAAAATCCACTACCCCAACTGAAAATGTGTAGGCTGGGACTCTACATAAGAACAACATTATTCATCTGTAAAGGAAAAAAATTCAGACTGATAAATTTAAAATGTATTAATAAAAAACAAAATGAAGCCATGACAGTTCAGTGGTTAGATAACTGGACTAGAGATTCTCCAATCTTTGTTTAATATTTGGTAACAAATGGTATTCAGTTAGTTTTGAATATGGTATCACTCTTTATTTTTAGATTTGTGGTGTTACATAGTGGGTTGTTCGTCGTCACGTTACCAAATCGATATATGTAACGTTATTTTTCACCGCCGTCTTCCAGTGCCTCGAAATGTACGGCACTATTAAATTCACACAAGCCACTGGACGCTCACAAGTCATGTAAACTTCTGGGGTTTGTTTACAACTCCAAATATCTAGCAGTTCTTCGTCGGTCAAGGGAGTATCACCTTACGCACGCTGCGTGCCTTTCGTCCAGCAAACTGGTATCACGTTTCACGACCGTTGGTTTTTAGTCACAGTCAATTTGACTTTCTCCATGGGTGTCTAGTGGTCATCCCATTCACAAAACTGTTATGGTATCTTTCGTCGAAGTAGAGAAGACTATAATACTGTGTTTATTTTTCAGAAGTTTATTATAATAAAAACTTCACTGCAATTTTTGAGAGAGAGGGTCCCTAATAATCTCTGTTTTAACAAGAGGTGTATTTTAACTGGATTCAACTTTGGGTTTAGTTCTTAGTAAACTTCTCGGTGACAAGCTTTTCTTAACAATAACAGGCCATTCCTTATCGTCTTCAGCGACAACAGTTTGCCAAACTCTGTACAGCCTCGACTAACCCTCGATCACTGCCTCTCCGGCCGACTCCTCTAACTGACTGACTCTAACTCACTGACCGGCTCTTATATATACTATCTCAAAGGAATCATCATTTCCTTCTGGAACTATCTAATTCTTTCCAGAAGGAAAAAGACCATTCGATTGTTTCGAATCATTCTGGTCAAATAGAGTCCACGGCCTTTTAGATCGAAACAACCATTGGTCTTCGAAAAGACTGGATTTTCCTTAAACATAGACCTAGCGTCACCGAACTCTCATTTAAGTTTTTTATTTCTTTTTCGGTGATTCTTCAAAGGCCACCCAAGGTATCAGAGAATCGGGAATACATTTTTGTTTTAAGGTTTCTCCGAGTCTGGCACAAGGCCACAAATATAGGTGCTGGTACGGCCATTATGTTACAGTGGTTTGTACAAGTGAATGGAACTTGCATAGCATGGCTTTCACTTTCTCTTAGCTCTTTACCATCAAGAGATGCCAGTGACAAGATTATACAGTTAATTCTGAATGTGGTATCACTCTTCATTTTTAGATCTGTGGTTTGTAGAGTCTGGCAGAATAATCTCTAACGTTTGGAATGTAAATAAAAAAAACAACATAGATCCTATTCATTTGTCTGAATTTTTTTAGATGAGGCTTGATAATTTGTATTATTAAAATTTTTCAGACTGGTGTCATCTTTATGGACATGTGGTACAATGGATATATGAGTTGGACACATGGTGCAATGGATATAAGGGTTGAGTTACTACATTTCTAAATGACAATAGGTTGCATGTTCAATTCTGACCACGGTGATACAACATGAAGGCTCCTAAGTTCGATGAGAGGGTTCCCAAGGTTGATAAGAAACATCTGAAGAAGGCAGGTAAGGCACATTGTCCAAAATATGGTGTATATAACAATAAAGACGAGCACAGCAATCCAAAAAATCTAGTAATACAAATGATCAAAATATAATTTTACTGTCAGAAAGAAAAATATTTGCCATTTTGTTTTATTATTGTGATCACTTTGTCTTAAAAATCATATTATTCAAATGCTTCCCCTCACAAGCTACACACTCTTAAAGCCTCACCTTGAAATTGTCTTGTCAATGCTTCTGGTATTGCTGTCATTTCATAATGAATAATATTTTTTATTTCTCAGAATTTTTGAGATGAGGCTGATTATTTGGATCATTGTCCTCATTTTTATTGTTATCTACACAACTTTCAGCTGATGTACCCTCTGGCATTCTTCAGGTATTTTTTGTTTGACTAGGGAAGCTTTTTGTCGAACTCAGGAGCCTACATGGAACTTCAAACCGAACCCTTTATTCAATCCACAGGAGTAGACTATCCTCATTCCAGTGAATTTTTGGAACTTATAAACCTAATGTCCTGTTATACCTAGAATATTTACCCGTAACATTTTTTAGTTTGTCAGCTGTCTGCAGCCTGTGTTTATTTGCCAAAAGAGAAGAAACCACCTACCTCGAAAAAGGCTTTGTACCCTGTGCGTGATCTGTCGAAGGAATAAGTAAATGTTTGATACTTATCAGACAGAGTATAACCTTAAATATGTTAATTTTTTTTTATCCTATTGACGTTGGACTCATGATTCTTGATTTTTTACTTAATTCTTTCCCTTCGGATTTGTGAGCATGGATTTGCAATATAGACTTCTTTGATAACTGTATTCTTGGCAACATCTTAACAGATTTGGTTTAAAGACTTGAGCCTTCAGGTATTTCCAGAGGAAGTAATCACAAGTAGATAGATCTAATGTCATCATATTGTGAGATAAGCAACTGAAATGCTGTGGCACCAGCTTCTGCTCAAAGACATACCTCAAACCTATTCACATCTATGAGCATTTGTGTGGTGGCAATTTTAAATCTGTGAGATCATTCTGATAGACCCTGTACAAGTAAAGGAAACTTGTACAGCATTGCCCTCACTTTCTCGTAGTTCTCTATAATTGAGGGACACCAGTAAAAAGACTACAACCAAAATGGCTCAAATGACATCAGATGCATTTTTGTCTGGGAAATGTTCACTCATTTGCTATATTCACCAAATATTACACCTTTCAATTACCATTTATTCAGGTATTTACAGAATTTTCTAAATGAAAAAGAATTCCCTGGAAGACTCCAAATAGTAACTATGGTCAAAGGCTTCTTGCTGGGAAAGATAAAAGGTTCGGATAAAAAGGTTGCGTAGAAGATGGCAAAAAAAACAAAAACAGTAAATATGGTGTTCAATAAAGTTATTGTCAAAACGAGAAAAAAAATGTCTTTTATCTTTATTTATTAAATTAAATGGTATTTTTGGCTATTCTTGATAAACATTAAAGTCATTCTCTGAAAATCGCACATTAAGTTGACCATACATAAATGCAAACAAACCTGATTTTAACTTATTCAAAAATTATATAATGAAAGGATTTGTAGTAGTAAATATTGTGAATGTGCATTTTTAGTGGATATGAATTTTATCTTACAATTTATTATTTTGAATTCAGCTCATTAAAATTGCAAACAATTGAAGTAACATGAAGGTTACCAGAATATTACAACCAGCTTGCTATCTAGATATAACAGAGACTTGGAGATTTGGTTTAATCCAGATCCTAGGCAGATGAAAATAATATTGAAATATGTAAGCATATAAAAGAAAATTCTAACATTTATAAAGAAAATGAATTCCATATCGAAGAAGACAGGGGGTGGGTCAAAGATAGAAGGTTCCATTTTATTGTAGATAGTTTGAAAATAATACTACCTCTGTCCTATTATAATTAGTACATTTGCATATAAATTTTGTACACTAACTGTAACAATAATTATGGGACAAAGGCATCATTTAATTTTTTAGATGAATTATTATTAATTTTTCAAATCGAGTGGAGTATAGCCAGTTTGAATTCAGAGTTTTCTGGTTGCCTAACTAAAGCTAAATAACTATTAACTCATAGATGGCAGTGACCAGATGGATTTATGATTTTCCAAGGGCATTAGTGTGAAGTGAAATGCAAACAGCCTCGCCCAGGATTTGGACTCAGGTTGTCAATTCCATTTCTGATGACAATAACTGTTACATTAATATTTGCTTAATGAGTGTGGGTATAGGTGTGGTGGTGATGCCTGGAATTGTGCAAATAGTTTTAAGGAAGAGAACTCAAGAGGAAGACAGTGAAACTGCTGGAAGATGGAGACATGAAAACCATAATTCTTAACTGTCCATTGACAAATGGACTAGTTCCTTTATAGTGATTGACATGAGTTAATCTACATGTCAGATTTGAGAAATATGTCAAAAGGCTCTTGAATAGACCACCCCCATCTCTAGGCAGATATGGGGGGGGGCTGCACCCACTGGATTGCAAGTCCTGATTTCACAATTTGATATGAAATACCTCTGTTTAGGCATTCTGCATGAAGCTTTACACTACTGTTCTAGCAGCAGACACATGAGAAAAACTAAGGAATAGCCTATAAAATTAAATGGTAGGCTAATTACATGTCAAATTATCCAGAAAAAAGTAAAATTGTCACCCACCCCCTTCAATTTTTTTCCAGGTGTGGACTATATTAACATTAGACAATTCCTAAAATTTGAGCTTCCAATTTCAAAAATTGGCAGAGTTATGTTGATTTTTAGGTCTCCAAATTTGGTGGGGTTGGCGAAAAATGGTGACTTTTTGTAATCTATTCTTGTGAAATAATAAAAAAAATTTTTTTTTCATAGATGTAATAGAAAATTTTTTTTGTCAGATGTAATGCCACATCTTGCTATGAAAAAATCAGAAAGCATCAATAACTTAAAATTGGTTGACTTTAAAACTTTTTTGAGAGCAATTTTGGATTCCTTGGGCAAAAATGCTTTTATAAACCAATAATTAGGAGTAGGGAAGCTCTAGAACTCATTTTACAGACAAAAATAGATTACAAAAAGTTGCCATTTTTCGCGACCCCCCCCTCAAATTTGGAGAGCTAAAACTTGACATAACTCCGCCAATTTTTGGAATTGGAAGCTCAAATTTTTGGGATTGTCTAATGTTAACATAGTCCACGTCTGGAGAAAAAAATTGAAAGGGGTGGGTGACAATTTTACTTTTTTCTGGATAATTTGCCATGGAATCCATGGAAACTTGGACAAAATTTCAGAAAAATTGAAGGGGGTGGGTGACATGGCATGGATGATTTGACATGGAATTACCTGGTAATAAATTCCCAAAGGACAAATCAACAATGTCATTAACATTTCAATATAAAAGTTAACATAAATGCACACAGTGATTGTAGAGAGAGTATGATTTTGTATAAATGTATGTGTCTGTTCATGTTTCAATCAATCCATTCCCAGAACCAAAAGTACAGTTGTATAAATTTGCAGAATTTCTCTCACAAACATTATACATATAAATATTAATTTGAACAGTCATATCTCCAAAGCATGTTTTCAGCATTATAACTATTCAATTTATTAGTGATGATAGACAGGTATGTTTATATATAATTATGGATGGACATTTCTATGTACATATTTTTTTTAAAAATCAGAATATGTAAATCCTCCTGTGAAACACAAGCACATATATGTTTATCTAAAATAGTGTACACATATCTACTTATCTCTTTCTCCTTACATGCACACACATATTATATATATATATATATATATATATATATATATAATCCAAAAGTCCTGAGAAGAAATCTTCCTTACGACACAATAGTTTTATTTAAAAAACTGTCGCAGTTTGAGAGCTCAATGTGTGCTCTTAATGTTAGAGTCACAGAGCAAATATATAAGTAACGAAATAACAAAAGACTTAGAGATTGAGCATTATAGTCTATTTCAGGGAGCTTAGACAAAGCTCCCTGAAATAGACTATAATGCTCAATCTCTAAGTCTTTTGTTATTTCTTTACTTTATATATATATATATATATATATATATATATATATATATATATATATATAACCTGGCAGCATTGACATTTAGATATGGTTATAAAACACAGAAAGCTAATCTTTCAAGCATCAAAGAGTGGGAGGAAGTAAAAACAGTAGTTTGCAGCTTAGAAAGAAATTTCTAAAAGAAACCCAACAGTAGCTTGGGTTTGGTTAGCTAGTCACTTGGCTGGTATGCAATCATAAGCCAATATTACAGCAACTCAAGACCCAAGTATGCTATCATAAGACAATACACCACCTACTTTAGACCTTAAGAGCCAATTGAAATACTTATTTGCCTCATATTGGTTGCTATTATAAGCACCAGTATAACAGATAAACTATGGAAATAGAAAATTTAAGTCTTTTACTGTTCTTTTTCATTGGTTGTGTTAATAATGATACAACCAGAATGCAATGCATCTTCTTTGGTTTACATCTCAAATTTTATCTTAGTTGTTAAGAATGTTCATGAATCTAGTATAATGCTTAAGCATGATGGAAATCTTTTAACACTTTTTTTTTTTTTTTTTTTTTTTTAAAGAGTATTAGCTTAAGATCCTCTCTATTATTGCAGTAATATAGAGTTAGGCTAGATTCAAGTACTGGTTGTATATGGTGTGTAGGTAAACACAAACCTACCTCAACTGCACATATAAAATCCAGGAGTTATCATTTGAACCATTTTGTAAAGAAAAAAAAGGGAGGGTCTTATATACCACCAATAAGTGTATATATAATAACACTGGGGAACAATCTTTATTGAGTTGGATCTGACACTTGTTTTTAACTATTTTTTTCATATGAATCCAAAAATAACCCCAGTTTTTCTATATTACATCAACTTTTTGAGCTACAGGATGCCCTCAAATTTTCTCAAAAACCATAAAAATACAGCATCTAACAAATTTGTGCTTATGTTGCATAACTGATGGGTATCCTGTAAATTATGCATGGTTCAAGTGGTATATTTATTTGAATTCAGAATAACCATTAACAATGAGTACTGGGATTTGTGAGTGATGTCCCTTAACCTTATTTTGACCCTTCTTTCTGTTTGCTAGGCAAGCGTGGGAGATTTTTAGATTATCAGTTTCTGATTGACTGTGAAATGAGGACAAAATGGTGCTTCTCATTTGATTAATTAGATTCTCACATGCATGATTGAGTGATCCAGATCAAGACTTTAATAAAAATAGGAATTCACCCAAGTATTGTCTTGTGTTGTTACAAAAACAAATACAGACAGTATCATCTAGAATCTTAAGATAGACAGCCCAGAGCAAGAAATATAATACAAGACAGGATCAACAGTAAGAATAAATACAGAATGAGATTAAGAATGGTATACAGCTACGGGTATACTAATACATCAAAAGAAAGTGAATATGTAACACTTATTTTATGGAATATATAAAAAAATTACATATATTGGAAAATAATAAAACATTACACTGGGAAAAACAATTTTTGAGTTAGATCTAACACTTGTTTTTGACTAACTTTTGGACTCTGAATCCAAAAATTACCCCCGTTTTTCTCTATCACATCAACTTTTTGAGTAACAGGGTACCCTCGCTTGATCTCAAAAACCATTAAAATACTGTGTGTAACAAATTTGTAGTTACTTTATAAAATGTTTTTTAAATTTACAATGGAAAATAATAAAAAATTGCTTGTCTGTAATGTTTGTAGAAATTCATCTTGTTCATTCAAAGGATATTGTTACTGGGAGTCAAATTGTGTGCAAGTAGTTAAAGTAAAAAATTACTCATATAGTTTTTTGTAGTGTATATTCAATCTGTGGACAATTTTAGTTTATGCTCCAACAATAGTCAACCATCATATTTACATCCCATATACCTTGATACCATTCCTCTATGAATTTCAAATCTTGGCAGAATCATTCATCTTGCTCATTGCTGACCACATTAAGGTTTCACAAGAAGTTAGTAAAATGACTATGCAGAAAATGGAACTCGATGCTCATGTTGCAATCGAGCATTTTGTGGCTATCCAATAGTTTCTAAACAATTTCAGTGTAATTCTTTGCTTGTGCATGATCCAACTGTGTTTGTGATATTGCAACAACTCAATGACTCTTTTTATGTCTTCATATTTTTCATAAAGACAAACTGAATGACTAATAGGGACTGCACCATATGAATTACCATTATGGAGGAGGACACACTTTAAGCTCGGCTTTGAGCTATCAATGAACAGTTATTCAGTTGAGTTGTAGATTGGAATTCCCAATTCCTCCAGTAATCCCTGTATGTCATGAAAATGCATAAACCTTTAAGCTCTGCTTTGAGCTATTGATGAACAGCCACTATTCAGTTGAGTTGTAGATTGGAATTCCCAATTCCTCCAGTAATCCCTGTATGTCATGAAAATGCATAAACCTTTAAGCTCTGCTTTGAGCTATTGATGAACAGCCACTATTCAGTTGAGTTGTAGATTGGAATTCCCAATTCCTCCAGTAATCCCTGTATGTCATGAAAATGCATAAACCTACTGTCATTTCGAAAGTACTGCAGTAATCCACTTTCTCTCAATCAAAAGTAGGATACCTTCACTTCAAGGTTGAACAAAAACTGGCACTCGGATTTCAACTGAATTAGGCACTGAAAGTATATCTGATGGTAGACTAAGATACTCAATTTTACATTTGTTTTTTATTGTTATATGGTGAGATTTTCATTAAACAAAAGTAACAGCCTGTGCAATGACATTTTGGTTCTCACCAAATCATAGATATACCAAATGGCAACTTATCATGAGTTCCCTTGATCTACATCCATAAACTCTCAACACACTACTTGCACATCTGATGAGTGGCTCAAGACTTATCTTAATCACCAAATTTGAATTTAAAACTAACTTCACAAATGTGCTGGTGTTGGAAATCAACTTAGTTTATCAGACCAGAAAAATTCTCCTGCTTTTTCAATAAAATAATCAACGCAATCAGTCGATCAGTCCTATAACTTACAGACAAACAATACAATTGTGCTTATTTAGAGAGTAAGCTGTAGAGAAAAATAACTTGATGTGATAGAAGAAAACTGACTGTAGTTTTGAAATCAGCATGCCAATTTTAATCTAAATCAAATGAAAAATCAATGAAAAACTCAACAGAAAATATGTCTAAAATTGTTCCCCAGTGTAATCTTACACTAATTCACCAAATGTCTTTTTTGTCTTTCATCACATAACTCAATGTCAGCTAGACTTAGACTTATGGCCACTAAATTTTCAATCATTACCTGGAGCATATTTTGTTTTTCAAAATTTCAAAATTTTTAAGCTCTTAGGGATCGATTTACAATGCTAAACTAGATCTCAGGAAAGGTATGAATCCAACTATTCTCCCTCTAGCTATAGGTTAATAGTAGGACAGACTAGGCTCTTTAATCATGGTATTGCAATTGTTCTTGAAGAAAAATTCTGAATTCAAACCTGTAAAATTCTGCTTAAAAAAATTGACCTGCTCATGTAGAAAGGTTGGGTAAATACATAAATTTTGTGGGCATCAGATTTGCTAAACCAAATCCTTATCTTTTTGCTTAACTGTATAAGTAAAAATCTAGCTGAAAATATACTAGCCAGAAAGTAAAGTTAATGCAAAAGATGAATGAAAATAGAAACTTCAAATTTTATTAATAACTACTTTATGTATGTGTACATTTGCATATTTGTCAAATCAAAACATTTCACGAAATATGTAGCAATGTAGTAAACTAGCTGACCAAAGAGATTCCTGCTATTAAGATGGAATTAGATTAAAATATGAAGACAGTATATGTTTTCAGGTAAACTTGTAGAAAGGAGATGACCAGTCATTCCCAAAGTGGGCAATAGCTAGTGAAAAAATCCAAGGAGGTGGTAGGGGACAGCATCAAAACCAATAGATTACCCGGGGTTTTTTTCCCTCATCTATATGATAAAATCTAAGTTACACTTAAACGTGACTGATATCTTGCACTTTCCAGGCAAAGAAACAAACTAAAAATTATTGAACACAGGATCTAAAACTTCTAAGTGATATGTTGTTTTAAATTTGCAGGAGACCTAATACCAAGAGGTGTATGTATGTTCATTGTATGTTTGTGTGGGGTGGGGATGCCAGAGATGTGGCTTGAAATCCAAGAGGATGTTATGTTACACAATGACTTAAAGATGCAAGAAGGTTTTCAGGTCCACTTTCACCATTAGATAAAACAGAGACAAATTATTCAATAAAACTATTTTTTAATGAATACTTATCCCCACATAAGTTTTTCTATTTCTAAACTAATAGCAAAGGATGTAATTGATATTTAGAAGTCAGTTAACCTCTATTTACCTCTATTAAATGAAATGACTATTGTGAACCAGGTGAATATTGTTTCCAGAATGTAAAGCAAATAAATAGAAATCTCTACCTGCTGTCCAAATAATTTTAAAATTTAACTTTGGTCATCAGATTAATGTGTTTATGGACTCGTGGTACATACCCACAAAATCTTTCAACTAAACTTCACAGGTTGATAAAATTCATTGTGGATGTGTATGCCATTTGCTGGGTTGAAATTAAAAAAGATAACAAGTTCCATAATCAAGCAACTGTACATTTTCAATATGATCCAAAGGTTTAAGAAACAACCACGTGAAATTGAAAAACATACAGTATAATGTTTTTGCCTTTTTCTGGCAGAAAATGTTTTATACTCAATGGTGAAATCTGATGAACAGGAAATGAGGGAAGAAGCTATAAAAAATGTTAGCCATTAGGTAAGTAAATATTTATTAATATAAAACTGACTAAATTAGTTATGCTGACTTACAGAATAATTTTTAATTTTTTTTTAATCTAATTTCACTATAAATATAAAGCAGTAAAGATTGCATTTTTTTAGATTAACTCAATAAATCAATTTTTATATTCTTTCAGGGTTGAAAATACTTTGTGGCAGTATATATGTAGGGGCTGGTTTATAACATGGAAAGAATCTCAAATGTTTCTTGGGTGAAAGTTTAAGAAAGCAAAAAAATCCAATTCTAGTGAAATTATAAGAAGAAAAGGTTTTTATTTTATTTTCAGGATGGTCTGGCCTGACTTGAAAAAGCTAAGATTTACTGTCTACTTACCTAATAAAATTTATTCGAGACAAAGTGTCTCAAATGATTTTTATGTTCAAAATTTTTCTAAGACAAATTATGGCTTATTTGATGGAAGGTCATATCCAGAAGTTAAACGGGGATGGGGGGAGGGGGTGTCTCTGCATATACACAGCTCCCAACTTAATCAGTTTTGAGTTTAGTTCCAGTACAAAGCAGAGAGAGAGAACAACCCAGGATCATGTCACACACTCCTTCTCCACTGAGTCATATTTTCAAAGCTTTTGTGTTTGTTTTTTGTTTTTTTCCCTTGTAGAACTATCTTGGGTTCATGCACAGAAATACTAACACAGCATGGAGTTGTCACCCTTGTTCAACAAGGGTGCATAAGCTGCAAACGGATAGTCTCTCACTGACACCAAGACCAGGTCCCACAGTCAAACCAAAAACGTTTGGGAACTATTGGTCTAGTGTGTAAATAAGATTAGAGAAAGTAAAAGCCAAATGTTGGCAACTATTCGTAAAGAAACACTTGAGCTTCTTCAGAATCATCTAAGAAGCTTTTCCCATAGATCTCATTTGACATTGATTTATACATCATTGAATGAATCAAAGTTTCTTTTCATGCAACATATAATATTTTGGATGACCAATAAGTGAACAGTTCTGTTTTGCTCAGATGAGTCCAGCTTATTTTATTTCAGAATATAGTGTTCATATTTATTTTATTATTCTTATTACAGCTTACCAGTGACTATGATCAAGATAATGATGGGACAGATGGAATACCAAATTTTATAATGTTCAAGTGACATCAGTAGTCATGGTGACATTTTGGATTTGGTTAACACCAACTATGCAGCTTCATACTCTATTCAAACCAAATGTTTTTTCTTGTATTGAATAAATTGTTAATGTACATGTACACAAGAAAGCAATCAAATTCATTAGATAAAATAAAACAATTATTAAATTCTATTTGTATTTTTGCTTTCTGAGATTTTGAGAAAAACACACTAGATTTTTGTGTGAATTTCTGAGATGAAAAATTATTATTATATGCTAGTATATTCAGTCTAGAGTTCCTATCTTGGTTGTTCTAGATAAAAGTGTAATTTACGGATGCTGTCGTCCTGGCCTCCTGCCCTAAAATACACTAGGCGACACCTATTGAAATTATCATTTTATTGAAAATTAGCTGAATTTACCATTGTTTGAGAAAAAAGTAATCATGACTTGAAGGTTGAGCATATTCTCATATATGAAAATACACACGCAACCACACACCTAAAAAATGCACAATGTTTCCTTTCGATACACACACTTACACCGTCCCATACTCACACCATAAAAGAGAATATTTGAAGTCATATTTCAAACCGTCTCCTTTTTTCAAACCTCAAAAATTTTTAAACAGACTGAATAACAAGTTATTCTGTGAAAAAATTTCTTATTACCTTCCATATACCAACAAATGCCCTGAAGATGATCTAATTAATAGATCAAAACACTGCAGCGTCGGCCAATAAACTCACCACTTAACCCATTTAAACCTGTGTTTTTTCATTTTTTCTTGATATACTACATACCGTCGGATTCACTTCCTTTCTTCACATATATATATATATATATATATATATATATATATATATATATATATTAATAATGGAGATTTGGTCTTTATTTGTCTATAACCTAACTGCTTATGTCATAGTAACTTCAGGAATTAAGCAAATTTATCAATGAGTATTTAATTTATAGTCAATATAATTTCTACATAAAATAATGAACAACATTGAGTTATATATATACTCAGAAGTAAGTACAGAAAAAATGATGACCCACCATGTTTTTAAAACAAGTTGCAATAAATACATACCTGGTATTATGGATTTATATATAGTTTTTTTTTTGTTTTTGTTTTTTTCGCTTTGATGTATATTTAAAGTTATCTGATGTTTAGAGTTTTACTCGAAAATTATTTACAAGAAATAGTCACTTAAACTTTTCCAACCTTAAATTTGAAGATTTTTTTTGTATTCAAATGTGATGTATATACAGTGTAGTTTTGTACATGTCATTTGAGTGTAGCAAAAAAAAAAAATGTGATTATGATGCTTCTTAAGTAAGTAATAAATTTTTTAAAATGTTATTTCATCTATTTTTTAATTCATTAATTCATTTTTAATTTATTGCATGTTTTATTTTATTTAATTTTTAGTTTTTCAATCTTTTTTAAATATTCAATATTTATTAATTAATAGATAAAAGCTGTTTCTTATAATAATCATAAGGATTTAAATGTTGAATAATAATATAATTCAACATTTGAATCCTTTCCATTGTAATAATGAAAATTTAAATGAATAAACTATGAAATTAAAAAAAGTTTTATTATAACTTAAAATGAAAAAAAAATTTTGCAAAGTTTGTAATCAATTTTAATAATTATTTTTTACTTTCGCATTTTTTTAAGTAACAAAAAGTTAACTATAAAGTTTACAAATAAATGAATACCTAATATTTAGTGTAATATTTATGTGTAAAATAAATATTCAAAATGATTATTTAATTGATAATTAATAGATGCATGCAATATTTTATTTCGGGGGGGGGGGTGAATAGGTGCTTTTTCGGTATCAGGGTTCAGACAGATGGCCATAAACTGAAATCTATTTAACTGGTTTTATAATTTAAAAAATGGACACTCAGTTTGTAACAACGAAAAACTAACCTTAAGTTAAAATTTTAACATAGATTGAGGGAAAACTTTCAAATTATTGATGATAGGATTAAAAATATACAAAGATAAGTATAGAAAATTAAATTATACATTACAAAGAAAAAAATAGGGATAGGAAGGAAAATAATTTATTTTCAGAGATATATTTATTGGGAAATTATTATGCGTTTCTTAACATTTTTTAAAAATATTTATTTTAATGATATTCACAATATCCACTGTAAATAAATATATTTCACATTGCATTTGGTCCCTATTTGTTTGTGTTTATCAAAATATTGCCCAATATGCATTTTCATAAGATAGGTGCCTGGTGTATCTGAAAAACAAATACGGAATTGACTTTTAAAAAATTACTACAGTAGGAAAAGTTTTTTTTTTTTTTTTTTAAATAAAAAACATAATTTAACTTAAGGAAATTAATTCACAATTTTTGCTCAATGTATTTTATTTTGTAATTGCTGAATTTTGTTACTGGCAACACCTTTTTTTTAACTTTGGAAAAACTTGAAATAAACAGTAAGGATGTTTTTTTATTATTCAATGTTTTATCTATTAAAATAAAAAGTTTTTTTGTTTTTTTTTATTATAGTGTTTTATTTATTAAAATAAAAGGAAGTATGTTTTTCTATTTTTTTTTTGGTGGGGGGTGTCTTATGTGGATTTGTGGTGCAATACGAGTAAAATCTGAACAAAATTAGACAATAAATTGGAAAAAGGCGCTGAAAAGAAAAAGTGCAATCAGTAGCAAGAAGTTCTCCAAGAGAGTTTATAGAAAAGTAAATTATTACAATGGAGATTTGGGGTTTGTTTGTCTGTAACCGAAACTATATCATTTTTGAGAATTTTTTTCTTAAAAAATTGATTAAGAGTTTTTTTATATCTATATTTTTGAAAATTGTAACTGGCGTTAGTGAGAAAATTAGTAATTTTTGTAAATGTTAAATCTTTCCTGGAAAAGCTCCTGGTGTCTGTAAATTTGAGTTGTAAACAGCGTTTTACCCTTATTTGGTAAAAGTTGGATCTTTCCTAGAAAACTCTCCTGGTGTGTAATTTTTGACTTGTAAACAGCGTTCTACCCTTATTTGGTAAGAGTTAAAATCTTTCCTGGAAACTCCTGGTGAGTCATTTGAGTTGTAGACAGCGTTCTTGCCTTATTTGGTCATTAAGAGGCAGGACTGAACCCTTTTTATTGACTGGCCGCGCGAAAATCAACAGACAGGATTTTATTTTTAGAAGGGTCGTGTCAGAATTTTTGCCTGTCTCCATTGACCTCCAATGTAAAAAATATTAAAAATCCAGGAATAACGAAGATAGACAATTCAATGTTTTTGTCTTAGTTATCCTGGTATTATTGTTTTGAGTGACATTTATTAATGTCTTTCACTTATTCAGTGAAATTAATTTAAATTTACTTAGCAGTAAATTTTATATGTAAACGTTGATTAAGAGTCAATGTTGTATTTTATATTACAGGATTAACGTCATGTTTAGTGGTATCCATTTTGTATTGAGACCCAAATATTTCTGATGGTTGCAGAATTGGCAAAGTTCTTGTATTGCGCTGTGCAACTATCAGTAAAATACTCACTATTTTTTATATCTGGCAAGGTAGGCCTGATTACCTCATTTTTTTTTCTGTACCATATAAACAAATGCTACAACATGTGAGTTGTCACTCAACATAATACAGAAACAATGATTTTGCATTGCATTTTCAAGTTTAAAGTAGAGTACCACTGGATGTAAAGTACATTGGGAGGTACTCCAATGAAAACTCTGGATCTCATCTTGAACTACAAATTTGTAGTTCTCTGTAAAATCTCCCAGGAACAAAATTTCACAATCACTAATCTCCTCCTTTCTTTGCTTTAAGTATCTGGATTGTGATTTAGCCAATTAAGAATGAGGTGCTAATTTATTCAATTGCAAAACAACTAAATAAATGTAAGCTTGACAGGATTGCTTTTGTGTTGTCAAAGTCAATCAGTCAGTTGTTATCCATTGGGAGAACTCTATTGATTCAGCGTTATCAATATTTCCTTCGATGGTGTCATACATTTTTTTTCAAGCTGCCCTGATGATTTAGGACAATTTGGCCACCTATAAATCATACACTCTCTGCTACTGGTATTACAGACAATATATTTCAAGAGATCTTGATATGATACACTCAGTGGTTCCAGTAATAATTTCATGTTTTGTTGGATGGTACATACACATACGGCATGTGTACCTGCACTACCAACAAGGACACAGCATTTCAGCCTTAGACTACAAAATTTTGAAAACTCCAAGGATACTATTAGGTTCTTTTCCTTGAATGGTCTGAAGAGCTCATTTAGGTTGCACAAGATGAGTCTTTTCTGCTGATGAATATTATGTTTAATACTAACATAGTCTTTCCTGCCTGGCATCAGTCGAGTATATTCATCATCTTGGTAAAATGCTTCCACTAGCTATGCAATATTAGCAGGCAAAGACTTTTGGTTCTGGCACAGCTAAAATACCTCTTACAAACATAATTTGTGAGCCTTGCATACAATGTGTTCTGAAACTCCAAACACATACATGACTTTTTTGTGTGACCTGTCGGTAGGGGCAAGTGTGAAGATTTGTATTTTTATGTTGGTTGATTCCACTCTCTTCATTTTTGCTACAAGAAGCTTTATCATTTTATCAAAGTACTTAGATTTATCTAAAATCTCATTTTTGAATTTCAAAGCCTCATCATTCAACAGCTCAGAGTCAACATTTAATGACCTGCCTACTTTGGTCTTTATACATTGCAATGCAGAAGAATGTTTTCTCTTACCTAAATGAGCTTTTCAGAGTAATGAAGTCCTTTTGTTTTCATTGGAGAAATTTCAATCACAGAGAAACATTCATTGATATTTCTCTTCTCTGTTTCTGCAGAAGTACTTGTATCAAGCTTTTTCATTGCTGATCTGACACATGTCTTGGTTCTTCATTATTACTACTCTTTTCTGATTCTGCAGAAGTACCTGCTTCAAGCTCTTTCATTTCCTCATCAGGAAGAAGTCTGTGGATTTGTATTTGACAATTAGGGCAGAGTTTCTTGTCTGGGATTAGTACCAACTTAGACTTTACCTTATCTGCCATCACCAATGAAATTGTTTTCAAACTGCCTTTAATTTGCTTTTTTTGATTTTTAAATGGAATACAACATCTCTTTTCAAGCCATTCATATTTAGTCAACAAGGTCTGTTTGTGATGGCAACAGATAGTCTGTATTTTATCCTCATCACAATCCTGTTCTATAGGCAATAAGCTTTATATCTATCGCATCCAACTGATCAATTGGAATCACTCCAATCTGTTTATCATGGAATAACATTTTCAACTGTTAGCTCAGTACAAATAGAACAATAATGTTTGCCTCTAAAACCATCTTTCATTCTTTCTTTTCAATAAAAACATTATTCCAGTGATGAGGAAGTGAAATCTGTAGTGAAAAAGTGGCCCAAAGAACAGTCAACAGAATAGGGATACATACTCTCATTTGAAGGTGGAACATTGCTATTGAGAGAAACAGTGACTGTGGGAAAGTAGGGAGGTGATCCACAGAGGACCAACTTCATTTTAATTCATGATACATGTTCCGGTGTCGGTAATTATATCTGTACTAAACAAAATGGCATTACTTTTTGACTAACCCTCGTATTTAATTTGTTTTTGTTTTTTTAATTGATAAAAACAATATTATTGAATAGTTTAAGAAGTCACTGAGTACAATATCAACATTTGAGAGTTCATGGAGCATTAGGATGATTGTCTTTAATTATAATCTTTCACTGAAATCATGCACATACATAGGAAAAAAAACTCTGAACTTGACAGGTTCATATCTTCTAAAGTAGACTTTGCTCCCACACAAAATTCTTTGATGAACTTAGGCAGGCATAGTAGATGTTAGGAAAAAAATATTATGAAAATTGAAGAGGACACATTTTTCGATAGACTGACCGTAAGCTACATAGGTGAAAAGTTGTTGATTTTGGAGTCATTCATTTGGGTGGGCAAAATAAAATTTTCTATCAGGTATAGGGTTAAAATAGTTGCATATTTGGATTCTACAGTCCTTATCTGCCTTACATACCAAATTTCAGAAATATTGAATGTATGAAAATATTTTTTTTAAATTAAAAAAAACACTGAGATTTTCCAACACCGCACAGCCTTAATTTTGAGGCAAAATAGGAAAATTATATCCCCCCTCTAAAATCGGAACATTAAGGTTTAAGACAAAATAATTTGGCACACTTTCCTAACTCATGAAGGGGAACATTTGTGCCAAATTTCAAGTAATTCGGTGTTGGTGGGTGTAACACGCTGGTGAATTGACAAGCAAGTTTTGTTAAATTAGCTAAGTCTTCTTCAAGATTACAATACTTTTGAAAAAGAAAAGTTTTGAATGTTAAATCCACAAATAAGGAAAAAATAATTGACACACATACATGTATATATACATACCTGGTACTTTCATTATAACCTAGTTTTACTTTTAGTTTGTATTTTGAATTAACAAATAAGCATGTCCAGCATATCATATATGATGATAATCCAATTCTTGTATGTATTTTATCAAAACATAGCAAAAATGGCACATTGTAGTAAGATTTTTGTTAATACAATAATGTAGAAGTTATCCCCCTGATATTGTAGAAGCAATGTGTTGCATACCTCTTTCTTTAATTCTATTTCTTGGCCGTCTTTAGTATTCTGATCTGTTTTGGTATTTCTTCTATCATCTTGTCTTGGTCTGGAATCTTCTAAGATCTTGGATATCTTCTTTTGCTATGTTCTTGCTGGCTGGTCGTCCTGGATTCATTTCTTAGTCTTGTTATCAAGACATTCATCAACCACAAGAACATATTACTTATACAAACTTTTATTTCCTTAACTATACATTTCATGTAACTAAATATCTGACTAACATAGCGCGCGTGAGTTCCAGTTTTAGGCAGGACCTAACTGACGTCTAACTGAAAAACTGGGGACTCAAAAGGTCCCACGTGACTTCACGTATTTTGGCGGGCTTCTGTAATTTTCCATTGAAGGACCCGGCCATGGTATGAAAAGGGTCATCCCCTCAGAATTACAGGGGACCGACAATAATATTATGCAACCGCATAGATTATGTAACAAATGCAATACTCACTGTCACAGTGGGATTGCAACTGTCAAATTGGCAGACAAAGAAGCAAGCAAGCTATAAGTAAATACAATCGCTGCATTGCTGGGAGCATAAGGAAGAACGATGGATATTTATCTAGTACCATATCCACATTGAGACCAGCAGCCAATTAGGACTCAAGGAATGAGATCAGCCAAATGCAAGTATGGAATATTTCGGAGTGCTATAAATACCCATTGCTGATACTTAATTGATGCAATTCAACAGTGCACTAACTCACTAAATTGAACATGGCGCTGCAAACAGGATTTGACCTAGCTGGATGGAAAAGCATCTTTATTGACGCAGGTAAATCTATTGCCTCTGCCAAGACTTATGCATAGACATTTTCTAGTGAAGAAATTATGAGAAACAGCTTGCATATGCTTAAAAAACCGGGCACGAAGACTATGGGTGACATGCTCACCACACTAATGCTAGCCAAAGAACACCCCATGTCACTCGCATCATTAGCTAGTTATGCAAAAACACCAATTGCAAAATTTCCTCAACTCAACTTAAAAATGACCTCACAAAATTCCAAAAGTTCTGAATAGACTAGGACGTGTTTACAAAAATGACTAATCTTCCTCCCACATTCAGCTATATAATTGCACTAACAAATCCATCCAGAATTCTATCATCAACACCTACCCTGAGATTTTCAAAACTAACCCTACCAAACTACTTGACATGGCTGAGGTGTTGGTTACACAGAAATCTAATCTCAATGTATACAGCATCTCATTCTCATCTATTTTGCAGGGCAACAATGAGTCTATCCAAAGTGTTGCAACTTCATATGCCCCAACTGTGATCATGATTTATCCAGCATATACATCAAAGATCAATTCAATCGGGGTATAGCTAATGATGTGCTATAAGCAGATACACTGGCTAGGGCAGGGTCACTAAGGACCATGGAACATAATATAAATCACGCAAAAGCATTTGAGATGGCCATATGAGACCAGAATAAAATATCCAGCATCACAGACATAGTGGAACTTAAGCGTATTGCCAACAGAGGCCCAAAATGCAGCCTGTATAGATGCTACCCACAACAATGGAGAGAACATGGTGGGAATGCAACCCCAACATAATGCATGCCGAGGTTGTGATCGGTACTGGCATGGTGGAACTGGAATAGGCAACCGACCATGCATGTGTTGTGCAGGTGTCAAACATGAAATGCATGTGGCAAGCAGAACCACTTTGCAAAGGTCTACCAGTTAAAAGGTGAGAATGAATGAGGCGCCATAAGGTGTTACAAGGACAAAGGAGCTGCTATGGATACTCTGATTGTGCATGATATTCAACCCAGTGACTGAAACTTATAAGCCAGGTAAAAACAACAGTCGCAAAGAAGTGGAATCAACACTGACCTCATTCTCCCCATGCCCAGATCCAAGACAAGTCAGAGATATCCCCACCACCTGTCCTACTAGGTTCAGAATCTATCCTGTCAGTGGTGCAACCATATGCCTTTGGTGGTCCGAAATACCTATGGCACATGGGACCCTCAGGGAGAAATTTAGTCCTTTTAAAAAAAAAGGTGCATGCAGTGGGAGGTTTTTCCTTGATGTGTCAATGTTGGCTACCTGTCAAATTCACAATTGGAGAAAGGACCAAAAAAACAGGAACTGTACATATCTAAGAAAATACAGATGATATATGTAGGTATGTGGGTATATTGTCTCTGTGCTTTTCCAAACCTATGACAGTGCCACTCTCTCTCTCTCTCGCAATTAATGCCAGATCATCTGTACAGTCCGTAATAGTTTGTGTGGGATATTGCCTGCTTTTTGCCTTTTTAATGTAAGACTTTTTTCTTTTATGGGATCTGATGATTTTCAAAGTATGTGGTCTAGGCACATTATAAATATATACAGTGCTAACGTATCTCTTTGTAGGACTCCAGCACCAATGTCAAAGAAATCTGTCTCATCATTACTAAAATATAGATTCTTTGACCCTGAGATTTGTATGAAGTTTTAATCTTTGTGAAATTAAACAGTTTTAACCAATTATTATATCTTTAAAACTTGAAGATTTTGATTATGGACTTGAATGAATCTTGACTTCTAAATAGCTTATTTTAACCAAATAGCATAAAAGTTGTTTTTGGCAGTCATCAATCTCAATATTAAGTTACAGCATATTTATAGAATTAATTTCAGAAATGAATAAGGGAAGTATTCTATAATCAGTATTTAATAGTTACATCCCTTGAGAAATTAATATTTAATAGTTATTTCCCTTAAGAACGTATAATGATAAACCCCATGCTATCAATATTAAGTTGCAAATTAAATTGGAAATTTCTTTATTCTCTAAGTTAGGGCATTTTAATATTTGTTGAATTGAATCAGTTAGTGCACTGTTGAATTGAGCAACAACAACTATGTATCAGCCTTTGCGAATAACGCAATTGGTATTTATAGCACTCCGGAATATTCCATACTTGCATTTGGGTGATCTCATTCCTAATTGGCTGCTGGTCTCAGTGTGGATATGGTGCTAGATAAATATCCATCATTCTTCCTTATGCTCCCAGCAATGCAGGAATTGTATTGAGTTACAGCTTGCTTGCTTCTTTGTCTACCTATGATGGTAGTTGGAATCCCACTGCGACACTGAGTATTGCATTGCTTGTACAATATCAGGGGGATAACTTCTAAATCTCTTTTGCTTGCACAAACTGGACTGTACAGATGATCTGGCACCTCTTGCCTATACACCTGCACAAGCCAATTCCTTGCTGCATAGCCAGGAGAAAGCACCATGGAACATTGGCCTCTATGTGAACTTGGATAAAACAGAGTTCATGTGTTTAAAAATGAAGGAGGCATCTCCACACTCAATGGTTAGCCTCTAAACTTTGTGGAACAATTCATGTACCTAGGTAGTAATATCTCACCCACAGAAGGTAATGTTAATGCACATATAGGGAAGCCATGGTCTGCCATAGATAGATTGTCTGTCATATGGAAATCTGATCTCACTGATAAGTTAAAGTGACAATTCTTCCAAGCTGCACGTGTATCAGCGCCACTGTATGGCCTCACCACTTGGACCCTAATGAAGCGCCTAGAGAAGAAGCTAGATGGGAGCTGCCCAAGAATGCTGCACACAATATTAAACAAATTGTGGAAACAACACCCTACAAGAAAGCAACAATACGGCCACTTGCCTCTATCACACAAACTATCAGAGTGAGATGAACAAGACATGCTTGCCACTGCTGGAAAAGCAAAGACAAACTCATGAGTGATGGTCTCCTGTGGAAACCAGCACATTGGCATGCCAGTGTGGGCCACCCAGCAAAGACCTACATTGACCAGCTCTGTGTGGATGCTGCGCCGAGTACTTCCTTAGAACTATGGATGATAGGGATGGTTGGCAGATGGTCATGGACATCTGTGCTATTAGTATGACATGATGATGACAACTAATTTTCCATAAGAAAATGTGTGAACAAATCAAAATAAGAAAGTAGAATAATTCATTTCTTTTAAATGTTAATCTTAGAAAAACAGTTCTGATAATATTTTTCAGATAGATTCAATTTTGCTGATTTTAGTAATCAGCAAAATTGAATCTATCTGAAAAATATCATGTTATCTGACCACTATTAGATCAGATTAGATTTACATATGCATTCCTTTAAAAATTACAACTTCTTTAATGGTCTTTAAGTGCAAACACTGTTGGATGATTATTATAATGTTTAGATAAATTAAAATCTAATCTGATGAATTCTTTCATATCATTTCCACAAACAGATTTAAGAACATAATTTTCCACCTTTTGCATGGGAAGCATAAATTAAAACCAGGTATAATCAGTACTTGAATTCATGAGAATACCAGTTGTAGCACCATATCATCTGAACTGTTCTTGGAGAAAGGCCAGTCACAATCCTGAAAAATTGTCCCAATAACAATTACTGTCTTTATTTATGAGCATGAACCCCCATGGCATTGGCTACTTACTATAATGTTTCCTCAGAGGAAGATGACAATAGTAGAGAAAAGAACAATTCAATGAAAGGAGTAAACGACAACAGATTGTATATAGCAAGAATACTCAGATTTCCCCTTGAGAAAGCAAACTGTTCACCTTAAATTGAAACTAAGGTCAGAATAGTGGAAGATCAATAAAGAAAGGATTCCAGGATTGTGTTGTAGCAGATTACAGCTTAAGATCATCAACTTCCATAGCAACCTGATCATGTGCAGTACCTTCCTTTAGCTTAAAGTGACCATCAATAACTCACACACACAGAGGATGTTACTTTTTTTTTTCTTACAGAGTAACAACTAATCCAATTATGGCCTACAATGTAGATACCCAAGTTGTTTCTCAGCCTTAAATGTATCTAAAAAGAATGCTACTTCATGTATGTTTGAATCAGCTGTCTCATATAAATAGCTTATATTGACTAAAGAAATGTGGAATTATGAAATTTATAAGTAAATAGGCCAATAAATACAATTAGATTCATTTGTATGTATCCACATATATAAAACTCAATGTGCATCCATATATGTATGTGTGTATAGCACTTCTCAGCGTCACTAAAATATTCTATTAAAGAGATGAGCAAATTAAGTTATGAGAAAATCTGTTATTATAGTAACATGAGGCTACATGTAAATATCTTATCAAGTTTCTTTTCTAAAAAAAATCATATCAAATAAATCCAAACATATCTGTGAATTAGAATCTCCCAGCTTAAGCGAAGAATCGTTTTTATCTTTAGCGCATTTTACGCTTAGTTTCATATTCAGGAAGTATTGAATGCGAGCTACATAATTTTTTTTATGTATTATCATAAGTATGACATAATTGCAAAGTTATTTGAATATTTCCATCATTTTTATAGCATAGGTAAACTATTAGGTAAATAGAGAGTATGATACATTTTTGGTACATAATTTTACATTAACTATACTATAAAATGTTCAGTGTAATACTTATCAGAGATGCTAATAGGTATGTGTCTTACATCCCTGATGCACAAAAATCTAAAAGGACGCAGTAAAATTGTATCCATGCACCCCAGTGTTTTTCTTTTTTCTTCCCTCTACATTTCAAGCTAACTGTAAATATATTTCAATACTTTCTTAGAAACGAATTACACAGGATAAGTTACAGGGTAGGAGTTTGACGGCTTTAGTTGGGACCCATAAATTTTCTGGGGGAATCATTCAAAGAAAATATGTGCGTTCCAGGATGCACTAAATCAAAAAGCTATCAGCATCACTGACTTATGCAACATGAAAAATGAATTGCAGAGTTAAAAATGGGAAGGAATACTTAACATAATAGATCTTTTTATTTATTTTTAGATAAAACCTCAGAAATTGGAAATTCTGATTAGATTTTTTTCTGGTTAATAATATTTTTTAATACTAGTTAAAATAAATTTCTATTTCATGAAAGTGCAAAAAATAAGTTGTTTTTATAATATGTTAGCTTCCACATTGGAAGGTCATAATCACTTATTTCATTTTTATAAAAACAGCTTGCGTAATCTGTATAATGTGAAACAATGCCTTAACAATGAAATTTCTTTCTAGATTTTCAGTTGAAGTAACCCAGAGACAAATATACAATTTGTCGTTGTTGCAATAAATCAACAATTCTGACTTATTGGCCTATTCATATTTAGGCTGGCCAACATTTTTATTCAATACCATCTCAATTATTTTATCATATAATTAACATTGACCATCATTAATTAATCATTTGTATGAAATAGAAAATATTCAATTCTGAAATTAAGTATATAAGCACTGAATAACTTTTTTTTTTCAGTAGAGACCCATTTGAAGCAGACATGCATCAGAAGATTTTTTTTTAAAATAACACTCAAGTAATGATGGAAACACAATAGTTGCTAATAATTTTCATTGATAAGAAAGAACATTTTTATTTTACTTTTTTGATATTTTCTATGATTTTAAATTGGATAGCATAATGTATAGCAGAGGCACAGCTAATGTGCTCTGTATATCAAAGCATCAGTGAAAATTTAAAGATATGTTCAAAATATAGACCTAAGTCATAGAATTTTTTTTAATGTCTTTCTTATGATGAACTTTATATAAAATCTCCAGTTTAATAAACTATTAGATAAACAATTGACCAAAAATTTCATTATAAAGACAAAAAAAAAACTATATATACTAGCTAAAAACCCATCCAACAGGATTACAGTTATTAACACTGAACTATGTTTTTTAAAAGGACTTAAATGATGTCAAGAAGTTAACATTTATAGATGGCTTTGATTATTGTTTTAAGTCTTGATCTTCCAGTGAAATATTAAGCAAAGAAAAGAAAGACTTTGTTTATCAAACATAACAGATACAAAGTGAGGGTCCAGTTTAGTATTATATTTACTTTGTAAATTGAACTTTAAAAGTTTTATAAATCAAAAAATTAATACGATAAAAACATGTTCTGAAGATATATTACAAACCACAAAAAATTTGGTGAACATAACTCAAGATTTTTAATAAAATAGAAACTACACTTGCTAGGATAGAGAATTGATAAAAACTTGTGTTTACCTTTCTTATTTCATGTCTCTATATCAAACTTATGCTTTTTGATAATATTCTCATCCCATCTATATACAGTCAATATTACAGTATCATGGACTTAGACTAGATACAAGTACTAGTATTCTACAGCATCTGGGTAAACTACAAAATACCTTAACTTGGCTGAGGTGAGCTTAAGAATCAAATGTTTAAAACGCAGCTAGGTTCTAACTAACTGGCCTCTACGATAGACTATGGCTTTTATACATTACTATAAGTAGCAGCAGCAGTTGCTCAGTGAAGGTAATAATAGCAAGGTGGTGTTGGTAACAAAATAAGCCACCATGACATTCTCCCCACTGACCAAGAACTGGCAGAGATATTTCATTTGCAAGAGTTTTTCAAATACTGAGGTCTTTCATTTGATCTACATAGAACAGCATACAACTGGGGGAAAAGGCATAGAGCTTTCTTCTTGAATGTCAGGTATTTGAATGTTTAGGTGAATTTGGTTTGCATCAGCATTCTGACTGTCTTGCTTGGACACTGGGTTGAAACTATCAGTAGAGCTATATTTTTCCAAACTGTTCAAGTTAGAGATCTGTTAATCTGTCACCTCAGGAGGGCCAAGTCTCTAAGTGAAACTGTAATTTCACATCTATTTTGTAGGTGTACATGTGCGTAATTAGGATTAGCTTATAGTAGCTCAACTTTGTCTACCAGTGGTTCAAACTTGCTTTTGCAGACATGCTGTCTCATTAACACAGTTCTGGGTTGAGATAACCATACATGGAGCAAAACACCCATCTACAGTCCTCCATTGGTGATGAAACATTCACTTGTGTGAATTTTCATTAGTGGCTGTACACAGCATGCTCTTGATACAATGAAGAACCTGTGTGATTACCTTGTCTCACATGGAGGCTTGTAGACCTTGTGAATGCAGAGCCAAAGATAGGATTTACTAAATTATTCCATTTTAACGCTCTACTCGTCCGTTCCCATGTGAATTATGAATTGTCGAATGGCTCCTAGCTACACCTTGTTAGTTAAAAAATGTAGTGAGTTCTTTAGAAAAAAATGACTGAATGAAGGATTTTAAAGACCAACAGGTAAAAACAAACAAATTTATATTGTTTGATAATTGTCAGTGAAACTTTTAAATAGTCTTATTTGAAGTAATTTTAATACACATGTAAAAATTGCATCTTGAATTTGCACAAAAATTTTGGCACAAAATGTTATTTTCAATAAAATTTACATTTGAGATTTAAAATGATGGCTACAACAAGCATCTACATTTGCTTCCAAATTATTCAGCAACTTTTATTGAAAAACATAGCAAATCCAGTATATTCAAACATAAAATAGCAAATAATGATTTATACAGTTCTGGTTCTAAATCTGACTTATTTCTACAAAATACTCAATTTTACCAAAGAATCAACTTTATTTTCATTTTATTTTCATTACATTAAAGAATTTGCCATCTAACATGCAATAAAATAAGTATTAAAAGTATATTACAAAACAATACACAAAGTTAAAAGTTTACACCTGGAATTAATACTTTATGTTCTTACCTTTAGAAAGTACTACAGATTCTAGTCTTTTAGGATAAGTTGTGTGATGATGTGCATAAATTTATGATCAGAATTTGCACATTGAATAATTTTGAGAAATAAGTCAATTTCACTAAAGTATCAACTTTATTTATAATTTTCAAAATTTTCACCATATTAAAGATTTCATCACATAACAAAGATAAGCATTAAAAATATATTTGAATCACACTTACATAAAATATATAAAGATAAAAATTTATACATACCTTAAACTTAATGCTTGATGTTCACATTTTTTAGAATGAGATTTTATGAATGGTGATTAGAATTTTGATCTTTTCAAAGTCTATTCTATTACATTCTTCATATAATAGCAATATTATTACATTTCTTGGAGATTTGTCAGTTTTCTTTCATGCACAGACCTCTTTAATTCACTTCACAGTTATTCTATGATTGTGAGATCTGGAGACTGAGATGGACATTCTATAACTTTGATTTTGCTGTATTTTTTTAGTAGTTTTTGCCATATGTTTAAGGTCTTTAAATATTTGCGTTTATATTTCCACAAATCTATTTTTCTTAGATTAGTTAGCAGCAACAACACATGGATTTTACATTATTCTAAAAGATAAACTTAGTAAACCCTTAAGATAATACTACCTAAAGTAACAGAAATTTGAAAAAAGTTTAACAGAAAAGTCTTAATGATAAGCTTGAAATTATTATTAATAAATGTTGCATAAAATCCACCTGTTTTAATAGCAAACTTGTTTTAAACATACTTAAATTCCCAAATGCAAAATTATGGGAGTCTACTATATATATATATATATATATATATATATATATATATATGTGTATGTGTGTGTGTGTGTGTGTGTGTGTGTGTGTAAGTTAAGATAGCAGAGACACAGTCAACACCACTAGCACTAGATGATTGTCAGTTTCTCACCAATGTGATCATTGGACCATCACATACTGATTTTTCTTTTTATTCATAAATATAGCAAACTATATTATCAATATTATATAAACTATTATCTATATTATCTGAATCTATTATCAAAAGATTTTATTTATTGAAGAAAATTTTCATAAAATTTATATAATTTTATGAAAATTTTCTTCAATAAATAAAATCTTTTGATAATAGATTCAGTATCAATTTGTCTGTGACTAAAACTATGTCACTGCTTACATCACAATTCTGTCATTGATAAAATATTATTTAATTAATAATCAATAGATGCATGCAACATTTTGATTTGAGGGGGACAGAAGTAAGTTTCCATTTCAAATGGTTTCATTTTTTCTTTACTCCTTTAATAAATTTGATAATTTTACCGATAATACAAACCCTCTTATAGGGAAATTTTAACTCAGACAATATCTTTCAAAAATTAATTTTTATAACCACCCAGATTGCGTTTTTTGCTAGTTTATGTAAAAATGTTTGTACAATAAATTAATGAATATAATATATGTTGTTACACTCTTAATTCATTGGCAGACCTGACCATCTGGAAACCTCCCATCTAAAAATTTTTTAATTTATTTATTTTTTTTTTTTTCCTTCAATGGATTATTATCAATGGCACACCAATATATCAAATTGTAAAAAAAAATTCTAAAAAGTTCTTTATTTTTCTAATTTTCAGGGGTGCTCAGTTCCCCATATAAGTTTATCATAAATTGATCCCCCATATCGGAACCGTGGTTTGCTGAACTTGCACAAAGGTGTCAAAGTTAGGGTGGCCCAGCAAAAACAGAACCCAAATTATTTATTTATTTTCCCATTAAACTAACCTTAAACCCCAACCCCTAACCCTAACCCTAAACCCCTCTAGTTAAAATTAACAGTTTTATTACAAAATTTGTGAGTTCTGTTTTTTCTGTGTCACCTTAATTTAAAAAATAATTTTTTAGCGGTTCCGATATGGGGGGTCAATTTACAATAAACTTATATGGGGAACTGAGCACCCCTGAAAACTCGAAAAATAAAGAACTTTTTAGAATTTTTTTTTTTTACAATCTGATAATCTTGCAATCGATAATAATCCATTGAAGGAAAAAAAAAAAATTCAGATGGTCAGGTCCACCATTTATTTCATTTTTAAAAACAAAACAAAATTTACATAAATAAAAAGTAAAATGCTATTTCCAATCATCTAATACACAATAGTATTCCTCTTATTGATGAATGTGTATTGTTTAAACATTGAACAAAATACTATTAATTTCTCGCTACAATTAATTTAAATAAATATATTGCTGATGAAAAATAACATCAGTAATATGAAATAACCGTAAACAGTTTTTGAATTAAAAATAAATGTAAACATTTTTTTTTAATTCCTAATAGAATTTATGAAATTTGAAATAAAAATTACCTGTTATATTTGTGAAGGTGCAGCGTTAACAAATGAAACTTAATACGAAAAATTAAAATAAATGTTTATTTTATCTATAAAAATGATCATGCAGCCGAGTTGGTACCATTTGTTTATTGTATAGTAGAGGGGACATTTTTTGTTTATCGTCACTATCAATAAACAAACCAAAGTGAAGAAAAAAGATTTTAAAATAAATATCTTTACATAATTCTACAAATTGTATTTTAATTGAATGAATGGATAAAAAAAATTACTTTTTATTATCTTATAACTTAATAACTCTATTATCTCAAAATTTTAAAAATGTTTTCGTTACCAGAAGCTGACAAAATAAGACATGTAAGAATTTAACGTAAGGTATGAATAAGTGGCTATATCTTATTTATAGATAAATTCTCACAAAACTTTGCACATTAAATAATTATAAATACAAATTAAAATAAAAAATAACTATGTAAAAATGTATATAACTAAACATGCATTTATTGAAAGATTCGTTAAAAATTGCCTAGACCATCGGATATTACAAAGACAACTTTATAGTGTATATAAACCAATGTTTTTCTTAAATATTATGTATAACTCAACTTGATTATAAATTAGGTTCTCAAAAATAAATGCTTTATATTATTGCGGAATCAGTGACGTAATGCTTCAGACAGAAATGCAATCTATCTCCATCATATATAGATGTAAATATATAAAAATATTTCAAAAACAACAAGGCTGATTTTATCATAGGAGTCAACTCTAGAACATTTTGGTTTCTTTAATAAATCATCATCAGGGCATCGTTGATATTCAATAATTTATAATTTAAAATTAAAATAAATTTCAAACACTACAGAACTAATCAGTCAAGTAAGGCATGAGCAAAATCTTAAAAATAATTTCAAACACAAACTTTGTCACACAGTTTTAAAATAGAATATTAATGGCTATGTGATGTTATTGTATTGAACTCAAAGTGAACCCTTAAGAGTTACTGCCCTTTGTTGGCACAAAGTTTACCAGAGAATAAACATGGTTTCTTAACCTTTCACACGTCGTCAGAGTATACTCCATTTAATTCAGATATACTGACAGGCTACTCAACGCTAAATTCTGTCTCTTTTTTTTCTTTCCACATTCATATTTGAATAATATTCAGAAGTCACAACTTGTCAAAAAGCTTGTTAACCACTGTTTTTAAGTTTTACTTTGATGTAAATATCAACAATGCCCTGATGATGGTTTATTAAACAAACCCAAACATTCTAACGTTGGCTCCTTCTATAATAAAACCATTCTCTGAATACCTTGTTTTTTCATATTCTAGGCGCAAACAGAGAAAGTTGCTAATTAACATAAAGAAAAAGTACAAAATATTTTTCTCTAAAACTTTACCAATTTTTGAGCAAATGCATTTGAATATCAACATAATCAAATGTTTTGAATTTCGCTCGGTGTTAAACAAAAAGATAAGTAGGTTAGATTAAACCAGAGTTTTAAAGAAGAAATGTATAAAAATAGGCTTAATAAAAGATTTTATTTCATTCAAGATCATGTAATTCTTGGTAAATTAAATAAAAGTAAATTAAATAAAAGTAAATAATAAAACAAATGCTGCAAAAATATTTCATTCAAGATACTATAAACAATAACAAAATTCAGGCTCCATATCAACACGTTTTGTTGTTTACATTTGAATTTCAAGTTTATTGAGCTAATTTAAAACTTAGAGTTACAATTTTATGCTTTTAACAATTGATAGTGGAAAATGCCATTTTTCCACTTTGGAAAAAGTCAATCATTTCCTTTAATTTTTTTTTTTGGGGGGGGTAAAGATTCACATGTTTGATCACAAAGTCATTAACAGTATCTATATTTTTCATTGAGAAGAAATTTTGTAGCTTTATCCTTCACAAAATATTTAAAAAAACATAATTTTGGTTAAATCTAAAATAGATCGTACAAAAGAAAGAACAAAACAAAATGCCTATCAAAAGCACATTGATAAAACAAAAAAAATTATTTGTACTGGTGTTGAACCAGTACAAATAATTTTTTTTGTTTTATCAATGTGCTTTTGATAGGCATTTTGTTGGAAGACATGATTAAGATACTTTCTTATACAAAGAGATTGTGGGGGCAGATGGAAAAAAACAAAGAAAACGAAGGGAACAGAACACTATTTGACAACTGGTGCTGTTCTAGCAGAGGATGCTGTTAGTGTTTTGGAGAAGTATGAATGTGTTGATACTCTAAAAGCTGTTTTTCTGGACAACACCCATACAAATATGGGCTGTGAAGCTGGGTTAGTTTCAGTTCTAGAGAAACAAAGAAAATGAAAATTACACAATTGGTTATTCTCCACATCAAGATAATCTTCTGTTCAGAACTGTTTTTAAGCACATTGATGGCAGCACAAAAAGCCCAACATCATTTATTGGTCCACTAGAGAGATTGTGTGCAAATCACTATCATAATTTGCCCCAGGTCAAATTTGTACTGATAGTTAGTCCTCTAGAGAGCCAATATTCTAGCATCAAACAGACAGGTGATCTGAATAGTGATCAGATACTTCTTCTAGAATATGCAGTAAGGATTACACAAGGGACAGCCAACCCTAGATATGCTGCATGGAAAATTGGGCAGGATGGTTGATGTTAGTCACCAGACTAATGTATTTGTGGACTCAAGGCATTTACCCTGAAAACATCAAAACTACACAGCCTAATGCAGTTTATTATTACAGTGTATGCAGTTAGCTGATTTGAAATTAAAAGAGACAAATTTCATAACCAGCAACTTCATGTTTTTAATATGCTGCAAAGAATCAAAGTGCTACTACCTGAAATTCAAAAAATTGCGTTAAAAAATATCCAACAGAATGCTTCTGGTCTCCTACCAAAAAATATGTTGTATTCAATGCTTAAATCAGATGAACTGGAAGTGAGGAACAAAGCAATAACATTTTTTAGCCAATCCACATAAAATAATATCCTAATTTCATAATAAAAATTAAAAATTAAGACAAGTTAAATAAATTTTGATGTCCCATATTGGTCTCAATTTAGCATTCCCAGTTGATTTTTTTTTATTTGAGGTTATTGTTGTTTAATCACATTAGTTATATAGAGCTGTGTAAATGGAGTTCAGAACCGTTTGAATTATGCAAATATCCCCAGTGGTTCAAAAGTTATGAGAATTTAAAGCCTCGAAATTGGGGGTACAAATATGGACATGATTTTGTTTCAAAAATATGTCAAATCACGGACCATGAATAAAAAAAGAAATTTGGTGATTTCTTCACCGTTTCTTTATTTTTGGAGCAATTTTGATACAATTTGGTATTCTTATGTAAAATTGTATGTTCTTTCTGATTATGCACTCAAATTATATGTATCTCTATGCTTTAACCCATTATTTAGAGAATAAGAGATACAGATAGCAGCGATTTTTTTTTTTTTTTTAAGTTTAACACCCAATTATTCAACATTTTCATTATAATACTGCATGTATATACATGTATAGTATTAATTCAAATAAATAACATCACTTTGAAGAAAAATAAAACATTTATTGCAAAAACACAGACATAAAATGAGGGTTCAGTTTATTTTATGGTAGGAATTTACAAGGAAAAAGTTAAGGATTACTGACTTTAAAACATAGATAAAAAAAAGTTCAGAAAAAAAAAAAAAAAAAAAAGGTAATTTCATTATTGCAGAAATTTCCATAAAATACGATAATTATCAAACTTTTTTACGTGTGAATCTTAAAATTCTCATGCCAAAAATTAATGTTAAATAAATATTGGGTAAAACTTGCAAATCATACTCAAAATCCCATGATATTACGGCTAAATTCTCATCAAAATCCCATTATATTACAGGGTGACACAGAAAAAAAAAAAAACAGAACCCAAATTATTTATTTTCCCCATTAACCTAACCCTAACACCCCCCTAGTTAAAATTAATAGTTTTATTACAAAATTAGTGGGTTCTGTTTTTCCTGGGTCATAGTTTGTTTTGAAATGTACGATTGTACATTTACAAATTTTGCTTTTGTTTACATTTCTCGTAATTTCAAGTTTTTTTTTTCCAAAAATTCGTTTCGAATGTAAAAAAAAATTCAATTGTTAAAAACACATAAAAGATAAATATTTAGAAAGATTCTTTATTTTATTTTCAAAAGGTATAAATATTTTAAAAATTGGCGATAGTAATAAGCGATGAATTTAAACTTTATTGTGTGCATAACATAAACAATGCCTTGCTGTTTAACATTACGCGCTTTTAGCCTGTCGGACAAATAAATTTGAGATTTTTTTTCAAAATACAAATTTTTGAATAAAAAGCCGAAGAACTTAACATTCTTCAAATTTTAAAATTTTTATATCAAAATAATTCTAAAAGTTTCGAATCTTACATACAAAGTGCGTCTTTTTCGCAAATTATACTCATTTTGAACAAATAGTCTTGGAGTTTGCATATTGTAATTTTACTTACATGGGTCCTAGAAACAAAAAAAAAGCTCCCTTTTGTACTTCCAGGTGTCTTCTAATTAAATGCAAAATTTCAAGAATATTGATAAAGATTAGCCACTTAGATTTTCCAAAGAAATGTAGTGTTAAATGTATTCTCAGAAAAAAATTCCTATCATGCATTTTCGTTTTTTTGAAGCAAAATACGTTTTTAACTCGCTGTAAAAAAATATTCAATTAATAAAAACACATACAAATTACATATTTAGAGAGATTGTTTTATTTTCTTTCCAGCCATATAAATATTTTTAAGATTGAACAATAAATATACAAGAAATTGTGATTTTAAATCAATAAGTTCCGATTTGTGACGTCAGTTGACAGGCTGTTTTTACATCCGAAAATCATGTAAATTCGAGTTTTTTCTTCAAAATCAAAACTTTCAGAGAAAAACCCGAAGCACTTAGCAATCTTTAAATTTCACAAATTTTATAGGAAAATAATTTTGAAACTCTCTAATTGCGTCTTTTTTGCGTCTTTTATATTTTTTAAACAAATAGCCTTCAACTTTGCCCTCTCATATTTTCGTTTCCATGGATCCTAGAAACCAAAAAAAAGAACCCGTTTGTACTTCCAGATGTCTTCTATTTGAGTGCAAAATTTCAAGAATATTGATAAAGATTAGCCACTTTGATTTTGAAAAACAAAACAGCGTGTAAAATTTATCCTAAAAAAAAAAAACGGTCATATTTTTGTTTTCAGCTGTTAGACTGAAAATACGGTTTTAACTCGCTGTAAAAAATAATTCAATTGATGAAAACAGATAAAAGTTACATATTTAGAAAGATTACTCTATTCTCTTTCCAACCATATTAATCTTTTTAAGATTGGTTAAGAAATACTTGAGAAATTGCAAATTTAACTGATTAAGGTCGCAAATTTGAAAATGTCAGCGTTTTTCAGCTAAATGCTTGTAATGCTACTCAATTGATCGACCTGTTTCAAAATGGAGTTTGTGAGCCTGGATTCACAGAAGAATTTTCAGATTATGAACTTCTAGAGTCATCAAAGGGTGGGACAAAATTAGAATTGCTTGATTTGCCTTCACATTCACAAAGTGTTGAAAGGGCAGTAAAATTAACAACTGCAGCTTCCCAATCGGTCTATGGAATTGAAGCAAGGCATAGGCATAGGCATATCATTAAAAAAAGTTTTATGCTATGAAATGAGGGCTTCCTTTGCTTCAAAGTGTTCTTATGCAGAGCAGTTTAATATGATGGCATGATAAAAGTTGCTATTATTCTCACAACATTCATGTATTTTTGTCATGTCTTTTATAACTGTATGCCTTACAATTATTATATAAAATAGAAACTTAAAAGACACACTATTAGTGACCTGTATATATTTTAGAGTAGTGTTCAAATTACAATGGTAGCTTATATTAAAATCATCATCCATTCATTTCTTTCTAGCAGAGTTCATACTTGCTCCATTGATAACAAAAAAAAAATAACGTTACAACAATATTTTACAATGCTATTACTGACGTATCCCAATTAATGAGGTAAAATGCAGGTGGGGTGAGGGTTATGATTTCACTTTTAATGTTACTTTCGATATATTTTATTCATTGTATTTGAATAAAATAAATTGACAAACTTTTCTGGATTGAAATTATAAGATTTTTTAAGCAATTTCATATGTAAATGTATCAAAAACAAGGATTTTTGAGGGATTTCATATTAGATGATCTTTAAAACTGAATGCTTAAAAATTGGTGCAAGTTAGAAACCTACTTTTTGGTGTCAGTACTTATCATACCAATACCCAACTTTCTCTATTTGTTACATTTTGATATTCAAAAAAAAAGTTGAAAATCAACCTACCCTGATATTTTCAATTAAAATTCAGCATAATATAATGAAGTACCATGGTGAATATCTTATATTCGGGTAATTCCATGTCTAATCATCCAGAAAAAAGTAAAATTATCACCCACCCCCTTCAATTTTTCTTAAATATTTTCCAAGTGTGGACTATGTTAACAGTAGACAATCCCCAAAATTTGAGCTTCCAATTTCAAAAATTTCGGTTCTGAGCAAATATCAAACTATCTTTTTGGTACAAATGATGTTCAATATATGTAAAATAATAATAGAAAAAATTGTTGTCATAGACACAGTGTCACATCAGGATATTGATATTGCTAGGAAAAATCAGAAATCATCAATAACTTAAAATTTGATAGCATTTTTGGATTCCTTGGGTAAAAATGCTTTTATAAACCAATTTTTAGTAGTAGGGAAGCTCTAGAACTGATTTTACAGACAAAAATAGGTTACAAAAAGTCGCCATTTTTCGTGACCCCCCCCCCCCCCCCCAAATTTGGAGAGCTAAAAATCAACACAAATCCACTAATTTTTGAAATTGGAAGCTCAAATTTTAGGGATTGGCTTATCATACTCAATACTTGGACAAAATTTCAGAAAAATTGAAGGGGGTGGGTGACATGGCCTGGATGATTTGACATGGAATTACCCATTCACCAAATGAACATTTTTTTACATTATGTTTCTTGACCCTGTGTAAAACTTGCATCTTAGATTATTTTGTATTCAAATCTAAATAAAATAAAAAATAACTCATACACTTGTAAATATAATACTTTTCAACCACAAAAGGTAAAAAGTTTGTCTATACAAAAATCATCTGAAAATAGTTGTATTTCACAAGGTTACTATTTGACTCAAATATTTTAATGTAAGTTACAAAGTTAAAAAGCAATATCAGCTTTAGGCTATTTTTATCCTTCTACAACTTAAATATATACAGTTGTTTACTAATGCACTCTAATATATTTGGCCAATCTTGCTTTTTATATGCAGACATATTCTTATAAGACTTTTACACACACACAATATATATATATATATCAGCAAACAGAACACTGTAAATCTATAGGAATTTACCTTTTTTTTTCTTTTTAAATAAAAGCCATGACCACATTGATCTGTTCAGTAAAATATGCTCATAAGCAACATACATTAACATCTATATAAAGAGCTAATATTTGCCTGTGCATGCAAGTGGGAAATAAAATATATGGCAAAATATACAAGTACATTTACGCAAAGTGTATGAGGAATTGGCCATATTCAAAAAATCCTATCCCGCCTTTATATTTAATGCAAATTTGCAACCTGAATTTATTTGGCTTGCTCTTAGCCATTCTAGAAAAGCAGTTATTTGCAATCACTTGTTCGATTGGAACTATTTTACCCAGATGCCTGTTACAAAAAAGAGTTTTGGTGAAAAAAATTAAGTGATGTATCCAATGCCTTCAAGTCATATATGCAGTTTCATTTAAATAAATAGGAGTTGGGGGGAAGCAAGAAAAAAATTTGCTTTGGGAGATCTTAAACAGAAATCATTGGCTGTGGTTCCAACGTGGAGCAGGTCAATGGGGTTGTATAAGAAAAGATTCAAAAAGTCAGACAGAGAATAAAAAATTAAAAAATAAAAATGATTTTATCCCTAAGTACCATACTTGTTCTATTTTTCACATTTGATATTGAATCTGATGGCAGCCTTATGGCTTTTAGTGGATCTGTAAAATAAATCAATACACATAATGTAATTATTGTATGAAGTGATATGTGTGACACTTGTGCAGCTTTTCTTTCTTGAGTAACATGACTGCTAAGGGAAAAATGATGTTCTATTTAATATTGTAGCTGTCGCTTAAATCTGACACATTCACACCTTTTTGAATAGACCCGCAAATTCACCCTTTTTATATAGACAGCCTAGGGGAAATAACTTTGCAAAGATAGATATCTGTTGACATCCCATAATTGGAGTCCTATTAATTTTCCCAAGATGCAATGAAACTTTTGCCCCAGACTAGAAGCAGTTTAAAGTTTTGGAGGGAATTTGTCCTGTGAAGAATTTTGTTTTAGTAGTCCCTTGAACTGGTTAAGTGCACAGTTTTTCATGGTGTAAAGGAGGTCTAATAAAAATCTACTGTTCTTTCCTGCATTAATCGAGTTCTACCAGAAGATACATCAGGGAGCCATTACAATTATCCTTTTAAGCAGCAATCTATCAAAAAAATTTAAAAATTAAAGGCTTGTGGTGAGCCGGAAGTTATCACTTCAACAGACAGAGGTAGAATGACAAAAATAAGTAGTTTGCGCATATGGATCGCGCAACCTAGAAAAAAAATAAAATTCAAAATAAAAGTTCAACCAATCAGAGGCGTTCCCGCCTAATAAGAAAAATTATCGAATGAAGCTATTTAGAGCCTACCTGATTACTATAAAGTCCCAGACTTTTTCATTTTCAAGCAGAAAGATTTTGCCTGCCAAAGAGAATCCTTGTCACTTGTTTTAAGAAATTTTAATGCAGAAGGTACGAACTATCTATCTATCTTTCTCTCTTTAAATAATCATCGCTTTAAGAGACAATCTAAATATCAGTACAAATACAGCTTGACTGATGATTATTTGGACGTACAAACTTTAACATTCTTTCTCATTGTGTGAATTGTAAAATATTTTATTACATTTGAACTTTAAAAAAAGAACTTTGGTGGAACCTCACCCAGTATTCGATGCTACCTTATTGTATACATTTTGTTAATACAAATTTTGTTTGTTTAATCAAGAGTTTTGTCTTCTATGCCATTGTGCTTGATTTATTTATGGTCTTTAAATGTTTGAACACTTTTATTGAATATTGACATCAAACTGCCCTACCTATCACCATAGGCTCAACTGACAAATTCATCATTATGGAAAATGGTGCTGTTCATGGTCTGAAACAAGTCAGTTTCATTTTTCTAAGGTGGATCCGAGATGGAATCTCATGAATATAAAGTTATTGACTTTATTATTATTGATCACTGCATGACAACATTTTTCTGACTAAGAAGCTGGTTCACAAAAAGAATGGCAAGGTGTGTGTTTAACAAATCAGTATAGTAGGAAAATGTATCAATAAGAAGGATGCAACAAATACTTGTGAGGAGAACAGTCAAGATTGATACATTCATTTATTTATTTTGAATAACAATGGAACATAGTAAATAATTGTCTGAAAAAGTCTTAACCCTTTCAACCCTGTACCTGAGCTCACAAATTTCACTTAAAAAAATGAAACACAAAATACATCAAAACTTTTCTCCAGGTACAAACATCTTATTTTTGAAGCTATCCCATCATTACATTAAAAGAAAGGCTATATTAAACTTTAAATTCCTGTAGGCACTTTTCAGTAATAACTATATCTTACACTATAGGATTATTTGTGTGACTTGAGAACCCTGCGGCTTTAGTAACATTTTGTGTTAAGGTGAAAATATAAGGCTTAACTTGAACCTATGAAATACATTTGTACTTTCTTTTTTTCTAATTCAACTTTCACAGTGATTTATTTTCTATGTAAAGCATATCGCTGTCAGTATAAAGGAAAATATCCATGTCATTTCAGTATTCAAGTGAAAAAGACATGCAGTACTTTCCAACATAAATATCATTTCACTATCTTAATATTTATTATTCATATATCCCAAAATGCAGAGTTATATATGTCTGTCTCTTAGTGCAATGGCTTGATTTGATTGATATGTTCTTTAAGAGCAATGGATTGATTATGTCGGGAGAATTCATTTTAACTTCAGCTGCGATGGATGGAAACATTTTTTTCTGAAAAATGAGCCACAACAGATCTCAACTATTTAAGGAAATTCAAATTTATCAGACATACAAAGAAAAATGGAAATACCAAAAAAGCAAATTTTTTAAAAATCTATCATACTGCTAAAATATTATGCACACTTTACAACTTTATTGATATATCTTTTAAAATATCTTTGTTCTGTTGAACATAGAAAAAAAGAAATACTTAAAAATTGAAAGAAAGTAAATTGTGTGCTGGTTCAAAGCCTCTATTGGTGATTAAAGATGTTTTAGTGGCCATTAGATTTTCTAGATTTCTAAACACAAGAGTTGATTAAGCTATCTACCCTGTTGCTGTCATGTTTAACAAAAAAATACTAAGAATAATATTCTACGCATTATGCATGCAAACAGTTTTTATCAATGATTTAGGGAAGTTATTATATAAACATTCAATGATATTTTTTTAAAGACCATTATTTAATAATATTCCACAATGCAATACAATTATAATGCTGTGGCTGTGGCCAGAAGTCATCCTCAACACATACAGGGGTGTGAGCACAATGGTCAGCATTTATCACAATTGCAAAGTGGCTGGAGCACACCATTCCTCTGAGACTGACGGGGGGGGGGGGGGGGCAGTTTGTCATCTACCAGCAATTGGGAGACAAAAAAAGACAAACACAAACTAAATAAAGACTGCCTTGTACTCTACCTTTGTGACAAATGAGTTCTCTGCATATGACCAGTTCATAATGTGATGGATGTGTCATGATGAATCCGTTGATGTATATCTGTCAGGATGAGTAAAAACTGTAGACATTTCACCCCCACCAGCAGGTGCAGAGCATACAACCTACAGAGTGGGAGATACAATATGGGTAAAGACTCCACACAATATTTGCACCTTTGGAAAAGAGACACACATTTGGTCGATGGGATGCTGCACCATATCAGAGACCTTCACCCCATTAAGAAGAGGAATTCAGCACCCACCAACCATGAAAGTGAATCCTCAGAGTGTGGTAGAGTGCGAGGACAGTGAGTCATTGGAGCCACGAATCACAGTAGAACATGAGAATTCTGCTGTATGCAAGACGCTGGATTATGATGACTGTTCTGTCTCAGGTGATGTGATTTCAACCCACCAATGACCCTCCTGCAGTAGATACACAAGCCCCTTTGGTTCCACTATAGAGAAGCACAAGACAGAAGCAACCACTCCCTAGTTGTCACGTGTGACCCAACCTTGTTTAATTTTCCAAATACATCACTTGCCTTGCTGATCCGAAAGCAGATCTCATCATCAAGGGTACCAGTCATGTTTAGCATGCTACCCAGGTATACAAATTTATTTACAACTTTTAACTTCTGCCCATAGACATAGATAGCCAGTTCATAGTATGATTCACCTGGTGCCGGTTGATACATAAGAACAGTCTTTTTCAAACTAATTGTAAGTCCCAATGAACTGCAAGCAGCTTCAAAGGCATCCATGAGGTGTTGCATATCAGTCCGTGTATGAGCAACAAGATCACAATCATCTGCATAGAGCAAGTCACGAACAGCATTGGTAAATACCTTGGTGTGTGCACTAAGACATCTGATGTTGAAAAGCTTCCCAGTAGTTCTATACCGAATATACACACCATCAGAACAATCCTTGAATGCCATTCTAAACACCATGGCAAAATACAAAGCAAAGAGTGTGGGTGCTGTAATATCCCCTTGTTTAACACCGTTTTCCACTGAAATAGGATCAGCCAGTTTCCCTCCAATGTTGACCACAGCTTTCATATCATCATGAAAGAGCTTTAGAATAGATATAAACTTGTCAAGCTTTTTAAGAATCTCCCAAAGAGCTTTCCTATTTACGGTATCAAATGCCTTTGTTAAATCAATGAACACTTGATATAATCCCATGCGCTGTTCTACACATTTCTCTTGTAATTGCCTGGCTGTAAAGATCATATCTACCGTCCCGCGACCACTTCTAAAACCACACTGTAACTCAGGTAAAACATCATTAACAATGTGTTCCAGCATTCTATCAAGCATGATTCGGCATAGCACCTTGCCAACAACTGAAAGCAATGAGATGCCCCGATAATTTCCACAATCATCTTTTGCACCTTTTCCCTTGGTATAGCACCACTATTAATGCATTCTGCCGATCCTGTGGAACATATTCATCATGCCAGGCAGTCTGCAACAAGTTCGTCAAGCGCTGCATCATATTGCAGCCTGCACACTTGATGATCTCTACATATAGCTGATCCATACCAGGTGACTTTCCAGAGTTCAGTTTATAGGCAGCTGCTTTAACCTCTGAGATCTCCTTGACCGGGTTGCAGGGGATAGACTGAATGAACTCCTGTTCATCCTCAGAAGGCCTATTGAGAAGCTCATCAAAATGCTCTCTCCATCTATGAAGAATATTGGAAGGATCTTGAAGAAGTTCCTGACCATCCTTTGAGCACAGTGGGGTGATAGATGAGCTTGATGGTCCATACACCGCACGCAGTAAAGTGTGTTGATTATGAGTTATTTCCCTTGGACTGATTCGGTTGTGGGAAATCTTTTGGAAAATACAGTGAGAAGGACAGTTGGAACGAGACTTATGACGGTCGTACAGGACTATAGTGACTCCCATAAGATAGCCTATAGACATTGGTAGCAAAATTGAGACCCAGTTGTGGGATAATTTATATTGTTTTGTGTTTTACACATTGCCACCATTACTACATCTCGAATCAACAGGCTTTAAAATCGCTACCAATTTTGCAAAACAAGGATTTCTATGGAGAATAGAAGCATGACTTAACAGTATGGCAAATGTATACAGACTTGCCTAGAAATAAACAGGGCCCAACAGTTTTTCTCACTTTAACTGGATGAGCTAGAGATTGTGTTAGAGACCTACAACCTGAGGAAATTGGTCATGAAAACGGGGTGCAGAAAATAACAGACAAACTGGATACACTATTTTTAAAGGACAAAAATATTCGTGTTTATTTGGCGTTTAAGGAATTTTATAATTACAGGCGTCCTTCCGAAGTAAGTATGATCGACTTTTTGATCAAATTTGAATACTTATACCACAAACTGAGTAGTTATAAGCTTCAATTGCCGGAAGGCATATGCGCCTTTTTTCTGTTAACGGCTGCAAATATGTCGGACGAGAACGAGCGACTGGCTCATGCTACATGTGTGTCTATGACATATGAAAATATGAAATGCACAATTAAAAAGATTTTTTCAGATCCTGCCGCAACTAATAGCCTGATGGGAGAACCAGGTGTTAAAAATGAACCAGTTTTTGTAACAGAGAATGATAATACATTTCTAACAAGAGTAAATTAGTAAATTATAGAGGGTGTCGTAAAAATTCCAGCTGAAATTATGAAGTCAATATTGGTTACAATCCAATCGGCAAAAATCGACAAATTATGAAATGCTTTAATTGCAACTCTACAAAACACTTTATAAAAGACTGCAGACAACGTCAAGAAAATAAAAATAAAATACAAGAGATTTACATAACATTATTTAACACAGAACTCCATGCTACCGGGTTGGTTAGAGAGACTTTTGGAATGGGCATATTGGATAGTGCCTGTACGAAAACTGTCACCGGTAAAACATGGCTGGACGTTTTTATTGAAGCTTTGTCTAATCAAGACAAATACTTAGTTGAATATTTTTCTACTGAGACAATATTTAAGTTTGGAGATGGAGCTAAAGTTACTGCAACTAAGAAAGTAAAATTTCCAGCACTGATTGGCAGAAAAAAGGTTATGATTGAATCCTGTATAGTAAATAATGAAATTCCATTGCTATTGAGTAAAACCTCTATGAAGAAAGCTGGAATTATTTTAAATTTTGTGAATGATACAGCAAGGGTTCTAGGTGATACGATAAATTTGGTTTGCACCTCATCAGGCCACAACTGTATTCCACTTACAAATTTATTATTTGATGGGCGAGGTGAATTGAGAGTGTCTGTGGTGTTACACACTACTTCTGTAAAAACCTTAACACAGGAAGAGAAGAGAAAAAAGCAATGAAGCTACACAGACAATTTTCAAATGCCTCAAAAGAAAAGTTATGTAAACTTGTGAGGGGGAGCAAGGATTTTTGTGACGCTGAATTCCTTAAAATAATTGAAGAATGCTGCGATTCATGTGAAGTGTGCATGAAATATAAACGTATACCTTTACATCCAGTTGTAGCAATGCCCATGGCTGATAAATTTAACCAAGTTGTGTGTATGGACTTAAAGGAATATATTCACAATAAAACTTGGATTTTGCATATGATTGATTCCGCCAGAAGATATTCTGCAGCCTGTTTAGTATTTTCTAAACAACAAGATGAAATTGTGCAAAATATTTATCAAAAATGGGTGTCCTATTTTGGTGCCCCAAGAAAGTTTTTAAGTGAAAACGGAGGCGAATTCTCAAATGAAAAATACAGGGAAATGAATGATAAACTGAATATAGAAACTGTGACAACAGCAGGCAAGTCACCATTTAGCAACGGGATTGTGGAACACCATACTCAGATATTGACAGAGGCATTTTACAAATCTATGGCAGATGTGAAATGTGATCCAAAAATTGCACTCGCATGGGCAGTAAGTGCCAAGAACACCTTACAAAATAATGGCAGTTTTAGTCCAAACCAATTAGTATTTGGAGTTAACCCTAACCTTCCATCAATTTTAGAAGATAAAATTCCAGCTCTGGAGAGTTCATCTAGTGATATTATACATCAGAACATGGAAGCCTTACAAAGTTCTAGACAAAATTCTATCGCAGCAGAATCAAGTGAAAGGATCAGGAGAGCACTCATGTTTTTGCCGTTTTAGGCTACAGCCAGCCTTAGTACACATAAAGGACAATACATGTATTGTATATCAAGCAATGCCTGTGCCTGAAGCTTTTTTAAGTGAGGAAAGGCTTTGCACAGAACCAATCCCACTCTCTAAGTGACTGCCACATTGAACCAAAAAGAAGAACAAGTTAACATTATTGGTTGCAGCAGCAGCAGCCGCCGCAGGTTAAATTTTTTTGACAAGGCTGAGGAATAGGTATTTCTACATCCTTGCATATGTTATTTGCTAGATGGCCGTTGAGCAAAAGGCTTCATCCGCCCTTTGACAGGTTTTGTTTTTCATCCTGCTGGATATCTAGCCATCCTCCTCACTAGATAAGCTTGGTGGGGTAACTGGTTTAGTCGCCGATAACCCAACTATCAGACAGGTAGTACTGGGTTACATAGTACCAGTAGCGCCTTATGCGACCTAACTAAATACATACATACATACTCATCAGATTACCTGAACTTTTCAGCCACCATATTCCCTGGACATTTCCAAAAGAATACATAGTCTTTTTCAACGTCTTTCCACTTTGATTTGTTCAATTCAAAATAGATTTCACTATTACCGTTGATAGAATATTTTCTTTCTTAAAAGTACCGAAAATCAACGTCTTTCCACTTTGATTTATCCAATTCAAAATAGATTTCGTTATTACCGTTGATAGAATATTTTCTTTGTTAAAAGTTCCAAAAATCTCTCTCTCTCTCTCTCATATATATATATATATATATATATATATATATATATATATATATAATGGAATGGAGAATGAATATGAAAAGTTTTAACATATAAAGGTGCTCAATGCTAAAATAGCAATGACGAGCAGATTTAAAATCATAAATAAAATATTATGGTATTAATTTTCCATAACTATAGTTTCATGCTTATTATGCTATCTTCAGACGGTTAAATGTTGAAAAAGTAGCTTGTTTAGCATTTATATAACGTGAAGCGTGCTCACACGATAGAATATTATTATGTAAGACTTATAATTAAAAACATAAACATGCTTAGGTCTTAATGCACATGGAATAATAGGTTATTCCTGTGTATACCATTACTATAATAAATTTGCTCTACTTATGTATTGAGCACTTTATATTATATTATAATGAGAATGTTAGTAATACATAGATAAACAATTATTGCAGTTCTGAAAACTTATGTTAGTGAAAGATTATGTGGGTTTCATATCATTATAAAAAATCTCATTTTCTCTTTCTCATTGAGTTCTAAGTATTTGAAAAATGAGAAATTAATGCTTGAGTTGTCATTTTTTCAGATTTATAAACTTGTCGAATCATCATTATTATATTAATTTGTATTTGCTACAATAACTACTAATGATGCTACAACAATAAATATAGTCAATGTGTAGCTGAGAATGTGATTACTTAGTGACTTTTTGTATAGTGTAACGCTCTCAAGTGGGATTGGTCAAGCAGACCTTTATAATCAGCATCATCTATATATTACTAAAATTCCATTAGGTTTGCATGTGTATATCTATATTATATATATGTATGTATGCCTTTACAATCAGAATCCAACAGGTTTAAAATTCATCTAATCACCTCTGAAAGTTTTTGACAAAGAGAAATGGAAGTTATTGAAACTGATGAATTCAACCAGAAACCAACCAATTTAATCTATTTCAAAGAATATATAATTAATGATTTTTTTTTTAATCAAACAAAGTTTATAGTAGAGAGTCATGGACAGTTAACAAAGAATAGGTAAGTATACCAAACATTTGGAAGGATGACTATATATAATAATGGCTCTGATTGTGGGATGAGTTTTCAGTTTAAAATATGACTAGGGTTCATCTTTTCAGTATTGACATTCATATAGTGAAGAGGAGTTTTCCAAAGGCTGTTTTGGAGGTTCTCTTCATCTTCATTTGATATTCATGAATCAATGCCAACATGCTACTTTTGTGACTTATGAAAACAGTTGTTTGGGTAAACATGATGAGGCATTGAGCAACTTATGAAATTGTAAAGGTTACCTGAGTTTAATAGCTTCAGTAAACAAAGAGGAGATGCTGTTGTAGATGATGATAGTGATGGACAGGCAAGAATGAAACATGCAATAGCAAATAGGAAATATGGCTAATATCCAAGAAGACAACAGTAAAAAATATATAAAAATAGTTGTTCAGACAGATTCATGTTACTGATATAGGTGAATGTGTAGACCAAGAAACCATTTATAAACAATAATTTATATTTCAATCAAGCTTAGATCCATACTATTTATATATGTAGTAGAATAGTACCCATAAAAAATGATTAGATTATTTACATATAAACTTATGTCTTGGATCAAAGTATATTTGTGCTCTATCTAGGATCAGTGTAGTATATGTGCTTTGCCTCTGATCAAAGTGTCACTCCTTAGTCTTCTGCCTAGAATCAATGTAGTATTTGTGCACTCAGCTTCGGATCAAAATGTCACTTCCCTGGTCTCTGGCTAGGATCAATGTAGCATCCTTATGCTCTGCTTAGGATCAGCGTAGCATTCATGTGCTCTGCCTAGAATTAGTGAAACATCTGTGTGCTCTTCATTAGTGAAACATCTGTGTGCTCTGCCTAGAATTAGTGAAACATCTGTGTGCTCTGCCTAGAATTAGTGAAACATCTGTGTGCTCTGCTAGAATTAGTGAAACATCTGTGTGTGTGCTCTGCCTAGAATTAGTGAAACATCTGTGTGCTCTGCCTAGAATTAGTGAAACATCTGTGTGCTGCCTAGGATCAGTGTAGCATCTGTGCCCATTACCTGGGATCAAAGAATCAGTTTAGTATCTGTGCATTCTCTAGGATCATTGACTGTGTATTCTGCCTAACTTTGTATTTCAAAGTTAATTTTATCCTATTGTTCAAACAGAAGAATGCTGACATAGTGGATATGCTGCTTACCACTAAGGGCAGATATTCAAATCAGGGCAAGATTAATTTATTAACTTTTTATATTTGTTAGCATGACAGATATTAGACATAGAGAAAATGTCACTGTCCATTATTATATATGATGATTATATATTATCATATATGATGATTATATATTATCATATATGATTCATAGTTACTGCAAACAAATTCATGCTATAAATGCATCAAAGATTACAGAGAGAGAAACAGATATAAGCTCTCAGAATTGAACATATTCTTTTTTGTTTAGAGAAGCCTGGTGAAATGAACTGTTCTATTGCTTTGGCAGATCAAATCTAATCTTTAAACCTACCCTTCATTTTTCTCTGATTTAGGATTCACTTATATATTTGTTTGCTTTAACATAGATGTTACAGAAAGAGAAAAAAAAAGAGAAAAAGACTCACTATTTATTAATGATAGATTGATATAGATAATGATTTACAGTTTTATAAATACAACACAAAACAAGGAATATTATGTAAAAAGAAGAATAGATTATAGCAACAAGTTATTTCAAAGCCAGTAAAAGACTGATTTAATTCAGCAGGGGTTATCCAGATCTAAAATGCCATGTAAAGGATTAATGAGGGTATTATATAAGTGTATATTAGAATGGAATAATTCATGATTATACTGTAGATTTTTGAAGTTTGTAATTAAATATTCCAGTTTCACTTTCTACCGCCACTTCTTGCCCTTCTGAGGCCTGAAGTGCAAATTGGTCCAAAGTCCAGAAGTTGCTCTTCCTATGATGCTTGAAGGGATAAGGTCAAAAGAACAAAAAAAAAAATAGAGTTTAACAATTTCTTGAAAGGACATAGATATTACCATAGCAAACTAGAGCTAAAATATGAAACCGGTAATGGATGGACATTTGTGACAGCATCTGCTTGGAAAAACTCTGCCAAAGGCGGTGTAGGAATGCTTCTCAGTTCTCATGCTTTAAAATCAGCCAAATAGCTAAAAAGCACAGCTAGATTATATATTTATAAACAAGAAGTGGATAAACAGTGGTATGAACTGTGAGTCACTAAAATCTTTTGAAGGAATATGCAATGATAATAGAATCATCTCAGTAAAGTTATGCCTGAGTCTAAATAGAAATAAGAAGCAAACCAGTAAATCTACAATGTGACTGGTCCTTACTTGCCAACATTTATACATACAATTACTATTTGGTAACAGTAAGAAACAAGTTTAATACTCTTCAGGAGATCAGAAAGACATACTCCAAATGATGAAAAGCATACCAATCAGAGAGCCAAAGATACAGTCCCCTGAGAAAAAAAGGCAGTTAGAGAAAAAACTGAGATAATATAAAAAAGCATCCCTACATATTAAATGCAACATACACCAATGTGCAGAATCTTAAGAAAACCTAGATAGAACTAAAACATACAAAAAAAAAAAAAAGCTAGAATACATCCAAGGCCAAATAAATAAAATCAGAAATTCGGTAGAAGATAAACAATCACAATTAGCATGTCAGACAGTAAATGAAGTTAATGGTATGAAAAGCACCTTGAGATCAAAGCTAAAAGCTGCCAGTCACAAAGATAGACTTCTGAAGTGGAAAGAACATTTTAAGAATCTTCTTGGAAACTCTCCTAAAATCTCAGATGAGAATACTCAAAAAATCATTAATAGCCAACTTGATAGGACACTTTACAGAGAATGAGCTCGACAAAGTTCAAAAAACAATCAAAAGTAGAAATGGTGCAGGCTTCAACAAAATACCTCCTGAAGTATGGAAAACAAGGAAATTTCTTCAATTATGCAATGCAGATATAAACAGAAGGCTGCATCTTTCCATTCCCGAAGAAAGGAGACCTTGGAATCACTAGGAACTACAGAAGTATAACTATTACTGCCATAGCTGCTAAAGTTTATAATGCCCTACTGCTCAATCACATTTAACCTGAAGTAAAAGAAATTCTTAGGAAATATCAAAATAGGCTTTGTAGAAATTGATCCACAACTTTTTAGATTCTGACTATACATCAAATCATAGGAGTTTGAGCAAAAACTCTCAATGCAACACTTTTGTTTGTAGATTTCTCAAAGGCATTGGACTCCATACACAGAGGAAAGATGAAGCAAATACTACTAGCATATGATCTCCCCAAAGAAACTGTTACCATTATAATGATGCTCTACGAAGACACAAGACCAATGGTTTGTTCATCTGATAGTAACAGATTACTTTGACATTGTCACTGGAGTTCTAAAATGAGATATATTAGCACCATTTTTATTTCAAATATGCCTATACTATGAATATCATTAGATCTAATGAAAAAAAAGGCTTCATGCAAAAAAAAAAAAAAAAAAAAAAAAAAAAAAAAAAAAAAGGCAATAAGCAGGTGATATCCTGATGAAACTATTACATATGCAGACTACACAGATGATCTAGTGCTTCTTACAAATACACCTGCACAAGCCAAACCACTGCTGCATAGCATAGAGAAGGCAAAACGAGATATTGGTGTCAATGTGAATTCAAATAAAATGGAGTTCATGTGTTTTATAGAAGATGGATACCTCTCTACACTGGATGGTAAACCTCTGGAATTAGTAGACCAGTAATATATGCATAGGAAAGACATGAACTGCTATAGACAGATTAACAATCATATAGAAATCTAATCTCTCTGATAAGATAAAGGAGAATTATTCCAATCTGTAGCCACACCAGTGCTACTGTATGGCTGCACCACTCGAACTCTAACAAAACATGTAGAGAAAAAGACAAATGGGAACTACATAAGGATGCTTCATGCTGTTTTGACCAAATCCTTGAAGCACCTGTACAGCCACTTACCTCCTATCACACAAACTATCCAAGTAAGATGAATGATATGCTGAACCCTGTTGGAGTGACATTCTCTTGTGGACACCTACATATAGACATACAAATGTAGGCCGACAACCAAAAACCTACATCAATCTGCTCTATCTGGATGCCATGCAGAAGACCTGTCAGGAGCAATGGGAATGGGTGGTGAAGGAGAGTCATGGGAATCCATGCTGTCAGCACAGCCTGATGAAAATGATGTTGATACATGTAAAAATCTAGTAAAATGGATATTCAGTTTGTGCTGTATTGGATATAACTAAAAGCATTCATTAAAATTTAAAACCCAGTCAAACCTTTTTTCCTTTATACTTGCTGAACTCACTACCCCACTACATTTAGTGAAGTGTAAGAGAGAGACAAGCTAACCCCTGGCTCAAAACCCTAAACTCTCTCAAAAATTTGTATTGCAAATCAACTCTTTGTTTAAAGTAAAATGCCAACAAGGAAACAAATCCAGATTTTGCTAAGTTGGTTATTATCTATAATTAATGAATCCATATATATGAAGTCTGAAAGATTTGGACACAAAAAATGCACTTTCTGACTCAATAGGTACAAATTAATTATATAGACAATAATGTCAATAATTTAACAAAATTTTAAAAAGAGAAAAGTAATCATTAATGAAAATCTGATCCTAATTGCTTCCTGTTACTCATGAAAATGCAAGCTATCAGAAGCAACTACATCTTCTATACTACAAAGATCTAATTTTTGTATGTATGTTACTAAAATACAGCAAAAATGGGACATATATATACGTGACTGAGAATGAGAAAGGAAAAAGAGCAAGACATTGTCTTGCCTGCCGGGATCGAACTCGCGTCCTCCCGCATGCAAAACCAAATGCGATTTGGGAACTGGACAGACACAAGGTTCGACTGATGTGCCCGGATGTTTGGGTATATATGTCCATAAATAACAAGTAGATCAGCAGAAGCAGTCGACGGCGAAGTGCTTTGCGAACGACCCAGTAAAGAAATGGATTTTAGTCCAACAGAAACAAAACTAAATAGGAAATGTGATTTTGAACTGTTAAAGATTATTTCGACTACGACAATGGATTTTCCAGCTGCTAGACGAAGACGAAGAATGTGTTGACCAAAAGAAAGTCTGGCTTGTGAGAAGATGGTGAACTCACTTCTTTTTGGTCCCCCCTCAGCAGGAACTTCTTGACTCGAATATCTATTTCCCCCCATATATTTTTCCCCCTTCTATAAGCTATTTCGGCTTTGGATAATATTCGCTTGACCAGAGAGATAATAGGCTTGAGATGTCCGTCACAACCCAAGAGAACCTATGTTTGAATCTTTTAGGGATATCCGCCTTGAACCTACAAGAGATATTCGTCTTGAATCTCAGTGAATCAAGAGATATACGTGAATCTCGTGACATTCACGAATCTCGTGATATAGGCGGTGAATCTAGAAACATTTGTTTGGAATCCAGTGATACTCGTGGAGAGTCTAGAGACATTCGTACTGAATCTCGGGATATCCGAGAACCTAGAGATATCCATAATAAACCAGGAGAGTCTCGACTTGTGTCTTCAAGAGATATTCACTTTGGATAATGGCAAACAAGTCTAAGGTGCTCCCTGTTAGACGTTTGTGAGCAGAAATGGGCGAGATATCATCACCAATCTCCCCACTGGCAATTTAAAAGTCGAAAGTGAATCAACATTCCGTCGTACATGGAAGGTTGGCCATTTATTTTGGAGGTGGACACGGTGACTTTTCAAAGAATGTTAGAGCTGAATCAAGAGACCAGCATGCACGAAGATTGTTATGATGGAAGTGGTAGCAGCAAATATTCAAACGAGACCTTCGGAGACTGGAGGGCATTTTTGCGATTGGGCCGGAGACCGGAGGGCATTTTTGCGATTGGGCGGGAGACCGGAGGGCATTTTTACGATTGGGCCGGAGACCGGAGGGCAATTGTGCGATTGGGCCGGAGATCGGACGGATTTTTGCGATGTGATGAAGAAGCAACAGTTCTCCTACTTCAAGGGAGCGGGAGAACAAAAAGGCCACCCCCACCCTGCACGTTTTGTGATGAGGACATCAGAGGGGAGTGTAACTGAGAACGAGAAAGGAAAAAGAGCAAGACATTGTCTTGCCTGCCGGGATCAAACTCGCGTCCTCCCACATGCAAAAACAAATGCGATTTGAGCACTGGACGGACACGAGGTTCGACTGATGTGCCCAGATGTTTGGGTAAATATGTCCATAATTAACAAGTAGGTCAGCAGCAGAAGCAGAAGCAGTCGACAACGATGACAAAGCGCTTTGCGAACGACCCAATAAAGAAATGGATTTTAGTCCAACAGAAACAAAACTAAATAGGAAATGCGATTTTGAACTGTTAAAGATTATTTCGACTATGACGATGGATTTTCCAGCTGCTAGATGAAGACAAAGAATGTGTTGACCAAAAGAAAGTCTGGCTTGTGAGAAGATGGTGAACTCGCTTCTTTTTGGTCCCCCCTCAGCAGGAACTTCTTGATTCGAATATCTATTTCCCCCCCCATATATTTTCCCCCTTCTATATATATATATATATATACATATATATATATATATATATTTTAAATACAAGAGTATATATATTTTTTTTTTTAATATATATATATATAAGGACATGATTTCCAATTTTCAACTTAATAATAGTAGCAGCGCATCTGCTTGACCTCTCAGTTTTCATCCGGAGAGTGTGTCTCTCAATCACGAAGGCGATGGTCAGGCAATTTCCAATCAATGACATGCTATGCCATGTGAAGAATCTTAGCCCACAGCAAGGTGTGTCAACGATTACAAAGATCTGATTGTTGGTTGGTTGGTTGGGTTTTTACAGCATATCAACCCATTGGGTCATTTTATGCTGAAGAAATTTTTAAACTCATTTTTTTCTATTTAGCCAATAGATGGAACCCTAACAGATACCACTTTAGGTCTGACTGAGTGGAGCAATGGTGATGAAAGGGATCTCCATATTTCCCAAGCTTCAGAACTGGAACTTCACCATCAGATAGAGTTCAACGTCATACCCAGGTCAATAAGACCCTCAGCCACTGCCTTCTAGCCCATATATGATAAAAAGGGTCATGACTTGCCATGAGGACAATAGAGTTGGGACAATCATATAAGTGCTAGGGCTTGACAGGACCAGCCAATTGATCAGAGGGGGCCTCTCGGACTGACAATCTAGCCTAAGTAAGGGCCTAAATCAGGTGTTTCATGTCATGGACTGCTCACTCACAGCATTCCATCCTTAAGTATCACAGATCACCACTCACAGCCAACAGATGACTACACCCTACACCCTAGCAGAATGCAGTTGGTGTATTCTAAAGTCCCACATGATACAGTCAGATGATTTACTTCCTGCATCAGAAGGTACAGTGTCGGACAATGATGAAGGTGGTGATGACACCAGGAACAATATGGACCCACAAGACAAGGACCCGGAACTATTACCACCAGAAGAATCCCCTCCCCCCACTACAAAGGAGTGCTCGTCGAAGGCAGTCGCTACCTCAATGTGTGTGATCATGAGATCAGGGGGAGTGTAGTGAATGAGATGACTTACCTCCTACAATTCACATCTGCTTGGCCTGTCAGGTTTCTGAATAAGAGCATGGTTGTCATTGATGGGTCAATTTATGGAGTATAGTCTCATTGTATCTCATTCGTGGCATGATTATAGCATTGCCTATGCAAATCACATCCAGCGCAAAACTAGATATAAGCCATTCCTTTTGAACATTGGGACAGTTGCAACTTCACTAAAAAGGGAGTGTCATTGTGATTTGCATTGTTTGAAGAAAGTCTGAGAGATGGGAGCCAAAAGACCTTGAGGAAGGAGACAACAACCTAAAGGAAGACCAGGACCGAAGATGATTTAGGAATTTCTTTCACTTTCATTCATTCATTTGCAATTATAATATAAATTCTATAAATAGGATGTGATTTAACATGGCTGCAAAAGGTGATCTTTAAGCAAGTAATGAATAAAATCAAATTCATTTTATTTGGGGAAATAGCAACTATGTGGTGCTGATAAGTTCTTGGTTCAACCAAAAAGAAAATGACGTAGAACCATAAAATGTATATACACATTCATCCAGGAAAGCAACACAGAAGAAATAAAAAATAAAAAATATTTTTTTAAACCATTTCCTTCTTGGTTGGTCTAAGAACTTTTCAGCATGCCCTTGTAAAAGATTTTTGTTTAATTCTATAATAACATGGAATGGAAAATATGTGATTTGGCTAGATACAAAGAATATTGCCAAGAAAGAGTGAAGAAAGATCTTCAATTCTGACAGTGTCTGCTCTGTTCTCTGTCAGCATCGATACACTTTCCTCTTTTCCTAGCAAGAGGTATTCTTTTTTTTATGCAGGAAACAACTTTTAGTCATGTTCTGAAAGCAGTCGTTACCCTAAGCTGCTTAAATTTCTAAAATCCCAAGCTTTCTGCTACTATCACTTAGACTCACACAACTGAGAGAGTCCATCTCATTGATCAGATACAAATGTATCACTTTTGAAGATGCCAGCTATTAAGATTTTAGTCAGAATGATAACAAAATCCAAGGATAGAAAAGACTGATGCTTTCTCAGGTTAAAAAATATATAATAATAATAATAATAATAATAATAATAATAATAATAAAAAAATACCTGTATTAAAAAAATGGCTGCAGGTAAATGTTTTTTCCTCTGAAGGACTTATAAATATTTTTCTTGAAATGACTCACTAGAAAATCCAATATTTTTCTGAGGAAAAAAAAGATAAAGTATCTATATTATAATGATCAGATTTTTGTATGTCGCTGTAACACTGTATTTCCCAAAGTGGCTTCTGCAGAACCGCAAGATTCCATGAAGAAAATTTGGGAATTTTGTGAAGTAAAGTGTCTTTTGATAAAGTTTGTTAAAAGATAATAGATAAAAAATGATAGACCTTATTTTCAAAATAATATCTACTTGCCTAATAATAAACAAAAGTAACCTTAATTCATTCAATTTTGAATGAATTAGGTTTGTCTGCAATGGAAATTCTACCCAAAGTTAGTATTAATCTACTTTTGGTAGTTTTTTCACAATGATTATAATGTATAAATAAAAACAGAATTGCTTTTTTTATTTTAAGGTTTCATTTTTTTTATAATATTTTTTTTTTATTCAAATAATCTTTTATTCATTTGATGACATGATTGGTTTGGTTTGGTTTGGTTATTTAATGACACATCAAATCCTTATGGGTTATTTAATGCCAAAATTTCATTCATTTGTAGATGTTTGTTTGTAATCATAACTATACATGGTGCAGTGGGTAAATTGTTATCTAAATTATGTAAAAATAAAAAATAATACAGACATCTCACTTTATCAGGTATTTATTCAAAAAATTTCCATTGGCTTCGACCACAGCCTTCAGTCAACTTCAGAATTTCCTGCAAACTTTTATAACAGACTTGTTTAAATTGGTAAATGTCGTCATTCATCTTTGGTGTTGCAGACTTTTGTTGGTCTCTTTCAACCACACCCCAAACATAATATTCAGAGCTCTGATCATTCTGATAAGGAAAGAACTCCCAAATCACCATTGTACTCATCAAACTTTTTTCGAATTCTCTGCATGTCCTCAGATTGACACCCAAACACTCTGAAATCTTTGTATTGTTGTAGCTTCATGCCCATCAATTGTGGCAGTGTTACCATTTGCTGTGCAAATCCTAATGGTGCTGCTTCTGCAGCAGGCCAGTGTAGCTCTGTTTAATGTGGTTACTGCCATGCCCTGCTTTGACCAAGCTCGACACAGCTTTGCACCCAAAATAAAATGTGAGCACCCAGAATTTAGGAGAACCAAGCATGGTGTGCTGTCAATGTAGACAGTAATGATAGGTAGTACCAAGTTCACACACAGCCTTGTGAAGCGATTGAGACCATTGCACTTGTAAAATGTAAATAGACAGGCCCACGTCAAGGGACAATTGAGTAATCTGGACAGGCTGCACTGCAGCAACAACTGGTTCCCTCTCTGCAGTTTCCTCTTTCATAAGTGTCCAAGCTCAGGCCAACAGCTCCACAAGAGAAATATCATCCGCCCTGGAGGAGGACCATAAGAGCCTCTTCATGAGGCCAGGAATCTCCTGCAAGAACACACACGCCATTCCACTGTCTGATTTCCTCCACAAAGGACCAACAGCTTCAGCAAACCCACCAAATATACATCTACAGTTTCACCCTGACACAACACACATGCCTTAAATTTCTCATACACCATGAATCTATCGGTGGCAAAGACTATGATTAGTGCTTCCTTAATTCAGACCACATCCAATTTCTCATCCTTGGTCAGTTGTTAGTAAACCACAAATACTCCCCCCAATTAGGTGAAGAGGGAGAACATGATCAAGCTGTTTCCTTTCCGATAGGTTGCCCACCAATTCTAGTTTTTCAATACATTCCACTACAGCTCCAGTCCTGTCAATCTTGGAAATAATTTTAAGGTCAACCAGCCATCCATATCTACTAAAATAGCTTGTTAAAGTCTCCTGCTACCTCCAAATTTGTTCTGCCAACTGTTACTGCATACCTCATTTTTAAAGCAGGCTGTTGTACTCTATCTGGGGTCCTCAATTCTCACTCTCCCAACATCCTGGCCCTTCACACCACATGCAGGTCAATCTATCCACAAAAGCTCGACAGCAAAAGCATACATCGTGGATCTTTTGCAAATGGCAGCTCTGGATGCCATACACTGAACACACTGAATCAGGGGAGTGCAAATGTCTATCATCAAATTTATGCAGTTAATAATCTAATAAATTGTATTTTGGCATAATGTTCTGTTAGTTTTAACTGTAGGCAGTTAATATAGAAACTTTATTCATGTTGCAAGCTTTATTTTGAAGTAAGTTTTGTAAGGCATCAATGAAGCCTTGTAAAAAGAGGCACTTGACACAACACGGATTTTGCCAAGTTAGGAATGCTTAGGGATGTGTTGTCATGGCAATATGACTGTTGGGATGTGTCTGTAGCTGACATGGCAAATATTTATGGAGGCTGGACTGTTGTGATCTTCATGTGACAGGTGGGAATACTGCCATTGAATTCAATATCATTCCTCTAAGAGGGGGGCTATTTAGCAAAAAGAACCTTAACAAGTTGAGCCATAGGTGAAGGAGCTGAAAATTTGTTGGCATTCTTCTGCTGGCATAATCCCATAGAAAATATGTATGTGTGCATGTGTGCGAAAATGCTTGTAAAATCTGCCAAAGATTCATAGGAGAAATTGCAATTTAATATTCTTTATTAACACATTTTAACATGTGTTATAGTTCTCAGTCTAAAGTAGTGTAGCTTTACTTTAATGATCTTGGCAAAAGTATAAAATAATATCAACTATATTTGAGATTTTAAAAGTTACATAAATACCTGGTAAAGAATGGAGCTATCTAATATATTTAATAAGAAAAAAAACAAACAAAGTTAATCATACTGTGCCATAAAAAGATAGTCATTGGAATGCTTAGGTGTTCATTCAAGTATTTTTCTGTGTTACATTATATAAGCCAAAATGTTGATGCAATCAGCAACAGTCACTTGTTCCTTTAAGGATGAGTAAATCCCAGATAGCTTTCAAGTGTTTCATTGCAGAATGTTTGAGCCTATGTTGTAATACAGGTTTACAAATATTGGTTTAGTATAAACAAGTATAAATTCTTTTGTAAGCTAGGCTAATCAAGTACATACTAAGGTTGTATCTATTTGTACAGATGTTTCCAAGACATGATTTGCGTTGATAAGTCTACTTTTAGCAAATGAATTATCATTCCCATGTAGATTACTATGTAGATGAATGACCGATACAATTAGCATTCCCAGTTGATTTTTTTATTTGAGGTTATTGTTGTTTAATCACATTAGTTATATAGGAGCTGTGTAAATGGAGTTCAGAACCGTTTGAATTATGTAAATATCCCCAGTGGTTCAAAAGTTATGAGAATTTAAAGCCCCGAAATTGGGGGTACAAAGGTGGACAGGATTTTGTTTCAAAAATATGTCAAATCACGGACCATTAAAAAAAAAAAAAAAAAAAAAAAAAAGAAATTCAGTGATTTCTTCACCGTTTCTTTATTTTTGGAGCAATTTTGATAGAATTTGGTATTCTTATGTAAAATTGTATGTTCTTTCTGATTATGCACTCAAATTGTATGTATCTCTATGCTTTAACCCATTATTTAGAGAATAAGAGATACAGATAGAAGCGATTTTGGTTTTTTTTTTTAATTTAACACCCAATTATTCAACATTTTAATTATAATATTGCATGTATATACATGTATAGTATTAATTCAAATAAATAACATCACTTTGAAGAAAAATAAAACATTAATTGCAAAAACAGACATAAAATGAGGGTTCAGTTTATTTTATGGTAGGAATTTACAAGGAAAAAGTTAAGGATTACTGACTTTAAAACATAGATAAAAAAAAGTTCAGAAAAAAAATAGTAATTTCGTTGTTGCGGAAATTTCCATAAAATTATCAAATTTTTTTACGTGTGAATCTTAAAATTCTCGTGCCAAAAATTAATGTTAAATAAATATTGAGTAAAACTTGCAAATCATACTCAAAATCCCATGATATTACGGCTAAATTCTCATCAAAATCCCATTTTATTACAGGGTGACACAGAAAAAAAAAAAACAGAACCCAAATTATTTATTTTCCCATTAAACTAACCCTAAACCCCCCTAGTTAAAATTAATAGTTTTATTACAAAATTTGTAGGTTCTGTTTTTCCTGTGTCATAATTTGTTTTGAAATGTACGATGCCCGATTGAAAAGTACATTGTACGTTTACGAATTTTGAACAGGTTGATTTTTCAAACATAAATATATGTATACACATATATAATATCTTATTATAATGGAGATTGTGTGTTTGTCTGTCTGAAGCCGAAACTAAATCACTACTCAAGTCACAATTCCCTTAGTTATTGACGTAACATTCACCATGAATTTATTTTAATTTAAACCTCAGTTATTGATAAAATTGTTATACCTTATTAATACTTTTGACTTTATCTACATTCTAATAACATGCAATTGTATTTATATATGCAACAAAATAGCCGGTTACAGTGTGAACAGGAAAGCTAATTTGCATATTGATATTAAAAGTTTAATTTTATTAAATATGCGCTTGGTATTATTGATTTCTAATTGTTTGTTTTTTTCTTAATGAATATGAGCAAAAAACTCGGGGATAAATCTTAAAAGAAATCCTTTAATATAAAGAAATAACAGTAATTTTATTCTTTACTTCCTAATTTAACTAAATAGTTAAATTAGGAAAATTCAGCAATAAAAGGAGGGAGTGATGAAAAATGATGGAAGACTTAGTTTCAAAGTTGTTCTATTCTTCGATTATACCCCCTCTGTTTCAAATCATTTTATTTGGATTTTTATTTAGTTTCAAAAGTATTTCAAATTTAACATATTTCATTACATTAAAATTCAAATACTTGCACCCGGAGGGTGCATATATTTGCTAGTTAATTTAAATATGTAACATCACTTTGAATTTAAAAATACATTTCTAAATGCACATGTTGAATTACATAAAAGAAATAGATTATCTATTTACATCTTTTCACACAAACCTGGTTAGTGTGTGCTTTTGTTCACATTTCTCGTAATTTCAAGTTTTTTTTCTCCAAAATTGAAACGGACGTAAAAAATAATTCAATTATTAAAAACACATAAAAGTTAAATATTTAGAAAGATTCTTATTTTATTTTCAACAGTATAAATATTTTAAAAATTGGACGAGAAATAAGTGATGAATTTAAACTTTATTGTGTGCATAAACAATGCGTACCAGGCCTGTCTCCTCGGCTAGGCATTGCCTAGCCGAGGAGACAGGCGTACATTGTACGCCTGTCATCAAATAAATTTGAGTTCTTTTCTTCAAAATACAAATAGTCTTGGAGTTTGCACTATTGTAATTTTACTTCCGCAGGTCCTAGAAAAAAAAAAAAAAGCTCCCTTTTGTACTTCCAGGTTTCTTCTAATTGAATGCAAAATTTCAAGAATATTGATAAAGATTAGCCACTTAGATTTTCCAAAGAAATGTAGAGTGTAAAATGTATTCTCAGAAAGAAATTCCTATCACGCATTTTCAGTTGTTTGAAGCAAAATACGTTTTTAACTCGCTGTAAAAAAATATCCAATTAATAAAAACACATACAAATTACATATTTAGAGAGATTGTTTTATTTTATTTTCAACCATATGAATATTTTTAAGATTGAACAATAAATATACAAGAAATTGTGATTTTAAATCAATAAGGTCCAATTTGTGACGTCAGTTGACAGGGTGTTTTTACAACCGAAAGGCACGTAAATTCAAGGTTTTTCTTCAAAATCAAAACTTTCGGATCAAATGCCAAAGCACTTAGCAATCTTTAAATTTCACAAATTTTATAGGAAAATAATTTTGAAAGTCTCTAATTTTACAGGAAAAGTGCGTCTTTTTTGCGTCTTTCATATTTTTTAAACAAATAACCTTCAACTTTGCCCTCTCATATTTTCGTTTCCACGGATCCTAGAAACATAAAAAAAAAACAAAAAAAACCTCCATTTGTACTTCCAGGTGTCTTCTATTTGAGTGCAAAATTTCAAGAATATTGATAATGATTACCTACTTTGATTTTGAAAAACAAAACAGTATGTAAAAATTATCCTTAAAAAAAAAAAACAAAAAAAAAAAAACGGTCATATTTTTGTTTTCAGCTGTTCAACCGAAAATACGGTTTTAACTCGCTGTAAAAATAATTCAATTGGTGAAAACCGATAAAAGTTACATATTTAGAAAGATTACTCTATTCTCTTTCCAACCATATAAATCTTTTTAAGATTGGTTAAGAAATACTCGAGAAATTGCAAATTGAACTGATTAAGGTCGCAAATTTGAAAATGTCAGCGTTTTTCAGCTAAATCATTGTTTCAATGATACATGGTGATCTAAAGAGAAGCTTTAAGGCAAGCAAATCTGGCTTCAAATAGTACCAGTAACTGAGAATACCTTGTGTATATAAATAATTACATATCCAGCTGATGGGAACAGACTATATTATTTGCCTGAAGTGATATGAATTTTATAAGTTTTATTTACTTGAGTTTATAAAGATTAAATAAACAATATAATAAGTATCATATAGGGTTAATTGTATTGTGATAAAGCAAATTTTTAGTATTAAAAATTAAGGAATCCTTGAAGTGACTGAACCTAGCAAATAGAAATAAGAGAAAATTGTAAAGTATGACCTATGCAGTTAATGTTGCATACTGTATTGAAGGAAAAATAGTAGGAAAGAAAACAGAGGCACTTGCATCCTTCTTCCCCACACACACTTTTCTGGGGAAGCAGGATGCAGGGGATGAGGTAGAATATCTATAACTCTTGGGTTTATAGCGTTAACAAATTTTACACTGCTGAAATCATTATGATCCTGTATAAGATTTCACACAATTGCTTCTTTATAGTGAGTTCAGTCAGAAAATCTTTGAAAAGTGTTGGTGCATTCAAATGTCCCATTACTAATCAAAGACATATTGTAGTTTCTGGTTCTTGTAATGTCTCCAGCTGAATGCACATCTTCGTAAATGTAATTTTTTTATGCTTAAAGACAGAAGCTAATGATGCAAGTAGGAAGCTGGCCAACCAAATTCACAACTATCACTTTTGCACCATGTATTGTGACCAAGGGATAAAAAAATAATGACATGAAAAACATATATTAACCAATTTTACTGGTAATAAATCTATGAGACTGGATATCTGATACCTTGGCATATAAAAGTAAAAATGGATATTGAGGCAGTGGCTTCAAACTGATTCAATATTCATAAAAAAATATTTCATTAATAAAATAAACTAATGCATGCAGAATAGCCAATACAGAAGCATATGAATAAAGGATGTGAGAATTTATTTAAAGCTGGTAAATGGCTCCAACATAAAAATAAAAGATTTAACTTACTGAAAATCTGCTCTATGGGCAGGATTTTAAATTTTGTAAATTAATCATAAATCTATACATCCCATATTTTATTAGTGATAAACTCAGACATGACACCAAACCAGGTTTTTTTTCTGTGGACTATTAAGTTAATAAATATTGCCAGTAGGTTAATGTTTATGATTCTCTGGTGAAGACTTAATGTTTTTGGTGACTGGGGCAAAGTCATGGGAAAAAAAGCATCATGGAAAAAGGCCCTAACTTTTGTTTCAGACTAAAAAAATGTCCAGATTGATGTTTATTTTATATGGCTTAACAAAAAGTTAAAGATTAAATTTAATTAACCATATTGACACAAAGTAAGTGTCCAGTTTAGCATTATAGTAGCTAAATTAAAAATCAAAGCATTTGCTAAAAACTTAATAGTTTTGGAATTTTCAAAACTTTATACAAAAAATATTAGTTATATTAGTTATTATTCTATTAGTGATACAGTGCTTTTATTTTTTGCTTATATTTTTTTAAGAAATCTCAGTCAACTTTGGTCTGTTGTGGTTTTGCGTCCAAAGGTCGGAAAAGAAAAATATTTGTACTTCCAGGTGTTTTCTAATTAAGTGTAAAATTTCAAGAATATTGATAAAGAGTAACCACTTCAATTTTGAAAAACAAAATAGCGTGTCAAATTTAGTCTTAAAAAACAAAAAAAAAATTTTTTTAATTAAAAAAGTCATATTTTATGTTTTCGGCTGTTTGGAGCAAAATACCATTTTAACTCTCTGTAAAAAATAATTTAATGGATAAAAACATAAAAATTACATACTTAGAAAGATTATTTTATTTTCTTTCCAACCATATAAATATTTTTTAAGATTGGACTGGAAATATGTGAGAAATTGCAATTGGAACCGATTAAGGTGAAAATTAGTCAATGTCCACCGATTTTACCAAACGAACTTGTAATGCTACATATACATTGTTAATATAATATCTATCTACAGATTAAATTTTGTTAAGTAATTCAAAAATTAATTCATTAAATTTTGTACACTATTGCTGTTTTTGATCTGATTAGGCAATTCATTTCAAAAATATATTACTCTATTCACAAAAAATCAAATTGGTTATTAGACTTAGTTTTTGATATCTGCCTTGAAAATAAGTTTCCAGTTTGAGAAGAAATATTAAAAAAGTGTCTACCATAATTAAAAATTCCATTTATTATTTTGAAAGTTTTAATTAGATCACCTCTCATTCTTCTTTCTAGTAAAGTAGTTAATTCAAATTTCTCTAATCTCTCTCTGTATATAATCTTTTATTCTTTTAATTAGTTTTGTCATTCTTTTTTGTATGTCCGCCAATCTGGAGCCCAGACCTGGATACAAAATACTAAAATGTATAAATACTTATTTTAAATACATTTTTGAATTTATATACATAATATTTTTGTTGCTTCTAAAATGAGTTGCAAGCAAGAACAGTTTAGGAACTATAGAACTAAATTTTACAGATCAGCAATTCAAGAAATTTATTAGAACAAAGATATGGAGAAAAAAAAACAATCAGCACAAAAAGAACTTAGTTTTTTCCAGTTCCATCACCAGGTTAGAAATTCTCTTTTATTTTATTAATTAGTCAAATTTGGACAGCTAAGAGTTTTAATGCTATACCTGAAAAATATCTGTTAATGAATATTCCCTACAACTGGAATGAAAACTTGTCAGTGTGGATAACGTTTAGAGTAAGGAAATTTAAAGTGTCAAATTGCAAATCCTAGAAATTAACAAATATCAGATAAGTTTTTTTTAAGAGATTTCTTTGACAATGTCTATAAACTTATCAACCAAAATAGCATTAAAAAGAATTTCCCCACTCACTCCAATGAAAGGAAGGTGCTGGTGGTCTAACAATTAAAAGCACAGAAAACCAAGTTTAAACTCCAGCTAATAAAGTTTGTATTCATTTTGCACTAATATCCTTTGAAAAGGCATGAACCTATCTCTTACTCTAGATATGGTAAAATAGCAAGGTAAACTGGGCTCTGTAGCCTTGTTTAGTAACTAGTCTAGAAAGATAATTCTGAATTCAAAAGCAGGCAAGCTAGTCACTATACCTCATAAAACATACTTACAACTGAAACTACAACAGCATTACTGACATATTGTGGTTGCTGTCTTATTAGGGAAGGTCGATTTTAGAACTAGGGTACAGCACTGATAGTAATATTTGGGGTTTGACATGATAAATAACGACACAAAATATTTTTTCCCAAATCATTACCAATTTTTGAGGAAACGAGTTTAAAGGCTGAAAATTAAGGCTTTGGAATGTGGCTTCCATGATGTAGGGAAAATTTACCGCAGTCAAAAGATTATGTACTGTGGAGGAAAAAAATGTTTAAATATCATTTAAAATTTATCTTTTTCAATTGAAACTTTTCTTCGATATCAATAATTCATATAAAAAAATAAGCATTATAAATAATAAAAAAATATTTACTTGTAGGTAGAGACGAAATGGAGATGAAACTGTTTTGGTTTAGATTTGTTTTGGTTTGAGATTTAAAATGTGAAAAAAAAAAAAAAAAATCACTTCCTTTTTTTTTTTTTTTTTTTTTTTATAACATTCTGGATTTGTTATTTTTTATAATCAGAGGGGGGGGGTCACGGTCAAGTCTGACTCAAGGCTCCAATCGATAGTCTAACTACTTCCAACTGTATCTCGCTCCAATTCTCCAATACTGATAACCGTTGCAGTAACTGCTTCTCGAACCGACTTCACAACCTTCGCACGGACCTGGCAGCAAACACTTCTTGCAAGGTTTACGAACAACTGCCCAAGCCTCCGATACACTCATTATATAGGACACGGCGAGGCGTCCGATTGAGCAATCTGCAGAGCTTCAGATTTGCATCAGCGCACCTCGGCCCAGCACACTTCCAAACTGCTCCACAACACGCGCATGCAAATCGCGGACGCTTTCGTGCATGATGTCGCGTATCTTGCTCACGACAATCACACTCCTCCCTGATCTGGGGATCACACACAGGACAATGTGGAGCAGGTCGCTTAATCCTGCTACTTCGTCTCAGTGGAGCGGGTTCGGCTATCTCCTCAGTGGTACTTTCCTCTGAGGTATCACTGAGCTCGTCTTGTTCGAGGGCGCTGCTTGCGCTTTCAGTTGACATTGCCATGTCTTCCTGCATCTGCCCCTCATACACCATAGGGGTTTCTTCGTCCGAGGTGGTAACGTAGCTGCTGATAATCTCTGCTCCATGCACCGGCCGAACATCTTTTACGTGGCGTGGTACTCCATCCACAAGGACTGAATGAGGGCTATAGACTTTCGTCACTTTTCTCTTCTCGAACTGTGTTGTACACCGCCCATGTGGTCTCTTCACCCAAACAGCATCCCCTGCAGCGTATGTGTCAGAATTTGTGGCGTCAACCAGTGGAGCAGTATCAATGCCCTTTACGCGAGTGCGGTAGGTATATATTATGTTGGCTGGTGCTGTTGACGCCGTGGTGTCGTCTTTCGGTGTCAAATTATACCAGTACACAGCCTCCATAAGAGAGCATTCTGTTCTCGTGGCGATGCGCTTTATCGTGCGGTGGGATCTCTCCACTATCCCATTCCCCGATGGTACATAGGCGCATCGGAATCTTATCCGGACACCCCACTCCTTTGCAAATCCGGTGAATCTTTCCCCGCAAAACACTGCGGCATTGTCGGTAAGCAGTTCGATAGGAGGCCCCCATTCTCAAAAGATTGTCTCTAGCTGCCGGATGATACTGGCGGAGTCTTCCCGCTGCAATGGCCTCCAAATGGCAAAACGACTGGGACCACAGTCCATCAATGTCAGGTAGTGCTGGCCTCCGAAATGGGTCACATCCATTCCCACCCTACTCCAATTATCACGCACAGAAAGCCTGCCTGGCTTCCAATGCACCGGGGCAGGATCTATCGATTGACATTTCTGGCAATCCCTGACCACCGCTTGAACTGCCGCCCTGGAGGCTCCGGGGATGACCAGTTTTACAAAATACAGCGTGCGCTTCACAGCAGGGTGTCCGCTGGACTGATGAATGGCTCGTATACGGGCAGATTCCTGGTCCCCTGTAACCACCGCACACGCCTGTCCTGCGGGTTCTGACTCTTTTTGCATATCATCCAGCCATCGCTGCGGCACTCTGGTGAGCTGATTGGCTCGGTTGTCGTGAGACTTAACCAGTGCCACGTCTATCTTTAGGTCATACTCTGAGACCAGTTGTGCAAGCGTGCCGAGTCGACGCCGGATCAACATTTCAGTGGCAGCCTTGGTTCGCACTCTCGACCTTCCAGAGATGCACGCACACCGAGTCTGTCCGCAAGTGAATCGTCGTTGCCTTCCACTGCAGTGCTAGGTTAATGCCCCGTAACACTGCGTCGAGTTCTGCCAAGTTGATATGTTTATCCTCGCTTATCGGTCTCAACCAGCTCGCATCTTCAGCCACGGCTCCACCACTCTCAATAACAACACCAGTGGCCAACGAGCTCGCGTCCACCCACACAGTGACGTCCTCTCCATCAACGCACCAATCACCACGTGTTGGATCTGTTTGTGCCACCCTGGCAAAAACATCCGCCAACATTCGACTTAAGAGGGGGTCTCGCACTTCATCGTCCCATCCAATGGTTGCAGCGTTTGCCCTTCGCTTTATGAACGCGGTTGCAATGCGCAGCCAACCGCACACCGGAAAGTGTTCCACACACGGAAAAAATAGTCCGACGGGTTAATACATCAGGGGGCGTCGGTGGCTCACCTCCACGACACCACCGCAGTTTATTGCGCTCCTCCCAGACATGCAATCCCAACACGCGTGTGCCGCATCTTAACTGCTCTGGGGCCTTGCACGCAAGTCCAAACCGCTCAAGGACCTTTTTTACGTGGGATGCAGAACATATAGCTTCATTGACGAATATGTCGTCAATATATGAAGAGGTAGATTTCTCAACTCTCTCGTCTTGCGCAACCACGGTATGGACGATGGACCGCATGATCAGGGATGCGACATTGAGCCCAAACCCCAAACGGGTGAGGCAATACCTTTTCCCCATGATTTCCACTGTTTGGAATGGCCACAGGGACTTTTCTACGTGAACTTGCAAATAGGCCCGACGCAAGTCCAACACAGCGACATCTGACCCTTGCTGTCGCCACTCTCGTAACTTGTGTGCACACACGTCTGCACTGGCCGTATATGCATCTACGTGCTCATTGAGCTCACGGTAGTCCATGACGGGCCGAACCTTTTGTTTGTTTGCCTGGAGGACGGCCATTAGGGGGATAAGGCCCTTTGGGGGTCCGAGCTCGTCTGCAGGGTATGGAAGCAGCCAGCCATTGTGTATCCATGTTTGCAGCTCTCGGTTGTACTCCTCCCGAAGCTGCTCAGGGACAGGATATTCTGATAGCCTGTTCTTTAACGTGACTGGCGGCTGGTCACCGGACCACTTCCATGATGCAATCCATATTTGTTTGTTCTCATCATACTTTGCGTGGAAATCAGGCTCGTTGATGACGATGGCAGCACAACTTGGCTCATCAAGTTGGGGAAATTTTACTTCACCGGTGCTAGTCATGGACATTCCACCCAGCTGTTTGATTGCGTCTAGTCCAAGCAACAAATCAAACCCGAGTAGCTCCCCGTCAACGACCAGAACCTCTACGTTGATAGAGGGCCTGTTGCCCACGCTAAGCCGGATCGTCCCGACTCCACAACACTTGAGTGTACTCCCGCCTACAGTCAGCACGTGTACCTCCTTTCTCCTCCATGCCTGACAGCATGTTTTGTGTACGAGTGTTTGCGTGCAACCAGTGTCCACCAGGGCTGTACGCCTCGTATCATTGATCTGAACAATCACTGTAGGTAGCGCCGTATTTAACGGGCATTTTGGGGAGAAGACAGGCGCCGAAGTCTCGTCCCCTTGCTCGTTTCCCGGACAGTTTCAGGCTATATGTCCCTGCCGCTTACATCGATAGCACGAAACTGGTCTTCGGGGTTTAGCATCCGCTTTCGTTGATGTTTCACGCCGCAAGAGGCAGTCGCGTGCCAAGTGATTGGGCCCATCGCATACATAACATTTTGTTGGCGCGTCATCTTCCTTCGCCTGGCAACGTGATGGTCGTGCAGCCACCGCTACTTGCTCCACATTATCAGGGCACTTCTTCAGTATGGCTCTTGCTCGAGCCAACACTTGCGAAATGTCCATATCATCTAACTGGAAAGTGGCTCGAAGCAGATCCTCGGCATGCTCTGGCAACCCGGCGATAAATGCACACATCAGACTCCGATCCGTCATACCACCGACCAGAACTGAGAGTTTACGCAATTCGGCCAAAAAGACATCAACAATCTCTCCCGGGCGCAAGCGGCGTGCCACAAATTGCTTCCAAGCTGTAACAGCATCTAGAGCGAATGCTGTATACAAGGCTTTTTTAATACAGGTGAAGTCGCTCTTCTTTTCCTCACTCAGCTGCTGGTACACCGCATATGCACCACCCGATAAACGCATTGGCACTACACACTCTATACGCTTTACACCGCTTAGCTGGCATATCAATTCTGCCTTCTCGATCCACTCGACGACCAACTGTCCAGAATCACTTCCGTCAAAAAGTGGTATCAATTTTGGGTCGAAACTTTGGGCCATAATTGCCGAAATAGCTTATAATCAGAGGGGGGGTCACGGTCAAGTCTGACTCAAGGCTCCAATCGATAGTCCAACTACTTCCAACTGTATCTCGCTCCAATTCTCCAATACTGATAACCGTTGCAGTAACTGCTTCTCGAACCGACTTCACAACCTTCGCACGGACCTGGCAGCAAACACTTCTTGCAAGGTTTACGAACAACTGCCCAAGCTTCCGATACACTCATTATATAGGACACGGCGAGGCGTCCGATTGGGCAATCTGCAGAGCTTCAGATTTGCATCAGCGCACCTCGGCCCAGCACACTTCCAAACTGCTCCACAACACGCGCATGCAAATCGCGGACGCTTTCGTGCATGATGTCGCGTATCTTGCTCACGACAATCACATTTTTCAGTGGGAAAAAAAAATAGAATAATTTTAATTATAAATAAAATGCCATAAAACTAATTTTTTTTTTTCGTTTTAGTCATAAAATAAAATAAATATAGTTTGTTTATGATTAGTGTCCTCGGAATTTCTTTAAATTAATATCTTTTAAATTTACGTAGATGCTGTTATTCATCTACTGTTTGTTTTAAATTGTAAAAATAATTAGTATTTTTTATTTTTATGCAAGATACTTGATTATTTAAAAAAGAAAGGAAAAAAAGGTTGTTTAATCTACATCATTTTGTATCTTAAGTGACTTTAATTCAAACAAAACAACAAAAAATGCGAGTTTTGTCTTTCTGCAGTGAATTTGTATTTTGGTAAGTAATACCGTTTCTTTCTTTCTTTTTATTTTGTTTCAATTTAAATTTTCTCTTTGAAATTATTAAAATATGGTTATGTTCCAGTTTCATTGTGAAAAGTGTAGCTGATACTATTTTATATACAAAAACCTTAAGCTACCTAAGGGTGTGTGTGTGTGTTTTAGGAATACCCAACTTTTCGTCTGCCTTAATTTAAAAAAGGAATTAAAATTAAATTGATTATTTAAGGTCAAATTTTTGTCTAAATTGAAAAGTAGTAACATAATGAGCATCAGTAAAAAAAATTAAAAAAAAGAAAAAAAAAAAGAAAAGTAAAATAATATTATGCATGTAATTTATTTTTAATACATTTAAAACATTTTTCAGTCAATTTGGTGTTGTAAAATCCATGTTTACAAAACAAGTTTAACACTCGATTGAAAAAAAATTACCAAATAACTAATGCATTCTAAAATTCATTTATTGATAAATCAACACTGAAAATTTCATTAAAATTGTTTTTTTGCAAATTTCTTTGAAACGGGGGGGGGGGTGATTTGTAAAAATACGTTTTTTTTTACAAATTGGATATACCTAGTGTGTTTTTACACAACCTCTCATGATAGAAAAAAAGAAAGATTTTTTTATAATTTTTGGATTATTTTGAAATCAATTTGATTTTTGAATTTACCATAAATTAGTGGCTATTTGGGGGGATCCTGTCTTTTCAAGCCAAAATTTTAGCCCCAGCTTAACCCTAACACAAACCTAAGCTAACTCCTTACCATAATTGTCATGCATTTTTATATGAAATTGGAAGATAGCCTAAAACAGTTTGATTTATAATTTTTCATTTATTTCTATTTTTATTTTCAGATAAAAATGTCTGTAAAAAGACATTCAGTTTTAACCCGCAGTAGCAGTTCCAAAAACATTTTCTGGAGCACCTTGTCCTTTGGATAAGACCGAACCCCCAACTTTATGACAAGTTATCTAGTCTAGTTATTTCCTTAAAAATACCTATCCCCATTTGAAAAAATTTGAGATTTCCAAATTGATTGCAATGGAAATAATCAGTATTTGGCAAGCAGTGAACCCACAATTGCCTTTGTTAAGGGAACATTATATAGGGCAGAAGGTGGGTATATTTTGTTTCAAGAAGGCCAAACAGATTAACAGAAAATCTCTCACTACATGCAAAGTGAAAAGAATGGAGGAACAGCTGGACAGATTATTTAATATTTCTTCATGTTGCTGTAAACTACCTGTCTTAAGATGTGATGACTTTGCTGTGAAGTGCAACAAAGAAAATTGCCAAACAAGGCACATAGTTTGCATTTGTCCTCCTAACAAGAAGGTAATCTTAATTCTATGCTTGATTGTGTTTCCCTTGTTTAATTTGAACAAGTGCATGTCTCGATTTTTTAAATTTAAATTTACCTCTGATAATATTCCTTTTTCTGGTAAATAATATCATGACATTTTTCTTAATATTTGTCATGTATGCAAGACCTGTTATTAAACACATGCAAATTTTGAAATTTCAGATTCCCATTGAAGAGAGGGAATATTTAAAAGATCAGAGAGAGAAAACAGGTCCAAAAGGCAGTTTCCAGCTGGGACCTATTGACAAGGATGCTGTCAAAAATACAAAAACAAAATTTCAGCGGATGCAGAAAGGTTAGACAGACAGCAACAAGATTCTTCATGTGTTGCATCCTCGACGTCTATTATTTTTCCACAGACGTCCTCCAGTGAAGAAACCATGGATGACAGTTTTGAGCCAGGGAGAATGTTGAATTACAGTCTTTTAAAAGTCCCAAGATATTCTGTGGAACTTATTAGGGGTGATGTATCATCAAATCTTGGGGCTTGTCTTACTAATGTCTTTCTGTTAGATCTACAGAATATGGGATTTCTTAATCCAAGTATTCCCTTAAAAGACATTATTTTAGACAAATCTAAAATAGATAGGAAAAAAACAAGAGTAAAGGTAGCTAGCTATCAGAAGCATGTTCAAGATTATGACAATCTCATCTGCATTGGAGTTGATTGCAGAGTGGATAAAGACACTTTGCTATACAATGAGATTGAAGAAAATGGTGTAAAAAATATTAAAAAGAGCAAGGGACCAGAGCACCACTTAACATTTACAAGAGAAATGGGCACTTCAAGTAAATATCTCACCCACCGATTCATACCCAACATTGGTGCAACTGGTATTCATCTAGCTGAGGATGTTGCTGCTGTTCTAGAAGAATACAACAGTGTAAATACTGTTAAGCCAGTTCTGGTAGACAATACCAGTACAAACACTGGTTGTAAAACAGGGATGGTGACAGCTCTGGAGAAAAAAATAAAAAGGAAGGTACACACAATTGGCTGTTCTCTTCATCAAAATGAACTCCATTTAGAGTTGTATTTAAAACTATTGATGGAACTACAAGAAGTCCAACAACTTTCACTGGTTCTCTGGGGAAACTTTGTGAAAATAATTACCATCATTTGCCTCAGGTAAAATTTGAACATATCAGTGGCCCTCTGGATAATTTTTATCTCCCTGCAAAGGCAATGGATGACCTAAGTGGTGACCAACAAATACTTCTGGAATATGCTGTAGGCATTTCTCAGGGTAAAGTGAACCCTAGATTTGCTTCCTGGAAGATTGGACCTCTGAATCAAGCAAGGTGGCTAACTTTAGTTATCAGATCAGCTCACAAATGCTTACCTTCTCAATAACGAACTGCCGACTGCCAAAAAATTCAGCTTATATATAGCTCTATTCCACTCCCACCAACCCCCTCACTTCCTGTCTGCACTCTTATAAAAAGAGATTCAATTTTGGGCGCCACTTTCTTCCCAGCCAAAGGTAAGAAGAGTTTCATTTTTTCTATCTTAAATTACACCTATGAACCAGTAGTTCATATCCACCAAAACTCTCTGATAAATTACACGACATTGTCCAATTTGTCATACAAGTATATGCAGTTAATTGGTTTGAAATAAAAAGGGACAATAATTTCTATAACCAGCAATTGTATATCTTTAATATGATCCAGAGAGTAAAGCAACAGTCAACTGAAATCCAGAATGTTGCATTAAAAAATTTACAACACAATGCTTTTGCTTTGCTTCCGGAATACATTTTGTTGTCAATGTTGAAGTCCAATGAATTGGAAGTGAGGGAAGAGGCCATAAAAAAGATTTTGTCCTTTCGATAAGTTAAAATTTATTCATACCTAATTAGTTATGTCAATTTGCAAGAATAATTATAAGTTTTATTCAAATTACATTGAAAAAATATAATCAAGTTTGGATAAATTTGTTTGTTTTTTTCAGAAGTAGTGAACCGCCAAAGAAAAGATTGAAAAAAATTACTTCAATCAATTTTGAAGCTACACATTGGTCAACTTTGATTGAACTCTCACAAAAAGGGATTTGTGAACCTGCAGTTGCAGAAGGTTTTTCCACAAATGAACTCTTAGAATCTCTACTGAACGGAACAGAACTGAAATTTCCCAAATTACCTGCCCACTCACAAGGTGTGGAAAGAGCTGTTAAATTAACAACAGAAGCTTCACAGATTGTGTATGGACAGGAAGCAAGGCACAAGCATATTATAAGCAAATCATTGTGCCACCAGATCAAACCTGCATTTTCTTCGAAAGGAAAATACACAGAACAATTCAGTTCTGTTGTTACATAATTTTATATAGTGTAGGAGCTTTTAGTACAATGTTCAATGAACAATGCAAATTTAAAGCATTGAATATATTTTCCATTCATTGTATGTAATGAAAAATATCAATTTTATTTGGATTTATTATTGAAATAATGAAATTTTGAAGTCAGTTTGTCATCAAAATCCTACGGAAATTAGGTATTTGTGTATATTTTTGCTGACAATCTAAAAAAATGAAATGCTCAAATGAGTTTTAAAGTTAGGAATCTAATTTTTGTTGTCAGTTCTTATAATACCAAACCCCAGCTTTTGCGATCAAAGCTGTATTGAATTTCCAAAAAAAGTGACAAATCAACCTGCCCTACTGTCTTATGCTACATAAGTAATCTACAGGAACAAATAAATAAGCTACTTTTAATTGCTGATAACAACCTTTAAAAATGCAACAACCTTGATAACAAAAACAATATTGCATAGTTATATATACAGAATCTACTTAGCTAATATACCCCACCACTTTTATGGTATTTGAGGAGAATATGTGTTCAAGAAGAAAGTTGATATGTGTGTTATGCACTTACAACAGATGTACATGAACACACCTATATACTATACTAAAAAAAAAAACAAATGACACTAAAAATTTACGTCATCATCTAAAATTATTATTTGATTGTACAAATAAAATTTGAAATTCATTTTTTAAGCAATTGGAATCAATAAATACAGAAATAGATATTTTTCAATGTCTCTTCATGTATCAATAAATAAATAAATGCTACATGAATTACAAATTAATGAGTTTCAATAATAGGAGACTACAAAAGGCAGAAAGTTATCATTCAGGTTATATTTTAAAAATCCATAATCATTTTTAATGAAATTCACAAGCTGTTCTATAATCATCTCAGTATTGACAACAATGATGGGATAGTTCTCATTACCATCAGCAGTAATATAAAGACTAATACTTTACTAAGTTACCAATATATTGCCAAAATTCTCATCATGTTTATATATATATATATATATATATATATATATATATATATATATATATATATATATATATAAGCCACCAAAACTTTATAACAAACCTAATATCACTATCTGCATTGATGGTAAAGTCAACATATACATTATACTATACAAAACTGACAATATCACAAAAATAGAAAATATTCTCAAAGACAAAATAAATCTTTAAAAATTACAAAAACATAATAAAATCATCATAACCAATTATATTGAAATTGGATCCCCCAAACTTACTAAAATAATAGGAGACTACAAATCTGGCTACATATACAGGAAATAAAAACTCACAAACTGGGAAGACCCCTCAGACCCATAATTTCACAGATTCCTACCCTATATACCAAATAGATAAAACTATCAACATCATAATACAACCAAATATAACATTAAATCCACCAATGATTCCACACAAATTTTAAACTTTCACCTCCCTCCCCCAAATGCCTAAAGGCATCGCTTGATGTTGAAAACTTTACCGATGTCCCAGTTCATGAAACAATCAAGATGATAATAGAAAAAGTCTACTCCCTCAATCCATCCTTCTACCATAAAACAAAAATCCTCAGAAAAAGTTCACACATCTATCCCCTGGTCTTGTACCAACTGTCAGTACTTCCTCTCCCATGCACCATTCTAGTTAATCTAGAAAGAGTCCTTTTCCAGTTCGTCTGGGTCAAACAGTCTCTCTTGGTGTGTCGAGAGATCTGTTACCTTCATCCTTTTGAAGATGCCTAGGAGAACAGAACATGGATACATGATGGCACACATTACTACTCCGTTTCCTAGGTCGGATGTGAGCACAACATGATAGAAATAGCAAATTCTGGAAAGAAGATGCCAAGCAGGCATTTCCAACCTTGAAAAGCGTGTACTCGGATGATGGGGAGGCTTATCAGTAGCCCAGAAATTAGTACTTCTATCGCAAATGTCAGATTGCTTTGAAAGTTTTCACTCGGGTGCAGGCTGGCCTCTCAGACACCTAGCCATTGTCAAGGTATTAGTTATATGCCATTATTATTAAGACAGTCTGGGATATTATTTTTATATACAAACTATTGTTATCATTTATAGGACCAAAGATATCTATTTTCAGTAGAATTCTACAACAAACATTAAAAAGATATTTTTTAAAATTAGATAATTATCGAATCTGAGTATGCAGCAGGAACATAATGCATCACTTGAGCTTCTAATTCAGCAAGTATTAAAAGAATTGCCAAGGAAATTGCAATCATTAAACACAGATTCAGTGCTAGAGTCACATGCCCAACTCCCACGAATCTATGATACAAGCCCCCCACTCTACTACAAGTCAATTTTCATAAAGTAGTAGTCATAGAATATATATGAAACCCACCCTTCTGAGGCTATCAAGCAACTCCCATCCTGGTTGGACCTGGACCTGATTATACAGTATTTAGATGAAAGTATATTGAATAATCTTTATTCAAATTGAAGAAATCTGTACATCTTTATTTCTAAATAATGTCTTACAGCATAGCTATACTTACAATCTGAGTATATAATCAGAAAGAACAGACAATTTTATATTAGAGTACCAAGTTTCATCAAAATTGCTCCAATAATAAAGAAATGGTGAATAAATTACAGAATTTCTTTTTTTAATTTCCTTTTACTAATTTTAGAGCAAAATGATATCCATTTTTGTATCCCAAATTTCAGGTTTTTAAATTATTCATTACTTTTGAACTACTAAGGATATTCGCATAAGTCAAATGGTTTTGAACTGCATTTTCATAGCTCTTTCTTTCTACTGTGATAAAATGACACTAACCTAAAATTTTAAAAACGGGTGGGAATGCTAATATATGTATCTATAATGGTGCTGATAGGTCTTGTGTCCTTGATGCATAAAAATCTAAAAGGATACAGTAAAATCGTATCCATGTGTCCTAGGGATACAATTTTTCCATAAAAAAATCCTGATACAACAAACTCTTAACAGTTCAGGGATGTGGTGAGTTCTCTGCTAATTGGCAGAAAGTAGCTTTGACTTTTTTAACAGGAAATATACATTTCAATATTTTCTTAGAAATGATTTACACTGGATAGGGGTTTTGACGGTTTAGTTGTTTCCTCAAAAAAAAAAAAAACTTTCCCATCCCCTTTCTCCAATTCATAAATACTTCTGATTGTGGTCATATACCAGTCACGATATGAATTATTTCTGTGACTACCAAATCTGTCTCTGGCCAGCTGCTCTTTCAATGCCCTCTGCACCCACGCTATGTTCTTTTGCAACTTGGTCAGAGTGTCTTTGTGATGGGTTGAGAAATTAGTAGAAATGAGCTGCCGTGATTGCTGGCAACTCTAAAAATGAGGTAACACACAGTTAAAAATAACAACAGTTTTATTCATATATAATGAATGAGAACGTTTTGCACACAGGTCGGAGAGAAAAGACACGATGAGGAGCTTTGTCTGGTGTTTTCTCTTATGTGGACTTAGTTCTTTATGGAATTATTCTTGGTGACAAAGTCTATTTCTCCTGGTGGCAATCCTGAATTCCCAGTGGCACTGTGACAAACTTCGTTTTTGGTGACCCAGCCTCCGACTAAAAAGTTTACAATTCAGAGCGAGTGTTTATAGAAAAAATTGTATCTATTTTTGTCATCAGAATTCAGTCAACAAGTGCTAAGTTCTAGCCACAACAAATCAAGGCTACGCTTCTGACAGCTCGATAAACATGTCATCTGATTTGACAGCCCTAGCAAGCATCTCAACTTTAGGTCACTACTGTAACCTTTTCTTCTATCTATAAACACAATAAGTGAAATCAGAATTTATATAATATTTTGAATTTTGCATTTTAACAAAACCATTTACGTTAACTAAAAAAATAACTACTACACTTTCCTCTTTCATTAAAAATTAGTTAACGCCAACAAAAGTACTCATTGTTATGATGTTTAACCTCTTTGAAAATTTGCCTGTTTCTTTTTGTTTGTAGATTTGGCAAACAAAACTAAAAACATAAATTATTAAGTGCATACAGTCTTTTTTTTTTTGTCGATCTTGTCATGTCCATAATCACAGGACCAACTCCAAAAGAATTGACTGAAGTGATATTTTACTAATATTTTTGATTATACAAACTTTACTACTTCACTTAGCATTCCCAGTTGATTTTTTTTATTTGAGGTTATTGTTGTTTAATCACATTAGTTATATAGAGCTGTGCAAATGGAGTTCAGAACCGTTTGAATTATGTAAATATTCCCAGTGGTTCAAAAGTTATGAGAATTTAAAGCCCCGAAATTGGGGGTACAAATATGGACATGATTTTGTTTCAAAAATATGTCAAATCACGGACCATTAAAAAAAAAGAAATTCAGTGATTTCTTCACCGTTTCTTTATTTTTGGAGCAATTTTGATATAATTTGGTATTCTTATGTAAAATTGTATGTTCTTTCTGATTATGCACTCAAATTATATGTATCTCTATGCTTTAACCCATTATTTAGAGAATAAGAGATACAGATAGAAGCGATTTTGGGTTTTTTAAAAGTTTAACACCCAATTATTCAACATTTTCATTATAATACTGCATGTATATACATGTATAGTATTAATTCAAATAAATAACATCACTTTGAAGAAAAATAAAACATTTATTGCAAAAACACAGACATAAAATGGGGGTTCAGTTTATTTTATGGTAGGAATTTACAAGGAAAAAGTTAAGGATTACTGACTTTAAAACATAGCTAAAAAAAGTTCAGGAAAAAAAATAGTAATTTCGTTGTTGCAGAAATTTCCATAAAATACGATAATTATCGAAATTTTTAACGTGTGAATCTTAAAATTCTCATGCCAAAAATTAATGTTAAATATTGGGTAAAACTTGCAAATCATACTCAAAATCCCATGATATTACGGCTAAATTCTCATCAAAATCCCATTTTATTACAGGGTGGCACAGAAAAAAAAACAGAACCCAAATTATTTATTTTCCCATTAAACTAACCCTAAACCCCCCTAGTTAAAATTAATAGTTTTCTTACAAAATTTGTGGGTTCTGTTTTTCCTGGGTTATAGTTTGTTTTGAAATGTACGATTGAAAAGTACATTGTACGTTTACGAATTTTGCACTGGTTGATTTTCCAAACGTAAATATATGTATAGTGTATAGTGTATACTTATATATATAATATTAATTTAAATATGTAACATCACTTTGAATGTAAAAATACATTTCTAAATGCTTATGTTGAATTACATAAAAGAAATAGATTATCTATTTACATGTTTTCACACAAACCTGGTTTGTTTACATTTTTCGTAATTTCAAGTTTTTTTTTTCCAAAATTGAAACGGACGTAAAAAATAATTCAATTATTAAAAACACATAAAAGTTAAATATTTAGAAAGATTGTTATTTTATTTTAAAATATATTATAAAATTTGATATATTAAATATTTTTAAAATTGGACGAGAAATAAGCGAATTTAAACTTTGTGTGCATAAACAATTCTTCGCTGAGGAAACACGCCTGCTTAACTGAGGAGTCGTACGCCTGTCGGACGAATAAATTTGAGATTTTTTTTCAAAATACAAATTTTTGAATAAAAAGCCAAAGAACTTAACATTCTTCAAATTTTACAATTTTTATATCAAAATAATTCTGAAACTTTGTAATATCATGGACAGAGTGTGTCTTTTTTGTTTATCATGCTCATTTTGAACAAATAGTCTTGGAGTTTGCACTGTTGTAATTTTACTTCCACGGGTCCTAGAAACAAAAAAAAGCTCCCTTTTGTACTTCCAGGTTTCTTCTAATTGAATGCAAAATTTCAAGAATATTGATAAAGATTAGCCACTTAGATTTTTCAAAGAAATGTAGAGTGTAAAATGTATTCTCGGAAAAAAATTCCTATCACGCATTTTCGTTTTTTTTAAGCAAAATACGTTTTTATCTCGCTGTAAAAAAATATTCAATTAATAAAAACACATACAAATTACATATTTAGAGAGATTATTTTCTTTTCTTTTCAACCATATGAATATTTTTAAGATTGAACAATAAATATACGAGAATTTGTGATTTTAAATCAATACGGTCCTATTTATGACGTCAGTTGGCAGGCTGTTTTTACAACCGAAAGTAACGTAAATTCAAGGTTTTTCTTCAAAATCAAAACTTTCGGATCAAATCCCAAAGCACTTCGCAATCTTTAAATTTCACAAATTTTATAGGAAAATAATTTTGAAAGCCTCTAAAATTACAGACCATGTGCGTCTTTTTTGCGTCTTTCATATTTTTTAAGCAAATAACCTTTAACTTTTCCCTCTCATATTTTTATTTCCATGGGTCCTAGAAACAAAAAAAATACCCCGTTTGTACTTCCAGGTGTCTTCTATTTGAGTGCAAAATTTCAAGAATATTGATAAAGATTAACTACTTTGATTTTGAAAAACAAAACAGCGTGTAAAATTTATCCTTAAAAAAACGGTCATATTTTTGTTTTCAGCTGTTCGACCGAAAATATGGTTTTAACTCGCTGTAAAAAATAATTCAATTGATGAAAACAGATAAAAGTTACATATTTAGAAAGATTACTCTATTCTCTTTCCGTCCATATAAATCTTTTTAAGATTGGTTAAGAAATACTCGAGAAATTGCAAATTGAACTGATTAAGGTCGCAAATTTGAAAATGTCAGCGTTTTTCAGCTAAATGCTTGTAATGCTACAACAACTCATTCATATAATAAGGCCTTTTGATGTAGGTTTTTAGAGCTGAAAAAAGTTCAAAGAAAAATTTAAAAAATGAATAAAACAGATCTTTTCTGTTAATTCACACAAAAATAACCTAATTTATAATTTTCTTGGAGTGAATTAATATTTACAATAAATAAATTTAGATTATTTGGGGGGAATTAACAAAAAAAAGATCCCTAAATCCCAATATCAGTCTAATTTTCATTTACATTTTTAAATACACTCTAAGAATATGCTTTCTATCAAACTATTAAATTTATATTATCTTGAATTTAAAATTAAAATTAAGATTTCAAAGGTGATTTTGAGGGTCACATTGAAACTAGAATCACCTGCTAAAAAGGCAGATCACTGGAAATCTTTTGAAAAATCACAAAAAATAAACTAATAATCCAATTTTAATATAATTTTTGTTAAATGAAGTAATGAAAGAAGAGCTTTTATTTTAAATAAATGTTTACTTTAAATTCTAAAAGCAATATGTTTTTTCATTTGTTTTTAGTTCATAAGTTCAACCCCACACCCAACTTTAGTTGGGACCCATCATTCAAATCTAATCTGTGGGTTCCAGGACTCACTAAATTAAAAAGCTATCAGTATCACTGCATAAACAAGCAAAAACAGCACATCATAGAGATATTTTTATTAGAACAATACACTTAAAATGCTTAGAAAATACAACAATTTCCAGTTCAATTTGCAGCTGAATAATATTCTTTCAGGATTTGCATTTGCACTGAATGTCATTAGATAACAATAAAATGCTAATTAGAATCCTTCATTCCTTCCTAAATAGAAGCATCAATATCATAATGAACCACTGTTACAACAGTTCACAGTTCATCTAATGTGACTTCAAATTTGATTTAGAATTATATAAAACAAACCTGACTTTTATTCTGTGCCTCTTTAGTTTATACATACTAATGCCAATTTGTTGCAAATGGTACACAAATCAGCAACAGAAAATATGGTTCAAAATTGTATAATACCAAATAAGAATATTAAAGCACAAGCTGATAAAAAATATTAATTTTTATTGAGAAAACCAGTAATTATTTTGAGTTAAAAAACATCTACAAAGCAGGATTTTAAGCTAGTAACACCAAATTATTTTCATGAAGACTTAAGTTAATAAATATTCTTAATAGGTTATTACTTTAAGGATCTCATGGCATAATGCTTATTGTCATAGGAAATTGAATTGGATCCCCAGGAAATTTGATGGGTCCCAACTAAAGTTTTTTAATAAATTGTAGGATTAAACTGCAGGGCCCTAAGATTTATTTTTACTATTATAAAAAAAAAAAAAATTTAATCGCCCTGAATCACTTAAATTGACAGTACAAAAGTTGTTTTTTTTAATTAAATTCATACATTTAAAAGAAAACCAACATTACATACAGCTAACATAGGCTCTGGTGCAGCAATGATAACCAGTAATTTTGTTGAACAATTTTTAACTGCTATAAATTTATGAAGAAGGAAGAGCATGGTAGTAATAACTTATTCATTTTCACTATTAATTGTTAAAAGAAATGGAAAAGTTTTAAGGATCATCTTAGAATCTAAAAAAAAAAAAAAAATGTTATGTTTGGTCATAGGTACTAACAGAATGCAGGTATGCTGGGGTGGAGGAATTTTTCAGTGAATCTCGCACTATGCAGTGACCAATTTGTTGGAATTCCATGCCAGAAGTTGGGAGAGATCAAAGGCAAATAGATTTCAACTGAATAACTAAAAGACTCTCATGATGCCAACATTTTTTTAAATTCTTTTTAAATTTATTTTTTATCTTAAAATTAAGAGATTGTACTTTGTGTGAAATTTATGGAACCTTAGCAAATATTTTCTCCAATTTTTCTTGAAAAAAATAGTCAATATCTTTTTTTAACAGAATGTGAACTTGTAGTAAAGTTATTTTTAAGTATATGTTTTATACGGTATTCCCTTTAATTGAAATGTTTTTTTTTTAGATTACTACTACACAAGCAACAATAAAATTTAATTTATAGTTGTCAATTTTACAAAAGTCTCCTACAAAAAATAAATAGAATGTGCATGTCTTAAACATTTACAATCACATGCCTCAAAAAATGAATTAATGATTAAACTAAAACAATGCCGAAAATAATAAATATTTTGCTTTATTTATGGATTTCAAACTTCAAAAAGGTGCCAGATTGACCTACAACAAAAAAAACAATACTATTTTATTCCTCCATTGAATCATCTTTCAAAAAAAGTAAAATTTACGGTTCTCCAAGTTAAATAAAAATATTTCAAATTCATTTAGTTGTTAAACATATTGCCTTTAAAATTTGAAGTAAACAGTGATATAAAGATAAAAAAATGAAACTCCTCTTACCTCAGGCTTGGAAGAAAATGGCGCCTGAAATTTAAATTTCTTTTATAAGAGTGCAGACCAGAAGTGGTTGGTGGGAGTGGAGTGGAGTCATAAATAAGCCGAATTTCTTGGCAGTTGCATGAGCGACGTTATTACGAGCAGATTGAATCCCCGAGTTGAGATTTCACAAGCTATTTCGGCAACGATGGCTTCTGGCCAATTAAACAACATAATTAAGCCTTTTTGTGGTGATGGAGACGTTATTGTATGGTTAAAAAAGGTTTAACTAGTTGCTAAGCTACAGAAGATTACTGGTGTTGCTACAATGATTCCGTTGTTTTTTGGAGGGTGACATGTTAGCCTTGTACCTGGAAATGAGCGAGCAAGATCAAGATGCTGATCTGATAAAAAACAGGCTAATAAGTGCGTTTGCCGAAGGACCCTTCGTGGTGTATGAAAAGCTGAAGAGGGTGAAATGGACCGGCGAGTCAGTAGATGTGTACACCAATAAGATAAAGCGGCTGGTGGACTTGGCTGGGTACAGGGGGCTTGGCACGGAACACACAGCTAAACTAGCCTTCATAACTGGGTTTTCTGAAGAAAATAGAAAAAGGCTCCAACAAGTGAATGGAGTTGAGAAGATGGACATGTGCGACATCATTCCTACAGCAAAGGTGTTGACGAGCACTTGACCATCGGAGGTCAGAATGGTAGTGGTAGCCTTGCAAGAGAAGGGGGGCGCGATGGGAGACAAGGGCGTGTCAAGTGCTTCGAATGTGCTGGACCACATCTACGAAAGGACTGTCAGGAATACCAAAAGAAAATTAGGTGTTACAAGTGCAACAACACAGGTCACATCGCCAGGAATTGCCAACTCCAGGGAAATGAGCGAGGGGAGGATTGAGCGCCAGTGGCTACCCTAGCATGCAGATGATGGTGCACCTCAGACAACCACCCAAAGTTGACACTGAAAGTAATAGTAATTGACCGCCTGGTGCCTGGTGTTGAGGCTATAATAGGGATTGACGCAATCTATCTACTGGGGGTCATCACTATAGGAGAGAATGGCGTTGTGCAGTTTAAGAGGAACTGTTGTGCAGCAAGTACGACACCAGATGTCATGGTCCCCGAAGAGAATACGAGGAATCTGATAATGGATAAGGACTTCACTGCAGAGTTTGCTAATGGAAAATGGACTGTGTAGTGGAAATGGGTGGCGGAGCCGCCAGTATTGAAGAACAGGGTGAGTCAATATGAGACAAGACTTAAGGAGGCAGAAGAGGCGCATTCGAAGAGGAGGTCGAGAGGTGGATTGAGGAGGGGATTTTGGCATTGTGGAAGGACGATGTAAGAGAAGGTTTGTTGCTGCTGATGGCGGTGGTCCAACCGACAAAAAATAAGGTCCAACCAGTTCTAGATTACCGAGAGTTGAATGACCACGTGTAGTGCCACACTGAAGAAGGGATTTCGCCAGATGAGGCTGTCTTTTGGTACAACATGTCACCCAGGTCAGAACAAATGAAGGAGACCGTGCCGCACGAATCTATTTACAGTTATACGTGGTGACATCCGAGAGCTGGTTGAAAGAGAGGGTGGGACATCAAGCTCCATCCAGGTAGGGGATGAGGTCTGGGTGAAACCTCCTAATGTACATTGCACTACGCAATGGGGGAGAGGAACCATAACAGCTACACAGTCAAGAAACAACGTGTCTGTGGACGCAGTGCCGAGACACGTATTAGATGTGAGACCAGTGGAGGGCCTATCTTCTGAAGATGAAGAAGTGGATGATGGGCAGCAAGACAATGGTGCACAAGGAAGTTTGCAACCATGTGCACAGAGTAGACAGCCACCTCGGTGGTTGCAAGACTACGAGCTATGATACTAAAGATCAGGGGGGGGGCGTGTGATATAAAGATAAAAAAATGAAACTCCTCTTACTCGGGCTTGGAAGAAAATGGCACCCGAAATTTAAATTTCTTTTATAAGAGTGCAGACCGGAAGTGAGCAGTTGGTGGGAGTGGAGTGGAGTCATAAATAAGCCGAATTTCTTGGTAGTTGCATGAGCGACGTTATTACGAGCAGACTGAATCCCCGAGTTGAGATTTCACATAAACAAAATGAAAGCTCTTCTTTTATTACTTTAGGGATGTTCAAAAGGGACATAACTCTTGTAAAATAAATATCAAAATTTATGGCGAAATATTATGGTGGCCTTAAAAGCTCTATTTTTTACTATCTCATATGTTTTCACATCCGGGTATTTCGAAGTAAAAGATAAACATTGGAATTTTATCCAATATTTTTAAAAATATTTTTCTTGGAAGTGTAGCCAAAAAGACTTTTCTCCGTTGCAATTGACATATTTATTTAGACTGAGAGAGAATTCGGCCCGTTTTGTCATCCATAGTTAAAAATTGACAACTTTTTAAAAATCTTTAAAAAATTTCTGAAAATAATTAATGATAAAAATTAACAGTCGTACACTTTTGTTTGTGAAATCTACAAATTAACAAAAAACAGGCAAAGTTACATTAAAGTTAAAACATCAGATGTATTTATGAACTGGGGACAGGTAAGAGGATGAGAAAGTTTTCTTTGAAACAACTAAAGCTGACTAACCTTATATACATGGAGTGTGCAACATTTTTTATTCTTGGGCCACATTCAAACATTGGAACAATAATGAGGGCGAGTTATCATAAAAAAATATAATCTCATGATAACAAATGTATTGAGTTGTCAAGTACATTGCTGTTGGTGAGGGTTGCAACAACTGGTCTGGCAGGCCGGGTTGTACATCCCTGTTATACACCATCCCATGCAATTCTTCTTCTCACAAAATTAAATTATTATTCAGTTAACGAAAGCAGTCAACTGTTGTTTGGGGTGGTGGAGAAAAAAAAAGAAAACGTAGCTACTTTCTGCCAATTAATGGAGAACTCACATCCTTGAACTGTTAAGCGTTGTTGTGTGCAATGTATCAGGATATTTTAATGGAAAAATTGTGTCCCTAGGTGCGTCCCTGGGATGCATGGATACAATTTTACTGTGTCCTTTTAGATTTTTATGCATCAGGGATACAGGACGCGTAGCTATCAGCGTCTCTAAGTAATCACTGAAGAAAATTTGTTAGTCATAGCCTCTGTTGAGTCATAAGAGACAGATGAGCAAAAACACATTTAGTGAATTATAGCATGATTGATTTGCCTACTATGGCTTAATCTCAATAATTATTTTTCATCAGGTCAAATGAATTATACAGAACTTTAAACACATGAAGAGTTAAATGTTTTATGACTAATGTTGGTTTATAATTAATTACAAATAAATGGATGAAGAAGTAGTATAATAGAATAATCAATATTTAATAGTTAACTTCTGAGAAATTATAATGATCAAAGCAAGTGAAAACAAAAGCCTCTCACTCATTATTAGATTGGAAATTGATTTATTCATTTAAATGCAATTTCACTCAAAAAAATCTCAAAGGGATGTGCTATATTATTATGGTAACATAGATACAAAAATCAGATGATTGGCTGATGAGTGGGAAAAATATACTTTTTTGTCCATATTAGTTGATTAATGTAACAATTTAAAACAAAATCAAAATTCTTTGATGTATTTACTCAACCCTTCCACAACAGGCAGGATGTGACACATTGTCAATTCTTAAGCGGAGTAGGTATTTATCCAACCCGTTTGCCACAGGTAGGAAGTGACATAGGTTCACAAGTATGGGGCATCCAGCTGGGATCAAACTTGCTATTCAGTAGTAATGATTCTGCGAGACTAGTTTGTAAACATTACACCACGATGGGATGCCCAATTCTTAAGTAAAGCTGGTTTTCTTCTCCTAGACTGGTTGCCTAGCCAAGGCTAAAGTACTTAGTCTTTCTTCCTATTTACTCATAGCTGGGGGGAAAAGAGATGGATTTATGCCTTTTTTAAGGGCATTAGTGATACAATTTATAAATTTAAAGAGGCGCAAATCTCGCGTATCACATGATTAGTTATTTTAGAGAATCAGTTTCAACCTGACATTGAAGCAGAGCAGACATACTACTGTAACGATGGGGTATATAACATACATTTGTTTGGTGCTGTGACCAGGATTTTGCGATCATGAGATGGTCCAAATATGGGTTTTGTTTTTGGAGATTACAGATGGCTCCATGGTGTTTGAAAAAAAATTATTAAAAATGTATTGTTTTGAATATGCATGTATCAACAACACACTGCATGGAGAGATAGTATAGTGTATAGACAAATTAGTGCTTCACATTGAAGAAGCAAGTAAAGAGAAACTCATGGCTAGTTATGATAACTAGTCATGAATTTAAAAAAATGGGTTAGGATAGAATGTTACAATTTATGTGGTAGCATAAATTGTTGACAGACTCTGTAGCAAGAATTCAAGGGGGCCAGTGGAAAATTGCCAGGACTGTTGGTAGGATTGACCCCCTAGAAGTGCAAATCTTGTGCATCATGTTCAGTTAGTTTAGAGAATCAGTTTCAACCTGACATTGAACCAGAGCAGACATGCTACCGCGAGTTTGACTCATCCATGCAGCGAATAAGAATGGGCTAAATAAAATCTTGTAGTTCATTTAATTAATTACAATGACTAAAGTTAACCCAAAAGAAGCCCTTAGTTAAGAAAAAGAAGAAGCAGTTAGAAGAACCCAACTAGACGACAAGATGATGGCCAGACAAGATAGCAAGAAGCAAATAAGATCTCCCAACCAAATAAGTCTCAATCTCTGTCACTGTCTCTCTCTAATATCTCTATCACTGAAGAACTCTGAACTCCCTCTATTGTATACCCAACGATGGGGTATATAACATTAGCACAAAGTGAAATGCAAACAATCTTGTCTAGGATTCAAACTTAGGTCACTGATTCCATTTCCTGCAATGATGACCATTATGCTAATTCTTTGAGGTTAAACAGAAAATGAGTAAAAAATAACAGCTTGCTACAAATTGAGAAAACAAGCAGGTTGGGAGTAGGATGCTGATTATCTTTATGTATTTTCATGGGGAATTTTAGGTCTCTGTTTTTAAATCTTTATTGTATTCAGGATATTTTGCATCATTTACCAGATTATAAATTATGGCTTAAGTGGGTTTCATATACATACAAAATTAATCTCAGAATTACATATCTATTTTTATACTGTCCTTGTTATTATAGTCACAACATTCAAGCAGTTATGCACCCCAGCCTTCTTCAAGTATCTGTCATAGTCAATAACCTACTCTATTCAGTCCACAGAGGTAGACTGTTCTTATTCTGCTGTCCCTACTTAGAGAGTATCTTGTATCTGTTAATTCTTGCTTGTTAATTTGTCCTTGAGATGTCAATTGTCTGTCTCTTCTACCGAACAAGATTATATAACTATTATGTACTATTCAACTCAAGAATTGAACAACTGAATTAGAGTATGTTTCTTGTTTTACTTATGTAATTAATTGGTAGAACATTTAGTCTTAAGCCTTTCTTTTTTAATAAACAAGATAAGGACACTAGTTCAAATATGTCGGTGCATAATTTGATAATTTCTTATCTCAGAGTAAATTTACAAATCTATTTATCTAAAAGTTGATTTTGGATAGAATTTCAAATGAAAAAGTGGGATTTTCTAATGTAATACTTAAAAATTAAAGGTTATTATCAGTATTTGACTATATCCCCTCATTCAATATATCATCAGGTAGAAATAGCTCCAGTCCCCGCAACTTGCATCAAGACTAAGCCCACCTTTTTTTTTTTTCTTTTCTGTATCTTGCCTGAAAATAAGAACACAATTCAGAGAAATTAACAGATACTACTCTTTAATCTCAGAGGAAGGTTATGTCATAAGATACAAGAATTTTCCTTCATATTCTATGCACATTAATTTACATAGGGAGTAAGAATTAAAACATTCAACAACAAAGCTTCTGATAGAAAAACAAAAATACAAACAAAATTGTAGCCTATAAATGGATGATTATAAAAGAGAGCATCATACTGTAAAGAAGAGAAAAAAGAAAATCTAAATGAAGTCTTTGCATTGCACATTTCTGAAATATTTGGGAACTCTGCAAGAACACCTGGAGAATGAATATTAAGGAAATGTTAACCATGATTCCTCTCACAGCCTGGGTTTTTTTTACCAGCTGTAATTTTTCTACTCCCTCGTTATCACTTGCTTAATGAATTTACACCACAAAAATGACCATAGTTAATTTACCATGAAAGTTTCTCTTTAAAAAAATTAATTCATTAACAATGATCCACAAGACTAACTTGCTAGCATATTACACCATGAAAGGTATATAAAAAATAACCATGAACAAAGAGAGGTAGTTAATGACAGGGTGTTTGGTTTTCACAGCTGTGTGGCTGTACATAAAAAATTGTGCTGTCGGTTAAAACTTTAATGTTGTACATGAATTTTGAAAGTGTCAAATAAAGAAAAAAAGTTCAATACTAAAACTATATGGCTGAAAAAGCAATCTTCATATTACTTTTGCTTGGACTTGATTTTCATTTGGTTTGGGTTAGTTTAGTTTATTTAACAGCATATCAACCCCTTATGGGTTATTTAATGTCAAAAAATTATTAGATTATAATTTTTTTAGAACACTTTATTTCTTATTTGACTAAAATAACCATTTGTTTGTTAACAACTAATAATCTTTAGTAAACAATTATAGTTTCAGGTAACTATTCTTAATACAAATAATTCGCACACAGTAATATGGTATCAAGTATTCCTATCTAAATTAGCTTTTGAAATAGCAACTAAAGTTTAAACTTTTAACTTCTGTCTATGACTATAGCTGAATTCTTAAAGCCATGTCATGTTATCTGAATTTTTTTAGATGAGGCTTGATAATTTGTATTTAGATTTTTTCTTATCAAACTCTCGAACTTTCTTGTCCAACTGGATCAGTTGGACACATGGCACAACAGATATAAGGGCTGAATTAATACAGCTCTAAGTGACAATCATCTGTAGGTTGCAGGTTCAATCCTGACCAAGGGTGATAATAACATAGGATACTTAACAAAGCTTAATACTTGTACCTAGTCATGGTTAGCAGAATGAGAACAGTCTACTCCCGTGGACTGAATAAAGGGTTTGGTTTGAAGTTCCAAGAAGGTTCCTGAGTTCGACAAGAAACACCTTCTATATCAAATATTGTACACACTCATATATACTGTTCCAATATAAATCCAAAACAAATATTGTTCCAAATTATTAACAAGGTGACACTTTTCCCTCAAATCAAAAAACTACTTGTTTGAATTTAATAAAATTATCAGGAAATGATGACAACATATATATATACACATACTCTGTAAAAAATGTAAGGTTCTGAAAAAGGGAACAGAAGTTACAGTCATTTACCTAATTTACTTAAATCATTAGCAATGTGTAATAAAAAAAAACCTGTAAAAAAGAAAATAACCCTTTAATTGCTTCATTTACAGATTTTTAAGGATACATACAATAACTAAGATGAAATTAAATTGAAATTAAAAAGTAAACAATGTTTAAAAATAATAGTGAAGTTGGTTAATATGGGGTATGTAATCCTTTTTTTTAAATGACTTGGAAAAGGCCCTGGTCCAGCAAACATGTCAATTTCTGGATTTCCTCTGATGTAATTTCACATGATATATTTATTATTTCCTGTCACAAGTCATCCTTGCTTCTAAATTGGTATCCATTCTCATAAACACATTGTGTCAGAACACTCCACAAGTTTTTAATTGGATTTAAGTCCAGAGAATTGGTCAGCCAGTTTATTTTCCGAACCCTACAGAAGCCTAATTTTTGCAGTTACTCCATTGTTTTATTGCTGAATGCGAAGGAGCATTATCTTGCATAAATATGATGGTTCTCCTGAAGATGATTCTTTGCTTTTTTCACCAAGACTTCAGGTGGTCTTTGAGGAAGGCTATATAAACATCTGCAGTTATTTTCGTACCACCAGTCACTCTCTACAGACCAACCATAATACCTCTAATAATACTAGCCCAAATCATAATACCTCCTCCTCCTTGTTGGCGCCTTAAGCTTTGATGACGATCTCATCTATTAATGACTCAAAACTTTCCTCAAACCATCAGGGCCATCAAGTGTTGCACGAGTTTCATCTGTGAACAGAACTTTCAAGAAATCGACCTTCATGTTTTTGCCCATTTCAAGCGCATTTGTATGTGTAATTTTGTCAATTGTCTCACTGATGTTCCAACCTTTTTCAGAAGACAATAGCGAGTAATTCTGGACATTGTTGCTTCATCAATGCCCCTGAAAAGTGTTCCACTAGTCAGGCCTGAGTTAGTAACAGCTTCAAGTTTCATTCTTGACAAAGAATGTCGGGAAACAAACCTCGAGGAACCCTTATCTAACGTAACTTGGTAGGAGCTGCAACAAATATTTTAACAGTTTGGTGATATCTTCCAATTATTTTTTATATTTCTAAATGTAGATTTGCCTTTGGAAAGTTCAAACATTATGATATCTTTCAAAGAAGGTACATTTGCGACCCATAATTGCACGATTATAATATCACTTGTTTAGACCCTGAAGCACTTCTATATCATGTTAATATTGCAAATGACCACTGTTTATTTCCTGTTGTGCAAAACAATATAGTTTTTATACAGCCTATGTGAATATGGGAATAGATATATATTGATTCCCATTATAATGTGAAAGTTTCATTAAATCCCAAGTAACTTTTGGAAAAAATGAAAAAAATGTCACCTCATTGATAATTTGAAATGGAGTGTAGATCAAGTCTTGATTTATGGTCATGAAATCATTAATCTATGAAACCAAGTTTGCTTCTATTCCTTCCTATTATCTTTGAATTTCAACTTAACAAAATGATTACTCAATGTATAGGTCAACACCAATATTTTGCTAAAGAATTAGGACTGCATAATTTGACTGATACACAAGTATATACAGTATAGATGAATCCAGAGAAAGTCTGAGTTAGAAAAAAAAACTGTAACTTTCAGACTCTGTATCTGGGATAGTGCTTCAGTATAAAGTATTTTTTTATAGGGTGCAATTTGCTAGCATCATGACCCCTGATTTTCAAAGTTTTCCTTCTCCTAGACCAGTTGCCTTACAAAAGCTAAAGAGCTCAATCTGCACTACTATTTATTCATAGCTGGAGGAGGAAGAGAAAGATTCATGCTTTTCCTAAGGGCATTAACACAAATGCAAACAGCCTTCTCTATGATTTGAATCTTTTTTAATACACTTCCCTTTATTATTTTTTTCCTTAGAACAAAAAGGAACATTGATTGATTTTAATTGCCTGTCAACTCATTAGGGTTATTCTATGCCAATAAAAGTTGGAGAATTGCACACATTTTATATTTTTTGTGTAGTTTCTTAAGAGTTTCTTCTAGATTGATATCTAGGTAAGAGTGGACCTGAGACTAATGGCCATGAAGGGGTACTCCACAGTCCCTAGAACTGGAAGCTCACCACTAGATACAGTTTAGTGTCATATCCAGGACACTCCTTTTGGGAGGGGGTATCTTATTTGCAGTCAGCATATTCTAAACCCTTCAAATAGAACATAGAGATATAGAAATTGGAGAGAAATAAGAATGACCATACCAGAAACTGAGAAGAAATTACAAAAGCAGTGAACAACAATGATGTTAGTTGAAATATTTCACCACTAGAAATAAGTTGTTTGCAAGCTCTTGTCATTATAACTTTGAAAGCAACACAAGTGATGGTCTGTGCACAGCTTATTATATAAAGCCTATTGCAAACTTTCAAGCTTTCATCTCAACAGCGATGGCACCAAAGAGGACGAAAGGAGCTCTGATCAACATCTCAGCCAGGATTAAAGATTATCTTTCTTTGGAGATTAGGCCAGCTACTTTTGCAGCCGTTCTCACAACGATTAAGAGTAGGGGAAAGAAAATGGAAAATTCTGTTTGATTATTAGAAATATCTAATGTTTACCAGACTAAATATTACCCAAAAGGAAGAAAAGAAAAAGTAACTTGAAGATTCAACATGTCAGTAATATCAATTATAACTGACAATCAAATATAAAAAAAATGATGAGGAATTAGAGGGAGAAAGAACTTATAAAAGGTACTTTTTTACTATAGTGGAATCAATTTTTCATATTGAAAAAGAAATAGCAATATTTTAAGAATATATAGTGAGAAAGAGAGACAGAAGAGGAAAATTTTAAAGAGATAAAAAGGGGGTGAAAGAAAGAGAATGGTATTGACAGAAAAAAAATCAATAGATTATCTATATCATAATGATCTTATTTCTGTTGTGGGTGTGTATGTTACCATAACACAGCAAAAACAATACTGACTAGCATTTCCAGTGGATTTTTTCTTTTATTTGGGGTTATTGTTATTTAATCACATTAGTTATATAGTAATTGTAAATGGAGTTAATAAACTGTTTGAATTATGCAAATATCTCCAGTGGTTAAAAAGTTATGAGAATTTAAAGCTCTGAAATTGGGGGTACAAAAGTGGACATATCCAACCATATAAATATTTCTTAAGTTTGGATGCGAGAAATTGCGATTTAAACTGATAAGGTCCAAATTATGACAAATGTTCAGAGCTTGTGTTTACATCCAAAAAGCAAATAAATTTGAGGGTTTTCTTTTCAAAATTGAAAATTTGACAAAAAACCCTGACAGTAAAGCATCATTAAAATTTTACACATTATATACAAATATAATTGAGACTATCTTCTATTAATGATATAGTGTTCTTTTTTTGTTAATCTTATACTTTTTGAAGTTAAAATAAGATATGTCAATTGTGTTGAACATGAATATAAGGTGTGATCTAAAAGCATTGAAACTGATTTTTTTTTTTTTGAAATTCTAAAACTTAAATGAAAACATTCACATCTGAGCAACTTATATAATAAAGTGATAACATCTAGATGTGTCAGTGCCAATTTTTAATACTTTTTGAATAGCAGTTTTTGGAGAAACACAGGATTTTGCAAGTGCATAAATGCATCATCCTCCATACTCGTTAGACATAGCTCTGTGTGACTTTTTCTTGTTTCCTAAACTGAAAATTTGCATCAGAAGGTTCGAAGACATGGAGGACATTAAAAAGAAATATGAAGGCACAACTTCAAAGGAAGAGTTTCAGAGATACTTTGGTCAATAGAAAACTTGATAGAATAAGTGTATTGAATGTCAAGGAGACTATTTCAAAGTAAATTAACATTTTGTCATTATTCATGTCTGTCTTGGTAAATACAACTTCAGTCTCTTTACTTTTTGAACACACAGTACATGAGTAATACCATGTACATTTCATAGTCCTAGTTCATTCTCTTCTTAGGCTTAGAACTTTGCAGTACCTTTTTGTCAAGAATGCATAAAAGCTATCATTCTGGGGTGAGCTTGAGATTAGAAATCTAAATCAAAAGTCTGCAGGATAGCAAATCTCTATTTGGAAAATAGAAAGCAAAACAGAGTAGACAACAGAACAAAAGATTATGCCAAAACAGAATAAAGGAAAAACAGTTTTACTAAAACATCATTAGTATATGACAGTTGGAATTTCTCTGGTTAGATCATTCAATTAGGATTCATATTTTTCAGTTTAATCATCACTCCTTTCAAAGAAAACATAAATACTGACATAAAAATCAGACCTAAAGATTTGCTGCTCGGTTATTTGTATTGCATTGTATTAATAATAAATATTTTTAAAATATTTTCTTTTAATTTTGGACCATTTGCCTTAAATGGTGTTCCCCTTATTTCTCAAATTTATACTCTCTATCCTTCTGTAACTAAAGTGAAAATTATTTGCAACTTCTTGTGATCTAAACCAAAAAAAAAAAAACTACCAAAATTTTAAATGGAAAAGAAATTGATAAATTTTGATAAAATTTGCTTATGTTAATGCTTGGTCTTATTGGTTTAATATTAAATCAGACCCTTATGGGTTATTTAATGCCAAAATTTGATTCATTTGTAAATGTTTGATTATAACAATAACTATATTTTCAACATTTCATTGCAATCATTTTTTTTTAATCACACTTTTTTTATTAATATTTCTATCTAAAATTAATAATAAGCATTTTTTGCACACAGTTATATGGTATCAGTATTCCTATCTAATACAAATAATTGTAACACAATAATGATTTCAAGTGTTCCTATCTAATACTAATAATTTTTAAACAGATCTATTTGAATGATAGATGGGACATTAACAGCTATTACCACAAAGTGGATCTGAAAGTAATAGCAATGAAGGGATACTCCACACTTCTCAAAGCTCCAGAAGTGGAACCTCACCACCTCTTTGGGGAGGAAGAGTTTTTTTACCCTTCTGTTGAGGACACAGTTGGTGTATTCTAAACTTCACTGACAGGGCAATTGATAATTTATACAATTATGTGGTTTCAAGTAACTAATAATAACCCTTTGTAAACAATTACAGCTTCAAGTAACTATTTTAATACAAATAATTCATACATAGTTATATGGTTTCAAGTATTCCTATCTAAAATCAATAATTTATTTGACACATAAATGGGTTGTTTGATTTTATGACATGTCAACTCCTTATGGGTTATTTAATGCCACAGTTTTTTCAAGCAATTATATGGTTTCAAATAACTATTCCTATTCAATAATAATAGTTTGTACCTAAGAATACATGAAACTATAATTATCTAATACTAATAATAACCTTCACACAGTTATATGGTTTCAAGTATTCCAATATGATACTAATAATTTCTGAAAAGATATATTTGACCCATAGATGGGACTCTAACAGGTACTACCACTAAGTATCCCAAACTAATTTTTTGCTTTCAGTATACCAAAAAATCTATATAGGAACATATTGCAAAACATAAAAAAAGTATCAAATTTATCTTGGTATCACAATAACAACCAAGTTATGACCATTCAAAGTTCAGAAATTGTATTTTACAGGGTACTGAACAAAAAGCCAACTTTAGCAGTGTATAACTAAAAATACAGGCTTTAAACAAGTGAAATATCTTTATGTAATGTCATAGTAAAGTAAAACAAAGATAATATAAAAGGAATTAATAAATCCTAGCTTGGGCTAGGCTTGCGTATGGGTGAAAATCACATTCCATCACATGAATCACATTCAACTGTGTGGAAATGATACAGAAAAGCAAATTTGACTGTTCATACAAGTTTTATTTCAGCAGCTAACTTATTGAAACTTGCTATTATGATTCATGACATCTTAGAGATTAAGGTAATTTTTAAAAAAATAAAACACCAATTAAATTCTATTTGCAACATGTAAAAATGACAAAAAGCCTAATTTAGCAGTTAGAAAAAAAATTGATCAAAAGTACACCTTACTGAACTTGCAGTAAAAAGATATCTATTAAAGATACTAACCTGAAACTTTACTCTATTTTTAAGACAAGGAATTTTTTAAAAAACAAAAAACAGTTGTTTTCTTTCTAATATCAAAATATATGCTTTTATATCAGACTTTTATATCCAACTTTCAACATGCAAAAAAGAACTAACAGTATTAAACTTTTGAAATTATCTGTATAAAATGAATCAATGGCCAATTTTAAACAAGTTGCTTATTATAAAGCTTTATATTCAACTTTTAATTTGAAAAAAAAATGTCAAATGTGTAACAACATTCATTGAAAGTTTGACAGTTTGAATCATGGTGCTTAAATTTGATTATATGCTTCTACTATAGCCAATATATCTGGAACATACCATATTCTTCCATCACTTGGAATTGACATTACGTTAAAATCCCATCTAAATACAAAGGCTGACTCCATATGTACTATAGCATCCAATAAAAGCCATCTGAAATAATCTTTTTTACTCTTGGTTTGGGTCAAAAACTTAACAATAGCACTAGATGGAGTTTTTTAAAAAATCAATCACTTGACCAATGTAAAAAGTGGAATCATAATAAACGGCAACTTATTGTGCCTGTCACTCATAATTGAAAATTGATGGTTCTTCATCAGAATTTCTACTTGAATTTTCAAAATGAAAAGATTATTTCAGATGGCCTCTATTAGATGATATAGCACAGGTGTATTTAGGTGGGATTTTAACATAATGCTGATTTCAAATGATGGAAGAAAATTACATGTTCCAGATAAATTGGCTATAGCAGAAGCAAATAACCAAATTCAATTGCTGATCAGTTGCTGGTTTTCCTTCCAGCCAAGCTGTCATCCAATTGCACTTCAGCATGTTGGATGTCGACCAATTGTGTAGTGATGCATATTGCTTTGTTTGAATGCTAAAGTTCAAGTCTTCAAATGCATGGTCCCCTGTAAGACTTGTTAGAGGGCAGCTTCTCAAGGCAGCTCTTGTCTCTTGATCAACTTCCCTTCCAAAAAAAAACCCTTCCAAATAGTCATGTAGCTGGTGCTTGGTGACAAGGAACTTATTGAGTATCTTGACCAAACATTTCAAGACATGTTAAGGAGTTTTAAGTGCTTCATTACAAAGTGATGCATCACTTTAATAAGAAGGACCTCTTAGAGCATCGAGTTGGTCATCCACTAACAAAGAATTAATATTCAAAAGTATATGTAAATTTTATTAATTACCAAACAAAAGAGTGATCTGGAAAAACAAAATGTTTTAAATTCATGCGACTTTATTTATCTATTGCAATTAAAAAGTTGTTACAGTCCCCCAGAGTGAAAATATGGGTATTTTTAAGTAAAAAACAGAATAACTTCCGTAAACGAAAAAACAATCATTAATAATAATCTTTAAATATATAAAAATCTCAGGAAATTTGTTGTGTAAAATTGCAGATTTTTAATCATATTATTAGTTATATTAAATAAATCTTTATTCATATCAAAAATATTGTGTACAACATCCTACATTCCAGATGTTTAAAATTCATGATTAAATTTTTAAGAGAATTAAAATAGTTCAATTTTATCAGAGAAAAGACTTCATTTTGCATCAATTCAAAGAAAAATATTGTTTTTAAAACTACAAAAAGAGAAAATATGCTACAAAAATTATTTTTGAGTTTTAAGAAAATAACTTTTAAATTTTCAAATAACTTTTTTTTGGGTGTTGAAATTTTTTATTGTTTTATCTTTATTTTTTATGTGACTTTCTGGATTTGATCTTTCTAGAAATGCAAAAATTAGGGACTGGAAAATTTTTTTACTCAAATGACCAAAAGTTTGAAAATCCTCTACAAATATGACTGATAACTATTTATCTTAAAATTAAGTCCTTAATGAATAAAGTGCTGAAAATTTCATTAAAATTGGACATTTCCTGATTTTTATTAATTGTTTTAAAATTAAATTAATTCTTTTTTATAAAAATGAACATTATATATATAACAAACCAGATATTTTCAAAAATGCATGTACATTTTTCCTTATGAAATCTCATGGGCACAAAATATTTTAAAAAAGATTGAAAACTACAAAACAAGTTCTAATGATAAAAAAAGTTAACAAAGATTTTCAATACTGAGAAATTTAGCTTTAAAATGATTTAATAAAAACTAACCAGTTTTGAAGATTTTCAGATTCATTTCCTACAGCTGAATCTTTTAATTGTTAAAATAATTGATTCCACCAATTCAAATATTTAGTTCATTAATCATCTTTCTTCTGGTCATGAAAAAGCTATAAACGCAAGGGATGTAACTCTTGAGTCATTTACAAGGCAAAAGGATTTATATCAAATAGTAAGGTTAAAAACATGAAAATTATGAGTATACTAGAGACAGATTTAGAGATAAATTCCAACAGAAATTACATGAGCTGGGGTTTAAGTTTGTGATATGTGTGCAAGGTTTTCAATCCCACCAATAAGGCTAGGTACGTTAGTCATTAGTCCAAAAGTACCTCACCACAGAAAGAAAAAAAAAACAGCAAATCTAAACCAGAATAAAGATATATTTCATACAAACTTTATATTTAATTCTAAATTTTATTTGCGGAAAAACAAAGCTTTTAAAAATAAATAGCATATTGTTCAATCTTAAAATATAATTGACAGTAAAGTTATTGTGGAATTTACCTAAACTTCATCATTATGTCTATAGATCAGGACCCATTGGTGCCATGACTGTTCTTATTCACCTGGACAGATACATTCTTCTCAGTCATGGTAATACTGCTGATTTTTTTTTTCTTTTAAGGTCAAGTTATCTCAACCAACCCTCTTGATCTTCCTCTAGGATTTTGTCTTTTTTTTTTCTTCTTTTCAATTCAGCATTGTCTATCTCATAGACTAGTTGCCCACCAAGATTGGAGAGCTATGACTGCTGATTATTTTAGGCATTAGCAAGAAGTGAATGCAAACAAACCTTGGCTAGAATTTGAACTTCATTTTATGCACTGATAACTATTACATGCACACATTCCAGTGATTCAGAAACTTCTAAATATTATAAAATGATAGGTTGTTATTAAACTTATAGAATTTGGATGATTACGATGATATTCATTGGATTGGTTAATTATCGAAAAGAGCTTAACACAATATATATATATATATATATATATATATATATATATATATATATATACAAAATATAATTTAATATAATGGAGAATGAATGTGAAAAGTATTAGTATATGAAGGTGCACAATGCTAAAATAGCAGAGCAGATTTTAAAATCAGAGATCAAATATTCCGTAACTGCAGATTCATGCATACTATGCACTCTTCTTTTGATATTTTAATATTTTTTACCCTCTGAATATTGTCTAGTATGCATGAAACTGCAGTTATTGAATATTAACACCATAATAATCTCGGATTTTATATATATATATATGGTTTAGTTCTTTTCGATAATTAACCAATCCAATGTATATCATTATAATCATCCAAATTAGCTCAGTCGGTAGAGTATTCAACTAGGAAATTCAAGGTTCCTAGTTCGATACTGGCCCTCACCAACTCAGCGTATGAGTAGCACAAGGATCTGTGCAGTAAAGTGAGGAGCTGATGGTAGGTGTGGCACTCCACCTCAGACACCAAAAACAATCTCTTTGAGACTCCCTCGCTGTCTGGCTGATACCGACTTTAGGCCACCCTGACGACTTTACTACTATATATATATATATATATATATATATGTGTAAAAATGGAAAAGGAATTGAATCCGACAATATGAGGAAAAATGAGTAAAGAAAAGAAAAGTAAATGGATAAAATGAATTTAATCGATCACTTACACATGTGTTTCGGTCAGTTTATGTGTGTGAAAATATTTCGCACACATACAAGAATCGACCTTCATCAGAGTGAATATTTATTTTTATCTATTATTATCTATTTTATTCATAAAATAAATATTCACTCTGATGAAGGTCGATTCTTGTATGTGTGCGAAATATTTTCACACACATAAACTGACCGAAACACATGTGTAAGTGATCGATTAAATTCATTTTATCCATTTACTTTTCTTTACTCATTATATATATATATATATATATATATATATATATATATATATATATTTACGATATACACACAATATATATATATATATGTTGAAAAAATAAATAAGTAAAGGAAAGGAAATGTTGAATGGATAAAAATTGTTTATTGGAGTGCTGACACATGTTTCGACCAAGAGAATGTCCTTGTACATAATGTATTCTATTTATTATTGATTTTAAATACAAAATAAAATAAAATAGTAATAATAGAAAATATATAAAAAAGTTTTTTTAAGTATACAGAAGAACGGCTGTCATCAGGGCAATAATATTTGATATTTAAAATTAAAACAGTAAGAATACAGAAAATTTGAATGTGTTAGAAAAAAGAATTTGTTTTTTTTAAATTTGAGAGATGCTTACAGTTTGAAAGTTTATGGGGAATATTCAGTGATATGTAACATTTGAAAAATGAATTTAAATTTTTTGTTTATATATTATTAACCTGCAATCTTGAAGTAGAAAGTCATGTTTAATTATTATTGTAATTTTATGTATTTATTTATTTTAATATAAATTTCTGTGATTTTAATGCATGTATTTATCTTGATATTTCATTTACTTGTTCATTGATGTAATAAATTATAAATTATTAAACATCATTTATAGAAGTAGTGTATATAAATATGTACATAGTTAGATAATTTTTATCTTTAACATATAAATTCATAGCATTTTCAATTTTTACAAATATATTTTGATTGTTCAATGTTGAAATTGTTTACTGTATCATAATAAATTAAGCAATCTAGGGAATAATAATAATAATAATAATAATAATAATAATAGATCAGTAGGAATACTAGGAAGAGTCCAGGAGACCTAAAGAGACTTGCTGTCACTTGTCATATTCACTCCCACTTTTTCCACTTACATATATATGCATATATATATATATATATATATATATATATATATATATGAGGAGTGAAGGGTTGAGTAAATCCAACAAAATCTGGTTGAAAATAGAGGAAAAAGTGGAACTAGCAACTAAATTCAATTGATATTTCGCCTCAGTATTTAGTGAAGCTTCCTCAGAATTTATTGTGAGAAAAATGGTTTTACAGCCTGCTTTTATACTGAAAAGGTAATTTTTTGGTGTGGGTAAGGGATGGAAAGAGGATAGGGTTTTGTTTGGTTTGGTTTGTTTTGTTTTACGGCATATCAACCTCAGTGGGTCATTTAATGCCAATAAAGTTTTGAAATAAATCAATTCTTCATGGATAATACAATTTTTTTATAAATACATTTTTCTATTTAACCCATAGATGGGACCCTAACAGGTACTACCACTCCGGGTCAGAGTGGACCAGGGAGCAATGGTGATGAAGGGGTGCTCCACATTCCCCAAACCTCTAAAACTGGAACCTCACTATCAGATAGAGTTTAATGTCATTCCCAGGACATGTAGACCCGCAGCCACCGCTTCTAGCACCCATATGATAAAAAGAGGTTGGGGCTTGCCATAAGGGCAATAGGGTTTGGGAAATCATATAGGTGCTAGGGCTTGACGTTGTAGAAACAATGATACTCACCATCGTGTAGAATAAGTTCCAATTACCGTCGAACTGGGAAGACAAGGTAGCATGCGATTGTAACTCAATACAAGCTCGCCATGCTACAAAGTACACTGCAGAATGACAGGTATATATAGGACTCCACAGTGTCATGCAGATCAACCAGTCAGGCAGCCAATCAGAATTCAAGGAGTGGAATGACCCAAGTCACCCTGATTCATGAGTGGATCATTCTTGATTCCTATATTTACCAGCTGTCTTGGACACTGGTAAAAGTTCTACTTAGCTGCTGTAGGCTAACTGACTTCAATAGACGTGACCAGCCGATTGATCGGAGGGGGCCTCTCCGACCGCCCGTCTAGCCCAAGATAGGGCCAAAGTGTAGTATTGCATGTCATGAACTGCTCATCCACCTGGGCTCTATCCTTAAGCATCACGGGTCGCCACCCACGGCCAACAGGTGGCCCCATTGGGGGAGTCTTACCCCTCTGCAGAAGTGCAGTCGGTGCATTCTAACGCCCCAGCCAACAGGGCGGAGAGGGTTTGGGTGTGTAGTATAGAGAGGAGGATTGAAAGAAGGAGGGATGGGTTTAATTTGTGGGATATGGTATTTTTATGGGGTCAGTTTATTGCCTTTGAAGAAATTTGATAGTCAGGAGGTGGGTCAGTGTGTGATGCCTACTGTCAGTGAAGGTTTGTGAACCTGGCGGATTGGAATATTTTTGTTTGAATATATTTGGACCTGAACAACATTCTGCTGTTGGAAGAAATGTCCAACTTAGAATCATCCTAATACCAACTTACCTGGTAACCCATCTACGGATATATGATGATAACAGCAAACTCGTGTTCAAGTATGCTTGATATAATTTTAAAAAATGAATAGATAAAAAAAAATTTCACAGAATACAACAATGAGCTTCAACAAGTTCAACGGTGAGCTGTGCGAATGTGGCTTTTTAGTCCAGCTAAAGTCTTGCACATCTTCCCACATTCACAAGTTATTTCAGGGAGCACAGGGTATTTTATTGGTCCATTTCACTGATGCACAGTTTGGTGACTCATCAGGACAGCTCTGCTCAGACACAGCCTTCCACACGGGTCTTAAATTTCTTTGTACCTTCCCGCAAAGTTTTTCTCCACTGCCCACAATCCAAAGCTTTACTCTCTCAGGTTTTCTTGTAGATGCTACACTTTTTCAACCTTGTTATCTATTGGTATTTCATCCAACAACCTACCCCTCAAGACAATTCTAGCTTTCATACCATTGTGCAACCGCTTGAGTATATTCACAAATATTGATGGGCACCCAACTTTACCTAATATTGTCCAAAGTGCATCTCTGTTAACTGTATCAAAAGCTTTGGCCAAATTGACAAAAGCCTAATACAGGGGGGCCTGTTACTCAATATACTTCTCCTGCACTTGCCTGGTCCAAAATATCATGTTTGTTCCTCTGCCAAATGTAAAACCACTTTGTGATTCAGGAATGACTATAGGACAAATATACAAAAGCAATCGATTCAACAAGACTCTTGAGAGAACTTTGCTAACAGCACCCAGAAGTGTGAATCCACGGTAGTTAATCACAACTTCCTTTTTCTCCTTTTCCCTTGTATAAACACACCAAAGCACCATCAATTCAGTCATTAGGTAGAAGAGAACCATTCCAGCATTGAGTAATGAGATCAAACAGAGCATGTTTGTTATTAAAACTTTTTATCTTTAACAGGTCTACCAGAAGCTCATCTAAACCTGGTGCCTTACCAGAATTAATTTGTTTGATAGCCATTTCAAATTCTGTAAAAGCTGGTAAATAGTCCATCTCATATTTTACTTGGACCCACCCCAAGATCAAAACATGGCCATATGATAGATTTTATTATAACCCACCGCCGTGATATTAGTGATGTCTGTAATGTACGTGTTATGCATAGTGCAGAGTGCGACACAGATCACAGTTTAGTGCGAGGAAAATTTAAACTGAGTTCACAAAAAGACTTGTATGCCTGGAGTAAAACACCAAAGCGCCTAGATTTAAACAAAGTCAAGCAAAAGGATGTGAAAAGATTGATTCAACATCTTGACAGTCTGGAGTTTAATGCCACATGGGATAACTTTAGAGACCAAGTTTATTCCACTGGTGCAGCTGGACTTGGAGGAAACATCAAGACTGGTTTGATGACAATATACTTGCTATCAGTTAATTACTGGAAAATAAAAGAGCATGTTTTGTAAGTACACTTCCTACTAAGCCCTCTCTCCGACCGTCTACCCTGAAGGATTATACAGAGTCCAAATGTTTATTACAGTGTGAATTGAAGAGGATGAAAAATGAGTGATGGTCAAAGATTTCCTCTGAAATTCAGAATAAACAGGACCTTAAATTGTTCTATGGCCTCATGCATAAAGTTTTTGGTCCACTAACTTCTTCCGTTGCTCCTCTAAGGTCAAAGAACAACACCACCTTGATCAAAGAACCTGAAAAAATCCTTCAGCGATGGCAACAACACTTCACGGATTTATTTAATAACCATTCAGTAGTCAGTGCTGATGTTCTGCAGTCTTCCTCAATACACATATATATACATATATCACAAAGAAAGACTGTTTAAATGCTCTGAAATTTAAATAATAAAAAACAGGCTAAAAGAACATTGACTGAAGAGAAATCTTATAAAACCTACTCACACAGGAATATTAACTTTGATTGTAAAGTAAACATCTACATTCAACTTTGTTTAAAAAAATGATTTGATTTATTGCCAGGCACAAAGAAGGAGGCATGCAATAATAATATGCCATGGTAGAAGAGGGAAAATAAATGGGTTATTTCCTATAAGTCTAACATGATCAAAGTGGGACCACTCTTGACTGATAAATTATTTATTTATTTATTGATCTACTAGGAAAAAAGAAGATGGGATTAGGGTTAGGTTTTAGAGTTAGGGTTAGTTTAATGGGAAAATAAATAATTCATCAGTGGTTCCCCTTTGATCATGTTAGACTTATAGGAAATAACCAATAAATGTGTTTACATATTAGTTTTACTTGAAAAAAAAAAAAAAAGTTAAAAAATTCTATAAAAATAAATGTTATCCTATTAAATCATTATGCCACTCATAAGAATAATGAATGGAAAAAATTTGATGTTTAGAACTGGTGACTTGTGATATCAACTCCACATAGCCTATTGTCATATGTGGAAGTTCTGAGAGTCTTCAGGCCAAAAATTACATCAATAAGCCTAATCATTTTAACATGAAACACACTAACAGAAAGCTCATTTATTAGTTTATATATAATCTGATAAAGTAAGCTTGAATTTGGTGTGCTAGAATACTACTTCCCTTCATTCATGATTTAACTTCTCATGCACAAAAGTTCAATCTGATTTCCTTAGTGGAAACACAGAACAATCAGCAAAATAAAAACAAAAAATGCAAATGCAGAAATTTAACTTCTTGACACACAACTGCTAAAGTTTTTTGGGGTTTTTTTTACTTAATTAGTCAGCAGACAAAAACATAAAATTTAAATGCCCTGATTTTCGAAATATTGCATAAGGGTAAAATAGCAAAATTATGTGCCTAAAGGTGGAAATAATAGAAAATACATTAGTTAAAGATTCCCAATTGTAATACAAGGGAGGTAACTTTTGTTTGCTATTGTGATAAATAACATTACAAATTTACAAGAAAAATATTAGTTTAAATAAGGTGACCCTTAAAGATATACGTCATGCTTGAAATCAAAAGGCTTGAAGTACTAAATATTGAAAAAAAAAAAAAAAATCAAACTCCTTAGTAAAAGAAAAACACTGTGACATGAAAGAATTTAATTATGCCAATATATATTAAGCATACAAGTTCTGCAAAATTTCTAAGGATTTGTGCAACACTGCCTAAGATTTTTTTTAAATTGAAAATATTTAACATTCTAAAAGAAAAGAAAATAAAAAAGAATGGCATTATCTCTTAAAGAAATAAGAGCCATAAAAATCTCTAAGAACAAAAATGAACATAAAGTTTTCTTATTTACTTACAGAGAAGGAGAAATCAAGCCATGAAAGATAAAGTAAATATTTTGTCATGCTAAAAGTTTATTTGCAAGATCTAGAATCAGTAACATTAAGTTGTATAAAAAAAATTCAAAATAAACTATTAATAGCAATGAAAATAGATTAAAAAATTAGATTTACATTCTTAAACCCATTAAATGACTAATATTGCATTATATATTTAATTCTAAAAAGAAAGTTGTATGGTTTTGAAATGATATTATGGTTTGATTACCTGGGTTTCTGATTTTCTCCTCTAATGTAAACTCTTAAAATTCCTCAAGATGATTGGCATCAATTTTATCTGGTTAATGTCTAGTCCATTAAAAACCAGAAAATGTAGAATAATGTTCATATCTCCTTTCAAGGTTGACAACAGCTTTTAAATGTTATTATCTGGATAGATAATGTAGATATTTGAGAGTGATTTGCATTACTCATTTTATCTTTTCTCTATCAACCATTGTGACATGCCAATGATAAGGCTTTATGGATTGATTTATTAAGCACCCTTTATAGAATTATTTTGCTGGCAATAATTTCCTTTGTAATTAGTAGAAGAAAAAAGAAGTTAAAGTAGTTTGGGATATTTTAAAAAAATGGCTTTGTTATATGTTGGTTGAATTTTACAGCATGTCAACCCTTGTTAGGTTATTTTATGTCTAAGACATTCTTGATGGGTATTCAATTTTTTAAAATTTAAACTCAACTTTTTAAACTCATTTTTTCTATTTAACCCATAGATAGGACCCTAACAGGTACTACCACTCCGGGTCAGAGTGGACCTGGGAGTAACGGTGATGAAGGGTACTCCACACTCCCCAGAGCTCCAGAATTGGAACTTCATTAGATGCAGTTTAACATCATACTCAGGACACTAAGACCCTCAGCCACTGCTTTCTAGCACATGTATGATAAAAAGGATTGGGGGTTGCCATAAGGGCAATAGGATTGGGACAATCATATAAGTACTATGGGTTGATGTGACCAATTGATTAGAGTAGGTCTCTCTCCGACCACCCATCTAGCCTAAGTAAGGGCCTGTCATGGACTGCTCAGCCAACAGGATTCCGTCCTTAAGCATTATGGGTCGCCACCTACAGCCAACAGAGGTGCAGTTAGTGTATTCTACAGCCCCAGTTGACAGGGTGGGTTATGATATGTAATGGCAAAGCAGTGAGAAGAATAGATAAGATTTCCAAAAGGTGGAAACCAGATGTTAAAAACTTCCTTGCTACTCTTTAGATCAGTACACAATGTGATCTTTTCACTTACTTTTTCTTCTTTGGTGCTGGCTTTTCACATATGTATGTACTTATGCATATTTCCTTTTTAACCTTCACATGATTGACTAAGCAATATTATACAAGAGCATTTTGCAAGTGCTTTCCCTTGGTGTCCTGTTTAACAGGCATTCTTCAAGATGTGTAAGACATGGAAAGTAATGAGCCGGATTCCTTTTCATTACAAGACATGTAAACTTACATATGTTTTTGAACAAATATACAATCCAGTCATTCAGACCAAGAAGTCTCAGCATTGAACAAGTCAAATCAATCAATAAATTGTTTCTAACTTCATTTGAGAAACAGTTGAAAAAATTAACAATTATTTTAACAAATAAGAAAGTCATATTTTTTTTCCAAATCATCCTAATTTTATTATGCACAAAAACTTCAAAATTTATTATTTTTTTCAAATGCAGTTCAATTTAAATACAAATAAGATAGTTGTATTTTAATAAGTGCAATTCTTATAATCTTTTTAAAATTCATCCCAAAGATATTTGCATATCATTTTAGATGCTTTCAAAATATTTCTTTTAGCAATTATTTTATGAATTCTAACAGCAACTTTTTTTTTTACAAAAATTCTTTACATTAAGATCACTCACCTGAATTTAAGTAGAAACCGTTTTTAATAATTAATAAATCATACAGGGAAAATAATCTACTTATATATAAAAGACAATGAAACTAAAAAAATTAAAAAACCACATCTCAGAAATTCAAATATATCCATTTTTATTTTCACAAATAATAACAAGATAGACTAGGCTAGACTACATTACATTTCTCATTCTCCCATTATAACTTTCTATATTTCGGTCTTTTCTCCCTAACTTCCTGTTTTTTCTTATGGTCAAGTCACACTAAAAGAAATGATTCCGCACTAGACTACCAAAGTTAAGCAGAGATGAGCTCGTTTATTATCTAGATTGGAGACCTGTTAAGCAATAGCAGGTACTGTAAAGCAACCTGCAGCCTGTCTGTCATATCTAAGCAAAGCTTAGGAAATAAAAACTGTTTTTTCTCTTTTTCTTTTTTGGTTTAGTTAAGTGATTTGAAAGAATCAATGCTCCTTTATTTTTAATTCACCAACGTGATTGATGTCATTCTCTGATTCCTATGGACGAGAAGAAGTGTATACATAAACAATCCCATCATAAATGAAGAAAACTATACAGTATTTATATAAACTTGATTATTCTTAAAATGCCAAACAACAATTACAGATTGTTCAATTATGCAATCAGAGGTTCTTTAAGAATATTTGTATGGTTCTTGATACTTTACAAAGTTTTATTATTTACTTACAGTCAGAAATTATAAAATGATTTTAATTATTATAGCATTACAAGCATTTAGCTGAAAAACACTGACATTTTCAAATGTGCGACCTTAATCAGTTCAATTTGCAATTTCTCAAGTATTTCTTAACCAATCTTAAAAATATTTATATGGTTGGAAAGAGAATAGAATAATCTTTCTAAAAATGTAATTTTTATCGGTTTTCATAAAATTGAATTATTTTTTACAGCAAGTCAAAACCGTATTTTCAGTCGAACAGCTGAAAACAAAAATATGACCGTTTTTTTTAGGATAAATTTTACACAGTTTCGTTTTTCAAAATCAAAGTGGCTAATCTTTATCAATATTCTTGAAATTTTGCACTCAATTAGAAGACACCTGGAAGTACAAACAGGGTCTTTTTTTTTGTTTCTAGGACCCATGGAAACGAAAATATGAGAGGGCAAAGTTCAAGGCTATTTGTTTAAAAAATATAAGAGAAGCAGAAAAAAGCACTATGCCCATAATATTAGAGTTTCAAAATTATTTTCATATAAAATTTGTGAAATTTAAAGATTGCTATACCATTCGGGATTTGCTCCAAAAGTTTGGATTTTGAAGAAAACTCGAATTTACGTGACTTTCGGATGTAAAAACACCCTGTCAACTGACGTCACAAATCGGACCTTATTGATTTAAAATCATAATTTCTCGTATATTTATGGTTCAATCTTAAAAATATTTATATTGTTGGAAAGAAAAGAAAATAATCTCTCTAAATATGTAATTTGTATGTGTTTTTATTTATTGAATAATTTTTTACAGCGAGTTAAAAACGTATTTTGCTTCAAACAACTGAAAATGCGTGATAGGAATTTTTTTCCAAGAATACATTTTACACTCTACATTTCTTTGGAAAATCTAAGCGGCTAATCTCTATCAATATTCTTGAAATTTTGCACTCAATTAGAAGACACCTGGAAGTACAAACGGGGCCTTTTTTTTGTTTCTAGGACCCGTGGAAGTGAAAATACAATAGTGCAAACTTCAAGGCTATTTGTTCAAAATGTATATGAGAAGCAAAAAAGAAGCACTATGTTCGTAATATTAGAAAGTTTCAGAATTATTTTGATATATAATTTGTAAAATGGAAAGATTGCTATACCGTTTGGGATTTGCTTCAAAAGTTTGTATTTTGAAAAAAAAAAAAAATCAAATTCATTTGTCTGACGGGCGTAAAAGCATCCTGTCAACAGTTGAGAATGTGAATTCAACTAGCATCACAAAATCGGACCTTATTGATTTAAAATCACAATTTCTCACATATTTATGGTTCAAACTTAAAAAAATATTTATATGGTTGTAAAGAAAAGAAAATAATCTTCCTAAATATGTAATTTGTATATGTTTTTATTCATTGAATTATTTTTTACAGCGAACATGAATTTATCCAATTTGAAAAACAAACAGCTTGCGTAAAGGCCAGCTTGTAGTAGTTTTTTTTCCTTACGTTCTCTTTTCCACATTCATTGCATAAATATTAAAAATATTTTCATACTAAATGGTTTTAAAGAACATTGAATTGTTAAAAAATAATATTCCATTCTGAAAGGAATTTTGTCTGACTTTTATTTTGAAAAATAGTATTTTTATTTTAAATAAATGAAGGTCGATATTCAACATAATGGTGGTCTGTTTGTATTATTAGATATACAATTGTGCTTAATATATATGTAAATATAAATATGATCAAAAGTGAGTTTTAAAATAAATAAACAAGATAAAATAAAAATAAAATTAGAAAATTTTTTTTTCTTTTTCAAATATTTACCTTTGAAAAATCAACCTGTGCAAAATTTGTAAACGTACGCACAATGTACGTTTACGATTTCTTTGAAATGTACTGGGTCATAGTTTGTTTTGAAATGTACAATGTACATTGTACATTTCAAAACAAACTATGACCCAGAAAAAACAGAACCCACAAATTTTGTAATAAAACTATTAATTTTAACTAGGGGGTTTAGGGTTAGTTTAATGGGAAAATAAATAATTTGGGTTCTGTTTTTTCTGAGTTACCCTGTAATATAATGGGATTTTGATGAGAACTTAGCCGTTTAGCAAGTTTAGCCATAATATCATGGGATTTTGAGAATGATTTGCAAGTTTAATCCAATATTTATTTAACATTAATTTTTGGCATGTGAATTTTCAGATTCACACGTATAAAAATTTGATAATTATCGTATTTTATGGAAATTTCTGCAACAACGAAATTACTATTATTTTTTTTTTTCTGAACTTTTGAGGTATGTTTTAAAGTCTTTTAATGTTATGAAATTTCCACATATATAAAACGTCTTTGGAGAATTTTAATCATTAAGGAAATGTAGGGTTTTTTTTTCTTTGACATTATTTAATTAAAAAATAATTTAACAATGTTATAAATTTATTTATTATTATTATTATTATTATTAATCATTAAGCTTGAAAAGCTAATATCACATTGCATTAACAATATGACATTCTGTTTAATCAAATAAAGTTTAAACAAAATTGACAGCATCATGGAAAGAGGAGATATATTTTTGGCCAGACAGAGATGATGTGCCAAATTTATTCTAAAAATTGAGTTCTGGGAGATTATGGAAAATTCCACATCATGAACAAGAAAATTCCACATCATGAACAAGATTTTTATGAAAAGTTTTCTGCTATATATTTTTGAAGAAAATATATACTGAAATTTGTAATTCATTTGTATGTATTTTTTATAAATATTTTTCCCTTTTATTTGAAGATGAATAGTGAATATCTATTGCAAGTGATTTCTCTTAATGAAAATGTATTTATCATGTGATTTTTAAGATTTTCAATGATAAAATATGCATTTGACATGTAAAAAGGAATTCTAGGTCTTGTAATATAACACAGCAGGCATTTAAAAAGGTATTTTAAAGTTCAAAGTGGTGTTATTTATTTGAATTAATATTATACATGTATATACATGCAGTATTATAATGAAAATGTTGAATAATTGGGTGTTAAACTTTTAAAAAATAAAAAATAAATTTAAAAAAAACGCTGCTATCTGTATCTCTTATTCTCTAAATAATGGGTTAAAGCATAGAGATACATACAATTTTACATAAGAATACCAAATTTTATCAAAATTGCTCCAAAAATAAAGAAACGGTGAAGAAATCACAGAATTTCTTTTTTTCAAATGGTCCGTGATTTTACATATTTTTGAAACAAAATTATGTCCACTTTTGTACCTCCAATTTCAGGGCTTTAAATTCTCATAACTTTTGAACCACTGGGGATATTTGCATAATTCAAACGGTTCTGAACTCCATTTATACAGCTCTATATAACTAATGTGATTAAACAACAATAACCTCAAATAAAAAAAATCAACTGGGAATGCTAATTATTACTATCTGGGTAGATAAAGTAAATATTTGAGAATGGTTTGCATTACAAATTGACTCTTGTAAATTTTACAAATACAATGAAAGATTGTTTTCTTTTAATTTTTTTTTTTTTTGCTTAGGAGGTTGCATTTGTGTAATAATGCCCAATAATTGTATCATCATACTAAAAAAAATCAGCTGATGAATCTTGTGCTCATTTTGAGTGAAAAACCTACAGGAATTGAACATCTACAATCTTACATGGCAATTCTCCCATGCCAAATAATTTCCCTTCATGGAAATGGAAGTATCCATCTCCTTTCTAAGTAACATGTGACAGGTTGTACTGGGTTGCATGCTACCAGTAGCTTGGAATAATCCCAACCTATTATTAAATAGATTGCTTTTATATGGATAAAAATTTTATTAAAAAGCTCAACTGTCTTGCTATTTACGTATAACTGGAGGAAGTTGATGCTTTGCAACAAAAAAAAAAAAAAATTTTGTTTAAAATTCAATATCTTAAACAAAAGTGTTGTTTTTGTTATTTCAAAAAAAGGTCATCACTTTGTTGCATCATCGTGCATTCAGACTTTAAAGAAAAACACAATGAATATCAAGTATTTTTTTTTACTTATGAAATGCTTCTGCTAGAGTCATATGTATAAAGGTAGGTATGTTCAATTTTCAGAGTTAAAGGGGGATAACTGATGATTTTTTTTTAAATGTTTGGAAAATCTGAAGATATCAGTGAGAATGGAAAAAAATTATGGGAGTAAACAAGAGTAAAATTTCATATGAAAAAGTTACACTGCATGGCAAAAAAATGGAAGAAGAAAATAACCCAACAAGGACACGCAAACTGAAACAGTTGTTGCTGTCCCCAGAGCAAATCCGGGTATTTTGAAGTAAAATAGGGAAAAACCCATGTTTGTCCTTAACACTGTAGATCTTCTGTAAACGAAAAAGAACAATTGTAAGTGATGATTTTTTTTTATATATAAAAATTTCAGAAAATATGGTGCGCAAAATTATGCATTTTAAATATACATTTTTACATTGATTAAATAAATGCTTTGAATTGAAGACTGAAACCTCCCCTACAATCTTAATTGATGAAAAAACTTCTTTTTTTTTGTTCTTTTTATCAAAAAAAAAAAAAAAAAAAAAAAAAAGGTATTCATTATAGAATTAAGTTTTTAATGAATTAAGTGCTGAAAATTTCATTAAAATCAGATAATTCCCTGATTTTTGGTATTTGTTTTTAAAAATGTATTACCTCCCTTGGCAAAAATTGGATATACCAGTTCAATATAAAAGTCTGGGAAAATAAGGTAAATAGAATAATTATTTTAACTAAAGTTTAATGACATTTTTTGAGAAGAGAAATACATTTAATTTTTTTTCTTCCCTTGTTTGAATGGAAAGAAGAAAAAAGAAAAACAAACCCTAAAATATTAGACTACAACATGGCGATCTTTCGGAATATGTCGGTAAAATAAGGGGGGCTACTCACACTTACTTAGTGAATGATAAAATTGTTCATACAAAAGTTCCCAGCAACAACAAAAAAATGACTTAAAAAATATCAGGAGTATGAAAATGTTTCCAGCGAATTGAAAAGGAAAGAAACATCAATAGGTGTCTGCATGAAAAAGATTCCAGGGTAGTTGTTGAATTTTCAAATAGAGGGCACTAAAGAACTTTTTCACACCAGATTTTATAATTCATGAATGTGGGAATAAACATCTCAATTTACCGATATATTCTGAAAGATCGCCCAAAGTATACAGAAATCTAATAAAATCTATTGTGTTCATTGTAATTTTTTTTAAATGAGAGGAAAGATTGTTTTGTTTTCGTTTTTCTGGGGAGAGGATGCAATAATGTACGAAGTTCAAAATTAAATTATTAGAATAATCAAATGTTCATTTTTTGTGAAATTAATTCTAACAAATTGAGCCCTTTTTAATTTATTTGACTGTCATCATTTGCTTTCATATGAAATTTTTCTCGTTTACTCCCATAATTTTTTTCCATTCTCACTGATGTCTTCAAGGAAATAAAAAAAAAACATTTGGCGGAATTATTTTGTTTGTATTGTCTGACAGCACAACTGAAACTATATAGACAACTTGGGCTTTTCTATTGTTTCATTCATTCAAAATACAGTTTTTGATAAATTCTTTAAAATAAAAACCAAACAAAAAATGATGCAAACAACTTGTCTTAAAAAAAACGTTTTGAATCTTTTACAATGGTGAAATAAAAATGTTTGTTTTGTTTTGTTTGTTGTTACATAATTTCAAAATAAGTAACGACCTAAGATAAATTAATAAATAAATGAAGGTATGCATGTAAATATAAACAGTGAAAACGAAAGACTTGTTTTTGAAAAAAAAAAGTGTGTGAACAACACACGCCTCTCTTCTTATGAATTGCCAATGCGAAAAAAAAACGAAAAGGTTTCACTTGCAGACGACATTTTTTTTTAAGGAACAAAACTCGAATCTTGGTCAGTCTCTGCATGAATACACAACCCAGTCTGTATGTTTATGACACTGATCTGCCTTAAGTATAGTCACCAAACACTAAAAGCAAGAAATAAAACATAACTTACCTTTAAGTGCCAGGAGATGTTCCTTCTCGCGGGAGGCCTCCATGTTGTTTAGGAGTAGACTCGCACTAAATCCTCCGCATTTTCCGGTTGTATTACTTTCAGACTTTTAAAAATATATTTTTACCATAAAAATAATTTTATTCATAAAAAATGTCGAAACTTATTTATTACGACAATATCAGCTTTACTTTCTATTTATAAAATAAATTCATGGATTATTTTTGTATGGAAACCTAAAAGTAACATAAGAGTAAATTACAGAAAAGAGAATAATAATTACCACCAATTTTCTCTATGAAATTTACCCCCACCCCCTATATTTAACACAATGAAACTTGTATAAAAGTTAATATTATCTTGAATTTTTTTTCATTCGAAAGAAGAAACATTAAACAAACTCCTGATGATTTTCTTTTAAATTTCAGCTTATGAAAATTATGATTGAAAAATAATGTTTTCATTTTTGCACCGTTAAATCAACTGAAATTTAACGTAGCCAAAAACAAGTTACGACAAGAGGATTTTTTTTTTTAAATCTATGAAAAATTAATGATCCGATTTTCACGAAAGTTTCCATAATTATTTACCTTTGGATGTAAATATGTATACAATAGTTTTTTCCTAAAATATATTAGGGGAAATGAGGTCTATCCCCCCCCCCCTATTTTATTTTATGAGATATGAAAAAAATGAACAAAAAAAAACGATATTTACTTTTTTTTCTATAAAGATAAGAGTCTGAATAACTATATCAATAGATTTGTATAATATTCAAGGCAGTAGTTTTTTGAGAAAAAAAATCATGAATTCTGAAGTAAAAGCTGCTAAAAAAATGTCATAATATTATTATTTGAAAACTTTTTTTTTTCTTTTTTAATTGATATGTATTATATTCTATTGAATTGTCAAGAAAAATGTTTTTAAAGTGTGGTGGACCGGAAGTTATCACTCCGAAGGATAAAAGTAAAATGACAAAAAATATCATTCTGCGCAGATTGATTACGCAGCATGTAAAAAGAAAAGTTGAAATATTAAAATTATTAATTATTGACCAATCAGAGACGTTCGCGCCTAAAATAAATTTTTAAAAATAACGTTCTGCGCAGGTGAATTGCGCAGCATGTAAAAAGAAAAATTGAAATATTAAAATTATTAATTATTGACCAATCAGAGATGTTCGCGCCTAAAATAAGTTATCAAATAAACTCCTTTCTGGAGCCTACCAATTTCTTATAAATAAGGAAGTTTTCAGAAATCAAGAGAGATGACAAAACCAATTTGCCTATATACGCCACGCATTTCACGCTGATGAAATTTAGCTCTTTAATGCATAAGGTATAATCTCTCTCTCTCTCCCTCTCTTTATTTTCTGACTGCTGCTTCTACTTTCTCATTTTGAGACTTACAACATTTTTACACTTATATTACATGAACATTCCAAAAAGGACTTTTACAGGACATTACCCAGTATTCTCTATTACCATTGTAATTTTTGTGTCAATACATATTTTGTTTGTTAAATGTATGAGTTCTTTGTCTTTTCTGCTATTTACTAATATTTTCAAAAAGTTCAATATTTTCAAAAAGTTCAAAAATATTTACTTTCGTTTATTCAATATGGCCTAAACTGATCATGTGACCCGATCTTGTAGATACCTAATGATTACGATGATTGTTTTGTTGTAAAGGCGGTGTAAAAATTAATTCCAAAATTACGTAAAGGGATTTTTTGCCATGCTAATTCGTAAAAAAAATGTAAACAGATCTTTGAAATCTTATATTCTTTTTAATAATAGACATAAAAAAGATAGTTTTGCTGTCAAAATTCAAATAGATATGGTTCGGTGGTTGGTTTTGAAGGCTATCACAATGCAAGTGTAAAGAAAGATGAGGTAACTATGATGTTGTTTGTTTACCTTTGATTTATTTTTAATATTTCGAGATAAAGATCTCTTTGTCAGAAGATTTCTGAAAGTCTGGGATTGTTGCTCGGAATTGTCCATTCTGTTTTGTGCTTTATATCTTCCAAATTCTTTGCGTGTGTGTGTGTGTGTTTTATGGGGTGGTAAGAGGTTTTGGTGTTTTAAAGGTTTAAAGGTAACTGGATATTCTTGTTGTGTTTTACATTTAATCCCATCTCATTTGGTGGTTGTGCTTGTTGTGTTTTACATTTAATCCCATCTCATTTGGTGGTTGTGCTGAAAAGGAAGGAATTCAAGGAACAAAAGGAAAGAAACAAAGACAGAAGTTGGTTTTATGACTTAGGCTTTATTGACCGGTCATAGCCACCTGTAGGAGCAACCAGACCCAGTTAAGGCCTAAACTCTAATGACCAAGAGATTTTCTAGGGAGTAGGAAGTGGGTCCTTTCTCGCACATACGTGAAGGCTCATGGTAGTTTTTTTTTCTAATTTTATTTTAATTCCCATAGATTATGTGTATGTGCCTGTCCAACAATGTCTTAAATCATTCCAGGTTTGGCCTACAATGTTTTGTTTTATTATTAAGCAGGTCTTAGTAGTTTGTTTCTTTATTTGTGTGTGTGTGTGTGTGTGTGTGTGTGTGTATGTTCTTCAAACACCGCTAATTTTTTATTACCTTTACTTGTTTGCTATGTGTGTGCGTGTTTGGTATGTGTGTGTGTGTGTGTGTGTGTGTGTGTGTGTGTGTGTGTGTGTGTGTGTGTTACTTGTGTGTGTGTGTATGTGTGTGAAGGATTTTAAAAAGGTTAGAATGAAACTAACTTTTATAAAAATTATAATTATAGCTTCTGTTAACTTAGTTTGTAAGAGGTTAAGATAAAGGGTAGGGCTGATACTGTAACTTCTATTACATGGAAGCACTTAACACTTGCCACTCTTGCACCTTCACCAGATATATAGAGGATATACTCATCCTCACATCTTCCCGTGAAGAAGCCAAAAAACTCTCAACAAAAACATACATTTCACCATCGAGCACCCTGACAGCACAGGAACATTATCACTGCTTGATTTCAAACTTAAAATACTAGACAAGGGTGAAAACCACACTGAGTTCTACAAAAAGTCGGCCAGCAGAGAGACTTGGTCGTCCACCCAAATCGGCCCTCCCCCTTGGTGCAAAGACCGGATACATACAGAACAAACTTACACGTATCCAGAGCTCAGCAGAGAGTTCATAATACAGTAGACCCACAATAGATCATGACCAATGCACACATGTACACACATACCCACACATGCACGCTTCAAGCAAATTATAAAACACTTTTATATAATAAATATGCTTTCTTTCTAATAAAACCAAGTTTGTGACATTTTTTCTAATAAAACTAAGTTTCTGACATTCAAATTAATTCAAATATTTAAGGTTTTTCTTGGGGTCAAATGAAAAACATGTTTGTTTTACAACAGACAATAATCAAATTAGAACAGGGTTTTTTTTTTCACCGTATAATAAGATATGAATTATTAACTGATATTAGTAAAATTATAATGTAATCTTAATATTATTTAATATCACTAGGAAACACAATTTTTGTTGAATTGGAACTGACACTTGTTTTTGACTATTTTTTGTCCTCTGAATAAGAAAAATGACCTCGGTTTTTCTATATCACATCAACTTTTTGAGCTACAGGCTACCCTAGATTTTTCTCAAAAGCCATAAAAATACAAATTTGTGCTTATTTTATGGAATGTTTCAAAAATTTACATGTACTGGAAAATAATAAAACATTACACTGGGCAATACAATTTTTGTTCAGTTAGATCTAACATATGTTTTTTGACTAACTTTTGGACTTTGAATCCAAAAATATACCGTAGAGTTTGCTGACAAAAAAAAAAAAAAAAAAAGACATGGGTAAATAACATTTTTATTCTTTTTCTTTTCACATTCACCCACACACAGAAAAAAAATGAACTCTGAGGGACTGAATTAATACTCTACACCCTTCTACCCATTCATTCAAAAATACCCACTACTACATACACTTTCTTACATTCACGCAATCACCTCACCCGACATAAAAAATAAAAGAATTCTAAAAAATGAACCCACTACAATTTGACCTAATTCCATTTATAGCAGAAAATAAACTGTTGCTGTCTAAAAAAGACAACATATTACTAGCTTATAAACGGACCAAAAGTCAACCTAGCATGTGATTAAAAAGAGGGTCAATTAAGTCATGCAATTCCGTTTCCACAATAAATTGGGCAGTAAAAGAAGACAGGAGATGAAAAGTTCTCAAATTTTAAATTTGTCCCCACGCAAAACGCATGTAAACGATTAAATCGAAATTTCAGCCATAATTCTCCATGGTGACGACCTGACCAAGCACACACAGAAAAGAAAAAAAATTTGAATTGTCAAGGACACAAAAGAGTTGGACAATAACCCTCTTGTTACATTGAAGGATTCGTTTGCACCAAAGAAAAGAAAAATCCAATGAATTAACCTACTAACTGCCTACTGCACATGCAACCGTATTTGACTAATTGAAAGGCACCACAACCAATGCCACTAAAAGCATATGCCACAGTCAATTCCCCCTTGCAGTGTTGCCAGCTAATACACACTGGTCTGGTTACATTCTCACTCTCTCTAAGTCCTATCCATATCATATTATGCCATATAATGGTCCTATCCACATCAACAAGTGCCACAGAAACCCCCAAGAATGGTTCTTTCCACACCAACATGAATTCTATCTAAATCTAATGGTCCTACACACTTAATCTGTGCTATATAGTTCTTTTCACATCAATACATGTTATCTATCTAATGTTTCTTTCCACACCGACTTGCACAACTCACATTGAGGTACCACCACTACTACTGGCTGTATCTGCAACAATGTTTTTTTGACATGTAAACTAGCAGAAAGGTTTTGTTGATAAATTTAGTGTGTACATTCTTTTAAAGTCCATCAAAAAACAAAATATTTAAGCATAAAATGTTCTGCTGTGTGAATAATAAAAGATGATGGATTGTTGGGAATAGCATATTCATATCAAAATGTTGACAAAGTTCAAAATTCATTTTCCATAGCTTCTTAAAGACTCCAGAAATGCTTATTTTGTTGTCCGGTTTCCTATTTTTATTGGTTGAAAAACATTACTTGATTTGCACTGATTGAACTGATTTTATTTTTATGGTTAGGGCTTTTTTTTTCTTCCATTGTAGTCTTAACTTGTTTACAAACATAATTTTTGCCCATTTGTAATCTCAAAGTAATCATTTTCATTTCAGCCACTATAGTTATATGTGAATTATATTATACACTAACCATATAGCCCTTTATACTGTAGTTATTGTCTTCCCTTGGGGGTGAGGTTGATAGTGGAAAAAGGTTATCTTCCCGTGCCCTTTCTAGACCCTAACCACATGGCTCATATACACTGACTCTTCTATTCTATATTTAGTGGTCTCAAGAGTAACTCTACAAGAACTCTTTCTTTAGGATGTTCATCCTAACTCTTTTGTATCTATACTTTATGTTACATGTGCTGAGACAATAAAGTCTGTATTGTTGTTATATGTACCTCTTTGTGGATTTCTTTGTTCATCTACGTTAGAGACTTCAATGAAGCCCCCTAATGTATTATAAGAAGCAGTTTTAGCAATGGAAGTTTCTGACCACCATCTTGTCGTCTAGTTGTCTCCTTACTAAGGAGACAAACGACTTCTGGGCTAACTCTTTAGTCATGCAATTAATCAACTCACAAGACTTTTTTCCTTGATCAAGATTTATTTAACCCATTCTTATTTGCTGCGCGGGAGAATCAACCTTGCAGTAGCATGTCTACTCTGCGTCAATTTGAAGTGGAAACTAAAAACTAACTCTAGTCACATGTTTCTCGTGACATTTTATCTAGGGGTCAGATGGGGTTACCGACAATCCTGGTATTTTTCCACTGGCTGGTCTGAAAGCCAATGACCCCTTCAGCTACAGGGTTTGTCAAAAATTTATGCTACCACATAAATTATGTAACACTATAACCATGCCTTGTAATTATTTCTAAAACCTCCCTGTTGCCTTTATTGCATGTGATTCTATTTATTCATTTTCTTAGCAAGAAAAATACGTGGAAATAGTTAAATACAGGAATTCAAAATCAAGAAGTTCATTTAAATAATTTCAATCAATAGTCAAAAGAATGGCTAATAAAAACTTCTTTAAAGGCAACAAGAAATGGAAAATCTAGTCAAAATTAAAACTAAAAATTAATACTATCTTTATGCCATGATAATTGTTAATTTCTATATAGATTTCTTATACTGAATATAACAACTATTATGAGACTGGGGTAGTATGTAATGAATAAATATATTTATTTCAGAATCTCAAATAATTCAAATTTGCCTCTTATAGTTTTCAGCAAACTTTGATCAGCTGTATTAGCTGTAAGAATTTAAAATTTCTTATATCTGAAAAAAAAAATGTGTAATCTTTTTCAAACTAGGACCATATAAAAAATTTGAATTTTCTAACATATGTAAAGTTGTTATTTACTATGCTTTATTTGTCACCAATTCGCATCAGTTGATAAACCAATATTTATTCATCTTTTGGGAAAAATTCAAATGTAACTGAAATCAAGTCTTATTAAAATGGCATTTGCTTATAATGTTACATAATTGATGGACATACAATCAATTTTGAACAGTTAGTGTAGAAAATATTATTTGAATTCAAATCTGGACGTTAGACTTGATTGGCATTTCCACAACCTTTTTTAAAAATTTTTCATAACTACTTACTTTAGTTTATTCTGGTATAATACAAAGCAGTAAGAAATGCAGATTAAGATTATTTTGTACCAATCTTCCTTAGTTGGTAGGTTGTATTAAAATTAAAATCCTGGTATTTTATCAGGATTTGAACATTAGCTACCAACATAACTATCTCAGCCACCGATATTACACAATATATCTCAAATCCATTTGTTTTCAAACACATTGAACTCTTTGGACTCTTTAAAACTCGTTTGTTTGTTTCACTTTATGTATACATATTTTGATATTTGTTTGATGTTAAAACAGTATTTTGTTCTATAAAAAATTGTTTGTCTCCTTTCTTCAAAAGCAGCACCCATCTCCTCACTGTGTAGTATGGTTTATTCTCTTACAAAACGTAGCATCAATCAGACTGAACAAGAATTAGAAGAGGAACGTGAAGAAAGTTACCTTATTTAAGTGTTTTCACATTTCATACCATAAGCTCTCGAAAAATACCATATTTCACTTGGTAACAATTTTTTCCCGGTCCACTTCTTATCTACCAGTCTAAATCTGGTTTGCATACTCCCCCACCTAAAAAAAAAAAATTCCACAGGGTGTCAAAAAGAGGAGTTTTCAAATTTCAAAGAGGATACCCTAAGCTTTCAAAAAGTACCATATTTAGCTGGATAACAACTTTTTCCCGGTTCACCTTCTTATCTAACAGACTATATATTTTCTCTCCAGCCTAGTGTGCAATTACATATTTCTCTCCGTTATATGTAACTGGTCCATGACTGGACTAAACAAAATAGGAATACCAGAGAGTGAGTGAGAAAGGAAAATAGGAGTAAGAGAGAGAATAAGAGGAAAATGATTTATCAAATTAAAAAGACCGAGAATTCATATAGTACATGTTTGTTTCAAAATAAAAGCAACTACCAACATATTAGCTGGAGTCCAACATACATAAAACAAAAAAGAATTACACAAAGAATAACCAAAATATCCTGTAAGCTTAAATAACTATTTATTAACTACAGAAAAATACGTTGTTGCAAGCCTCTTGTTGCAGCCTTGGAGAACCCCTATGTAACCGATACAAAATTTACAAAACACAGTTAAAAAATACAAAAATTTCAAACAGTAATATGCTAATAAAATAATAAAAAATGCACTTTTTCCTTTTTCTTTTTTGACCTGCTACCACAAAATTGGTCTAATGAAATACGAGCCACCTCATGGCGGCCACGAAATTTACTGTCCTTTTGTGGTTGGAAAATGTAAGAATAAAAGTCCCTTGTAGCATGTCAGTAGCCGACACGAAAAGGAGGTGAGAAGTCTTGAGTTCTTTTGAAGATGTGTTTCAATCGTGCTTTTCAGATGAAAAGTGTCTTGAATATCAGTTCTTTTTGTATAGGAACAATTCCTGAATTCTTTGCTAAAGGACCAACTCATCCTGCTTCTTTTTACTTGGAATAAATACCTGAAACAAAATTAAAAAATCTGTTAAAATCTTTAATTCTTCTTGTTTTAGCTAGGTCCAATAACCTGAGACAAATGGCTTTTTAATCTCTTGGACCAAAGAAACTTATTCTGCTTCTTTTATATCGGAACAAATACCTGAAACAAACTTTGTGTCTATTTCTTGTCCCTGAAAATGGTGTTCGAACATTTGAAATAAATTGAAAAGTTCTGCACTCCAACGAATGGAAACTATCGGAATCTGAAAATTCCAATTCTTTTCTGCCAAAGGTAGGCTCCTAAAGATACCTAAAATAATAGGCCTTTAGAGCTGGGACTAACGCATCTAAATGCAAGGTCCAACCAAAATACTCGATGTCCCTAGCAGTGCCCGAATTAAAAAAGAGACTGGAAGAGGCTCTACAAGGGCTTAAATACCCTTGCCCCCACTCCCACTATCATCATCAGCATCGCTTCAGGCCAAAACTGATACTTCCCATACTCTCACTATTAGTAGCAGCACGGTCAAGATCTTCCAAAGGGCTATAACTCTAACTGCCTTTTCATTTATAATATTTTCAAAAAATACATTTATGCTACGATTGTTAAATATCAGCATGAGAGGTTTTGGCAAGTATCAGGTGGGGATAGCCTAAAACGAACATTCTGCAATTTTCCAAACCAAATTTTATAGCCAAAGCTTCTCGACTTTCCGCAGTAAATGGGCATTCACAATGCTTTTGGAGCAGGGAAAATCCTAATCCTGTTTGGCTCCAATCTGTAGTCAGGCATGTGGGTCAATTTATTTCAAATGTTCGAACACCATTTTGGTTACTGTTCAAAATTTCAGCTTTGGACAGCTGACAAAGCTGTTCTAAAGTTTTTTCCCAGTAAAATCTGCTTTTATGTTTGAGTAGTTCTCTGGGTATCAGTATTTCCGGAAGTTTTTGTGGGCATTTTTATCCCCGGAAAAAGCACTGTTTAAACCTAAGTTTTATAGGAGAATAAACCGTGCTTTGAATGCAGTGAAGAGAAGGGTGCCGCTTTTGAACTACAAAACGTTTACTGTACATATAAAGTAAAAAAATCGTCGGGTTGGCTTAAAGTCGTATCAGCCAGACAGTGAGGGAGTATATCCCTTTTCACTAGCACTAGACCAAGGAGATTGTTTTTTTTGCATCTGAGGAGGGGTGCTATACCAACCATCAGCTCCTTTACTGCACAGATCCCTGTGTTACTCATACGCTGAGTTAGTGAGGACCAGTATCGAACCAGGAACCTTGTGGTTCCTAGTTGGACACTCTACCAACTAAGCTAAACAAGCAAAATATAAAACAGGTATTTACAATACAAAACAAGCAAAATAATTCAAAGGTGTGTCCTTGGTTAGGGGTTGTTAAGGTTGCAGATAAAAAATGCCTGTGGAAACTTAGCTGATAGTCTTGGTAGGTGTTGTTCCTCGTAACTTGTTAAGACCTGTTGAAAAAGTTTGTAGCTGTGTGTGTTTGCCACTCTAAGCTTCTACGTGGTGAACTGCTACAAAGTTGTCACTTTCTGGGGCTAGTCTTAGCACTGCTAGCCAGGGGTAGTAGCAAAAGAGGTTGAATTCTTGGGTGCTCCTTCTTTTATAGCTAGCCTCACGTGACCACCAAAAGCATTGTGGTTGGCTAATGCCTTTCGAATAACTGTCCCCTACAAATTCCAACACATTCCTGCCTGAGGAGAAAGCTATGAACATGACAATATATTTTAATGAGTCAAAAATTAAAATATTAACCTGCAGATTTTTTTGTAATTTTTTTCTCTTAAATTATTTTTAATTTTGCCTATTTCGCATTTTGAGTTCTTTCTCTTTATTTTTTTCCGCGGTGATCTTTATACTTAGTAATATAAGTATGGATCGTTGGACTGTCCTTTTCTGTTTTTTAGGTTAGCTGTTCTTTTGAACGCAAGGAGGTCCAGTTTTGTAATGCTTTTATGGTAGATGTGTCATTTGTCACAGATACATTGGTAGTAGGTAGTTATCTTTCACTGTTTCCTCCAGTTCAGATGTGAGGGGGGTGGTAGTCGTGGGTCAGTGATAATTCCAATGGATATACATGATTTATTGAATTGGTTTGAGTCACTCCATCACCTCTCTTGACCCGAACCAATCAAATCTTGTTATCATCTCCAGGAAAGAGTTCAACCACCCTCCTAAGTACTACCCATAGCAAACCCTACACCAAAAGCTCTCGGACGAACTGACATGAATGACATCATAAAAAAAGTTACTGGATCCACACATTGGGTTAATTCCCTGGTACTTGTGGAAAAAGGAAATGGCAAGCTCAGGATATGCCTAGGTCCATGTAACCTTAACCGAGCAATCCAGACCACACTACCCTATGAGAACTATAGAGGATACCCTTCCAGAACTATGCGGGGCAAAAGTATTTACAAAACTGGATTTAAGATGTGGATATTGGACAATACCATTAACTTTGCACCTTACAACGTTCAATTCTCCATCAGTGAGATACAGATACCTTCGATTACCATTTGGTTTGAAGTCATCACAGGAAAATTGACGAATGCTTAGAATTGAAGACATACCAGGTGTCGTTGCTCTAGTGCACGACATACTAGTAATGGGGAAAACTCGTCCTGAACACAACAATCCCTCATAAAGTCCTAGAATGAACAAAAAAAAAGGTAGGGATTAAATTTAATAAAGGAAAATACAGGTTACAGCACCCAGGATTAAGTAGTTCGGACACATACTAACCTCTGAGGGGATCAAGTCAGAACCTGAAAAAGTCTTGGCAATATGAGACATACAGCACCTACCAGCAAAACAGAACTAGAAACCATACTTGGAATGAAACTATCAAAATTCATTCCCAGCATATCAGAAGTAACAAGCCTATGCGTCAAATATTAGGTCAAAACACACACTTCACATGGGAGACCCTCAAACAAATGCATTTGAAAGGGTAAAGGACATACTGACCTCGAACCAGAGCGAAGCACTAGGATACTTTGACCTTCCAAACCAGTAACTCTCCAAGTAGATGCCTCCCAACAAGGAATAGTAGCTGCACTTCTACAGGAAGGAAGGCCAATTGCATACACTTTGAAGGCTCTCATTCAAAGTGAAAGAAACTATGCATAGTTAGAAAAGGAACTGTTTGCTATCCTGTTTGGCTGTAGAAGATTCCATCATTACATCTATGGACGTAACATCACTGTGGAATCTGACCACAAACCCTTAGTGCCTATATTCCAAAAACTGCTTCATTCCACCCCTCCCCGCTTACAAAGGATGTTGCCCCAGTTAGGCAACTATGACCTAAATATCACACACGTCCCAGGAAATAAGATAAGATACCCCTGACTGATACCTTCTCATGGAAGCATTTCCCAGATACATCTCAGGAATACTCAAAAGGAATGGATGCCTATGTACATAACATTCATAGGCAAAAGAGAAGACATCAAAACTGCCATCAAGCAGGACCTAGAACTACATGCCCTCATCAGTGTCACCCAAAATGGCTGGCCTGAGCAGAGGAAATTATGTCACTCTCAATACATTGAATACTGGAATCACCATGATGAACTAACATATATAGAGGGTCTAATACTCAAAGGACATAAGATCCTTATCCCAGGTCATCTGGACACAAATACTGAAGTGCCTGTATGTCTCCAAAATTGAAAGCACATTGACAAGAGCTCACACTTCCTGTTTTGGCCCAGGATATCTGCTGACATATGCCTGTTCATATCGAGAAGGTGCATGACATTGTAGAATTCCAATCCAAGAGAGCCCCTGAAACCACCCCTGTGCCCGACTATCCCTAGCAAGTGGCAGCCACAGACCTATTCCAGTGGGATAGAAAAGATTTCCTTGTGATCGTGGATTACTACAGCCAATATTTCGATGTAGCACAAGTACATTCCACTACCAGCAAAACCATCATACAACACATGAAGTCAACCTTCTCCAGGTATAGTAACCCAGAAAAGATAGTTTCAGATAATGGCTGCAATTTAGTTCCACAGAATTCACCAAGTTCTCAGAGTATTATGAATTTTGTACACTCCACATCCATCCCAAAGCACCCAATCCAATGGCTTAGCAGAGTGAACAGTACAACAGTCAAGAGAATCCTACAGAAAGCAAAAGGCTACAATAGCGACCCCAAGCTGGGCATACTTGAGTATCGAAACACCCCAATCAGTGATCTAAGATCTCCCCTACAGCTTCTTCAGGGTCGCCAGCTGAGATCAGTAATACTGGTATTATCCATCCAGCTGAAGCCTAAAGACATAGACCATGAAAAATCAAGAGTGCAAATGAACACAAAGAAAGCTGAAACAGCCGAATGGTATAATCGTTCAGCTCAACAACAAACTCTACTACAAAAAGGAGAAAATGTCCACTGGAAAATGTCTGGAAACCTGGAACATTAGAAACAACATCGACGATCGTACCATCTGTTGGAATATTGGTATATAAGGTTGCTACAATTCCCCACCTAAACTTATAGACTGAGCGAGGTCACATGGTTTATTCCTCCGCCAATCAACAGCCATAAATTTGACTGACGAAGGATCTTACAATACTGAGGACTCTTTGGATTACCAAGGATTTCCGCTGGACCAGCACTTGCTTGAAGGCTAAAGGATGGCCCATAAAAATGTAACAGGTTATGCCACTAGGAACACAAGGATCTTCTTCGACAGCGAACAGTCGAATTATGAACTTTGGGAAACCAAATTCCACGGGTATTTAAGGACCCTTCAACTAACACAATATATCTGACCAAAGCGAGGACCCATATTTTGTAGAAAAGAATGCGACAATATATGCTGAATTGATCCAATGTTTAGATGATCGAAGTTTATCATTGGTAATGAGGGAAGCAAGGATTATGGCCGAAAAGCATTAGAGATTTTAAGGTCCCATTTCTTGTTGAAAGGCAAACCTCGAATTGTAAGCTTATATTGTGAATTAAGTTCTTTGAATAGAACTGACTATGAATCCATCACAGATTACATAATAAGGACTGAAAATATTGCAAGTCTCTAAGGGAGGCAGGTGAAGTTATTAGTGATGGCTTATTAATCGCCATGATGTTGAAAGGATTGCCCCCAATTTTAACCTTTTACCACAGTGATAACTCAAAAAGACAAAAGTTTAACATTTACAGAATTTAAAGTTAGTCTACGAAGCTATGAGGAAACAGAAAATATGTATTCAAAAGAAACGAATCATGGCATCTTACAAATGAAAACCAATTTAAAAAAAAGGAAAACTTGGAATCCACGCTATGATTGTAAATCAACAAATTATAGTAATGCTTATAATAGTTACAATAAAAATTACAATGGTACCAGGAAAACTAATGCCTTGCCGCTAAGGAAACAATGTTATATTTGCAATAAAAAGGCCATAAGTCCTATAACTGTAAAAATAAAAATAGGGATTTGTCAGAATATAAAGACAAATCCAAAAAACAATTTTTTTGCTGTTGGATATGACATGCTATCAAATAAGATAATTTACTCATTGACATGTAATTAATGTCAAATTAAATTTATTATTTAGACCCCAATTTTCGAGCAAGAAAATCATTTTGTCAAATTAGCAGATGGAAGCAAATCCAGTGGTTTAGTTCAGAAACATGGAGACGCTTGTATATATTTAAAAAACAATAAGGGGCATATTTTCAAATGCTTTTTAAAAGGTGCTTTGTATATTCCAGTTTTAAACAGAATTTTTTTTCTGTCCAGGCGACCAGGTGCCATGTAAGTTTCGGATGAAAAAATTCCAAATTAATTTACCCAAATGGCACAATATTTAATATAAAAGCAAATGGGTTGCTTAATTAAATATTTGAAAAATATTTGTTCCAATAAGACTGCAAGCCATGAATCAAACTGGAATGAATTTGGGCCCATGCAACGAAGTGGATATAAGAAAATTACCAAAAGTAATAAAAGGAATGAAATAAAATCACCCCCCCCATAATGACTAATTGTAATATATGTAACTCAGGAAAAATGATTGAGACCAAAAATAAATCTTAGACAAGAAAGCAACGGAATATTGTTGCTTGTACATTGTGACTTGGCTGGACCGAATTGAACTCCTCAGAAAAAGGAAATTACAGGTATGTACTTAATTTTATTGACGATTATTCCAGACTCATAATGTTAACTTTTTGGCCCTATAAAATCTGATACTCTGCAAGCAATGAAACATATCTAGCAGACATCAGTACTTATGGTAAAGTAAATGTTTAAGGAGTGACCATGGAATTCCTGTCAGAAAACTTTCAAAATTTCTAATATGAGAACAAATCAAACCATAGAGATCTGCCCCCTATTCTGCTCACCAAACGGTACTGTAGAAAATCATGGAAACTTGTTTTTCAATGGCTAGATGCTTGCTTATTGAATCCAGACTCACAAAAGTCTTTGTGTTTATGCAATTCTTGCATGCGCATATATTAGGAACCTGTTGCTTAATACCTATTTAGGGAAAACCCCTTTTGTAAATCTTCACTGTTCAAAACCAAACTTAGTTGTATGCATATATTTGGGATGACTTGTTTTTGCTATGTACAAAACAAAAAGAAATTGGATCCTCATGCAGAGGAGGGTATTTTTATAGGATAAATAAAGTCCAGCTATCTCATTTATTTCCCTGAACAAAGTTATTAAAAATATCAGATGAGTTAAATTCACTGATTCTTAATGACATAAGAGCCCAAAATCAGATGAAATCGATGATTTGCTAGTCTTAACAGACTATCCCGATAAGGAATACGAGAATTAAATCACCCATCAGTAAAGCAAGGGCTAAAATCACAGTACCCTCTATGTGAAAGAAAAGGCCAGATTTCTTTGTAATTCAATTTAAGTTAAAAGGCTTTGACTATTGGTTACTTATTATCTACCATACCCAACAATTATGTTGAGGCTATGAACTTGCAGGATGTTTGAAACAATGGCAGCTCGCCAGCAAAAAGAATATGCTAACTCATTGGAGATAAAATTCGAATGTAAACCTGCACCAAGTGATAAAAATATAGGGAGCATTGGTTTACAATTTAAAATAAAGATGACGGTTACTGCAAATGTAAAGCTAGATTTGTCACAAAAGGCTTCTCAATAAATGTCTGGGGAAGATTATCTAGACACGTTTCCCAACAAATCTGACTTCTATAAGAATCTTGATATAGATGGCAGTAAATACGACTGCTAGTAAATCGTCGGATGTCAGTGCGTATTTAAATGCTTCCAGTTAGATTTTTGATATCACATATTCTCCAGAAGGTTTGAAAATGAAAAAAGATTGTGTATGAAACTAAAAAAATGCACTATATTTAGTTTGAAACAAAGTGGTCGTTATCCATGACCCACAGCCAGGAAGCAGAGGGAAACTCCAGCTGATGCATACAACATCAAAGAAGACCATGTAAGACCTAAAAGAAAAGAATATGAAAGAAACTGTATATATTGTCGACTGAAATTCGAATGCCAGGTATCCGTAGATAATCTTTCAAATTTCTTGTCAACAAACCATGCCTTAAGCTTTTTCCCTCATTATTTTTCTACATTAAAAAAACATCAGTTTTGGTCCAAAGATACATTAAGTAATTATTAGGAATCTAACAGAACCACTTGGTAGAGTTCGATTCTCGCTCGATGCTTCCATTATCTTGTAAGCTTTGTTCCAAACAAAGTTAACCTTAGTAAATTATTAGGGGGCTCGGTAGTGTATATGGCTATGAGCTAGGTATTATACCATTGGTTAGATGAGTTCAGTTCCTCACTGGTGTCTAATTCTTCTAGTTTAGTTCAAGACATTCATTAGTAAAATCATTGGTGGTAACCGGACCATATGCTAGTTGACGTTTGGATTCTCATGGGTGCCCCTTAATTTGGTGTTTGTAACCACAAATAATTATATTTGCAGAGGAATTCTGCTTGTAGGGAATAAAATGAAAAACAGTCAAGATTGTGACTATATATTATCGCGACTGAATTCGACAGGTATAACGTAGGTAATCTTTCAACTTTTCTTGTCACAAACCATGCCTTTAGCATTTTCACCTCATTATTTTCTACTAAAAACAAGATGCGAATCACATTTCTGCAATGTGTAGAAAGCACACATGATTAAGTTTAAGCATGAATTTTGCATAATTGACCAAAGATTTTTTTAGCGATTCACCCTTCAGTTTATATGCTCGTGTATTGTTATCTGGTTATTATAGATATTTTTGTATATGGTGTCTTCTTTTCTCGGTCGGTCCTCAAATCCTTGTGACCTCATGCTGATTATTTGGGGTGAATAAACCGAAGATTATTTGCTGTGCACATAATTATTCACACTTCAAATTACATTATCCGGAACACGAATCTAGGAGTCTGTCGGGCAGAGATGAAAAATTAAGTCGCTCCTGACAAGCGAAATTAAAGGTAACATCTCACTTCCAAACTTCCAGGATTTCAGTCACCTTATTTTAACTCGTCCAATGAAAGCGAAGCTTTAACTACATCAAATACTGTCAATTAAACCTATATGACTCAATGTATCCGGCTTATCAGACAACCGTTTAAATTAACTACGCTGAGCTTCCAAGATAATAGATACAGTAATTATTTCAAAACATATATTATCTATTGTTAGAAATTATATGCAAGCTATCTGACAGTATAGATATTCAAAGCTGAAACATTGTTTGGGACAAAGTAGGAAGTATGGACTCCCTATGATGAATCGAACGTCCTAGAATAGTCTTCTAGCTTAGATCACGTCAACGTCCTAAAAAAAATAAGCATAAGTTAGATTGGGCACATGGCCACAAATATAGGAACCCTAGTGGAGGATCGAAACTCACTACTTAGTGGTAAATTGAGTAATGATTATTCTAATCAATTTGTAATTTGTAAATTTTATTCTCTCATACACAATTAATATATGACACAATGGGTGAAAATACGACCAGAAGGGGAAAGGGAAGAAATTAGAGATATATGTAGGTTCATGCGTAATGTATATGTAATATGTGTGTGTTATGTGTGGCTGTCCGGTAAAAGAACTAAGGATCGCGCTACTGACAGGGAATGGTTCAAGAAAGCATAAAAAAATTATGACCATGTTCAATTCAAGGTGGTTGCTTAAAGAGAGATAAATATTCTTGAAGTCACCTAGTTTTTAATAGCAAAGTGGGGCCTCGAAGTTAATGGTCTGACATTGGGACTACTGAGATTGGAAAATAATGTCCATAATTCAGAAAAATTGAGCGCCATGAAGTCTGTCTTGAAAAAAGTTATTACCAATTTCTGGGTGTTGGATCTGCGTGTGGAAAGGGTAAGTGGGGAAATATGCATATATTCGCTGGCTGAGCCGCAAAAAGCAGATCAGACCGGCTGTTGAAGTGAAATAGCTTTGATCCAGTGGTCAGTTGAAGATAGAAAAATAAGTCCCCAGTATGATAAGGAAGCCAGTCTAAACATGTAGTTATTCTAGGCAGCTGATTAAGAGAACTTTCTTGCCAGCTGACGTCTGCTCACCTCTAAACTGCCAAAGTGTCACATTTTACGTTCATCAGGCATGTCCATCAAACTTTGTGTTGAGCGTTGTTTTCTTATCCTTGTGAACCTGTCTCTAGTCGTGCCTTGCGAACCGGCCCGCACAGTTAATAATAACGTGAGGTCACAACCATGTGCGAAGCGAAATGTGGCACGAGTGCGGAGCAGTATGATTCAGCATATTATAATCATAACTATATGTTTTTAATCCGGCGTTTCCTACAGTGGAGAATATAACACCGTTCTGCACTATAATAGTGAGGACAGCAGGAGGAAGAGGTTGTACTTGTTACCGTTTAACGGCAAGCCTAGCCGTTCCTGTACATTATTGTAAATACATTGTTTATTTTACCTACCTCGACTTGACTGTCTTTTTTACTGGTTGATTAACATCACAACAATATATTTTCAAACTTTTTATTTTCTTTAACAATCCCTTTTTTTTAAAACCAATTCTTTTATTTGTCTTGAATATCATGTTGCTTGTACCCATTGTTTCGTATTAAGTATTTTCATATGCAGAGCAAATATTTGCACAGCAGTTATATAAGTTTCAAGATTTCTATGCTAATCGCCAATATCTATAGTACATATTATATGGTTAATGGACTATTCCTATTCAATAGTCATCTTCTTTGCATCTCACAGTTATTTAGTTTTCAAGTATTCCTATTCAATACAATAATTTTTCAAACAGATGCGATTTTGATCCATAAATGGAACTATAATAGATACCCCAGTCCTTAAGATGTAGAGTGTATCTGGGTAATACCTAATGAAGTAGTTAGCTCAACAATCCCCAGAGCACTAGAACTGGAGTTTCATCACCAACTTTGAATTCATATTCTGTTCACGCCTGTTGAAGGGGTCTTACTCCTATGAAGGGGGGCGTGTCGATTATTCTAAACCCCGACAACAAAACGGGTGGGTTTTATATGTAATATTATAAAATGAAATATAGAGGCGGCGAAAGTTTGGTTTGCTTGTATTTGTTTAACGAACATATCAATCCTTATGGACTTTTTTAAATGCGGAAATTTGATAGACAATAATTTGTGTTTAGTATTTTTTATTACTATTCTTTTCTAACAAACAAATCTGGTTGACTCATAAATCGAACGCTAAACAGCGTACTCTCACTCCGGTCAGAGTTATTTTTTGAAGTCTGTCGCAGACGAGGATGATGTCTCCATGTATTCAAGTTGTGGCCATCTTGATATTAGTTAGTCTAATTCTGGATTGCAGATACGGTCACACAATAGCAAGGGAAATTCTATCCTGCATTGCGGTCCAAGTGCGACGAAAACGTCACCGCTCTGCTGTCCTGTTAATCTCCGATATTGAGCCGCTCAGCCCTGTGGCGGCCAGGCGTCTGGCGCCAATCTGTCATGGTTGGCGGCAGATCTCAGGCTTGAAGGTGGATGGTGCATTTTCGATCAGCGTCTGTCTTGAATATGGAATTTTGTCCAGAGGACT
>CM042149.1:38733498-38878147 GCA_023376005.1 Doryteuthis pealeii | reverse complement strand
CTCGGCTGAGCTTGGATACGTGGTAGTTTGTTCTGTATGTATCCGGTCTTGCACCAAGGTGGAGGCCGATTTGGGTGGACGAACCAAGTCTCTCTGCTGGCCGACTTTTTGAGACTCAGTGTGGTTTCACCCTTGTCTAGTATTTTAAGTTTGAAATTCAAGCAGTGATAATGTTCCTGTGCTGTCGGGTGCTCGATGGTAAATTAGGTTTTTGTGAGATTTTTTGGCTTCTTCACTGGAAGATGTGAGGATGAGTATATCCTCTATATATCTGGTAAGGGTGGCAAGAGGGGCAAAGTGTTAAGTGCTTCATGTAATAGAGTTACAGTATCACCCTACCCTTTATCTTAACCCTCTTACAAACCTAAGTTAACAGAAGCTATAAATATAATTTTATAATAAGTTAGTTTCTCTAACCTTTTAAATCCCTCACACACATACACACACACACAGTAAACACACACACACACACCACACACACACACCACACACACAACACACATACCAAACACGCACACACATAGCAAACACAGTAAGTAATAAAAAAAATTAGCGGGTTTGAAGAAACACCACACCACACACACACACACACACACACACAAATGAAAGAAAACAAACTACTAAGACCTTGTTAATAATAAAACAAACATTGTAGGCCAAACCTGAATGATTTAAGACATTGTTGGACAGGCACGACACATAAATCTATGGGAATTAAAAGTAAAATTAGAAAAAAAAAACTTACCATGAGCCTTCACGTATGTGCGAGAAAAGACCCACTTCCTACTCCCTAGAAAATCTCTTGGTCATTAGAGTTTAGGCCTTAACTCGCGTTGGTTGTCCTACAGGTGGCTATGACCGCTCAATAAAGCCTAAGTCATAAAAACCAACTTCTGTCTTTGTTCTTTCCTTTTGTTCCTTGGAATTCCTTCCTTTTCAGCACAACCACCAAATGAGATGGATAAATGTAAAACCCTAGGAACACACAACAAGAATATCCAAGTTACCTTTAAACCTTAAAACACCAAAACCTGCTACCACCCATAAAACACACACACCACACACACACACACACACGCAAAATTTGAAGATATAAAGCACAAAAACAGGAATGGACAAATTCTCGAGGCAACAATCCCAGACTTTTCAGAAATTCTTCTTGACAAAGAGATCTTTATTCTCGAATATTAAAATAATCAAAGGTAAACAAAACAACATCATAGTACCTCATTCTTCTTACACTTGCTTGTGATAGCCTCAAAACCAACACCGACCATATCTATTTGAATTTTGACAGCAAAACTATCTTTTATGTCGATTATTAAAAAGAAATAAGATTTCAAGATTGTTTACATTTTTTTACGAATTAGCTGCGCAAAAAATCCTTACGTAATTTGCGAATTAATTTTTACACCGCCTTTAACAACAAAAACAATCATCGTAAGCATTAGGTATCTACAGATCGGGTCACATGATCAGTTTAGGCCATATTGAAAAACGAAAGTAATATTTGAACTTTTGAAAATATGAACTTTTTGAAAATATTAGTAAATAGCAGAAAAGACAAGAACTCATACATTTAACAACAAATACTGATTGACACAAAAATTAACAATGGTAATAGAGAATACTGGTAAGTCTGTAAAAGTCCTTTTTGGGATGTTGCATGTTAATATAAGGTGTAAAAATGTTGTAAGTCTCAAATGCGCAGGAAAGTAGGAAAAGCAGCAGTCAGAAAATAAGAGAGGGAGAGAGAGAGAGATTATACCTGTATGATTAAAGAGCTAAATTTCATCCAGCGTGAAATGCTGCTATATAGGCAATTGTTTTGTTCATCCTCTCTGAGTTTCTGAAAACTTCCTTATTATAAGAAATTGGTAGGCTCCAGAAAGAAGTTTATTGATAACTTAGTTTAGGCGCGACATCTCCTGGATTGGTCAAATAATTAATAATTTATATTTTCAATTTCTTTTTACATGCTGCGCAATTCCCTGCGCAGAACGTTATTTTTAAAAAATTTATTTAGGCCGAACGTCTCTGATTGGTCAATAATTAATAATTTTAAATGTCAACTTTTCTTTACATGTGCGTAAATCTGCGCAGAATGATATTTTTTGTCTTTACTTTATCCTTCGGAGTTGTAACTTCCGGTCCACCACAATTTTAAAAAACATTGTTTCTTGACAATTCAATAGAATATAATACATATCAATTAAAAGAAAAAAAAAAGTTTTCAAATAATAATATTATGACATTTTTTTAGCAGCTTTACTTCAGAATCAGATTTTTTTCTCAGAAACTACTGGCCTTGAATATATACAAATACTATGATATAGTTATTCAGACTCTTAATCTTAATAAAAAAAAGTAAATATCGTTTTGTTCCATTTTTTCATATCTTCATAAAAGAAAATAGGGGGGGATAGACCTCATATTCCCCTAATATATTTAGGAAAAAAACTATTGTGATACATATTTACATCCAAAAAGGTAATAATTATGGGAAACTTTCGTGAAATCGGATCATTATTTTTCATAGTTAAAAAAAAAATCCTCTTGTCGTAACTGTTTTTGGCCTCACGTTAAATTTTCAGTTGATTTAACGTATTGGCAAAAATGAAAACATTATTTATTCAATCTATTTTTCATAAGCTGAAATTAAAAGAAATCATCAGAGTTTGTTTAATGTTTCTTCTTCGAAGGAACAAAAATTCCAAGATAAGGATTAACTTTTAGACAACGTTTCATTGTGTATAAATATAGGGGTGGGGTAAATTTCAAGAGAAAATTTGTGGTACATTATTATCTCTTTCTGTAATTACTCTATTTACTTTTAGGTTTCCATACAAAACATCAATCATGAATTTATTTATAAATAGAAAGTAAGCTGATATTGTGCGTAATAATAGTTCGACACTTTTTATGAATAAAATTTCTTTTTATGGTAAAAAATATATTTTAAAAGTCTGAAGCTAAGACAACCGGAAACGCGGAGGATTTAGTGACGAGTCTACTCTCTAAACAACTTGGAGGCCTCCGCGATGAAGGATACATCTCCTGCACTTAAAGGTAAAGTTATGTTTATCTTCTTTTGTTTGGTTGACATATAGCTTAGGCAGATCAGTTATTAAACATACAGGACTGGGTTCCGAGTATTCATTCAGGACTGACCAAGTTCGTAGTTTTGTTCCTTAAAAAAAAAATGTCGTCGCAAGTGGAAACCTTTTCGTTTTTTTTCGCATTGGCAATTCATAAGAAGAGAGGCGTGTGTTGTTCACCACACTTTTTTTTGCAAAAACAAGTCTTTCGTTTCACTGTTTAATTTACATGCATACCTTCTTTATTTATATAATTTATTCTTAGGTCGTTACTTATTTTGAAAATTATGTAACAACAAACAAAACAAAACAAACATTTATTCACCATTGTAAAAAGATCAAAACGTTTTTTTTAAAGGACAAGTTGTGTGCCATCATTTTTTGTTGGTTTTTTATTTTTTAAAGAATTATCAAAAACTGTATTTTGAAGAATGAAACATTAGCAAAAGCCCAAGTTGCTATATAGTTCAGTTGTGCTGTCAGACAATACAGCCAAAAATTCCCGCAAATGTTTTTTTTATTTCCTTGAAGACTCAGTGGATGGAAAAAAATTAGGGGAGTAAAACGAGCAAAAATTCATGTATGAAAGCAAATGAGACGTCAATAATAAAAAGGGCTCAATTTGTTAGAAATTAATTTCACAAAACATGAACATTTGATTATTCTAATAATTTAATTTTCGAACTTTGTACATTATTGCATCCTCTCCCCAGAAAAACGAACACAAAACAATCTTTCCTCCTATTAAAAAAAAAATTACATATGAACACAATAGAATTTATTAGAATTTCGTATTACTTTGGGCGATCTTCAGAAATCATATCGGTAAATTTGAGATGTTTATTCCCCACATTCATGAATTATAAAACATCTGGTGTGAAAAGTTCTTTAGTGCCCTCTATTTGAAAATTCAACAACTACCCTGGAATCTTTTTCATGCCAGACACCTATTTATGTTTCTTTCCTTCAATTCGCTGACAACATTTTCATACTTCCTGAGATTTCTTTAGTCATTTTTTTGTGTTTGCTGGGGAACTTTTGTATGAACAATTTTATCATTCACCTAAGAAGTGGTTGATAGCCCCCCTTATTTTACGACATATTCCGAACAGTCGCATTTGTGTCTAAATATTGGGTTTGTTGCTTGTCTTCTTTCCATTCAAACAAGCGCGAAGAAAAAAAATTATAATGTATTTCTCTTCTCAAAGTCATTAAACTTTATTAAATAATTATTCTATTTACCTTATTTTCCCAGACTTGATATTGAACTGGTATATCCCAATTTTGCCAAGGAGGTATACATTTTTAAAAACCAAATACAAAAATCAGGGAATATCTATTTTAAAAATGAAATTTTTTCAGCACTAATTCATTAAAAATAATTCTATAATGAAACCTTTTTTTTTTTTTTTTTTTTGATAAAAAGAAACAAAAAAAAAGAAGTTTTCATCAATTAAGATTGGGGAGGTTTCAGTCTTCAATTCAAAGCATTTATTTAATCAATGAAAAATGTAGATTAAAATGCATAATTTTGCGCACCAATTTCTGAAATTTATATATAAAAAAAATTCATCACGACAATTGTTCTTTTTCGTTACAGAAGAATCTACAGTGTTAAGGACAACATGGGTTTTCCCTATTTTACTTCAAAATACCCGATTTGCTCTGGGACACCGCAACAACTGTTTTCAGTTTGCGTGTCCTTGTGGTTATGTCTTTTCCATTTTTTGCCATGCAGTTAACTTTTTCATATGAAATTTTTACTCTTGTTACTCCCATAAATTTTCCCATCCACTGCATATCTTCAGATTTCCCAAACATTGAAAAAAAAATACATCAGTATCCCCCTTTATCTCTGAAAAATCTGAACATACCTACCTTTATCAATGACTCTAGCAGAAGCATTCATTAAGTAAAAAAAAAACTTGATATCATTGTGTTTTTCTTTAAATCTGAAATGCACGATGAGCAACAAAGTGATGACCTTTTTTTGAATAACAACAACAACATGTTTAAGATATTGAATTTTAAACAAAAGTTTTTTTTTTTGCTTGCAAAGCATCCAACATTCCTCCAGTTATACGCTAAATACCACACAGTGAGCTTTTTTAATAAATTTTTATCCATATAAAAAGCAATGCATTTAATAATAGTTGGGATTTTCCAAAGCACTGGTAGCATGCACCCAGTACAACCTTTCACATGTTACTGAGAAAGGAGATGGATCTTCCATTTCCATGAAGGGAAATTATTCGGCATGGGAGAATGCCATGTAAGTTGTAGATGTTCAATCCTGTAGGTCTTTTCACTCAAAATGACAGCACAAGATTCATCAGCTGATTTTTTATGTATGATGATACCATATTGGCATACAACAATGCACCTCCTAAGCCAAAAAAAAAAAAAAAAAAGGAAAACAAATCTTTTCATGTATTTTGAACAATTTACACAGAGTCAATTTGCTAATGCAAACCATTCTCAAATATTTACTTTATCTTACCCAGATAGTAATGAAAGCATTCCCAGTTGATTTTTTTATTTGGGTTATTGTTGTTTAATCACTTAGTTAATAGAGCTGTATAATGGAGTTCAGAACCGTCTTGAATTATGCAAATATCCCCAGTGGTCAAAGTTATGGAATTTAAACCCTGGAAATTGGAGGTACAAAGTGGACATAATTTATGTTTCAAAAATATGTAAATCACGGACCATTGAAAAAAAAAGAAATTCTGTGATTCTTCACCGTTCTTTATTTTTGGGAGCAATTTTGATAAACACTTTGGTTTCTTATGTAAAATTGTATTCGTATCTCTATGCTTTAACCCATTATTTAAGAATAAGAGATACAGATAGCAGCGTTTTTTTAAATTTATTTTTTATTTTTAAAAGTTTAACACCAATTATTCAACATTCATCTATAATACTGCCATGTTATATACATGACTATAAATGAATTCAATAAATTAACACCACTTTGAACTTTAAAAATACCTTTGAAAATCACTGCTCTGTGGTTATATTAACAAGAACCTGAATTCCTTTTACATGTCAAATGCCATATTTATCATTGAAAATCTAAAAAATCACATGATAAATACATTTTCATAGAGAAATCACTTGCAATAGGATATTCACTATCATCTTCAAATAAAAGGGAAAAATATTTATAAAAATACATACAAATGAATACAAATTTCAGTATATAGTTTCCTTCAACAAATCATTTCTTCGAAAAATATTATAGCAGAAAACTTTCATAAAAGCTTGTGCTCATGATGTGGAATTTTCTTGTACATGGGAGGTCGGATTTTCATAATCTCCGAACTCAATTTTTAGATAAATTGGCACCATCATCTTCTGTCTGGCCCAAAAATAGTATGCTCTTTCCATTAGCTGTCAATTTTGTTTAACCTTTAGTTGATTAAACAGAATGTGATATGTAATGCAATGTGAATTAGCTTCAAGCGCTTAATGATTACTAATAAATAATATAATAAATAAATAAATTTATAACATTGTTAAATTATTTTTAATTAAATAATGATCAAAGGAAAAAAAACCCTACATTTCCTTAATGATTAAAATTCTCCAAAGACGTTTTATATATGTGAAATTCATAACATTTAAAAGACTTTAAACCATACCTCAAAGTCAGAAAAAAAAAAATAATTAGTAATTCGTTGTTGCAGTTTTCCATAAAAATACGATAATTACTCAATTTTTATACGTGTGATACTGAAAATTACACATGCCAAAATTAATGTTAAATAAATATGATTAAACTGGCAAATCATCTCAAAATCCCATGATATTATGGCTAAACTGCTAACGGCATAAGTTTCTCATCAAAATCCCCATTATATTACAGGGTAACTCAAAAAAAACAAACCCAATTATATTATTTTCCATTTAAACTAACCCTAAACCCCCCCATAGTTAAAGTAATAGTTGTTATACAAAATTTGTGGGTTCTGTTTCTGGGTTCATAGTTTGTTTGAAATGTACAATGTACATTGTACATTTTCAAACAAACTATGACCAGTCACATTTCAAAGAAATCGTTTAAACGTACATGGTGCGTCGTTACAAATTTTGCACAGGTTGATTTTTCAAAGGTAAATATTTGAAAAAAAGAAAAAAAATTTCTATTTTATTTTTATTTTATCTTGTTTAGTTATTTTTTAAAACTCACTTTGATCATATTTTATATTTAAACATATATAGTAGCACAATTGTATATCTAATAATCAAACAGACCACCATTATGTTGAATATCGACCTTCATTTATTTAAAATAAAAATCTATTTTTCAAAATAAAAGTCAGACAATTCCTTTCCAGAAATGGAATATTATTTTAACAATTCATGTTCTTTAAACCATTTAGTATGAAAATATTTTTAATATTATGCAGATGATGTGAAAAAGAGAACGTACAGGAAAAAAAACTCTACAAGTGGCCTTTACGCAAGCTGTTGTTGTTCAAATTGGATTAAATCATTTCGCTGTAAAACATAATTCAATGGAATAAAAACCATATACAAATTACAATTTTGGAAGATTATTTTCTGTTCTTTAGAACATAGAATATTTTAAGGTGAACCATAAATATGTGAGAAATTGTGAATTTTTAATCAATAAGTCCCGATTTGTGATGCTAGTGAATTCACATTCTCAATGATGGAACAGGATCTTTTCACGCCCGTCAGACAAAATGGAATTTGATTTTTTTTTTTTTTTAAAATGGTACAAACTTGTTAAGCAAATCCCCAAACGGATAGCCAATCTTTCCATTTTACAATTATATATCAAAATAATTCTGAAACTTGTCTAAATATTACAACATAGTCGTTCTTTTTTGTTCTCATATACATTTGAACAAATAGCTTGAAGTTTGCACTATTGTATTTTCACTTCCACGGGGTCCTAGAAACAAAAAAAAAGGCCCCGTTTGTAACTTCCAGGGTGTTTCTAATTGAGTGCAAAATTTTCAAGATATGATAGAGATTAGCGCTTAGATTTCCAAAGAAAATGGTAGGTGCCTAAAATGTATTCTTGGAAAAATCCTATCACGGCATTTTCAGTTGTTTGAAGCAAAATACGTTTTAACCGCTGTAAAAAATTATCAATTAAATTAAAAAACACTAAAATTACCATATTAGAAGATTATTTTCTTTCTTTCAACAATATAAATATTTTTAAGATTGAACCATAAATATACGAGAAATATGATTTTTAATCAATAAGTGCCGATTGGACGTCAGTACAGGGTGTTTTTACATCCGAAAGTCACGTAATTGCGAGTTTTCTTTCAAAAAATGCCAACTTTTGGAGCAGATATCCGAATGGTTCATAGCAATCTACAATTTCACAACTTTTATATAAAATATTTTGAACTCTTAATATTATGGCATATGCTTTTTTCTGCTTCTCTTAGTATTTTTAAACAATAGCCTCGAACTTTGCCCTCTCATGTGTGAAACGAAAATATGAGAGGCAAGTTCAAGGCTATTTGTTTTAAAAAATATAGAAGAAGCAGAAAAAGCAACTATGCCCATATATTAGAGTTTCAAATTATTATCATATAAATTGTGAAATTTAAAGGATTGCATATACCAGTTCGGGGATTTGCTCCAAAGTTCTGATTTTTGAAGAAAACTCGAAATTACGGGACTTGCGGATGTTAAAACACACCTGTCAACTGACGTCACAACACGGACCTTATTGATTTAAAATCATAAATTTCTCGATATTTATTGGTTCAAATTCATTAATATTTTATATGTGGAAAGAAAAGAAAATAATCTCCTCTAAATATTAATTTGTATGTGTTTTATTTAATTGAATAATTTTTACAGCGAGGTTAAAACGTATTTTGCCTTCACAACAATGAAAATGCTGTGAGAGAATTTTTTTCCAAGAATACATTTTACACTCTCTTTCTTGGTGGAAAATCTAAGCGGCTAATCTCTATTCAATATTCTTTGAAATTTGCACTAAACAATGAGAAGACACCTGGAAGTACAAACGGGGCCCTTTTTTTTGTCTAGGACCCGTGGAAGTGAAACTACAATAGTTGCAAACTTCAAGGCTATTTGTTCAAAATGTATATGAGAAGCAAAAAAGAAGCACTATGTTCGTAATATTAGAAAGTTTCAGAATTATTTTGATTATTAATTTGTAAAATGGAAAGATTGCTTATACCGTTTGGATTTGCTTCAAAGTTTGTATTTGAAAAAAAAAAAAATCAAATTCATTTGTCTGACGGCGCGTAAAAGCATCCTGTCAACAGTTGAGAATGTGAATTCAACTAGCATCACAAATCGGACCTTATTGATTTAAAATCACAATTTCTCACATATTTATGGTTCAAACTTAAAAAAATATTATATGTTGTAAAGAAAAGAAAATAATCTTCCTAAAATATGTAATTTGTATATGTTTTTTATTCATTGAATTATTTTTTACAGCGACATGAATTTATCCAATTTGAAAAAACAACAGCTTGCGTAAGGCCAGCTTGTAGTAGTTTTTTTTCCTTACGTTCTCTTTTCCACATTCATTGCATAAATATTAAAAATATTTCATACTAAATGGTTTTAAAGAACATTGAATTGTTAAAAATAATATTCCTTCTGAAGGAATTTTGTCTGACTTTTTATTTTGAAAAATAGTATTTTTTATTTTAAATAAATGAAGGTCGATATTCAACATAATGGTGGTCTGTTTGTATTATTAGATATACATTTGCTTAATATATATGTAAATATAATATGATCAAAAGTGAGTTTTTAAAATAAAAAACAAGATAAAATATAAATAAAAATTAGAAAATTTTTTTTTCTTTTTCAAAATTTACCTTTGAAAAATCAACCTGTGCAAAATTGTAAACGTACGCACAATGTACGTTTACGATTTCTTTGAAATGTACTGGGTCATAGTTTGTTTTGAAATGTACAATGTACATTGTACATTTCAAACAAACTATGACCAGAAAAAACAGAACCCACAAATTTTGTAATAAAAACTATTTTTTAACTAGGGGGTTTAGGGTTAGTTTAATGGGAAAATAAATAATTTGGGTTCTGTTTTTTCTGAGTTACCCTGTAATATAATGGGGATTTGATGAGAACTTAGCCGTTTAGCAGTTTAGCCATAATATCATGGGGATTTTGAGAATTTTTGCAAGTTTAATCCAATATTTATTTAACATTAATTTTTTGCATGTGAATTTTCAGATTCACACGTATATAAAAATTTGATAATTATCGTATTTTATGGAAATTTCTGCAACAACGAAATTACTATTATTTTTTTTTTCTGAACTTTTGAGGTATGTTTTAAAGTCTTTTAATGTTATGAAATTTCCACATATATAAAACGTCTTTGGAGAATTTTAATCATTAAGGAAATGTAGGGTTTTTTTTTGACATTATTTAATTAAAAATAATTTAACAATGTTATAAATTTATTTATTTATTATTATTATTATTATTAATCATTAAGCTTGAAAAGCTAATATCACATTGCATTAACAATATGACATTCTGTTTAATCAAATAAAGTTTAAACAAAATTGACAGCATCATGGAAAGAGGAGATATATTTTTGGCCAGACAGAGATGATGTGCCAAATTTATTCTAAAAATTGAGTTCTGGGAGATTATGGAAAATTCCACATCATGAACAAGAAAATTCCACATCATGAACAAGATTTTTATGAAAAGTTTTCTGCTATATATTTTTGAAGAAATATTTTTGAAGAAAATATATACTGAAATTTGTAATTCATTTGTATGTATTTTTTATAAATATTTTTCCCTTTTATTTGAAGATGAATAGTGAATATCTATTGCAAGTGATTTCTCTTAATGAAAATGTATTTATCATGTGATTTTTAAGATTTTCAATGATAAAATATGCATTTGACATGTAAAAAGGAATTCTAGTCTTGTAATATAACACAGCAGGCATTTAAAAAGGTATTTTTAAAGTTCAAAGTGGTGTTATTTATTTGAATTAATATTATACATGTATATACATGCAGTATTATAATGAAAATGTTGAATAATTGGGTGTTAAACTTTTAAAAAATAAAAAATAAATTTAAAAAAACGCTGCTATCTGTATCTCTTATTCTCTAAATAATGGGTTAAAGCATAGAGATACATACAATTTTACATAAGAATACCAAATTTTATCAAAATTGCTCCAAAAATAAAGAAACGGTGAAGAAATCACAGAATTCTTTTTTTCAAATGGTCCGTGATTTTACATATTTTTGAAACAAAATTATGTCCACTTTTGTACCTCCAATTTCAGGGCTTTAAATTCTCATAACTTTTGAACCACTGGGGATATTTGCATAATTCAAAACGGTTCTGAACTCCATTTATACAGCTCTATATAACTAATGTGATTAAACAACAATAACTCAAATAAAAAAATCAACTGGGAATGCTAATTATTACTATCTGGGTAGATAAAGTAAATATTTGAGAATGGTTTGCATTACAAATTGACTCTTGTAAATTTTTACAAATACAATGAAAGATTGTTTTCTTTTAATTTTTTTTTTTTTTGCTTAGGAGGTTGCATTTGTGTAATAATGCCCAATAATTGTATCATCATACTAAAAAAAATCAGCTGATGAATCTTGTGCTCATTTTGAGTGAAAAACCTACAGGAATTGAACATCTACAATCTTACATGGCAATTCTCCCATGCCAAATAATTTCCCTTCATGGAAATGGAAGTATCCATCTCCTTTCTAAGTAACATGTGACAGGTTGTACTGGGTTGCATGCTACCAGTAGCTTGGAATAATCCCAACCTATTATTAAATAGATTGCTTTTATATGGATAAAAATTTTATTAAAAAGCTCAACTGTCTTGCTATTTACGTATAACTGAGGAAGTTGATGCTTTGCAACAAAAAAAAAAAAAAATTTTGTTTTAAATTCAATATCTTAAACAAAATGTTGTTTTTGTTATTTCAAAAAAAAAGGTCATCACTTTGTTGCATCATCGTGCATTCAGACTTTAAAGAAACACAATGAATATCAAGTATTTTTTTTACTTATGAAATGCTTCTGCTAGAGTCATATGTATAAAGGTAGGTATGTTCAATTTTCAGAGTTAAAGGGGATAACTGATGATTTTTTTTTAAATGTTTGGAAAATCTGAAGATATCAGTGAGAATGGAAAAAAATTATGGGAGTAAACAAGAGTAAAATTTCATATGAAAAGTTACACTGCATGGCAAAAAAATGGAAGAAGAAAATAACCCAACAAGGACACGCAAACTGAAACAGTTGTTGCTGTCCCCAGAGCAAATCCGGGTATTTTGAAGTAAAATAGGGAAAAACCCATGTTTGTCCTTAACACTGTAGATCTTCTGTAAACGAAAAAGAACAATTGTAAGTGATGATTTTTTTTTATAATAAAAATTTCAGAAAAATATGGTGCGCAAAATTATGCATTTTAAATATACATTTTTACATTGATTAAATAAATGCTTTTGAATTGAAGACTGAAACCTCCCCTACAATCTTAATTGATGAAAAAACTTCTTTTTTTTTTTGTTCTTTTTTATCAAAAAAAAAAAAAAAAAAAAAAGGTATTCATTATAGAATTAAGTTTTTAATGAAATTAAGTGCTGAAATTTCATTAAAATCAGATAATTCCCTGATTTTTGGTATTTGTTTTAAAAAATGTATTACCTCCCTTGGCAAAAATTGGATATACCAGTTCATATAAAAGTCTGGGAAAATAAGGTAAATAGAATAATTATTTTAACTAAAGTTAATGACATTTTTTGAGAAGAGAAATACATTTAATTTTTTTCTTCCCTTGTTTGAATGGAAAGAAGAAAAAAGAAAACAAACCCTAAAATATTAGACTACAACATGGCGATCTTTCGGAATATGTCGGTAAAATAAGGGGGGCTACTCACACTTACTTAGTGAATGATAAAATTGTTCATACAAAAGTTCCCAGCAACAAAAAAAAATGACTTAAAAAATATCAGGAGTATGAAAATGTTTCCAGCGAATTGAAAGGAAAGAAACATCAATAGGTGTCTGCATGAAAAAGATTCCAGGGTAGTTGTTGAATTTTCAAATAGAGGGCACTAAAGAACTTTTTCACACCAGATTTTATAATTCATGAATGTGGGAATAAACATCTCAATTTACCGATATATTCTGAAAGATCGCCCAAAGTATACAGAAATCTAATAAAATCTATTGTGTTCATTGTAATTTTTTTTAAATGAGAGGAAAGATTGTTTTGTTTTCGTTTTTCTGGGGAGAGGATGCAATAATGTACGAAGTTCAAAATTAAATTATTAGAATAATCAAATGTTCATTTTTTGTGAAATTAATTCTAACAAATTGAGCCCTTTTTTAATTTATTTGACTGTCATCATTTGCTTTCATATGAAATTTTTTCTCGTTTACTCCCATAATTTTTTTCCATTCTCACTGATGTCTTCAAGGAAATAAAAAAAAAACATTTGGCGGAATTTATTTTGTTTGTATTGTCTGACAGCACAACTGAAACTATATAGACAACTTGGGCTTTTCTATTGTTTCATTCATTCAAAATACAGTTTTTGATAAATTCTTTAAAATAAAAACCAAACAAAAAATGATGCAAAAACAATTGTCTTAAAAAAAACGTTTTGAATCTTTTACAATGGTGAAATAAAAATGTTTGTTTTGTTTTGTTTGTTGTTACAATTTCAAAATAAGTAACGACCTAAGATAAATTAATAAATAAATGAAGGTATGCATGTAAATATAAACAGTGAAAACGAAAGACTTGTTTTTGAAAAAAAAAAAGTGTGTGAACAACACACGCCTCTCTTCTTATGAATTGCCAATGCGAAAAAAAAAACGAAAAGGTTTCACTTGCAGACGACATTTTTTTTTAAGGAACAAAACTCGAATCTTGGTCAGTCTCTGCATGAATACACAACCCAGTCTGTATGTTTATGACACTGATCTGCCTTAAGTATAGTCACCAAACACTAAAAGCAAGAAATAAAACATAACTTACCTTTAAGTGCCAGGAGATGTTCCTTCTCGCGGGAGGCCTCCATGTTGTTTAGGAGTAGACTCGCACTAAATCCTCCGCATTTTCCGGTTGTATTACTTTCAGACTTTTAAAAATATATTTTTACCATAAAAATAATTTTATTCATAAAAAATGTCGAAACTTATTTATTACGACAATATCAGCTTTACTTTCTATTTATAAAATAAATTCATGGATTATTTTGTATGGAAACCTAAAAGTAACATAAGAGTAAATTACAGAAAGAGAATAATAATTACCACCAATTTTCTCTATGAAATTTACCCCCCCCCCTATATTTAACACAATGAAACTTGTATAAAAGTTAATATTATCTTGAATTTTTTTTCATTCGAAAGAAGAAACATTAAACAAACTCCTGATGATTTTCTTTTAAATTTCAGCTTATGAAAATTATGATTGAAAAATAATGTTTTCATTTTTGCACCGTTAAATCAACTGAAATTTAACGTAGCCAAAAAAACAAGTTACGACAAGAGGATTTTTTTTTTTAAATCTATGAAAAATTAATGATCCGATTTTCACGAAAGTTTCCATAATTATTTACCTTTGGATGTAAATATGTATACAATAGTTTTTTCCTAAAATATATTAGGGGAAATGAGGTCTATCCCCCCCCTATTTTATTTTATGAGATATGAAAAAAAATGAACAAAAAAAACGATATTTACTTTTTTTTCTATAAAGATAAGAGTCTGAATAACTATATCAATAGATTTGTATAATATTCAAGGCAGTAGTTTTTGAGAAAAAAAATCATGAATTCTGAAGTAAAAGCTGCTAAAAAATGTCATAATATTATTATTTGAAAACTTTTTTTTTTTTCTTTTTAATTGATATGTATTATATTCTATTGAATTGTCAAGAAAAATGTTTTTAAAGTGTGGTGGACCGGAAGTTATCACTCCGAAGGATAAAAGTAAAATGACAAAAAATATCATTCTGCGCAGATTGATTACGCAGCATGTAAAAAGAAAAGTTGAAATATTAAAATTATTAATTATTGACCAATCAGAGACGTTCGCGCCTAAAATAAATTTTTTAAAAATAACGTTCTGCGCAGGTGAATTGCGCAGCATGTAAAAAGAAAATTGAAATATTAAAATTATTAATTATTGACCAATCAGAGATGTTCGCGCCTAAAATAAGTTATCAAATAAACTCCTTTCTGGAGCCTACCAATTTCTTATAAATAAGGAAGTTTTCAGAAATCAGAGAGATGACAAAACCAATTGCCTATATACGCCACGCATTTCACGCTGATGAAATTTAGCTCTTTAATGCATAAGGTATAATCTCTCTCTCTCTCCCTCTCTTTATTTTCTGACTGCTGCTTCTACTTTCTCATTTTGAGACTTACAACATTTTTACACTTATATTACATGAACATTCCAAAAAGGACTTTTACAGGACATTACCCAGTATTCTCTATTACCATTGTAATTTTTGTGTCAATACATATTTTGTTTGTTAAATGTATGAGTTCTTTGTCTTTTCTGCTATTTACTAATATTTTCAAAAAGTTCAATATTTTCAAAAAGTTCAAAAATATTTACTTTCGTTTATTCAATATGGCCTAAACTGATCATGTGACCCGATCTTGTAGATACCTAATGATTACGATGATTGTTTTGTTGTAAAGGCGGTGTAAAAATTAATTCCAAAATTACGTAAAGGGATTTTTTGCCATGCTAATTCGTAAAAAAAATGTAAACAGATCTTTGAAATCTTATATTCTTTTTAATAATAGACATAAAAAAGATAGTTTTGCTGTCAAAATTCAAATAGATATGGTTCGGTGGTTGGTTTTGAAGGCTATCACAATGCAAGTGTAAAGAAAGATGAGGTAACTATGATGTTGTTTGTTTACCTTTGATTTATTTTTAATATTTCGAGATAAAGATCTCTTTGTCAGAAGATTTCTGAAAGTCTGGGATTGTTGCTCGGAATTGTCCATTCTGTTTTGTGCTTTATATCTTCCAAATTCTTTGCGTGTGTGTGTGTGTGTGTGTGTGTGTGTTTTATGGGGTGGTAAGAGGTTTTGGTGTTTTAAAGGTTTAAAGGTAACTGGATATTCTTGTTGTGTGTTCCTAGGGTTTTACATTTAATCCCATCTCATTTGGTGGTTGTGCTGAAAAGGAAGGAATTCAAGGAACAAAAGGAAAGAAACAAAGACAGAAGTTGGTTTTATGACTTAGGCTTTATTGACCGGTCATAGCCACCTGTAGGAGCAACCAGACCCAGTTAAGGCCTAAACTCTAATGACCAAGAGATTTTCTAGGGAGTAGGAAGTGGGTCCTTTTCTCGCACATACGTGAAGGCTCATGGTAGTTTTTTTTTTCTAATTTTATTTTAATTCCCATAGATTATGTGTATGTGCCTGTCCAACAATGTCTTAAATCATTCCAGGTTTGGCCTACAATGTTTTGTTTTATTATTAAGCAGGTCTTAGTAGTTTGTTTCTTTATTTGTGTGTGTGTGTGTGTGTGTGTGTGTGTGTATGTTCTTCAAACACCGCTAATTTTTTTATTACCTTTACTTGTTTGCTATGTGTGTGCGTGTTTGGTATGTGTGTGTGTGTGTGTGTGTGTGTGTGTGTGTGTGTGTGTGTGTGTGTGTTACTTGTGTGTGTGTGTATGTGTGTGAGGGATTTTAAAAAGGTTAGAATGAAACTAACTTTTATAAAAATTATAATTATAGCTTCTGTTAACTTAGTTTGTAAGAGGTTAAGATAAAGGGTAGGGCTGATACTGTAACTTCTATTACATGGAAGCACTTAACACTTGCCACTCTTGCACCTTCACCAGATATATAGAGGATATACTCATCCTCACATCTTCCCGTGAAGAAGCCAAAAAACTCTCAACAAAAACATACATTTCACCATCGAGCACCCTGACAGCACAGGAACATTATCACTGCTTGATTTCAAACTTAAAATACTAGACAAGGGTGAAAACCACACTGAGTTCTACAAAAAGTCGGCCAGCAGAGAGACTTGGTCGTCCACCCAAATCGGCCCTCCCCCTTGGTGCAAAGACCGGATACATACAGAACAAACTTACACGTATCCAGAGCTCAGCAGAGAGTTCATAATACAGTAGACCCACAATAGATCATGACCAATGCACACATGTACACACATACCCACACATGCACGCTTCAAGCAAATTATAAAACACTTTTATATAATAAATATGCTTTCTTTCTAATAAAACCAAGTTTGTGACATTTTTTCTAATAAAACTAAGTTTCTGACATTCAAATTAATTCAAAATATTTAAGGTTTTTCTTGGGGTCAAATGAAAAACATGTTTGTTTTACAACAGACAATAATCAAATTAGAACAGGGTTTTTTTTTTTCACCGTATAATAAGATATGAATTATTAACTGATATTAGTAAAATTATAATGTAATCTTAATATTATTTAATATCACTAGGAAACACAATTTTTGTTGAATTGGAACTGACACTTGTTTTTGACTATTTTTTGTCCTCTGAATAAGAAAAATGACCTCGGTTTTTCTATATCACATCAACTTTTTGAGCTACAGGCTACCCTAGATTTTTCTCAAAAGCCATAAAAATACAAATTTGTGCTTATTTTATGGAATGTTTCAAAAATTTACATGTACTGGAAATAATAAAACATTACACTGGGCAATACAATTTTTGTTCAGTTAGATCTAACATATGTTTTTTGACTAACTTTTGGACTTTGAATCCAAAAAATATACCGTAGAGTTTGCTGACAAAAAAAAAAAAAAAAAAAAGACATGGGTAAATAACATTTTTATTCTTTTTCTTTTCACATTCACCCACACACAGAAAAAAAATGAACTCTGAGGGACTGAATTAATACTCTACACCCTTCTACCCATTCATTCAAAAATACCCACTACTACATACACTTTCTTACATTCACGCAATCACCTCACCCGACATAAAAAATAAAAGAATTCTAAAAAATGAACCCACTACAATTTGACCTAATTCCATTTATAGCAGAAATAAACTGTTGCTGTCTAAAAAAGACAACATATTACTAGCTTATAAACGGACCAAAAGTCAACCTAGCATGTGATTAAAAAAGAGGGTCAATTAAGTCATGCAATTCCGTTTCCACAATAAATTGGGCAGTAAAAGAAGACAGGAGATGAAAAGTTCTCAAATTTTAAATTTGTCCCCACGCAAAACGCATGTAAACGATTAAATCGAAATTTCAGCCATAATTCTCCATGGTGACGACCTGACCAAGCACACACAGAAAAGAAAAAAAATTTGAATTGTCAAGGACACAAAAGAGTTGGACAATAACCCTCTTGTTACATTGAAGGATTCGTTTGCACCAAAGAAAAGAAAAAATCCAATGAATTAACCTACTAACTGCCTACTGCACATGCAACCGTATTTGACTAATTGAAAGGCACCACAACCAATGCCACTAAAAGCATATGCCACAGTCAATTCCCCCTTGCAGTGTTGCCAGCTAATACACACTGGCCTGGTTACATTCTCACTCTCTCTAAGTCCTATCCATATCATATTATGCCATATAATGGTCCTATCCACATCAACAAGTGCCACAGAAACCCCCAAGAATGGTTCTTTCCACACCAACATGAATTCTATCTAAATCTAATGGTCCTACACACTTAATCTGTGCTATATAGTTCTTTTCACATCAATACATGTTATCTATCTAATGTTTCTTTCCACACCGACTTGCACAACTCACATTGAGGTACCACCACTACTACTGGCTGTATCTGCAACAATGTTTTTTTGACATGTAAAACTAGCAGAAAGGTTTTGTTGATAAATTTAGTGTGTACATTCTTTTAAAGTCCATCAAAAAAACAAAATATTTAAGCATAAAATGTTCTGCTGTGTGAATAATAAAAGATGATGGATTGTTGGGAATAGCATATTCATATCAAAATGTTGACAAAGTTCAAAATTCATTTTCCATAGCTTCTTAAAGACTCCAGAAATGCTTATTTTGTTGTCCGGTTTCCTATTTTTATTGGTTGAAAAACATTACTTGATTTGCACTGATTGAACTGATTTTATTTTTATGGTTAGGGCTTTTTTTTTCTTCCATTGTAGTCTTAACTTGTTTACAAACATAATTTTTGCCCATTTGTAATCTCAAAGTAATCATTTTCATTTCAGCCACTATAGTTATATGTGAATTATATTATACACTAACCATATAGCCCTTTATACTGTAGTTATTGTCTTCCCTTGGGGGTGAGGTTGATAGTGGAAAAAGGTTATCTTCCCGTGCCCTTTCTAGACCCTAACCACATGGCTCATATACACTGACTCTTCTATTCTATATTTAGTGGTCTCAAGAGTAACTCTACAAGAACTCTTTCTTTAGGATGTTCATCCTAACTCTTTTGTATCTATACTTTATGTTACATGTGCTGAGACAATAAAGTCTGTATTGTTGTTATATGTACCTCTTTGTTGGATTTCTTTGTTCATCTACGTTAGAGACTTCAATGAAGCCCCCTAATGTATTATAAGAAGCAGTTTTAGCAATGGAAGTTTCTGACCACCATCTTGTCGTCTAGTTGTCTCCTTACTAAGGAGACAAACGACTTCTGGGCTAACTCTTTAGTCATGCAATTAATCAACTCACAAGACTTTTTTTCCTTGATCAAGATTTATTTAACCCATTCTTATTTGCTGCGCGGGAGAATCAACCTTGCAGTAGCATGTCTACTCTGCGTCAATTTGAAGTGGAAACTAAAAACTAACTCTAGTCACATGTTTCTCGTGACATTTTATCTAGGGGTCAGATGGGGTTACCGACAATCCTGGTATTTTTCCACTGGCTGGTCTGAAAGCCAATGACCCCTTCAGCTACAGGGTTTGTCAAAAATTTATGCTACCACATAAATTATGTAACACTATAACCATGCCTTGTAATTATTTCTAAAACCTCCCTGTTGCCTTTATTGCATGTGATTCTATTTATTCATTTTCTTAGCAAGAAAAATACGTGGAAATAGTTAAATACAGGAATTCAAAATCAAGAAGTTCATTTAAATAATTTCAATCAATAGTCAAAAGAATGGCTAATAAAAACTTCTTTAAAGGCAACAAGAAATGGAAAATCTAGTCAAAATTAAAACTAAAAATTAATACTATCTTTATGCCATGATAATTGTTAATTTCTATATAGATTTCTTATACTGAATATAACAACTATTATGAGACTGGGGTAGTATGTAATGAATAAATATATTTATTTCAGAATCTCAAAATAATTCAAATTTGCCTCTTATAGTTTTCAGCAAACTTTTGATCAGCTGTATTAGCTGTAAGAATTTAAAATTTCTTATATCTGAAAAAAAAAAATGTGTAATCTTTTTCAAACTAGGACCATATAAAAAATTTGAATTTTCTAACATATGTAAAGTTGTTATTTACTATGCTTTATTTGTCACCAATTCGCATCAGTTGATAAACCAATATTTATTCATCTTTTGGGAAAAATTCAAATGTAACTGAAATCAAGTCTTATTAAAATGGCATTTGCTTATAATGTTACATAATTGATGGACATACAATCAATTTTGAACAGTTAGTGTAGAAAATATTATTTGAATTCAAATCTGGACGTTAGACTTGATTGGCATTTCCACAACCTTTTTTAAAATTTTTCATAACTACTTACTTTAGTTTATTCTGGTATAATACAAAGCAGTAAGAAATGCAGATTAAGATTATTTTGTACCAATCTTCCTTAGTTGGTAGGTTGTATTAAAATTAAAATCCTGGTATTTTATCAGGATTTGAACATTAGCTACCAACATAACTATCTCAGCCACCGATATTACACAATATATCTCAAATCCATTTGTTTTCAAACACATTGAACTCTTTGGACTCTTTAAAAACTCGTTTGTTTGTTTCACTTTATGTATACATATTTGATATTTGTTTGATGTTAAAACAGTATTTTGTTCTATAAAAAATTGTTTGTCTCCTTTCTTCAAAAGCAGCACCCATCTCCTCACTGTGTAGTATGGTTTATTCTCTTACAAAACGTAGCATCAATCAGACTGAACAAGAATTAGAAGAGGAACGTGAAGATGAAGTTACCTTATTTAAGTGTTTTCACATTTCATACCATAAGCTCTCGAAAAATACCATATTTCACTTGGTAACAATTTTTTCCCGGTCCACTTCTTATCTACCAGTCTAAATCTGGTTTGCATACTCCCCCACCTAAATAAAAAAAAATTCCACAGGGTGTCAAAAAGAGGAGTTTTCAAATTTCAAAAGAGGATACCCTAAGCTTTCAAAAAGTACCATATTTAGCTGGATAACAACTTTTTTCCCGGTTCACCTTCTTATCTAACAGACTATATATTTTCTCTCCAGCCTAGTGTGCAATTACATATTTCTCTCCGTTATATGTAACTGGTCCATGACTGGACTAAAACAAAATAGGAATACCAGAGAGTGAGTGAGAAAGGAAAATAGGAGTAAGAGAGAGAATAAGAGGAAAATGATTTATCAAATTAAAAAGACCGAGAATTCATATAGTACATGTTTGTTTCAAAATAAAAGCAACTACCAACATATTAGCTGGAGTCCAACATACATAAAACAAAAAAAGAATTACACAAAGAATAACCAAAATATCCTGTAAGCTTAAATAACTATTTATTAACTACAGAAAAATACGTTGTTGCAAGCCTCTTGTTGCAGCCTTGGAGAACCCCTATGTAACCGATACAAAATTTACAAAACACAGTTAAAAAATACAAAAATTTCAAACAGTAATAATGCTAATAAAAATAATAAAAAATGCACTTTTTCCTTTTTCTTTTTTGACCTGCTACCACAAAATTGGTCTAATGAAATACGAGCCACCTCATGGCGGCCACGAAATTTACTGTCCTTTTGTGGTTGGAAAATGTAAGAATAAAAGTCCCTTGTAGCATGTCAGTAGCCGACACGAAAAGGAGGTGAGAAGTCTTGAGTTCTTTTGAAGATGTGTTTCAATCGTGCTTTTCAGATGAAAAGTGTCTTGAATATCAGTTCTTTTTGTATAGGAACAATTCCTGAATTCTTTGCTAAAGGACCAACTCATCCTGCTTCTTTTTACTTGGAATAAATACCTGAAACAAAATTAAAAAATCTGTTAAAATCTTTAATTCTTCTTGTTTTAGCTAGGTCCAATAACCTGAGACAAATGGCTTTTTAATCTCTTGGACCAAAGAAACTTATTCTGCTTCTTTTATATCGGAACAAATACCTGAAACAAACTTTGTGTCTATTTCTTGTCCCTGAAAATGGTGTTCGAACATTTGAAATAAATTGAAAAGTTCTGCACTCCAACGAATGGAAACTATCGGAATCTGAAAATTCCAATTCTTTTCTGCCAAAGGTAGGCTCCTAAAGATACCTAAAATAATAGGCCTTTAGAGCTGGGACTAACGCATCTAAATGCAAGGTCCAACCAAAATAAAGACTCGATGAACGAGTCCCTAGCAGTGCCCACCGAATTAAAAAAGAGACTGGAAGAGGCTCTACAAGGGCTTAAATACCCTTGCCCCCACTCCCACTATCATCATCAGCATCGCTTCAGGCCAAAACTGATACTTCCCATACTCTCACTATTAGTAGCAGCACGGTCAAGATCTTCCAAAGGGCTATAACTCTAACTGCCTTTTCATTTATAATATTTTCAAAAAAATACATTTATGCTACGATTGTTAAATATCAGCATGAGAGGTTTTGGCAAGTATCAGGTGGGGATAGCCTAAAACGAACATTCTGCAATTTTCCAAACCAAATTTTATAGCCAAAGCTTCTCGACTTTCCGCAGTAAATGGGCATTCACAATGCTTTTGGAGCAGGGAAAATCCTAATCCTGTTTGGCTCCAATCTGTAGTCAGGCATGTGGGTCAATTTATTTCAAATGTTCGAACACCATTTTGGTTACTGTTCAAAATTTCAGCTTTGGACAGCTGACAAAGCTGTTCTAAAGTTTTTTCCCAGTAAAATCTGCTTTTATGTTTGAGTAGTTCTCTGGGTATCAGTATTTCCGGAAGTTTTTGTGGGCATTTTTATCCCCGGAAAAAGCACTGTTTAAACCCTAAGTTTTATAGGAGAATAAACCGTGCTTTGAATGCAGTGAAGAGAAGGGTGCCGCTTTTGAACTACAAAACGTTTACTGTACATATAAAGTAAAAAAATCGTCGGGTTGGCTTAAAGTCGGTATCAGCCAGACAGTGAGGGAGTATATCCCCTTTTCACTAGCACTAGACCAAGGAGATTGTTTTTTTTTGCATCTGAGGAGGGGTGCTATACCAACCATCAGCTCCTTTACTGCACAGATCCCTGTGTTACTCATACGCTGAGTTAGTGAGGACCAGTATCGAACCAGGAACCTTGTGGTTCCTAGTTGGACACTCTACCAACTAAGCTAAACAAGCAAAATATAAAACAGGTATTTACAATACAAAACAAGCAAAATAATTCAAAGGTGTGTCCTTGGTTAGGGGTTGTTAAGGTTGCAGATAAAAAATGCCTGTGGAAACTTAGCTGATAGTCTTGGTAGGTGTTGTTCCTCGTAACTTGTTAAGACCTGTTGAAAAAGTTTGTAGCTGTGTGTGTTTGCCACTCTAAGCTTCTACGTGGTGAACTGCTACAAAGTTGTCACTTTCTGGGGCTAGTCTTAGCACTGCTAGCCAGGGGTAGTAGCAAAAGAGGTTGAATTCTTGGGTGCTCCTTCTTTTATAGCTAGCCTCACGTGACCACCAAAAGCATTGTGGTTGGCTAATGCCTTTCGAATAACTGTCCCCTACAAATTCCAACACATTCCTGCCTGAGGAGAAAGCTATGAACATGACAATATATTTTAATGAGTCAAAAATTAAAATATTAACCTGCAGATTTTTTTGTAATTTTTTTCTCTTAAATTATTTTTAATTTTGCCTATTTCGCATTTTGAGTTCTTTCTCTTTATTTTTTTTCCGCGGTGATCTTTATACTTAGTAATATAAGTATGGATCGTTGGACTGTCCTTTTCTGTTTTTTAGGTTAGCTGTTCTTTTTGAACGCAAGGAGGTCCAGTTTTGTAATGCTTTTATGGTAGATGTGTCATTTGTCACAGATACATTGGTAGTAGGTAGTTATCTTTCACTGTTTCCTCCAGTTCAGATGTGAGGGGGGTGGTAGTCGTGGGTCAGTGATAATTCCAATGGATATACATGATTTATTGAATTGGTTTGAGTCACTCCATCACCTCTCTTGACCCGAACCAATCAAATCTTGTTATCATCTCCAGGAAAGAGTTCAACCACCCTCCTAAGTACTACCCATAGCAAACCCTACACCAAAAGCTCTCGGACGAACTGACATGAATGACATCATAAAAAAAGTTACTGGATCCACACATTGGGTTAATTCCCTGGTACTTGTGGAAAAAGGAAATGGCAAGCTCAGGATATGCCTAGGTCCATGTAACCTTAACCGAGCAATCCAGACCACACTACCCTATGAGAACTATAGAGGATACCCTTCCAGAACTATGCGGGGCAAAAGTATTTACAAAACTGGATTTAAGATGTGGATATTGGACAATACCATTAACTTTGCACCTTACAACGTTCAATTCTCCATCAGTGAGATACAGATACCTTCGATTACCATTTGGTTTGAAGTCATCACAGGAAAATTGACGAATGCTTAGAATTGAAGACATACCAGGTGTCGTTGCTCTAGTGCACGACATACTAGTAATGGGGAAAACTCGTCCTGAACACAACCAATCCCTCATAAAAGTCCTAGAATGAACAAAAAAAAAGGTAGGGATTAAATTTAATAAAGGAAAAATACAGGTTACAGCACCCAGGATTAAGTAGTTCGGACACATACTAACCTCTGAGGGGATCAAGTCAGAACCTGAAAAAGTCTTGGCAATATGAGACATACAGCACCTACCAGCAAAACAGAACTAGAAACCATACTTGGAATGATAAACTATCAAAATTCATTCCCAGCATATCAGAAGTAACAAGCCCTATGCGTCAAATATTAGGTCAAAACACACACTTCACATGGGAAGACCCTCAAACAAATGCATTTGAAAGGGTAAAGGACATACTGACCTCGAACCAGAGCGAAGCACTAGGATACTTTGACCCTTCCAAACCAGTAACTCTCCAAGTAGATGCCTCCCAACAAGGAATAGTAGCTGCACTTCTACAGGAAGGAAGGCCAATTGCATACACTTTGAAGGCTCTCATTCAAAGTGAAAGAAACTATGCATAGTTAGAAAAGGAACTGTTTGCTATCCTGTTTGGCTGTAGAAGATTCCATCATTACATCTATGGACGTAACATCACTGTGGAATCTGACCACAAACCCTTAGTGCCTATATTCCAAAAACTGCTTCATTCCACCCCTCCCCGCTTACAAAGGATGTTGCCCCAGTTAGGCAACTATGACCTAAATATCACACACGTCCCAGGAAATAAGATAAGATACCCCTGACTGATACCTTCTCATGGAAGCATTTCCCAGATACATCTCAGGAATACTCAAAAGGAATGGATGCCTATGTACATAACATTCATAGGCAAAAGAGAAGACATCAAAACTGCCATCAAGCAGGACCTAGAACTACATGCCCTCATCAGTGTCACCCAAAATGGCTGGCCTGAGCAGAGGAAATTATGTCACTCTCCAATACATTGAATACTGGAATCACCATGATGAACTAACATATATAGAGGGTCTAATACTCAAAGGACATAAGATCCTTATCCCAGGTCACTCTGGACACAAATACTGAAGTGCCTGTATGTCTCCAAAATTGAAAGCACATTGACAAGAGCTCACACTTCCCTGTTTTGGCCCAGGATATCTGCTGACATATGCCTGTTCATATCGAGAAGGTGCATGACATTGTAGAATTCCAATCCAAGAGAGCCCCTGAAACCACCCCCTGTGCCCGACTATCCCTAGCAAGTGGCAGCCACAGACCTATTCCAGTGGGATAGAAAAGATTTCCTTGTGATCGTGGATTACTACAGCCAATATTTCGATGTAGCACAAGTACATTCCACTACCAGCAAAACCATCATACAACACATGAAGTCAACCTTCTCCAGGTATAGTAACCCAGAAAAGATAGTTTCAGATAATGGCTGCCAATTTAGTTCCACAGAATTCACCAAGTTCTCAGAGTATTATGATTTTGTACACTCCACATCCATCCCAAAGCACCCCAATCCAATGGCTTAGCAGAGTGAACAGTACAAACAGTCAAGAGAATCCTACAGAAAGCAAAAGGCTACAATAGCGACCCCAAGCTGGGCATACTTGAGTATCGAAACACCCCAATCAGTGATCTAAGATCCTCCCCTACAGAGCTTCTTCAGGGTCGCCAGCTGAGATCAGTAATACTGGTATTATCCATCCAGCTGAAGCCTAAAGACATAGACCATGAAAAATCAAGAGTGCAAATGAACACAAAGAAAGCTGAAACAGCCGAATGGTATAATCGTTCAGCTCAACAACAAACTCTACTACAAAAAGGAGAAAATGTCCACTGGAAAATGTCTGGAAACCTGGAAACATTAGAAACAACATCGACGATCGTACCATCTGTTGGAATATTGGTATATAAGGTGTGCTACAATTCCCCACCTAAACTTATAGACTGAGCGAGGTCACATGGTTTATTCCTCCGCCAATCAACAGCCATAAATTTGACCATTGACGAAGGATCTTACAATACTGAGGACTCTTTACCAGAGGATTACCAAGGATTTCCGCTGGACCAGCACTCTTGCTTGAAGGCTAAAGGATGGCCCATAAAAATGTAACAGGTTATGCACCTAGGAACACAAGGATCTTCTTCGACAGCGAACAGTCGAATTATGAACTTTGGGAAACCAAATTCCACGGGTATTTAAGGACCCTTCAACTACACAATATAACATCTGACCAAAGCGAGGACCCATATTTTGTAGAAAAGAATGCGACAATATATGCTGAATTGATCCAATGTTTAGATGATCGAAGTTTATCATTGGTAATGAGGGAAGCCAAGGATTATGGCCGAAAAGCATTAGAGATTTTAAGGTCCCATTTCTTGTTGAAAGGCAAACCTCGAATTGTAAGCTTATATTGTGAATTAAGTTCTTTGAATAGAACTGACTATGAATCCATCACAGATTACATAATAAGGACTGAAAATATTGCAAGTTCTCTAAGGGAGGCAGGTGAAGTTATTAGTGATGGCTTATTAATCGCCATGATGTTGAAAGGATTGCCCCCAAATTTTAAACCTTTTACCACAGTGATAACTCAAAAAGACAAAAGTTTAACATTTACAGAATTTAAAGTTAGTCTACGAAGCTATGAGGAAACAGAAAATATGTATTCAAAAGAAACGAATCATGGCATCTTACAAATGAAAACCCAATTTAAAAAAAAGGAAAACTTGGAATCCACGCTATGATTGTAAATCAACAAATTATAGTAATGCTTATAATAGTTACAATAAAAATTACAATGGTACCAGGAAAACTAATGCCTTGCCGCTAAGGAAAACAATGTTATATTTGCAATAAAAAGGGCCATAAGTCCTATAACTGTAAAAATAAAAATAGGGATTTTTGTCAGAATATAAAGACAAATCCAAAAAGACAAATTTTTTTGCTGTTGGATATGACATGCTATCAAATAAGGATAATTTACTCATTGACATGTAATTAATGTCAAATCTAAATTTATTAATTTAGACCCCAATTTCGAGCAAGAAAATCATTTTGTCAAATTAGCAGATGGAAGCAAATCCAGTGGTTTAGTTCAGAAACATGGAGACGCTTGTATATATTTAAAAAACAATAAGGGGCATATTTTCAAATGCCTTTTAAAAGGTGCTTTGTATATTCCCAGTTTTAAACAGAATATTTTTTCTGTCCAGGCGACCACGGTGCCCATGTAAGTTTCGGATGAAAAAATTCCAAATTAATTTACCCAAATGGCACAATATTTAATATAAAGCAAATGGGTTGCTTATATTATTTGAAAAATATTTGTTCCACTAAGACTGCAAGCCATGACATCAACACTTGGAATAGAATTTTGGGCCAATGCAACGAAGTGGATATAAGAAAATTACCAAAAGTAATAAAAGGAATGAAAATAAAATCACCCCCCCCCCATATATGACTAATTGTAATATATGTACTCAGGACAAAATGATTGAGACCAAAAATAAAATCTTAGACAAGAAAGCAACGGGAATATTGTTGCTTGTACATTGTGACTTGGCTGGACCAATTGAACTCCTCAGAAAAGGAAATTACAGGTATGTACTTAATTTTATTGACGATTATTCCAGACTCATAATGTTATACTTTTTGGCCTATAAATCTGATACTCTGCAAGCAATGAAACAATATCTAGCAGACATCAGTACTTATGGTAAAGTAAAATGTTTAAGGAGTGACCATGGAATTCCTGTCAGAAAACTTTCAAAATTTACTAATTGAGAACAAAATCAAACACAAGAGATCTGCCCCCTATTCTGCTCACCAAAACGGTACTGTAGAAAGATCATGGAGAACTTTGTTTTCAATGGCTAGATGCTTGCTTATTGAATCCAGACTACCAAAAAGTCTTTGTGTTTATGCAATTCTTGCATCGGCATATATTAGGAACTGTTGCTTTAATACCTATTTAGGGAAAACCCCTTTTGAAATCTTCACTGGTTCAAAACCAAACTTAAGTTGTATGCATATATTTGGGATGACTTGTTTTTGCTATGTACAAAACAAAAAGAAATTGGATCCTCATGCAGAGGAGGGTATTTTTATAGGATAAATAAAGTCCAGCTTATCTCATTTATTTCCCTGAAACAAAAGTTATTAAAAATATCAGATGAGTTAAATTCACTGATTCTTATGATAAGAGCCCAAAATCAGATGAAATCGATGATTTGCTAGTCTTAACAGACTATTCCGATAAGGAATACGAGAATAAATCACCCATCAGTAAAGAACAAGGGCTAAAATCACAGTACCCTCTATGTGAAAGAAAAAGGCCAGATTTCTTTGTAATTGACAATTTTAAGTTAAAAGGCTTTGACTATTGTTACTTATTATCTACCATACCCAACAATTATGTTGAGGCTATGAACTTGCAGGATTTGAAACAATGGCAGCTCGCCATGCAAAAAGAATATGCTACACTCATTGAGAATGATAAATTCGAATTAAAACCTGCACCAAGTGATAAAAATATAATAGGGAGCCATTGGGTTTACAATTTAAAATATAAAGATGACGGTACCTGCAAATGTAAAGCTAGATTTGTCACAAAAGGCTTCTCATAAATGTCTGGGGAAGATTATCTAGACACGTTTTCCCCAACAACAAATCTGACTTCTATAAGAATCTTGATATAGATGGCAGTACAATACGACCTGCTAGTACATCATCTGGATGTCAAAAGTGCGTATTTAAATGCTCCATTAGATTTTGATATCTACATATATCCTCCAGAAGGTTTTGAAAATGAAAATAAGAATTGTGTATGAAAACTTAAAAAAGCACTATATAGTTTGAAACAAAGTGGTCGTTATCCATGACCCACAGTCATGAAGCAGAGGAACCTCCAGCTGATGCATCACAACATCAAGAAAGGACCATGTAAGACCTAAAAGAAAAAATAATGAAGAAAACTGTATATTATTGTTATAATTGAAATTGTAAAAAAAAGTATATTGAAAATGAAGATAAAAATTGATGTATAAAAAGAAAAACATTTTGATATAAGGAGTAGAATGGCCACAATAATGCCAGGGAAACCTAGGGAAGTTTTACCTGTAAGGTTACCCAATCTCTTTTTTGTTATTCGCCTATCTTATTGCTGAGAATTTAAATATATTGATCTTATGTAAATTCATATTAAAGTAGAATTTTACCAGCTAATATGCTCATTGCATGTTTTCTTCTTTGTTGGGAGGATAGAAAAAAATTATAGTTATCTCCCTCTGGCACCAGAGGGTAAATCGCCAATATACAATATTGGCGCTGAAATTAAACAATTTGATGAAAGTCACTTATCGTTTGGGTACTCAACAGGCAAGACGCATTTTTCAAGCGCTCCCTTCACATTGTCAACCAGTGAGTGGTTTCATCCAGCACTACCCTTACCTTCAACCTCAGTAAGATAAGTCTGGCTAGCAAAAGCCACAAGTCTGCAACATTTTGGTACCCTTTGAATATATGTTTCTTTATCTTCAATTGTTGTTCTCGTCTTCCGAAATTACTTGCTTACCACTGGGAAATCATAAGAGTCCAAAAATATCTCTTACTAGTGTCCCTAATAAAGGTGAAGAGAGGTTTTCTCTCATTCCCATAAGTACTCCACAACTATACATAACGTGAAGTGAACCGGTATACAAAACCAAACAAATTATAGACATGTAATATAAATATATTTTATGTTTTATTATATATATATATATATATATATTATAAAACATAAAATATAATGAAAATTGTATAAAATATAATAACAATAATAATAATAATAATTAATATATATATATATATATATATATATATATATAATATATATATATAATTATATATATATTATTATTATGCTGAGTTAATCAACTTTTGCTTCCCAAAGCCTTTTTTACTGTTTATTTTAATGACATGAAAATTATACTAAATTATTCCTTACTTTTTGGATTAAATTCTGTTTGAAAAAATTCTGTTTTAATTGGTTCTAATTAGTCGTAATTTGCAATTAAGTCAAAAACCAACCCATCTCTTACTTTACTCTTTATCACTTTCTTCCCTTCTATGTATCTCTTGACTACCTCCTCATTATATAATGTTAGTTTCTCTGGAGAGGAGAGAGAGAGAGGGAGAGAGAGGGAGAATTTGAAATGTATTTCTAAATAAAAATTCACAACCAGCAACCCGTAGCTTAAATGAGGTCAAACATTTCCTTACAAAATGATTTTAATGTTTCGTCCGGCCGTATTTATTTATTTAAATTTTATTCGCTTTGCTAACTCCCTTTTCCCTTATCTTAATTATCTACCCAGAGCTGAATGGGTGACCCATTGTCTAGTATCTCTCTCTCTCTCTCTCTCTCTATATATATATATATATATATATATATATACTTTGGTGTGGTACCAAGTTTCTTGGTACAAGGTGATTCTAGGTGGGTCCTAATTCTCTACCCGTAGTTTGTTGTAGAGTTCAGGTTCCGTATGAGAGCTCAATGTTTAATTATTGTAAACAGAGCAAAGTTATTTGGGAATAAAAAGGCCTTAAATACCATGGGTATCGTGATTATGGACCATTTCCACTCTAAATATATCAGTGATCTGAAGAAGCTCTTGAGCATGCTCTCGAGTGGAAATGGTCCATAATCACGATACCCATGGTATTTAAGGCCTTTTTATTCCCAAATATATATATATATATATATATATATATATTATGGACTCTCTCGTCGATTTTTGACGCATGAGGGTTCACACACACAATGAACACCCACACAGGGATTTGTTTATAGTGGTGAAGGCTTGTGTTGGACCATCCACACTTTTTGGTACAGTCGATAGGAAAGAATTGGTACATCAAGGGTTGCCACAAACCCAATCAACGACCGACCTCAGGAATTTTGAATTCAGAGTTATCCCTCTCCAAGACTGGTTACCTACCCAAGGTTGAAGGGCCCAGTCTGCCCTACTATTTTACCCATAGCTGGAGGGAGAATATATGGATTCATACCTTTCCCAACGGTATTAGCGCTATGTGAAATGCCAACAGCTTCGTCTAGGAATTGAACTCGAATCGACAAGTCCATTTCCCACGACTCTAACCACTAGCCCACGCGCCTCCATATATATATATATATATATATATATATATATATATATATATATATTTTTAAACTGTCGAGAGGAAGGCCCCGAAACGGTTTGCACATTCTCTCCTGATGAGCCCATGCATTTGTAAACATCCTTAGTTTTTTCAATATATCATATTCACACTGTCGGATTAATTTCCATTTTATTTTCACATATATATATATATTATATATATATATATATATATATATATATATAAATATATATATATATATATATATGAACAATACTTTGCCCACCAAGAACTAATGACAAACCATTGAACCACTTGAGAAGGGAGATGTTATAATCTTCCTTATGCAGAAGAGTTGCCTCCCTTCTACAAGGGATCAGTCTGGTCCTGACCTTAAGGCCCACATGTTAACGTTAGTTAACGTTGCTGAGAGAGACGAAACCAACGCTAATAAGCTGTGTGTAACTTAGATACTGTAGTATCCTGAGATCTCGACCTGGCGAGATTAGGGGAATCTCGATAGGGCAAGATCACGGAAAATAGGGAGTTTACTACTAACGTGAACGTACAGCCACAAGGACCTCGAATGTATTCCCGTAATAAACCCTTCTATAAAACGTTAAACCTGAGTTGACTTCATTACAACTGGCGATGAATGAGATAACCACAATTCGGACAAACAAGAACAGAAATTACCAAAGAAAAATCCCTTTAGGAAATTTTTAAACAAAAGGAAAAAGCGGCCGTTAAACTACACCGTTAGCCTACCACGTGGAGACAAAAAAAAAAAAAAAAAAAAGTACATTCAAGTAAGTGCTAAATTCCTGCCTACGCTAAATGTTTAATAACTGAAATTAAACAACTAAAGCACAGGAATAAAATCATTCATTACTTTATTTGAAACTTTTGTCGTTGAATTTTTTGTTCCTTGTGGAATTTAAAAAAAAAAAATTTTTTTTGTTCCTTGCCGAATTTAAAAAAAAATGTCTAAAATCATTCCATTAGGAGGATTAGAAGCACCATCACATCTTGACACGATTGGCCAACCTGAAACATTGCACAGAAGATATGAGGACTGGAAATTAGATCTGGAAATCTATATCATAGCAACAGGTGTGTGTAATGCCGAACAAAAAAGAGGAGTTTTACTCGTAACAGGAGGACCAGGCGTTCGTGAAATTTGGCGAAATTTTACGGAACAGGAAAAGAGGGAACAAGAGGCAGCAAGTTCTGGCACAAACAAAAGGGACGCATACAAAGTGGCTATTAGTTTGTTTGGCAAACATTTCTCCCTTAAAGAAAATATACCAAAAGCTCGCACTAATTTTTTCGAAATGGAACCGAAAACTGGAGAGACGGTGAACAATTTTGTTACCCGCCTAAAAGTACTGGTCAAGCCATGCAACTTTAAAGAAGATGCTGACAACCTGGTCAGAGACAAAGTTCTCCTCCATATCAAGGATAAAGATTTAAAAGCCAGACTATTTAGAGAAGGAAACGGTCTGACACTGGAAAAACTTATGGAAATAATTGGGACATACCACGAAAAGGATGCACTAATCTTAGAACCAAAGTCGAATATAAACCAGATATCCAGCAAGGAGTCGAAGAAAAACTCCAGAACGACACCCCTTTGTTACAAGTGTGGAGCACAAGGTCATATTGGACAGGAGTGCATTAAAAGCAAAAACCACAGATGTAGTCATTGCGGAAAAAAAGGGAATCTAGATGAGTTCTGTTTCCATAAAAACAAACCCATGAAAAAAAGAAGCCATTATGATAACAGAGGTGGAAGACACAGCCCAAGCAGCAGTGGGTCATTCAAAGGCCAAAGAAAAGAAACCCAGCATAGTGTGGAGGAAAAGGAAGACACTACCTCAAATGACATATATTTATTCAAGCTTTCAGAAGCAGAAGATATAATAGAATTGTCTATTAATGAGACAAGTGTATCCTTTGTGATAGACTCAGGAGCTCATCACAACACACTTTCACTGGAGGACTTCCAAAACCTAAAAAAGGCCAGACCCGAGATTGAACTTCAGCATGCAACCAAAAAGCTGTATCCTTATGCCAGTAAGGAACCTCTGAAAATTTTGGGGAAAACCACACTGAAAGTGCAGGTACCAAACACTGGACGATCTGTCTCTGCTTCGTTCTACGTTATCCTCAAGCACAGGCATCACTCCTTAGTGGTAGAACAAGTAAAGCCCTAGGAATTCTAAATATTGAAATAAATGCTGACATCGTGCAGAAATCCAAAACGGATACTAACAAAGCTAATCCCTTGAGCCTACAGTCAATTAACGAGTTCGATCCAGCTGAAGGAAAAGAACTATCTCCCCGAGAAGTGAAAGAAACTTCAGAGGATGACCCTAAATGCTACACATGTTTGGTAGGAGAAGAAAACGCCCCACCCGAGGAGTTAAAAAGCACACAGCTACCAGATAAACCCTGGAACTATGTTGCAGTAAATCTACTGACGGTCTCGGAAGGAAATCATCTTCTGATCATCATAGACTACTATTCCAGATGGCCAGAGATAGCATACATGCAAAGCACAAATGCTAAGAGTATAATTAATGGCCTGGAATTAGCTTTCAAAACACACGGATATCCACGATACCTGAGAAGTGACAATGGACAGCCTTTTGCATCCAGCGAATTCCAGGAATACCTAACCATTCATGGTATTATTCAAATAAAAGGGATACTATATTGGCCTCAATCAAACGGAGAGGTAGAGCGGTTCAACAGAACTATCCTAAAAGCAATCAAAATTGCAAAAATAGAAAAAAAGAGCTGGAAGGAGGAAATGAAGAATTTCCTATTCCAATACCGTACTACCCCCCCCCACAAGGTAACAGGAGTGTCGCCAGCCAAGCTACTGATGAACCGGGAACTCTGAGGAAAATTCCCTGACATTACAGAAGCATTTGATGTACACGAAAACGTACATGACAAAGATGCTCTCCACAAATTGAAACAGCACAACCACACCAAACTCAAACACGGACTTTATCATGTCCGGAGAAACCCTTTAATCAAAAAGGGGAAAACAAAAGAATAACAGGGGGAAGATGTAGTATCCTGAGATCTCGACCTGGCGAGATTAGGGGAATCTCGATAGGGCGAGATCACGGAAAATAGGGAGTTTACTACTAACGTGAACGTACAGCCACAAGGACCTCGAATGTATATATTCCTGTAATAAACGTTAAACCTGAGTTGACTTCACTACAGATACCCATTTTTGTCGGCTGCTAAGTTTTAAAAACGAATTAAACATAATTAAATCTATTATTTAAGGTCAAACTTTGTCTAAATCGATAAGTAGTAACATACTGACCATTAGGTACCACCAATTTGACCCTATGCAATTTACCCCCCCCTACATTTAACACAATGAAACTTGCAGAAAAATTAATATTTTCTTGAAAAATTTTTTCCATTCGAAAGAAAAAACATTAAATAAACTCCTGATGATTTTTTTAATTTTTTATCAGCATACGAAAATAATGAAAATTATGATTGAAAAACAATGTTTTCATTTTTGCACTGTTAAATCAACTGAAATTTAACGTAGCTAAAAACAAGTTACGATAAGAGGATTTTTTAAAAATTCTATGAAAAATCAATTAATGGTCCGATTTTCACGAAAATTTCCATAAATGTTTACCATTGGATGTAAATACATCTGAAATAGTTTTTTTTCTAAAATATATTAGGGGAAATATTTTTTTACGATGTCTATCACCCCCCCTATTTTATTTTATGAGATAAAAAAAAATGATGTGGAAAAAAAATTGGTACTTTTTTTCTATAAAGATAAGAGTCTGAATAACTATATCAATGAAATTGCATAACGTACCGAATTATAGTTTTTTCAGGAAAAAATAATGAAATCGGAAATAAAAAGTGCAAAAAAAATGTCATAATATTAATATTTGAAAACTTTTTTTTCTTATGTAATTGGTATGTACTATATTCTATTAAATTGTCAAAAAAAAAAAAAATTTTAAGAAATTAATTTTTACGAGATTTTCAATCTTTTGTGTGATTAAATATTTTCATTTTCTGCGTGAAATAAATTAAATTTTTTTTTTCCTGTGGAAAAAAATCAAAATTTTCACGTATATTTAAAAACATGAATTTTAGAATTCAGGTGAACTAAAAGTTGGTCCGATCCGTGCTCGATTAATATTTTTAAAAGAATTTGTAATTTTTATTGTTGAATAGTAATGTGTGATTCTTAGAATATACGGAAGAGCAAAACTGACATATGACGAGACGCTTCTCGGTAACTAATGTTTGTTTTTCTGAGCGTAAAATAATATTTTATTTAACTTTTACGACCAATTAGAATAAAAATAATATATTGAATGATTGTTTTATCAGTTTTTCTCTTAGAAAAAATATTCAAATTTTCATTTTATTTTCGATTTTAAGAATTAATACTAAAACCGAAGACATTTTTTAACGTCAATTTCACTGCGAAATTTTAAGATTAAAGTTTTTCAAATTTTTATTCATAGTAAATTGTAATATTAAAGTTTTTAAAGATTTTATTCATTTTAAATTGTAATATTAAAGTTTTTAAAGATTTTATTCATTTTAATAGAAAAAATTTGGCTAAAAAAGTTTGTCCGTTACACCCATCCGTACTTAGATGCATAACTGTAAGAGGGTAATAATATGTATTTCTTTCTCTCTAAATCGCGGCCTGAAAATTACCCTTTCGCACCTAATATGGATAGGTTTGTTTATTTTTTAAGATAACGATGTAATTTTTCCCAATCGGATAATTTGATCTTTGAATTAACTATTTTTCTTTGTAACAACCCTGTACGATCTTTTTTTAACGAAATTTTTGATAAACAAAGTTCGGAAATATCTATTTCCGTTTTTATTCAAGATGACCTAAACGGTCTGGTGGTACCTACTGACCATCATTAAAAAAAGAAAAATATTATTACATATGCAATTTATTTTTAATACAATTTATACATTAAAAATCGTCCCAATTTCTAGAAAAAGTTAACTCGAATTTATTTTGATTTATCGTGTTCAATAATGGTTTTAAAATAGTTTTAAAATACTTATAAACATTTCTTTGTAGAAATAAGTAAGGCGTTACTTTAAATACATATTTATTAAATATTACTGAAATTTTACTCGCTCGTTTTAACTTTTAACCAAGTAAAATCCGTTTTTTTGCATGCAAAAAAATAAAAAATATATTAGTTTCGTTTGAAAAGAAAATGTGTATATTCACTTCCGGTTTATTAATACAGTAGTATTAATACAATTTTCGACCATTATGTGCATTATATTGAAAATAAATTTAATTGTTTTAAAATATAATAAGCCTTATCTTAAGTTTAAAATGTTATATTTTTAGAATCTAGAAATAAATATCTATTTAATGTAAACCTTATTTTTTCCGCAAAGTCTACTTTTTGAAAAAAAAAGCTCGATTGAAAATGTACCCCCTCCTTTTTAAGCAGAAAAAATATCGATGTATAATTTTTTCTTTTATAAGATAATAGCCAATTAAATAATTATCGAAATGAGTAAAAAGAAATCTCCAAAAAATTAATTATTTATTATTTTTTTTACATTTTATTTTTCGATTTTCTGTACTAGGTACCACCAATTTTACCCTGTGAAATTTCCCTCCCTACATTTAACACAATGAAACTTGCAGAAAAATTAATATTTTCTTTAAGATTTTTTTCCATTCGAAAGAAAAAACATTAAACAAACTCCTGATGATTTTTTAAAAAATTTCATCAGCTTACGAAAATAATGAAAATTATGATTGAAAAACAATGTTTTCATTTTTGCACTGTTAAATCAACTGAAATTTAACGTAGCTAAAAACAAATTACGATAAGAGGTTTTTTTTTTTTTTAAATTCTATGAAAAATCAATTAATGGTCCGATTTTCACGAAAATTCCCATAAATGTTTACCATTGGATGTAAATACATCTGAAATAGATTTTTTCTAAAATATATTAGGGAAAATATTTTTTACGAGGTCTATCAACCCCCCCCCCTATTTTATTTTATGAGATAAAAAAAAATGACGCGGTAGAAAAATGTTGTACTTTTTTTTCTATAAAGATAGGAGGCTGAATAACTATATCAATGAAATTGTATAACGTACCGAGCTATAGTTTTTTAGGAAAATTAATGAAATCGGAAATAAAAAGTGCAAAAAATGTCATAATATTAATATTTTAAAACTTTTTTTTTTGCTTTTGTAATTGGTATGTACTATATTCTATTAAATTGTAAAAAAAATTTTTTTTTTAAGAAATTAATTTTTAAGACATTTTCAATCTTTTGTGTGATTAAATATTTTCATTTTCTGCGTGAAATAAATCAATTTTTTTTTTCTGCGGAAAAAAATCAAATTTTTCACGGATCTTTAAAAATATGATTTTTAGAATTCAGGTGAACTAAAAGTTGGTCCGATCCGAGCTCGATTAATATTTTTAAAAGAATTAGTAATTTTTATTGTTGAATAGTAATGTATGGTTCTTAGAATATACGGAAGAGCAAAACTGACATATTTGTTTAATGTTTTACAAAGAGACGAGTCGCTTCTGAGTAACCGAAGTTTGTTTTTCTTTGATCAAAAAAGTTAAATAAAATATTTTTTTACGCTATTAGAATAAAAAGTAAGTATATATGATTATTTTATCAGTTTTTCTCTTAGAAAAAATATTCAAATTTTCATTTCATTTCATTTTCGATTTTAAAAATTAATTCTAAAACCGAAGACATTTTTTTAACTTCAATTTCACTGTTAAATTTTAATATAAAATTTTTTCAAGTTTTTATTAATTTTAATACTAAATTTTAATATTAAAGTTTTTATAGATTTTATTCATTTTAATAGTAAATTTTGGCTAAAAAAAAAGTATGTCCGTACACTGTACAGTCAACCATAGGAAGAGAAATAATCGTAAGAGGGTTATTTTTTTTTCTGTCGGCCTGAAATTTACCCTTTTGCATGTAATACGGATAGGTTTGGGTTTTTTTTTTAAGATAACGATGTAATTTTTCCCAATCGGATAATTTGATCTTTGAATTAACTGTTTTTCTTTGTAACAGCCCTGTACGATCTTTAATTGTTTTTTACGAGATTTTTGATAAACAAAGTTTGGAAATATTTATTTCCGTTTTATTCAAGATGGCCTAAACTGGTCAATTTTTACGGTTGCTGTTTTATAAGAAAATAAGTTCAGTAGGGACTACTGTACTTATTTTCTTATAAAACAGCAACCGTAAAAAAAATTTTTTTGTTTCTATTCATAACTTCGGTCTTTTATCTCATTATTTATACTGTAATCGCAAATGACCAACTCGAATAAAATGTTACGCCCCCAACATAAGAGGGAAAAAATGAGTTTTTAAATAAAATAAGTAATGCATTATAAAGATCATTCATTAATACATAAACACTGAAAATTTCATTAAAATCCGATAATTCCCGGATTTTTGGTAAATTATTTTCTCTGGGGAGGGCTAAAGTCATTTTGTCAAAAATGCAATTTAGTCTCATTTTGGGTATCCCTAAATAAAAATTTATTAGTCAAGTTACACTGTAACTTAACTAATACATTTTTATTTTAAATTTGGAGTCTAAGTTATTATTGAAATAACACCCAACACTACTAAACAAATAACAATGTTATCGTTATATTTAACTTGGTTTTCTTCTGTTTTCTATTGAGATCATATCTTCATATTGTTTATAATTTTGTGTTGAAGTTGTGGGCTAATTTTATTCTTCAACCAAAAATCTGAGTAGACTGATCCCCACAATCTCATCCAATAAAAACACATGTGATAGCTGCTTCTATACTAAATTTTATTACAACATTCATACAGTAGGCGGTGTCACTTCAGCCGGTGTCTTTAGGGTAAAAGTCCCCTTTCAATAGTATACGTAAGATACTACAGGAACTTATTTTTAAAATTCAGGAATCAAATTATCGGAGCAAGTAAAAAAAAAAAATATTTTAAAAAAAGAAAGGATAAAAAATAAATGCAAAAGATTGCACAATATTTTCTTGTGCTGGGTAACAATTTTAAAATAATCCATAATTATTAATAATTTGTTTACAATTATAACATAAAAAAGAAACAGACTCATTACAATATGGACAATAAAAGCAATGGAAACTTGCTTGCAACATAATATTTAAAATGAAAACAACACTTTTACAATATAAACATTAAGACTCTTACAAAATCAAAAATAGAAGTTACCCACCAAGCACTTCTCTTTTCAGTTCTTCCTTTTTTCTTTGATGAGAAATACAGACTTAGGTATTTTTCTTCCTTCTCTCTTTTCTCCTAACATTTCTTTCTTATTAATTTGGTACAATGAATATGCTAGTCACAAGCTGGAATGCGGACTTTGACTTGACTGGTTCTCAAAACTTTCGGGAAAATTCTTTATGCTTATAGTTTTCCCTGGTCAACCTTTCTTAGTTCTCAACCTTTCCCAGAAAATGAGAAATTACTCCTCTAAACAAACATAATTCATTGGCTATCCATGAATTATGTAACACATGTACGAGGCGTGTTAAAAAAAAAGTATCAAAATTAAAGCTGTATTTATCAAGATAGAAATGAACAATGAATGAAACATTAATTTTCTTCAAAACAGTCCCCTTGACATTCAACACATATTCCTGCAAGTTTTCCATTGCTTTACACTTTACACCTTTGAGCCTTCACATTTGGTATGGTGTAAGTTAGGGACTGGCAAAGTCATTTTTGACCAAATGACTTTAGCCCCCCCCCCCTACAGAAAATAATTTACCAAAAATCAGGGAATTATCGGATTTTAATGAAATTTTCAGTGTTTATTCATCGAAGAATGCTCTTTATAATGCATTATTTATTTTATTTCAAAACTTTCTCATTTTTTTCAGGTCACTTAATTTTGACCCCCTTATGTTGGGGGCGTAAAATTGTTTCAAGTTGGTCCTTACCTGATACTAATTACAGTAAAAATAAAGATATAAAAGACCGAAGTTATGAATAGAAACAAAACAAAAAAAAAATTACGGTTGCGCTTCTATGAGAAAATAAGTACCGAAAATTGAAAAATAAAATGTAAAAAAATAATAAATAATTTATTTTTTGGAGATTTCTTTTTTACTCATTTCGATAACTATTCAATTGGCTATTATTTTATAAAAGAAAAAATTATACATCGATGTTTTTCTGCTTAAAAGGGGGAGGGGGTACATTTTCAATCGAGTTTTTCTTCAAAACTTATTACTTTTGGCGCCTAAAATAAGTTTTGCATTAAGTAGATATTTATTTTTAGAATCTAAAAATATAACATTTTAAACTTAACATCAGGATTTTCATATTTTAAATGAATTTTATATATTCATTTTTCAGAGCAAAAATACTAAATTAAAATTTTGAAATAAAATAACTGATGCATTATAAAATTCATTAATTGTTAAATCAATACTGAAAATTTCATTAAAATCAGATAATTACCTTATTTTTGGTAAAAATTTTTGCAATCGCGTATGTTACAGTAAAATTGTAAACAAGCACTTAAAACAATCGAAAAAGAGGCTGAATGGCGGATATCGTCGAAATTGACCAAATAGTTTTAAATCTTTTTAAAATAAACTGCATATGTAATTATATTTTTCTTTTTTTAATGTTGGTTATTATGCTACTACTTATCGATTTAGATAAAGTTTAACCTTAAATAATAGATTTAATTATTCTTAATTCGCTTTTAAAACTCGTAGTATCCGATCTTTTTTGCTACTCCCTAGTGTAAGTAAAGCTGTGCTGTTATATTTAAAAATAAAAGGAGAAAAACTTGCCTCTTTTATTTATATAGATATAAAAACAAAAAAAAAAAAAAGAAAAGAGTTATTCTGTTTGGTTGTAATTCAAATTTAGTTTCTCCAATAAAAGATTTTTTTACTGAAATTTGATCTTGGTAGTCATAATAAATTGACAATGGCTATAAAGAGGATGATTGTGTTGCCATGGTGATGAAACAAAAGTAGTTTTTCACTAGTTTTTTAATACTTGATACAATACTATATCAACACTGATAAAAAAATTTCCTAAACGAATGAAACCTTATTTTTCAGTATTCCTTGAGCTATTTTTAGTATTTCAATGTCATTCTTTGTTATTTGATAATTAATGACCGTTGAAAATAATGTTTGACAGATTGAATACGGTCGAACTCTACATTATAGCACTAATGTTAATCCATAGTTTGAAGTATTTTGTATTGTGTGCGGAGCTATCGTATGCATAATGTTTGTAAACATGGCCACGGGCGGAGCGGCCAGTTACTCTTCGTGCAGTGCCTCCGTCCTTGGGTCGCAGGATAATGGTGTGCACCCAGCCGATAATGTAAGTAAATGAAAGCTATATCTTAGCAGCTGACCGCACAAATCTGTGAATGGCACCTTTCAGTCCACAGAGGTCCTCCTTTTGTTATGCATAACATTTCCCCCAGTTAGTTAAGTAAGATTATGGAAGTCCATAAAGGACACAAACCATTTCTGCTCTCTACTTCCATTTAACCCCCACTTCTTGTCGGTGTTTCTATATCTTAGTTCGTGCTTGTAGTTTAATTCGTTTGTAAAACGTATAAAATTGCATCTTAGATCTTTTTTCTTGAGTGACTAAACACGACCTTCAGTTGTGTGTGGGCCGAGTACCTTTTAAAGAAAAAAACGCTTTCTTTGGATCTTCATTTAAAAATAATGCATGTGGTAGGGTTAATTGGTTTCTTATTTTCTCTGTTGTTGAACATGATTCGTTTTGAAAAGCCCGATTGGTTGTCGGGGTTGGACAACGACTAATGATAATAATAATAATAATTACCTACTTGTACAAAACAAGTTATGAGATTTTCTGTCAAATGCTAATTCGGTTTTTACTTTGTGTTTTTCTTTTTATAAAATGAATTATTATTGTCCTGATATTTTCGACCTCAACAAAAAAGTAATAATAATCCTTATCTTAACTCAAAATGGATTGATTTGCTGATAATAAAGATTTTTAGGTAGAAACAGAAATTTACATCACAGCACATACACGCAAAGAAAAGAAAAAGTACATTATTTTCCTAATACAAAAAGATAAATCGGCTAAAAAATGAATAATAAAAGACTTACTTAAGCAGTTTATTCTCAAATATACTTTAATTATTTTTTTAGGCAAGTCATTCATTACTTTGTTGATGTAAATTCTTATTTTTTTGCGTGAAAAATTATCTTTCATTTTTTTGCTTGAAGTTGAGATTGAAAACTACACGAGACATGAAAAAATACGTAAAAACAAAAAACGTCAATAATTTTGTGAAGGATACATTATTAAACAAATACAAATTTAAAAAATCAAAATATTTAGGTATTCTTTTTTATTTCAATTCAAAACAAATGCCACAAAAACAATCAAGACATTAAACAAACAAATACAAATTTAGAATAATTAGATATTCTTTTTTATTTTAATTTTTAAAAAATGTCACGCCTTAAAATAAAATAAAATAAAATGAAATAAATGAAGAACGCCTTCAAACAGCTAGGGAGTTCATAAGTAGCATGGGTCGGATTTTCAGTAGGTACCGCTCAGCGTTTTTTAGAGCAAGAGGCCAGGACGTATTTATACGATATGCACCGAAGTTTTTAATTTATGACAATGTGTAAATGTTTTTTTAATTTATTTTTCTATTCATATATAAAATCTTTTACTTACTGCGAGTCTCCTGCTTGTTCAAAATTCCAATTACAATGGTGAAGATATTTAATTTTCTTTCAGTCAGAAGAATGTTTAAGATAATTGGTTAAAAGATAGAAAACAATAAATAATCCAGTTTTGTTATTTTTAGGTAAAATCACGCGGCAAAATTTATTCATTGTTTTACATATATCTTTAAAGTGTTCCAGACCCTTGAATACTTACTGGAACTCTAGTCTAATGTAAAGAAAGGGCTGGAAAAGCTAATCTTTTTATATACTTAAAAAATCTGTTATATTTAATAAATCTACATTTTTGAAAAGAACATCGGCCATAGATTAATTATTGAATCGTTATGGTTTAGTCTGTGTAGATTTGAGATTTTTAAAATTTTATTTATGGTGTTACAAGTGCTTTTAATAAAATACATCCACCCTACGTAAACGTGTTGGTCATAATGGCTTTCCCTGTTATTTCAAAATGATTCGCACGTGTGCATGTAGTTCATACAGACTCAAGGTGATTTTAAATAGTCTTTTATTTGTCCTCACAATGGAGCCGTCAAAACTAGAAATCAAAACGAAAACTTCGTAAGTTTCGACTATACAAAAACTGTAACAAGTTTACAAACAACAAAACAAATTTCACACAAATAAAAAGGTCAAAAAACAAAGTTATCAGGAAAGGTTACGCCTCATAATTTTACGGAAAATTTTAAATATAAAAAACATTCAAAGCTACACTATGAATTACAACTTAAACATACGACGGGGGTTTGGGGTATTTAAACTTAAATAGCCTCAAAATGGGCACAAACAATGTGTTAACTAGGATAAGAGGGAATAATTACCATTTAAGACAATTCTCATTTAACAGGAAAATAACACATGTTTCGACTAACAGAGCAAATACAATTTCAAGAAAGGAATGGAAAAATAGTTTACCTTTGTTAGTACGATAAGGGTTTTGGATATGAACGAGACCAAAGTCTTAGTAACTTTTATACTAAGAGTGCGGTTCTAAATATACCACCCAGAGAGCACCAAAATTTTGTGACCGAACCAAAGGCCACCTCAAAGGGAAAAGATTCTTGCCAGGAATCCCTTAACCTGATCTCAAAAATGCATTTACACATATTTTTAGGGGTTTTTAAAAACCCAAGAACTATTTCTTCTAAGGGAAATCTTACAAGTTGGAACAGGTCACAGGGTACTTTTACAGGGGAAGGGTGGAAGGGGAAGCATAGATCAGACCTGAACCATGACAAGAAAAAAAATACAATTACTACTAACAAACTGACTAAAACAGCAGCAGCGACAAGGTGTAATTAACACAAGAACTAAAAAGGTATGTGTGAAAAAGAAAAGTAAGAAAAAGTCAATGTTATTAATTAAGTTTAGTTTACCGCATGAATTGACAGTTTTTTCCCTCTAGTGTCAACAGGTTTATTTAGAATAATAAATTGGAAAATCGTTAGAATTTTCTGTTACATGTATGTAGGTATGTTCATTTTGCCAAGTTAAAGGGGGGTAATTGATTTTTTTTCATACGTTTAGAAATTCTGACATCAGTGAGAAAAATTAATGGAATCAAATAAGTATAAATTCTATACTCATTTGATTCCATATGGAATTTTATACTATAAAATTTGGACCATATTACATTTAGACACCCCTTTTTTATTTTGATTAAGAAAGGACATGTTTTTCATTTTCACCGTCAATATCCGGTTGTATGTTAGGGGGTAGGGTTAGGTGTTATTTTTATAATTTTTTAAAAAATCTAGAAATCGTCTGTTAAAACAACCAGATATTGACGGTGTAAATGAAAAATATGTCCTTTCTTAATCGAGATAAAAAAAAGGGGTGCCCAAAGCTCATATGATCCTAAAATTTCATATAGGTGAGTTACACTGCGTAGCGATAAAATGTAAAAATAACAACACAAAGACATACGAACTGAAATAGTTGTTGCCATCCCCAGAGTGAAATCTGGGTATTTTGAGGTAAAAAGGAAAAAACTAATTTGTAATTTAGACCTTCACTAGTCTTCCATAAACAAAAAGAGCAATCGTTAGTAATGATTTTTGAATATATAAAAACCTCGGAAAATATGTTGCACAAAATTGCACATTTTTAATCATACATTTTTAGATAGATTAAATAAATCTTTATTTATTACAAAAATATTGTGTATAACTTCCACCTTCCAGACCATATTCACTATTAAATATTGGATTTTTAAGAAAATAACTTTTAAATTTTCAAATAATTTGGGGAGGTGGGTGTTGAAATTTTGTTTTCTTTTCTTTTTGGTCTTTTTTTATGTGGTTTTATGTCTAGAAAGGTAAAAATTAGGGACTGGAAATTTTGTTTTATACAATCATAATTAAAAAAAAAACATTTAAAAACATTTTTTTTAATAAAATAAGCTATTTATTATATAATTGAGTCCTAAATAAATAAAGTGCTGAAAATTTCATTAAAACTGAACAATTCTCTGATTTTTGGTAATTGTTTTAAAATAAAGAAATTAAAAAAAAACATTTTTATTTCCCTTGAATAAAAATGCACATGCCTACATATATATACAGGATTCTTGTAGAAGTGTTTGATCCATTTGTTTGTGGTGATAAAACAAGATTAGGTTGAGACAAACACCTACAAGATAGTTATTTGTGGCACAAGGCCAGAAATATGGAGGCACCCAGTGAGAATCGAACTCACTATTAATGGTCTTGCTAATCTAGTTTGCCATTACACCACATGAAATGCCTAAACATCCACAAAATATTTCCAGACTCTTATAAGAAACAAACAAAAATATAGGCATGTACAAAAATACGCACTTCAATGTTATGAGATTCAGTTGTCCAGGGTACAACTCCAAGGTTCCTGTAAAAGAGATGTCTTTACAGGTGGGAACACATTATCAGAATGAAGATGATAATTGGGGTAGGAAAGACAAACACGGCATTTCAATATGATGAGTTTAATAATCAACGGAGAACAAAAGAAATCAAAATTATTATAGAAATATAGAGAGAGCAAAGTTCCTTTTTGTTTGTATGAGGTGTGAGCGATATTTCTGTATGAAATCAATGAAGAAGAATTACTTATCTGTTCAGTGGTGGATGTGTCAGCGGTTTTATATTAACGTCCTTTTTCTCTGCTGTTTTTATCGTAGTGTCTCATCTGAAGTGCAGACGCAGCTTGACCAGTACGTCAGGACGCTTATTTTATTTTTTATAGTTTTCAAAAAGAGTGTTTTTCAACTAGATCAAGCTGCCGTGGCATGCGTGTGTAATTAATTCTTAAGCTGCTGCTGCTGCTTTTTCGCTTAACCAAAGTCTATGTCACATCACATCCCCATAGGCAAAAGAAAAAAAAGAAATTTCCTATATTTTTTAAAATCACTCCTGGGTTAGTCCTTCTCTGTCCAAAGAAAAGAAAGATCTACACTCTTGATAGTGCATCAGCTGTAACATTCTCTCTACCAGCCACATGCTTAATGTAAAAGCAAACTCCAAGCCATCAGTCACCGATTCTTATTTTTCATCTGGTGTATAAAAACTAGAGGATTATGGTCGATGTACACCCTGGTTGGTTCGGCTGAGGCAGATATGTATATTTCAAACTGCTTCAGGCTATCTATTAATGCCAATGCTTCCTTTTCCACAGTCGAATAGGATCTCTGATGGACACTGAATGTTCTTGAATGGCAACTGACTGGGTGTAACATGCCTTGTTGATCTTCCTGTAATAGAACTGATCCTTTTTCCATATCGCTAGCGTCCCCTGCTAAGGATAAAGGTTTACTGAAATCTGGGGCTTGTAATACTGGCCCCGTACTCAACATTCCCTTAATTTCTTCCAGTGTTCTCTGATATTCTGATGACCACTCGAATTTGACTTCTTTCTTAAGTAGATTAGTCAGGGGTGACATGCTCTCCAAGAAACGTGGACAGAACCGGCGATAATATCCTGCCATAACCAGAAATCTCCTGACTTCCTTCACGTTCCTTGGGGTTGGATAATACACCAAACCTTCGCTACCTGAGGTGCGACCCTTCCATATCCTATCACGTGTCCTAGGTAGTTAACCTCGGCCTGGCAAAACTCACTCTTGGCAAGGCTGATTGTCAGACTGGCTTCTCCTAGCCTAGCAAACATTTTGACATATGTTCCTCCCATGAGTCACTATATACCACTATGTCATCCACGTAAGTGTCTACTCCTTCAATCCTCCTCACTTGTCCATCATTCTCACAAATGTGGCCTGCACATTTTTCATACCAAAGGGCATGACATAATACTGAAAATTCCCCTCTGGGGTTACAAATGCTGATACTTGTTTAGCTCTCTCAGATAAGGGTACAGCTCAGTATCCTTTCAACAAATCACACTTAGTGATGAATTTCACCTTCCCTATTCTATCAATACAATCGTCCATCCCGGGAATGGGGTACACATTAGTTCTTGTTAATTGGTTGAGCCTCCTATAATCTGTACAGAATCTAACAGATCCGTCTCCTTTGTCCACTAGAACGCAAGATGCCCATTCACTACAACTGGGTTCAATAATCCCATTCTCCAACATGTATTGGACCTCTTGGTTCATAAGTTTCACTCACTGGGGGTTCATTCTATAAGGATGCTGTCGTATGCGTCTTGCCTCTCGCACGTCTACATCGTGTTGTGCTGCTGTGGTTTTCCTGGGTACATTGGAGAATAACTCCTTAAAACCTTTGATGAGGTCAACCAATTCACATTTTTCTAATGTGGGTAGGTGACTTAACCTATCTTCCAGATTCATTAAAATTTCCAACTTCGCCAGCTTAGGCGACCAATTCCGATCCATAAATGCATTCCCCGTCCTCCATTCTTTCAGTTCACTGCCTACTTCACAACTTGCTACCGCCTCCTCCTCTTCCTTTCTTCGTTGGTAGGGATTTAGCCTGTTAATTTGGAAACTCTGGGTCTTCTTTCGACGATCTGGGGTGCTAACCACATAATTCAGGTCGCTAATCCGTTGAACTACCTTATATGGTCCATGAAATTTGGCTCTGAGTGGGGGGTGTTGATTATGAGTTATCTTCCTTGAACTGTTTCAGTTGAAGGAACTCTTTGGCAAAAGAGTTAGAAAGTTAGTTGGCAACTGACTACATATATGACGATTGTTCACCATTAGAGTGACTCTCATTAAACAGCCTATAGACATTGGTAGCAAAATTGAGACCCAGTTGTGGGATAATTTATATTGTTTTGTGTTTTACACATTGCCACCGTTACTACATCTCGAATCAACAGGCTTTAAAATCGCTACCAATTTTGCAAAACAAGGATTTCTATGGAGAATAGAAGCACGACTTAACAGTATGGCAAATGTATACAGACTTGCCTAGAAATAAACAGGGCCCAACAGTTTTTCTCACTTTAACTGGATGAGCTAGAGATTGTGTTAGAGACCTACAACCTGAGGAAATTGGTCATGAAAACGGGGTGCAGAAAATAACAGACAAACTGGATACACTATTTTAAAGGACAAAAATATTTGTGTTTATTTGGCGTTTAAGGAATTTTATAATTACAGGCGTCCTTCCGAAGTAAGTATGATCGACTTTTTGATCAAATTTGAATACTTATACCACAAACTGAGTAGTTATAAGCTTCAATTGCCGGAAGGCATATGCGCCTTTTTTCTGTTAATGGCTGCAAATATGTCGGACGAGAACGAGCGACTGGCTCATGCTACATGTGTGTCTATGACATATGAAAATATGAAATGCACAATTAAAAAGATTTTTTCAGATCCTGCCGCAACTAATAGCCTGATGGGAGAACCAGGTGTTAAAAATGAACCAGTTTTTGTAACAGAGAATGATAATACATTTCTAACAAGAGTAAATTAGTAAATTATAGAGGGTGTCGTAAAAATTCCAGCTGAAATTATGAAGCCAATATTGGTTACAATCCAATCGGCAAAAATCGACAAATTATGAAATGCTTTAATTGCAACTCTACAAAACACTTTATAAAAGACTGCAGACAACGTCAAGAAAATAAAAATAAAATACAAGAGATTTACATAACATTATTTAACACAGAACTCCATGCTTGGTGTTAGGTTGGTTAGAGAGACTTTTGGAATGGGCATATTGGATAGTGCCTGTACGAAAACTGTCACCGGTAAAACATGGCTGGACGTTTTTATTGAAGCTTTGTCTAATCAAGACAAATACTTAGTTGAATATTTTTCTACTGAGACAATATTTAAGTTTGGAGATGGAGCTAAAGTTACTGCAACTAAGAAAGTAAAATTTCCAGCACTGATTGGCAGAAAAAAGGTTATGAATGAATCCTGTATAGTAAATAATGAAATTCCATTGCTATTGAGTAAAACCTCTATGAAGAAAGCTGGAATTATTTTAAATTTTGTGAATGATACAGCAAGGGTTCTAGGTGATATGATAAATTTGGTTTTCACCTCATCAGGCCACTTACAAATTTATTATTTGATGGGCGAGGTGAATTGAGAGTGTCTGTGGTGTTACACACTACTTCTGTAAAAACCTTAACACAGGAAGAGAAGAGAAAAAAGCAATGAAGCTACACAGACAATTTTCACATGCCTCAAAAGAAAAGTTATGTAAACTTGTGAGGGGGAGCAAGGATTTTTGTGACGATGAATTCCTTAAAATAATTGAAGAATGCTGCGATTCATGTGAAGTGTGCATGAAATATAAACGTATACCTTTACATCCAGTTGTAGCAATGCCCATGGCTGATAAATTTAACCAAGTTGTGTGTATGGACTTAAAGGAATATATTCACAATAAAACTTGGATTTTGCATATGATTGATTCTGCCAGAAGATATACTGCAGCCTGTTTAGTATTTTCTAAACAACAAGATGAAATTGTGCAAAATATTTATCAAAAATGGGTGTCCTATTTTGGTGCCCCAAGAAAGTTTTTAAGTGAAAACGGAGGCAAATTCTCAAATGAAAAATACAGGGAAATGAATGATAAACTGAATATAGAAACTGTGACAACAGCAGGCAAGTCACCATTTAGCAACGGGATTGTGGAACGCCATACTCAAATATTGACAGAGGCATTTTACAAATCTATGGCAGATGTGAAATGTGATCCAAAAATTGCACTCACATGGGCAGTAAGTGCCAAGAACACCTTACAAAATAATGGCGGTTTTAGTCCAAACCAATTAGTATTTGGAGTTAACCCTAACCTTCCATCAATTTTAGAAGATAAACTTCCAGCTCTGGAGAGTTCATCTAGTGATATTATACATCAGAACATGGAAGCCTTACAAAGTTCTAGACAAAATTCTATCGCAGCAAAATCAAGTGAAAGGATCAGGAGAGCACTCAGACATAAGGTGTGTACTTATTAAGATGTGGTGTATGATAATGGTGATAAAGTTTATTATTGCAGAAAAGATTTTAAAGGTTGGAAAGGTCCTGCAGTTGTTCTTGGGAAAGAAGGACAAACTGTATTGGTATGCCATGGAGGAGCTTATTATCATGTTCATCCATGCCAATTAATGAAAGTGAAGGACAGTAATAATGTACCAGGCCAAAAATAGATCAAAATATAAGACTGGACATGAAGAACCACCTATGAATACTCTTGATGGGGATGAGGAGCTTGATACTCAAATATTCTACGCCAGATGAAACTGATTCTAAGGAAGAAACATCTGATGGTGGATGCAAAAACCCACCTCAGAATATAATAGTGTAAAACAAAGTACAAGATGAGGGATGAAGATGAGTGGAAGCAAGCCAAAGTATTAAGCATGCAGCCTAAACAAACTGGAAAATACAAGGAATGGGTAAATGTTCATGTGGAGGGAGATGAAGAACCAATATGTGTTAATTGGGATCATATTGATAATTAGAAGGAACTACCTTATCTGAATATCCTGAAAATGCTGTACTGCTAACCACAGATCAAGAAATGTCCAGGATGTTGTGGATGCTAAGTAGAGAGAACTTAATAACCTGATTAATAATGATGTATTTGAAGTATTTCCTTTTGAAAAACAGGCTACACTATCTTCTCGCTGGATAATGCCTGAAAAATATATAGATGGCAAGAAGAAAACTAAAGCAAGATTAGTGGCCTGTGGCTTTGAAGAGGACACTAGCAATCTTAAGAAAGATTCTCCCACCTGTAGTAGAAAGTGTCTACACTTGGTATTTTTAACAGCAGCCCTGATGTCCTGGAAGTTGCAATCTATTGATATAACAGCAGCATTTCTGCAAGGGAATCCTTTGTCAAGAGAGGTATTTCTGCATCCACTTTGTGATGTCTGTCCAAAAGCTGAGGTTTGGCATCTTAAAACATGCATCTATGGATTAAATGATGCACCCAGATCTTGGTACAAAAGAGTTAAAGAAGTACTTATAGAGCTGGGAGGTACAGTTAATTTGTATGACAATGCCTTATTCAAGTGGTATAAAAGTGAATCACTTATAGGAATTATGGTTAGTCATGTGAATGATTCTGCCTTCTGTGGTAATGTTCTTTTTCAAGAACAGATTATAGAAAAGCTAAAAAGAATATTCAAGGTCAGAACACATGAAACTGGATCCTTTAAATATTTAGGATTAGAAGTTGTACAAACTACAGAAGGAGTGCAAATAAAACAAGAATCCTACATTTCCACAATAAAACCAATCATAATAATTAATAGTCGTACCACAAGGAAGACCGATGAACTAACTGAAAAAGAGAAACCAGACTTAAAGCGCTTAAGTGGACAAATGATGTGGGTCACCTCACAAACAAGACCAGATATAAGTTATGAAACCTGTGTTATGAGCAATACAGGAAAACATCCAAAAGTAAAAATGTCACAAGAGGCAAACAAAGCACTGTCTAATTTGAAAGCCAAAACATGTGGAATAAAATTTCCTAATTTAGGTAATCCTAAAAAAATCAAAGTCTTAGCATATTCAGATGCTACATATGCTAGCTTAGAAGATGGGTCATCTCATGGTGGTATTGTTGTTTTTATTCAGGGTGAAAACAAGAAGATGGCACCTATCAGCTGGCAATCTAAAAAGTTGGACAGAGTTACAAAAAGTCCATTAGCATCTGAAACTTTGGCATTAAGTGAAGCAGCATTCTTCATTTCTTCTTTGCAGCAAGAAACTTTTGGTATGGCTGTACTACCACCAGTACGATGCTATACAGACAATGTATCACTAACTAGTGCTTTAGGCACTACAAATATTGTTAGTGATAGAAGATTGAGAGTGGACCTGGCAAGATTGAGGGAAATGGTGTCTGAGGGGGAAATTGAGGTATTTTGGGTAGATGGGAAACTACAACTGGCAGATCCCTTGACCAAAAGAGGACCATCTATGCTAAAATTGCTAGAGGTACTTGATACATCCCAACTTTTAAAAAAAGGGCTGCAATGTTGATTATGGGTTATCTCCCTTGGACTGTTTCAGTTGAAAGAACTCTTTGGCAAAAGAGTTAGAAAGTTAGTTGGCAACTAAATACATATACAACGATTGTCAACCATTAGAGTGACTGCCATTAAACATACTATTGACAGGTGGGTGTTCATTAGTAATAATACTAGGACCCCACTCCCCACTCTTTTTACTGTGCCCTTGTCGTAGTGTCTTTTCATCCTTTCTTGTGCCAGTTCAAGGTGTTTCCTAGCTAACTCGCTAGCTTCGGATATGCTCTTTCTGAAATTGGCCACATAATCTATAAGTCTGTTTGATTCGGATTATCCTCCAAACACCTTTCTTTGATCAGCTTCAATGGGCCTCTCACTGAGTGTCCATATATTAGCTCAAATGGGCTGATACCTAACGACTCCTGTGTCGCTTCTCTGGCTGCGAACATCACAAAATGTAGGCCCTCATCCCATTCCTCCTGGTGCTCTACGAAATACGCCCTCATAATGCTTTTCAGCGTTGAGTGGAAGCGTTCTAGGGCACCTTGTGATTGAGGATGATATGCGCTAGCATTGATTTCCTTAATTCCTAACTGTCTGATCGCCTGTCTGAACAGTTTTGACATGAAGTTCGATCCCTGATCCGATTAGATGTCTCTCGGTAAGCCAACCTTTGTGAAGAAGTTAGTCAGGGCTCCTACAATCTTTCTGAAAGTGATGTTACTTAACGGTATTGCCTCTGGAAATCTGGAGGTTGTACAAAGGATAGTGAATATATATTTATTCCTCCTCTTTGTTCTGGGTAAAAGTCCAATGCAATCAATTATCACCCTGCTAAATGTATGTCAGACAGACGGAATTCTGGCTGTCTGGCATACCTGGTATGTTCTGCAAAACTCCACCACATCTTTCTTCAGTCCCAGCCAATAAAAATATCTCAGGATCTTTGAAGAATGATTAAAGTTCCAATTACCGTCGAACTGGGAAGACAAGGCAGCAAACGGTTGTAACTCAATACAAACCCGAAAGCCACAAAGTCCACTGCAAAATGACAGAGTATATATAAGACTCCACAATGTCATTCAAATCAAGCAGTCAAGCAGCCAATCAGAACTCAAGGAATGGAATCACCCAAGTCACCCAGATTCATGGATGGATCATTCTTGAGTCCTATTTATACCAACTGTCTTGGACACTGCTTCAGGGGCACTTAGCTGCTGTTATTCAAACCAACAGTAGGCTAACTGACTTCAATAATCTTCTCATAGGATTTGTTTGCACTGAGATGCCCTGCTAATGGTATCTCATGAGCTGTCCTTTGTATTAAGATTCGATAATCCTTCGGTACCACTATCTGCTCTCTGGTCACCCAATCTTCTACTGTGGGGATTTTGCCTGATCTCCATCTTCTCATTAATACTTCATGATGGAGATAATATTCTGGCAGATTTTCCCCTTACTTGCCTTTGTTCACCAGCTTGAAGTATTTCTGTAGCTCAGGATCTGCTCTCTGTTTTTCCATGAGGCCTCCTCTAGTCATTTGTTTGCTGAACAGGATCTTCTCCTCCGTGTTCTTTACTCCCTTCTTCCTGTCTACCTTTCCATTTTCTTCACTGCACTGCGAAGATATCCTCAATTAGGTTCTACCTTCTTCATCCTCTTCATTTTCCTGTCTTCTCTTCTCTTATGATTATCTCTCCATCTGCAATTTGTTCTCGGCCCTTGTGACATGTCCTGCTTGGTCGTGTGTGTGGCATTCACTCTACTGCCAGCCAAATCATTCCCTAGTAATATATCTATGCCTTTCATAGGCAGTTTCTCCACTATACCCATCTCCATGGCTCCTGAAACTAGTCCTGATCTTACTTACACTTGGTGAATGGGTATATTCATGGATTTATTTCCGATGCCTTTTATTCTGACTCAACAGTCTGAAAAATTGAGTATTTTTAAACTTACATTTTTGGATAGATTAAATAGAGCTTTATTTCTGGTGAAAATATTGACTTGAACATGGATGCTTCCAGATGTTTAAAATTCACTATTAAATTTTTAAATGAATAAAAATAGGCTAATTGAATTAGAAAATACTTTTTTGGCATCAATTAAAAAAAAAAAAATATTGTTTTTAAAACTACGAAGAGTTTTATTTTTGAGTTTTAAGAAAATAACTTTTGAATTTTCAAATCAATTTTTTGGGGTATTGAAATTTTTATTTTTCTATTTTTTTTATATGTTCTTGAGGGTTTGATCTTTTTATAAATGCAAAAAATTTGAATTAAAACAAAAAATAGCATTATTCTTAAATGCCTAGATGTTCATGAAAAACATTTCAAATATTTTTTTTTGTACAATTTTTGCATACAGTTGAAATTTGTTGTGTATAAACATCAGCTGGAATCCAGATGTCTTTTGGGAACTTTATTGTTATTGAGTAAGAAAAATATTTTTCTTTTCATCCAGCAAGTAATAAAGTAACTGTGCCTTGAAGTTAGCTCAACAAATAACTCAACAGTTACTGAGATTCATTAATTTATTTGCCAAAATAAAACAGCAAATGATTAAAAAATGAGAGTAAATAATGAATTCGGTACAACCTGCGTCCATCTCTTTTTCTTATTCTTTCTCTCTTTCGTTTGTCTCCTTTTTCTCTTCATATCCTTTTTAGTTTCTCTTTACTCACTCTTTCTCCCGCCCTGTCGGCTGGGGCTGTAGAATACACCGACTGCACCTCTGCAGAGGGGTAAGACCCCCCCCATGGGGCCACCTGTTGGCCGTAGGTGGCGACCCGTAAGGCGCTAGGACGGAATCCTGGTGGTTGAGTGGGCATTGATACGGCGACAGAGTTATCAATGACTTGCAACACACCACTTTGGCCCTTACTTGGTCTGACGGGCAGTCAGATGGGCCCGATCCGATCAATTGGCTGGTCGTGACAGGCCCTAGCACCCATATGTTTAGTCCTGATCGTACTTCTAATCAGCACTTGTGCCAAATACCCAACCCTTTCTTGCTTTATGGGTGCTAGAAGGCGGCGGCTCAGGGTCAATCAAGTTTAAAGGACAGGTCCTTAATCTCTGTTGAATCGTGGGGCATCAAGTACATGGTACTGGTGACCTAGGATTGGCGGGGGTTCGGGGCCCTACTCTCAATTTGAGTATATTGGTAGTGTATCCTCATCTCAGCCAAGGCGAATGGGTTTCCCCCCTTGGTTCATTCCCAACAGAAGTTGGACTCCGTGGCGGGTGGTGGAGCATAGGACTGATGAAAAAGCAAATAATAAACATGGCTTCTTTTAAAAAAGCAAACCCCCAACGTATACCAAATAAACTACCAAAAAGATCACACCCAGATACAGACACACTTACAGACACGGACAGTGACAGTGATAATGACATAGAAGAAATGACCACTTTTCCGAGGTTCATAGTCCTTGAGTCAACAGAGGAAAAAACTATTACCAAACTCTCCCCTTTTGCAATAGAAAAAATCCTTTCTGCAAATGTAGCACCTAAATCCGTAAAAGCAGCTCGCAACAATACCCTTATAGTGGAAGTAGCAAAAAAGAAATATGCAGATCTACTTCTAAATATGACCACCCTCCATAATATGAAAATTAAAGCATACCCACATAGATCTCTCAACACATCTCGAGGAGTGGTAAGAAGTTCACAACTATCTTCCTGCTCCATCGAAGAAATTAAACAAAACTTAAAAAAGCAACAAGTGTCAGAAGTAAAAAGGATAACAATAAGGAAAAATGACCAACTCATTGACACCAACACCTACATCCTAACCTTTAATACCCCCAAACCCCCACCTAAACTAAAAATTGGGTACATGATGGAGAGGGTTGAAACTTATATCCCCAACCCACTCCGATGCTACAATTGCCAGAAATATGGGCATCACGAAAGCCGATGCACAAGAAAGAAAATATGCAAAAAATGTGGAGAGGATGGTTCTGACCACCCAGAATCCACATGTAATCGAATCAAATGTGCAAACTGCAAAGGAGACCACTCAGTTGACTCTAGAATCTGTGAAACATGGAAAAGAGAAAAAGAAATAATGAAAATCAAATACACCCAAGACATCCCTTTTCCAGAAGCACGAAAACTTGTTGAATCCACCTTCCCAGCTCGATCCTATTCAAGGGTGACACAACCCTTACAAAACCCTCCCACTCCAGAATGCCATAAATACAATTCCCTAATAGAAAAACTGCTAAATCTGAAACCTGAAGAATTCCCAATTCTTATTAAGGAACTGCAGAATTCCATACCCCAAACTAAACAACCTCCACCTTCAAATCCAACCCCAACAGTAAATCCTATTCAAAAAGAGCAAATGACACCATCATCCCTCCAATCACAAAAACCCTCTGAAGGCAACAAAGACCCTTCAAAACAGAGACCATCACAATCTCCAATAAAACAATCCCTCTCTATGGAAACCTCACCGACACCAAAAGAGAGAACCCCAACTAAACAAAAGCATCAAGACAAATCACGTCAACGATCCCAATCCCAACACAAAACACAAGAAAATAAAACTTCCAATGAATCTCTAGAAACTCACAACAAATTTGATATACTAACAAAAATGGAAACTGAAGAAAACCCCCAATCTACCAGACATAAATCACAGAAAACATTCAAAAACAAATAAACAAAACATAAACATGGGTCAAAACATTATTCAATGGAACTGTCGTGGAATCAAAGCAAACCTTAACGATTTACTTTTACTACAAACGGAAATACATCCTGCTATAATCTGCCTACAAGAAACTTTTCTCAAAGAAAACGACAAAATAAATATCAAAAACTTTGAAAGCTACAACTACATACATAGAAATAATCACAGGGCTTCTGGGGGAGTCTCAATCTTGATAAGAAATGACGTACCCCAAAGCAAAATTAACTTCAAACTGAACTCCAAGCAGTTGCTGTCAAAGCAACTCTACATAGAACAATCACTATATATCCCGCCACATGATCCAGTCAAGGAAGAAGAAATCAACAATCTACTACTACAACTACCTACTCCTTATATCTTACTAGGCGACTTTAACAGCTACAATACTCTATGGGGCTGTAAAACCACAAATCAAAGAGGCAGAACACTGGAAAACATAATCAACAATAACAACCTATGCCTTCTCAACACAAAATCTTCAACACACCTTGACTCATCTTCTGCTACCTACTCAGCCATAGATTTGACCATCTGCGACCCTTCAATTTACCTAGATTTCTCCTGGAATGTGTATGAGGACACCTGCGGGAGTGATCACTTCCCAATTGTGATTGAAAGCATACACCCCCAGGAAGAAGAACTACCTCAATGGAGTTTGAAGAAAGCTAACTGGGAGAAATTCAAATCCCTATGCAGCAAATACCTCACACAAAATGATAATACTTGCTCAATTGACCATTTCACACAAACTCTAATTACAATAGCAAAAAAATATACCATATAATACTGCATCTACCAAACAAAACAGACCATGGTTCAGCAAGGAATGCAAAGAGGCCATTCGACTACGACGCGCTGCTCTACGAAAATTCCAAACCGAAACCACAACCCCCAATCTAATTTCATTCAAATTCTATCGAGCAAAGGCAAAGAAAACAATTAAAGAAGCTAAAAGAAACTCATGGAAAAATTACATAAATAAACTAAATGCCTCCTCCACATTAAAAACAGTCTGGGACATGATCAGAAAAATAGCGGGAAAAAAAAAACAAGTCCATTAAACCACCTCTCCATAAGAAATGAAAAAGTAACAACAAAAAAGGCTATTGCCGATTTACTTGCTAAAACCTTCTCAAAAATTTCTTCCTGTCAAACCAACAAAAAATTCCTAAAAACCAAACAAATTGCAGAAAAGAGTAACATAAACTTTACTTCAAAAAATTCTGAAGATTACAACAAGCCTTTCACAATAGCAGAACTTAATGACTCCATAACAAAATCACACAATACAGCTGTCGGTCCTGATGAGATTCACAATGAATTTTTAAAAAACCTACCAGAAGAATCTCTCGGATGTCTCCTAAACATTTATAATCATATTTGGAAAAGTAACACATTCCCAGAAACGTGGAGACAAGCAACAATTATATCCATTCCCAAAACTGGCAAAGACACCACTAATCCACAAAATTACCGACCCATCGCCTTGACAAGCTGCCTCTGCAAGACGATGGAGCGGATGATCAACAAAAGGCTGACATGGTATCTAGAAGCAAATAACCTAATTACAAACCTCCAAACAGGGTTCCGAAAAAAGAGAGGTACAATAGACCATCTGATCCGACTAGAGACCTACATCAGGGAAGCATATATAAAAAAAACAGCATGTAATGGCAGTCTTTTTTTACCTGGAGAAGGCATATGACACTACTTGGAGGTATGGTGTCATGAAAGACATGCACAATCTAGGGTTAAGAGGAAGGCTGCCACTATTTATAAAAAACTTCCTCTCCAATAGAAATTTCAGGGTACGTGTGGGATCCACTTTTTCTGACCTCCAAACTCAAGAAGGCATCCCACAAGGAAGTATCCTATCAGTAACTCTCTTCTCCATAAAAATAAATGATATAATAAACAGCCTCAATCCTATAATCAACTGCGCTCTCTATGTTGATGACCTTGTCATTTGCTATAGATCCACAGATATCCACAAAATAGAACGCCAATTGCAGATGGGCCTCAATAAAGTGAACAAATGGGCAACAGACAATGGCTTTAAATTTTCAAAGACCAAAACTCAATGTGTGCATTTCTGTTCCTTAAGAAAAATGCACAATGACCCTACGATCAAACTTGAGGAAAATGAAATACCTGTTGTTGATCAATATAAATTCCTGGGAATTATATTCGATAAAAAACTAACTTTCATCCCACATTAAATATTTTAAAAATAAATGTACCAGAGCCCAACAACTATTACGAGTAGTTGCCCATACTGAATGGGGAGCAGATCAACAAACACTACTTAAACTATACAGATCACTAATTCGTTCCCAACTTGACTATGCTTGCTTTGTATATAGATCTGCTAGGAGGTCTTACCTCAAAGAGCTCAACTCAGTACACCATGAAGGCTTTAAGGCAAGTCATAGGGGCCTTCAGAACTTCTCCAGTTGACAGCCTATATGTAGAGGCTTATGAAGCACCCCTACAGCTAAGATGCGAAAAACTAGCCTTGCAATACTACACAAAACTCAAATCCTGCCCATCCAACCCAGCTTATGACTGCACCTTCAACCAAGGATACAAAGAATGTTTTGAAAAAAAAGAAAAATCAATAAAACCTTTTGGTCTCAGGATGGAACCCATCCTCAAGGAATCTAGAATTCTTCTCACAAATATCCATAAAACCATCATACCAAAAACACCACCTTGGATCATTAAAAAACCCAAAGTGATCCTTGAGCTAAGTGAACTTCCTAAAACAAAAACCCATCCTAGCACTTACCAAGACAAATTCCACAATATTCTAGAACACTACCCTAACCACCTCCACATCTTTACAGATGGCTCTAAGGACAATGACAAAACAGCATGTGCAGCTATTTTAAATAAAAAAAATTGTAAGAAAAGCCCTTCCAAACGAAAGTTCCATTTTTTTCAGCTGAAACCCATGCAATAGATATAGCACTTGACATCATCTCTGAAAATAAACACACAAAATATATCATCTTTTCAGACTCGCTCTCAGTCCTACTATCATTAAGAAATAAAAAACTGGAAGACCCTCTCATCATTAAGCTCCTGAATAGATTAGACTCAATGTCTAACTCTAAGGAGATTATTATATGCTGGATACCAAGTCATATAGGAGTGAAGGGGAATGAAAGAGCTGACTCTGCAGCTAAATCAGCTCTAGATTTAATCCCTGACAAGTTCCAGATACCATATACTGACTTGAAACCTAAAATTAATAGATTCCTTCATACAAAATGGCAGCAACACTGGAATAACTGTATCCACAATAAACTCTTCCTAATCAAACCGACTTTGGGAGGCTGCAGACCAACTTTAAGGAAGTCTAGAAAGGAACAAGTCATTATGTCCCGATTATGCATTGGTCATACAAAACTAACGCACTCTTATATACTCAAACAAGAACAATGACCACAATGTGAAACATGTCAAACACCCCTGACAGTTAAACACTTATTGATGGAATGCAGATTTTTTGCTCCCATCAGAAACCATTATTTTAAAGCAAACAATATGAAGGATCTATTTGAAAATTTTAACATTGGGGATATTTTCTCCTTTTTGAGGGAAATAAAATTATACCATAGAATATAGACATGAAACAAATCAATGCCATACAATATAATCCCCAATAATGCTAACACATTGTTAAAACCAATTACTAAAAGTATATATATGAATGCACAATATGTATAACACCCCAACCGCTAGTTGATAACGGGTTGATATGCCGTTAAAATTAATAAACCAACCAACCATCACTCTTTCTCTCTTTTTCACTTGTTTTCTCTTTAACCTGACTCCGTCTCCATATATTCGTTCCTCTTCTCTTGACTCATTCTTCCTCGCTAGTCCCTTGTTTACTTTCTGCTGGCTCACTGTCGCCTTCACTGTGCGTGCACAATATCAACAAAAAAGGTATCTACCAAAACACAGAATCGGCCCACCGAAGCGAAACCGGGCCTTTTTTCTTTAGGGGTTTTCGTGTACTAGAATTACTTTTCACCACAGTAACTTATAATAAAGATGCTGATATATTTTATCTATTATTATTTTATGACTAGCTTTTACTTTCAATTATATATTATCACAACATTCTCTGTTGATAAACTCTTCATCAATTAGAATATATATCCCACACTGGCCTGTCAAAAGTCTGAAAACAGTTTAAAACAGTGAAATTTTGTAAACATTTAACTCTTTCTGAGATTATATTTGTAAAATTACTATCTTATTATAATGGAGATTGTGCGTTTTTCTGTCTGTAACCGAAACTACATTACTACTCAAGTCACAATTCCCTTAGTTATTTACGTCACATTCTCCATGATTCTATTTCTATTTAAACCTCAATTAATAATAAAACTGTTTGACATTATTAATACTGTTGGCCTTACCTAAATACTAACAACATGCAATTGTATTTATATATACAACAAAATACCAGTTTTCAGTGTAAACGTAAAGCTAATTTGCATATTGATATTAAAAAAACTGATTTTAATAAAAATGTGCTTGGTATTATTGATTTCTTATTGTTTGGTTTTATCTTAATGAATATGAGTAAAAATCTCTTCAATAAATCCTAAAAGAAATTCATTAACAAGAAGAAATAACTGTAATTTTATTCTTTACTTCCTATTTTAACTAAATTGTTAAATTAGGAAAATTTAGCATTGAAAAACGGAAGTGATGAAAGAGTAAGTTTCAGTTGTTCTATTTTCCGATTATACCCCCTCCGTTTCAAATCTTTTTATTTGAATTCTTAATTAGTTTCATTAGCCTTTCTGATTTAATCTAATATTTTATTACATTTAAACTTAAATACTTGCACCCGGAGGGTGCATATATTTGCTAGTGTAAATAAGATAATCTTTCCTCTTTATAATGATATATTTCTTTTCTTTTTTTATGATGATTTTTTTTTATTGCAGGCTTCTTTAATAACGAATGCATTTTATACACTTTTTTCAAATGAGGAATTTTGGGTAATGTTTTTTTTTTTTTTAACCGTTGCAAGATTTTTTCTTTGATAAACAATAGGTATGATATTAATTTGCCATTACAACTCATGCATCTATACAATTTAGGTGCTGATTTTTATTTAAAAACGAATTAAAATTAATTAGATTTATCATTTAATTAAGTAGTAACATAATGATCATCAGTAAAAAAAAAAAATTTAAGAAATAATAATAATATTACATATGTAATTAATTTTTATTACATTTTAAACATTAAATTAGCTCCTAAATTTACAAAATCTTATAAGTTACATACTTAAAAACATGTTATTAAAAGTTTTAAAAAGGCTTATAAAAGTTTCTCAGAAATAAATAACATAAAACACTAAATATACTGTAGAGAAAAATTACTCACGTTTGTAACTTTTTAGCCAAGTAATGTCCAGTTTTTCATTGAAAACACTAAGAAATAATGTTTTCAATAGACAATGCCTAAACAAAAACAAGTTTTAGATTTTTTAATTACTTTGTTGTATATGAAATATAATTTTCTTTTAGATTAAATAATTTTAAATAATTATACATCGATATTTGTACTGTTTAAAACTATTTTTCAACTAAAACTAAAATTGAACTTTAAATAATCGATTTAATTCATTTTAATTAGTTTTTTTTTGTTTTATTCTTTTTTCTTTTCTTTTTTCTTAATTTGTACAAATTTTAATTGAATTTCTACAAAACACAATGCCTCCCTTGAGGCATAAAAAAACCATCATCAGTCTTTTTCAATATTTTCATTTTTAAAATAGTTTACTTAAAAAAAAACAATTTGATTTCCCCTTTTTAATGATTGGTTTCCATATTATGTTCATCTCTGTATTTGGTCTACTCAATATGTCACTATAGCCCAACATATGAGCTGCTTCTTTAAGACGTCTTGTTTTCCAGTGTCCTTCTCTATCAATTATTTCAACTTGAAAAATATACTTTAATATACAATAGTATATAAAATATAATATAGATATAAAGAAAAAAGGTCATTGTAAAATATCTACATATATTTGCTGATAAAAAGAGAAACACAGCACAGTAAATATTTGAAATTTGAATTTATTGAAATTTGTACAATTCAATATGATAAAAAAAAAAATTATCTAAAATATTAGGTGGGGGTGTAAAATATCTAAATTGATTTGCTCATTAAAAAAAACCCAGCAATCCTGATCATGGTTAAGCAAAAAGAGGAGGCCAGACAATTTTATTGTACAGTATGTCCATAAAGTCAGAGTGCACTTTAAATAATTTATAACTTTAAAGTGCATAGCGACCTTATGGACACTTGGTGTAGTTGATTGATTGAGGCATCATCTAGATACTTCATTAAAAACCTGCATCATAAAAATGTAAGAATGAAACTGGTTAAATGTGTTGATATTAGATGTTATGGTAAATTGTGAAATTACCGTTAACAAGTGATGTCCTGGAAAATGATTTCCTAAAATGAGTGGGAACCCAGTATATATATATATATTTATTCATAAAAATTTTGTTTTATTTTTCAATGTGTTTATTGTGATGAATTCCTTATTTGTTTCTTGCAGGCTGTTCTTGAATGCCGTCTTTGTGTGGAGGTCTTCCGATGCCAAGGAGATAAAGTCCCACGTCTACTGTACTGTGGCCACACCTTGTGTCATCAATGTCTCACACGTCTAACCCTCCATGGCAGAGCTCTCCTCTGCCCATTTGACAGACAGCCCACAGAAATTGGAGACTCTGGGGTTTGGGGATTGAAGAAAAATTTTGCACTTTTAGAATTATTAGAAAAATTGCAATATTCACAGAAGATTCCTTTGAAGATATTCTCTGAGGAAGCACTTGCTCGGGAAAAAGAGGTAAGTAAAAATATGAAATTCTACTATTTAAATATCAGGTGTCAAATGTCTCTTTTCTTGTTATTTACCAGGTATCTATTTGATTGGTTAACAAATAACACCATTGTTACCCTATTTTTCTTTACACTTGCATTGTGATAACCTTCAAAACCAACCACCAAACCAATATAAACACTATGCTTCAAGCAAATTATAAAACACTTATATATAGCATTCCCGGTTGATTTTTTTTATTTAAGGTTATTGTTATTTAATTACATTGGTTTGTAAATGGAGTTCAGAACTGTTTGAATTATGTGAATGTCCCCAGTGGTTCAAAAGTTATGAGAATTTAAAGCCCTGAAATTGGAGGTACAAAAGTGGACATGATTTTGTTAAAAAAAATGTCAAATCACAGACTAATTGAAAACAACAAGAAATTTATTAATTTCTTCACCATTTCTTTATTTTTGGAACAATTTTGATAAAACTTTGCATTCTTGTGTAAAATTGTATGTTCTTTCTGATTCTGCACTTAAATTTTATTATATCCATGCTAGAACCCATTATTTGGGGAATAAAAAGTAGGGATATCAAGATTTTTTTTTTTAAGTTTACCACAAGATTATTCAACATTTCTATTTTAATACAGTATATATACACATATATAGTATTAATTTATATAAATAACATCACTTTGGACTTTAAAATACCTTTTTAAATACCTGCTATGTTGTATTACATACAAGAAATAGAATAACTATATAGTTTTATTTAACAAAGCCTGCCTGCATGTAGCAGCATGTACAGCTTTGTTTTAAAATAATACCGTATTAACTCGCTGTAAAAAATAATTACGTTTAACTCGCCGTAAAAATAATTCAATGGTTAAAAACACATAAAAGTTACATATTTAGAAAGATTATTTGATTCAAAATTCAAAGTTTCAAAGCAAATCCCTGACGGTATACAATCGTTTTTATTTCACACATTATAGAGGAAAATAATCCTAAGGATGTCTCCTATTAGTGATATAGTATTTTTTTTTTTTGCTTATCTTATATTTTTATAAGAAATTGCTTTTAACTTTGGTCTACTGTAGTTTCACTCCCAAAGGTCGGAAAAGAAAAAAACAAGTTTCTGCTTGTAGTTAAAAATGTCTCCTATTTAAGTGTAAAATTTCAAGAATATTGATAAAGATTAACCACTTTGATTTTAGAAAAAAAATAACACGGAATATCAAGCACGGAAAAAATTTTGTGTAACGTGCTTTCGCTCTTTTTAAGACAAAATACCATTTTAACTTGCTGTAAAAAATGATTTAATGGATAAAAACACATAAAAATTACATATTTAGAAAGATTATTTCATTTTCTTTCCCACCATATAAATATTTTAAAAATTGGACCCAAAATACGCTAGTAATTATTTTTTAAGCAGGTAAGGCCAGAATTACAAGAGATTGTTTACATTTGAAAATCAAGTAAATTTGATGGTTTTCTTTTCAAAATTAAAACTTTGAGCAAAATCCCTGACGGTATACAATCGTCTTTATTTCACACATTATATATGGAAATAATCCTGAGTCTGTCTTCTATTACTGGTATAGTGCTTTTTTTTTTTTTTTTTTTTGCTACTCTTATATTTTTTGAAGAAATCACCTTCAAATTTGCTCTATTGTATTTTTGCTTCCACAAGGCCTAGAAATAAAAAAAATGTCCTGTTTGTACTTCCAGGTGTCTTCTAATTGAGTGTAAAATTTCAAGAATATTGATAAAGATTAGCCAATATAATTTAAAAAACAAATTTGTCTAACCGTTTCATTTTTTCAAATCAAAATATCATTTTAACTCACTGTAAAAAATACCAGAAATACCAGAGTAACTGCGATTTGAACCAACTAAGGTGAAAGATTGTTTATGTCCAACGATTTTACGAAACGAGCTGTTATTGCTGATATATATATATTAGCGTTACAAGCATTTAGCTGAAAAACGTTGACATTTTCAAATTTGCGACCTTAATCAATTCAATTTGCAATTTCTCGAGTATTTCTTAACCAATCTTAAAAAAGATTTATATGGTTGGAAAGAGAATAGAGTAATCTTTCTAAATATGTAACTTTTATCGGTTTTCATCAATTGAATTATTTTTTACAGTGAGTTAAAACCGTATTTTTGGTCGAACAGCTGAAAACAAAAATATGACGTTTTTTGTTTTTTTTTAGGATAAATTTTACACGCTGTTTTGTTTTTCAAAATCAAAATGGCTAATCTCTATCAATATTCTTGAAATTTTGCACTCAAATAGAAGACACTTGGAAGTACAAACAGGTTTTTTTTTTTGTTTCTAGGATCCGTGGAAACGAAAATATGAAAGGGCAAAGTTCAAGATTATTTGTTTAAAAAAATATGAAAGACGCAATAAAGACGCACTTTGTCTGTAAAATTAGAGACTTTCAAAATTATTTCATATAAAATTTGTGAAATTTAAAGATTGCTAAGTGCTTCGGGATTTGATCCGAAAGTTTTGATTTTGAAGAAAAACCTCGAATTTACGTGACTTTCGGTTGTAAAAACACCCTGTCAACTGACGTCACAAATGGAACCTTATTGATTTAAAATCACAATTTCTCGTATATTTATTGTCCAATCTTAAAAATATTCATATGGTTGAAAAGAAAAGAAAACAATCTCTCTAAATATATAATTTGTATGTGTTTTTATTATTTGAATATTTTTTTATAGCGACTTAAAAACATATTTTGCTTAAAAAAAACAAAAAATGCGTGATAGGAATTTTTTTCCGAGAATACATTTTACACTCTACATTTCTTTGGAAAATCTAAATGGCTAATCTTTATCAATATTCTTGAAATTTTGCATTCAATTAGAAGACACCCAGAAGTACAAAAGGGAGCTTTTTTTGTTTCTAGGACCCGTGGAAGTAAAATTAAAATAGTGCAAACTCCAAGACTACTTGTTCAGAATGAGGATGATTAGCGAAAAAGACGCACTTTGTCTGTAGAATTAGAAAGTTTCAGAATTATTTTGGTATATGATGTGTAAAATGTAAATATTGTTATCCGCTTCGGGATTTGATTCGAAAATTTGTATTTTGAAGAAAAAAACTCAAATTTATTTGTCCGACAGGCATACTCTAGCGCGTAACGTAAAGTTTACGTTAAACAGCGAGGCATTGTTTATGTTATGCAGATAATAAAGTTTAAATTTATCACTTATTTCTTGTCGAAATTTTAAAATATTTATACCATTGAAAATAAAAAGTGATGTTACATATTTAAATTAATATTATATATGTGTATACATATATTTACGTTTGAAAAATCAACCTGTGCAAAATTCGTAAACGTACAACGTACTTTTCAATTGTACATTTCAAAACAAACTATGACCCAGGAAAAACAGAACCCACAAATTTTGTAAGAAAACTATTAATTTTAACTAGGGGGGTTTTGGGTTAGTTTAATGGAAAAATAAATAATTTGGTTCTGTTTTTTTTTTTTTCTGTGTCACCCTGTAATATAATGGAATTTTGATGAGAATTTAGCCATAATATCATGGGATTTTGAGAATGATTTGCAAGTTTTACCCAATATTTATTTAACATTAATTTTTGGCATGAGAATTTAAGATTCACATGTAAAAAAGTTTGATAATTATCATATTTTATGGAAATTTCCGCAACAACGAAATTACTTTTTTTTTTTTCTGAACTTTTTTTTTAGCTATGTTTTAAAGTCAGTAATCCTTAACTTTTTCCTTGTATTCTCCCATAAAATAAACTGAACCCTCATTTATGTCTGTGTTTTTGCAATAAATGTTTTATTTTTCTTCAAAGTGATGTTATTTATTTGACTTAATACTATACATGTATATACATGCAGTATTATAATGAAAATGTTGAATAATTGGGTGTTAAACTTTTAAAAAAAACAAAAATCGCTGCTATCTGTATCTCTTATTCTCTAAATAATGGGTTAAAGCATAGAGATACATACAATTTGAATCCATAATCAGAAAGAACATACAATTTTATATAAGAATACCAAATTCTATCAAAAATTGCTCCAAAATAAAGAAACGGTGAAGAAATCACTGAATTTCTTTTTTTTTAATGGTCCGTGATTTGACATATTTTTGAAACAAAATCATGTCTACATTTTGTACCCCCAATTTCGGGTCTTTAAATTCTCACAACTTTTGAACCACTGGGAATATTTGCATAATTCAAACGGTTCTGAACTCCAGCTCTATATAACTAATGTGATTAAACAACAAATAACCTCAAATAAAAAAATCAACTGGGAATGCTATAGTGAGAGGTTACTTTCCACTGTAGGAGATAGTTAAATGCCTAGAGAGCATAACACAATGTGGAACTAGTTGATTAAATGGTGTTCTTGAAAAGAAACCTGCAGTAAAAATGATATTAATATATCTATTATATATATAAAAAGGAAGTTTGGTATGTACGTGTCGACGTATAACTCCGAAACAAGAGGTCACTCAGATTCAAAATCTTGCATAAACCTTAATATCCTTCTAGCTAAGAAACACACCAAATCTGGTTATTGATTTTTACTGATTAAGGGATATAATTAATTGATTAAACCAAAATCAAACAATTTGTGGAACTGTCCGTATACCAGCTGATGATGATGATAAAATATTGTTCACTGCCTGCTTTCTATTATAAGCGATACCAGCAGTTTAGTTTAATTTTAGTGAATAAAATCGCATTCTAAGCCATTCAGCTCGGAATCTCTTGCCTATTTATGGTCTAATCTGTATATATAGTCTGGTCATGGACCGGGTACTTTTGCTAGCATCCTGTTAGTGAATCTTAGAATATGCTGACTATATCCCTACAGAGAGGTAAGATACTAAACTGTATCTGGTAGTGGGGCTCCAGTTCTAGAAGTCTGGGAAGGGTGGTGTAACTCTTCATGGCCATGACTCCCAGTCCACTCTGCCCCCAGAGTGGTAGTACCTGTTAGGTTCCCATTTATGGGTCAAATAGATCTGTTTGAAAAGTATTGGTATTGGATAGGAATAATTGAAACCCACTGTTTGCAAATTATTTGTATTAAACATAGTTACTTGGTGCTAATGATTATTATTATTAGTTATTAGAAACAATATAACTGTGTACAAACAAATGATTATTATTAAATAGGAATAGTTACTTAAAACCATATAACCAATTCGACGGTAATTGGAACTTAGTATCATTATTCTACATCATGTATACATTATTAGTATTAAATAGGAATACTTAAAAGATACAACTGTGTGCAAGTTATTTGTAAAGGTATACAATCGTTTTTATTTCACACATTATAGAGGAAAATAATCCTAAGGATGTCTCCATTAGTGATATAGTATTTTTTTTTTTGCTTATCTTATATTTTTATAAGAAATTGCTTTTAACTTTGGTCTACTGTAGTTTCACTCCCAAAGGTCGGAAAAGAAAAAAACAAGTTTCTGCTTGTAGTTAAAAATGTCTCCTATTTAAGTGTAAAATTTCAAGAATATTGATAAAGATTAACCACTTTGATTTTAGAAAAAAAATAACACGGAATATCAAGCACGGAAAAAATTTTGTGTAACGTGCTTTCGCTCTTTTAAGACAAAATACCATTTTAACTTGCTGTAAAAAATGATTTAATGGATAAAAACACATAAAAATTACATATTTAGAAAGATTATTTCATTTTCTTTCCCACCATATAAATATTTTAAAAATTGGACCCAAAATACGCTAGTAATTATTTTTTAAGCAGGTAAGGCCAGAATTACAAGAGATTGTTTACATTTGAAATCAAGTAAATTTGATGGTTTTCTTTTCAAAATTAAAACTTTGAGCAAAATCCCTGACGGTATACAATCGTCTTTATTTCACACATTATATATGGAAATAATCCTGAGTCTGTCTTCTATTACTGGTATAGTGCTTTTTTTTTTTTTTTTTTGCTACTCTTATATTTTTTGAAGAAATCACCTTCAAATTTGCTCTATTGTATTTTTGCTTCCACAAGGCCTAGAAATAAAAAAAAAATGTCCTGTTTGTACTTCCAGGTGTCTTCTAATTGAGTGTAAAATTTCAAGAATATTGATAAAGATTAGCCAATATAATTTAAAAAACAAATTTGTCTAACCGTTTCATTTTTTCAAATCAAAATATCATTTTAACTCACTGTAAAAAATACCAGAAATACCAGAGTAACTGCGATTTGAACCAACTAAGGTGAAAGATTGTTTATGTCCAACGATTTTACGAAAAGAGCTGTTATTGCTGATATATATATATTAGCGTTACAAGCATTTAGCTGAAAAACGTTGACATTTTCAAATTTGCGACCTTAATCAATTCAATTTGCAATTTCTCGAGTATTTCTTAACCAATCTTAAAAAAGATTTATATGGTTGGAAAGAGAATAGAGTAATCTTTCTAAATATGTAACTTTTATCGGTTTTCATCAATTGAATTATTTTTTACAGTGAGTTAAAACCGTATTTTTGGTCGAACAGCTGAAAACAAAAATATGACCGTTTTTTGTTTTTTTTTAGGATAAATTTTACACGCTGTTTTGTTTTTCAAATCAAAATGGCTAATCTCTATCAATATTCTTGAAATTTTGCACTCAAATAGAAGACACTTGGAAGTACAAACAGGTTTTTTTTTTTGTTTCTAGGATCCGTGGAAACGAAAATATGAAAGGGCAAAGTTCAAGATTATTTGTTTAAAAAATATGAAAGACGCAATAAAGACGCACTTTGTCTGTAAAATTAGAGACTTTCAAATTATTTTCATATAAAATTTGTGAAATTTAAAGATTGCTAAGTGCTTCGGGATTTGATCCGAAAGTTTTGATTTTGAAGAAAAACCTCGAATTTACGTGACTTTCGGTTGTAAAAACACCCTGTCAACTGACGTCACAAATGGAACCTTATTGATTTAAAATCACAATTTCTCGTATATTTATTGTCCAATCTTAAAAATATTCATATGGTTGAAAAGAAAAGAAAACAATCTCTCTAAATATATAATTTGTATGTGTTTTTATTATTTGAATATTTTTTTATAGCGACTTAAAAACATATTTTGCTTAAAAAAAACAAAAAATGCGTGATAGGAATTTTTTTCCGAGAATACATTTTACACTCTACATTTCTTTGTAAAAGTTTTAAAAAGGCTTATAAAAGTTTCTCAGAAATAAATAACATAAAACACTAAATATACTGTAGAGAAAAATTACTCACGTTTGTAACTTTTTAGCCAAGTAATGTCCAGTTTTTCATTGAAAACACTAAGAAATAATGTTTTCAATAGACAATGCCTAAACAAAAACAAGTTTTAGATTTTTTAATTACTTTGTTGTATATGAAATATAATTTTCTTTTAGATTAAATAATTTTAAATAATTATACATCGATATTTGTACTGTTTAAAACTATTTTTCAACTAAAACTAAAATTGAACTTTAAATAATCGATTTAATTCATTTTAATTAGTTTTTTTTTGTTTTATTCTTTTTTCTTTTCTTTTTTCTTAATTTGTACAAATTTTAATTGAATTTCTACAAAACACAATGCCTCCCTTGAGGCATAAAAAAACCATCATCAGTCTTTTTCAATATTTTCATTTTTAAAATAGTTTACTTAAAAAAAAACAATTTGATTTCCCCTTTTTAATGATTGGTTTCCATATTATGTTCATCTCTGTATTTGGTCTACTCAATATGTCACTATAGCCCAACATATGAGCTGCTTCTTTAAGACGTCTTGTTTTCCAGTGTCCTTCTCTATCAATTATTTCAACTTGAAAATATAACTTTAATATACAATAGTATATAAAATATAATATAGATATAAAGAAAAAAGGTCATTGTAAAATATCTACATATATTTGCTGATAAAAAGAGAAACACAGCACAGTAAATATTTGAAATTTGAATTTATTGAAATTTGTACAATTCAATATGATAAAAAAAAAATTATCTAAAATATTAGGTGGGGGTGTAAAATATCTAAATTGATTTGCTCATTAAAAAAAACCCAGCAATCCTGATCATGGTTAAGCAAAAAGAGGAGGCCAGACAATTTTATTGTACAGTATGTCCATAAAGTCAGAGTGCACTTTAAATAATTTATAACTTTAAAGTGCATAGCGACCTTATGGACACTTGGTGTAGTTGATTGATTGAGGCATCATCTAGATACTTCATTAAAAACCTGCATCATAAAAATGTAAGAATGAAACTGGTTAAATGTGTTGATATTAGATGTTATGGTAAATTGTGAAATTACCGTTAACAAGTGATGTCCTGGAAAATGATTTCCTAAAATGAGTGGGAACCCAGTATATATATATATATTTATTCATAAAAATTTTGTTTTATTTTTCAATGTGTTTATTGTGATGAATTCCTTATTTGTTTCTTGCAGGCTGTTCTTGAATGCCGTCTTTGTGTGGAGGTCTTCCGATGCCAAGGAGATAAAGTCCCACGTCTACTGTACTGTGGCCACACCTTGTGTCATCAATGTCTCACACGTCTAACCCTCCATGGCAGAGCTCTCCTCTGCCCATTTGACAGACAGCCCACAGAAATTGGAGACTCTGGGGTTTGGGATTGAAGAAAAATTTGCACTTTTAGAATTATTAGAAAAATTGCAATATTCACAGAAGATTCCTTTGAAGATATTCTCTGAGGAAGCACTTGCTCGGAAAAAAGAGGTAAGTAAAAATATGAAATTCTACTATTTAAATATCAGGTGTCAAATGTCTCTTTTCTTGTTATTTACCAGGTATCTATTTGATTGGTTAACAAATAACACCATTGTTACCCTATTTTTCTTTACACTTGCATTGTGATAACCTTCAAAACCAACCACCAAAACCAATATAAACACTATGCTTCAAGCAAATTATAAAACACTTATATATAGCATTCCCGGTTGATTTTTTTATTTAAGGTTATTGTTATTTAATTACATTGGTTTGTAAATGGAGTTCAGAACTGTTTGAATTATGTGAATGTCCCCAGTGGTTCAAAAGTTATGAGAATTTAAAGCCCTGAAATTGGAGGTACAAAAGTGGACATGATTTTGTTAAAAAAAATGTCAAATCACAGACTAATTGAAAACAACAAGAAATTTATTAATTTCTTCACCATTTCTTTATTTTTGGAACAATTTTGATAAAACTTTGCATTCTTGTGTAAAATTGTATGTTCTTTCTGATTCTGCACTTAAATTTTATTTATATCCATGCTAGAACCCATTATTTGGGGAATAAAAAGTAGGGATATCAAGATTTTTTTTTTTAAGTTTACCACAAGATTATTCAACATTTCTATTTTAATACAGTATATATACACATATATAGTATTAATTTATATAAATAACATCACTTTGGACTTTAAAATACCTTTTTAAATACCTGCTATGTTGTATTACATACAAGAAATAGAATAACTATATAGTTTTATTTAACAAAGCCTGCCTGCATGTAGCAGCATGTACAGCTTTGTTTTAAAATAATACCGTATTAACTCGCTGTAAAAAATAATTACGTTTAACTCGCCGTAAAAATAATTCAATGGTTAAAAACACATAAAAGTTACATATTTAGAAAGATTATTTGATTCAAAATTCAAAGTTTCAAAGCAAATCCCTGACGGTATACAATCGTTTTTATTTCACACATTATAGAGGAAAATAATCCTAAGGATGTCTCCTATTAGTGATATAGTATTTTTTTTTTTGCTTATCTTATATTTTTATAAGAAATTGCTTTTAACTTTGGTCTACTGTAGTTTCACTCCCAAAGGTCGGAAAAGAAAAAAACAAGTTTCTGCTTGTAGTTAAAAATGTCTCCTATTTAAGTGTAAAATTTCAAGAATATTGATAAAGATTAACCACTTTGATTTTAGAAAAAAAATAACACGGAATATCAAGCACGGAAAAAATTTTGTGTAACGTGCTTTCGCTCTTTTTAAGACAAAATACCATTTTAACTTGCTGTAAAAAATGATTTAATGGATAAAAACACATAAAAATTACATATTTAGAAAGATTATTTCATTTTCTTTCCCACCATATAAATATTTTAAAAATTGGACCCAAAATACGCTAGTAATTATTTTTTAAGCAGGTAAGGCCAGAATTACAAGAGATTGTTTACATTTGAAAATCAAGTAAATTTGATGGTTTTCTTTTCAAAATTAAAACTTTGAGCAAAATCCCTGACGGTATACAATCGTCTTTATTTCACACATTATATATGGAAATAATCCTGAGTCTGTCTTCTATTACTGGTATAGTGCTTTTTTTTTTTTTTTTTTTTGCTACTCTTATATTTTTTGAAGAAATCACCTTCAAATTTGCTCTATTGTATTTTTGCTTCCACAAGGCCTAGAAATAAAAAAAAAATGTCCTGTTTGTACTTCCAGGTGTCTTCTAATTGAGTGTAAAATTTCAAGAATATTGATAAAGATTAGCCAATATAATTTAAAAAACAAATTTGTCTAACCGTTTCATTTTTTCAAATCAAAATATCATTTTAACTCACTGTAAAAAATACCAGAAATACCAGAGTAACTGCGATTTGAACCAACTAAGGTGAAAGATTGTTTATGTCCAACGATTTTACGAAACGAGCTGTTATTGCTGATATATATATATTAGCGTTACAAGCATTTAGCTGAAAAACGTTGACATTTTCAAATTTGCGACCTTAATCAATTCAATTTGCAATTTCTCGAGTATTTCTTAACCAATCTTAAAAAAGATTTATATGGTTGGAAAGAGAATAGAGTAATCTTTCTAAATATGTAACTTTTATCGGTTTTCATCAATTGAATTATTTTTTACAGTGAGTTAAAACCGTATTTTTGGTCGAACAGCTGAAAACAAAAATATGACCGTTTTTTGTTTTTTTTTAGGATAAATTTTACACGCTGTTTTGTTTTTCAAAATCAAAATGGCTAATCTCTATCAATATTCTTGAAATTTTGCACTCAAATAGAAGACACTTGGAAGTACAAACAGGTTTTTTTTTTTTGTTTCTAGGATCCGTGGAAACGAAAATATGAAAGGGCAAAGTTCAAGATTATTTGTTTAAAAAATATGAAAGACGCAATAAAGACGCACTTTGTCTGTAAAATTAGAGACTTTCAAAATTATTTTCATATAAAATTTGTGAAATTTAAAGATTGCTAAGTGCTTCGGGATTTGATCCGAAAGTTTTGATTTTGAAGAAAAACCTCGAATTTACGTGACTTTCGGTTGTAAAAACACCCTGTCAACTGACGTCACAAATGGAACCTTATTGATTTAAAATCACAATTTCTCGTATATTTATTGTCCAATCTTAAAAATATTCATATGGTTGAAAAGAAAAGAAAACAATCTCTCTAAATATATAATTTGTATGTGTTTTTATTATTTGAATATTTTTTTATAGCGACTTAAAAACATATTTTGCTTAAAAAAAACAAAAAATGCGTGATAGGAATTTTTTTCCGAGAATACATTTTACACTCTACATTTCTTTGGAAAATCTAAATGGCTAATCTTTCAATATTCTTGAAATTTTGCATTCAATTAGAAGACACCCAGAAGTACAAAAGGGAGCTTTTTTGTTTCTAGGACCCGTGGAAGTAAAATTAAAATAGTGCAAACTCCAAGACTACTTGTTCAGAATGAGGATGATTAGCGAAAAAGACGCACTTTGTCTGTAGAATTAGAAAGTTTCAGAATTATTTGGTATATGATGTGTAAAATGTAAATATTGTTATCCGCTTCGGGATTTGATTCGAAAATTTGTATTTTGAAGAAAAAAACTCAAATTTATTTGTCCGACAGGCATACTCTAGCGCGTAACGTAAAGTTTACGTTAAACAGCGAGGCATTGTTTATGTTATGCAGATAATAAAGTTTAAATTTATCACTTATTTCTTGTCGAAATTTTAAAATATTTATACCATTGAAAATAAAAAGTGATGTTACATATTTAAATTAATATTATATATGTGTATACATATATTTACGTTTGAAAAATCAACCTGTGCAAAATTCGTAAACGTACAACGTACTTTTCAATTGTACATTTCAAAACAAACTATGACCCAGGAAAAACAGAACCCACAAATTTTGTAAGAAAACTATTAATTTTAACTAGGGGGGTTTTGGGTTAGTTTAATGGGAAAATAAATAATTTGGGTTCTGTTTTTTTTTTTTTCTGTGTCACCCTGTAATATAATGGAATTTTGATGAGAATTTAGCCATAATATCATGGGATTTTGAGAATGATTTGCAAGTTTTACCCAATATTTATTTAACATTAATTTTTGGCATGAGAATTTTAAGATTCACATGTAAAAAAGTTTGATAATTATCATATTTTATGGAAATTTCCGCAACAACGAAATTACTTTTTTTTTTTTCTGAACTTTTTTTTTAGCTATGTTTTAAAGTCAGTAATCCTTAACTTTTTCCTTGTATTTCTACCATAAAATAAACTGAACCCTCATTTTATGTCTGTGTTTTTGCAATAAATGTTTTATTTTTCTTCAAAGTGATGTTATTTATTTGACTTAATACTATACATGTATATACATGCAGTATTATAATGAAAATGTTGAATAATTGGGTGTTAAACTTTTAAAAAAAACAAAATCGCTGCTATCTGTATCTCTTATTCTCTAAATAATGGGTTAAAGCATAGAGATACATACAATTTGAATCCATAATCAGAAAGAACATACAATTTTATATAAGAATACCAAATTCTATCAAAATTGCTCCAAAAATAAAGAAACGGTGAAGAAATCACTGAATTTCTTTTTTTTTAATGGTCCGTGATTTGACATATTTTTGAAACAAAATCATGTCTACATTTGTACCCCCAATTTCGGGTCTTTAAATTCTCACAACTTTTGAACCACTGGGAATATTTGCATAATTCAAACGGTTCTGAACTCCAGCTCTATATAACTAATGTGATTAAACAACAATAACCTCAAATAAAAAAATCAACTGGGAATGCTATAGTGAGAGGTTACTTTCCACTGTAGGAGATAGTTAAATGCCTAGAGAGCATAACACAATGTGGAACTAGTTGATTAAATGGTGTTCTTGAAAAGAAACCTGCAGTAAAATGATATTAATATATCTATATATATATAAAAGGAAGTTTGGTATGTACGTGTCGACGTATAACTCCGAAACAAGAGGTCACTCAGATTCAAAATCTTGCATAAACCTTAATATCCTTCTAGCTAAGAAACACACCAAATCTGGTTATTGATTTTTACTGATTAAGGGATATAATTAATTGATTAAACCAAAATCAAACAATTTGTGGAACTGTCCGTATACCAGCTGATGATGATGATAAAATATTGTTCACTGCCTGCTTTCTATTATAAGCGATACCAGCAGTTTAGTTTAATTTTAGTGAATAAAATCGCATTCTAAGCCATTCAGCTCGGAATCTATATATAGTCTGGTCATGGACCGGGTACTTTTGCTAGCATCCTGTTAGTGAATCTTAGAATATGCTGACTATATCCCTACAGAGAGGTAAGATACTAAACTGTATCTGGTAGTGGGGCTCCAGTTCTAGAAGTCTGGGAAGGGTGGTGTAACTCTTCATGGCCATGACTCCCAGTCCACTCTGCCCCCAGAGTGGTAGTACCTGTTAGGTTCCCATTTATGGGTCAAATAGATCTGTTTGAAAAGTATTGGTATTGGATAGGAATAATTGAAACCCACTGTTTGCAAATTATTTGTATTAAACATAGTTACTTGGTGCTAATGATTATTATTATTAGTTATTAGAAACAATATAACTGTGTACAAACAAATGATTATTATTAAATAGGAATAGTTACTTAAAACCATATAACCAATTCGACGGTAATTGGAACTTAGTATCATTATTCTACATCATGTATACATTATTAGTATTAAATAGGAATACTTAAAAGCATACAACTGTGTGCAAGTTATTTGTATTTGATAGGAATACTTGATATATATTACTGTGTGCAAACAAATGATTATAGACAAATGAAAGTGCAATTTAAAAAAAGGATGCAATGTAAAATTGGAAATAGTTATGATTGTAATCAAACATTTAGAAATAAATCAAATTTTAGCATTAAATAACCCCTGATGAGTTGATATGCCATTAAACAAATAAACCAAACTAAATTAGAGTTGTAAGTGTAAATTTATATATATTATTTGTGCATTAAGTTTTTAATTAACAAACATCATTTTCCGTTTCAGCTCGCAATTGCATGTGATGAAAATGAAATGCATACAGCTGTATTATACTGCACAACATGTGGAACCCATCTCTGCCTTGAGTGCTCAGACATTACACATGCCACTCGAACCCTAGCACGACACAAGAGAGTGGCTTTGTCGGAGAAACCACGGGAAAATCCCAAATGTAGTTACCACCCAATGCACTTGGTTGAATTCACTTGTCTGGAAGATGAGTGTAAAATGTCTCCTCTTATGTGTTATATTTGCAAAGACTATGGCCGACATGTGAGACATAAAGTAAGTATAGCGCCATTTTATTTTCATCTATTTTCTTCTTTCTTGTACATAATTGTTTATTCAGAGTTAAAGAATAATCTAGTTTTCATTAGAAAAGATTTTATCATTTTGAAATTGAAAAATAGGGTTTGATCATTAATATATCATGGCTCACTGCTCCTGGTTATAAATATATCATGGCTCACCGACTCCTATATAATGATCATGAAGTGATAATTTTTCTAAATAGAATCTTATCTATATTGATAGATGGAAATTTTTTCAAAGGTTTATTCATTAAAGATTTTTTTCTTGTTTCTTGTAATATAGCCCACCCTGTTGGCAGGACTTAGAATACATCAACTGCATTATATGCCAAGGGATAAAACCACCTTCCAAAAGGAGTGTTTTGAATATGACACTGTTATATTATTTGGGGTTATCCACAAAGGATGTCTTCAGATTGAGAAGTCGGAAACAGGAGCTCGTTTTCATATGTGTTTATTCATGGCTGACGAGGCAGGAAGTACAAAGATTAAGGGGCGGACAATTAGGGTTTAGTTAAGGGTTTGTCCAAGGGACTTAACTAATACAACATCTCCCTTTCTTAATTAAGAATGGGCTTTTTACTTTAATATGTATTTAAATTTTTTAAATCTTTATTTGTGAATGTTCATTTTTAAATTCTTTTTTTTTTATCTTTCGGGGAAAGCTAGAATAGAAGTAAATTTTTAAAAAGTTTTTAGTAGGAAGGTTTCAGAGGTCTAGCCTCTGAGGAGTCCTTATGCATCGCCGAGATCGCCGTGGTTCAGGGGTTGGCCTTGGTGGTCCACAGCTGGGTGATTGGATGATCGGTTGCTTCATCGCTATGGGCGGTGCTGGTGGTTCAGGTATTAGTACCTGACTGGAGGTTGTTGGTGTGCTTCTCTAGTGACTGTTATGACATGAGGGAATGTCAGCATTTGTACGGTGTGGTTGTTCTATTTGTGATGTGTTTGCATCAGCTATAGGTAGTTGGTATTGTGTACCTTTATGTACCGGACTGCATCTAGCTGGCCTAAGGAACTGTCTATTCCTTCGGTGGGTGCTACCATCCGCAGACTCTACCATGTATGACCTTGGTTCAGTAGTAGGGTGTTGGATTGTTCCGGGTTCCCACAATTTTGTCCTCTCATGCTGAACATAGACTTTTTGACCAGCATACAACGGGGGATGTTTTCGATTTTTGTATTTGTTGTATTGATTTGTTTTTGTAACATTGTATTGCTTGTCTAGTCTGTTCATCACCAAGCTGCTGTTTTGATACGAGTGGTGTTCGCATCTGTCTCCCATTCAGTAATTCTGCTGGAGATTTAAGGTGAGCTGACAATGGTGTCACTCTGTACGCCATCATTGCTAGGTGGCAGTCATGCCCGGTTTCCCGTGCCTTTAGTAAAATTCTTTTGCATACTCCTACCATCCTTTCTGCAAAACCATTAGACTGTGGGTAGTGTGGGGAAGATGTTTTGTGTAGGAAGGCATACTTTTTCGCAAAGTTTGTAAATTCTTTGCTTGTAAATTGGGGTCCATTATCCGTGTAGAAGATCTCTGGCGAACCTCTTTCCTCGAAGATTGCCTTCATGTTCTTAATGACGGCTGTAGATGAGGTTGACTGGAGTCGTCTCACAAATGGGCTTCGGCTGTAGTGGTCTGCTACAAGTACTCATTTCCTGCCATTGTGAACAGGTCGGCACTTACATATTGCCAAGGGTATGTAGGTGTTTCGTGCTGGCGCATTGATTCGGCTGGAGTGCTCGCTTGATATTTCTGGCAGGTGTGGCATTTGGCAATAAAATCCTCAATGTCCCTATTCATCCCTGCCCAGTATACAACTGTTCGGGCCCTCAGCCTTGTCTTCTCAACTCCTTGATGTGATGCATGGAGTTCTCTTAGGATCCCTCTTTGTAGTGATGTTGGTATTATTATTTTATCACTCTTGAGCAGGATCCCATCTTGGATTCCTATTTCATCCCTGAAATTCCAAAAGGGTATGAGACTGGTTGGGCAGCTAGATCGATCATCGGGCCAGCCAGCCATAACAATATGGGAGAGTTCTTTTAGAAGTTCATCCTTTGAGGTTTCCTCTCTGATATTCTCTATCCTGGTTGGTGAGAAATTCTGATAAGTGGTTACGTTGTGCACTTTCACGTCTATCCCTTCAATATGCTTGCTGGGTATTGGTGATACTCGTGATAAGCAGTCTGCAATTGAAACTGCTTTTCCTGGGGTATATTTTACGGTTATTTCGTAACCTTCAACCTTTAGCAACATTCTTGCTAACCTTGGGGGTGCTCGTGCTATGTTTTTTAATGCTATGGACTCTAAAGGCTTGTGATCTGTTTGGATTGTGACCTTGTGACCCCATGCATAGTGGTGAAATCTTTCTATGCCAAAAACAATAGCCAACATCTCCCTTTCAATATTTGAATATCGGGTTTCTGGACCCGACAATGTCTTGCTCGCGAATGCGACTGGCATCTCATTTTGTAGGAGAGCTGCACCGATGCCTGCTGTCGATGCGTCTACTTGAATGATGATCGGTTCTTTTGGGTCGAAATACCTCAATATCATGACTCTCCGGATTTCTTCTTTTACTTCCTCAAAAGCCATCTGCTGTTGCGAGGACCATGTAAATTCCTTATCCTTTGATGTTAAGTCACGAAGTGGTTTGGTTAATGTTGCAAGGCGGGGTGTGAACTTGTTTAAATAGTTAACAAGTCCCAGAAAACTGGTGAGTTGCTTTACATCCTCCGGGGGTTGCATTTTGACAATTGCCTCTACTTTCTTCAGGTCTGGTTTGATGCCATCTTTTGAGATGATGTGACCGAAAAAGGGTATCTCTTCTGCTTTTGCCACTAGTTTCTCAGGGTTGAACTTGCAGTTTATCTCCCTTGCTCTTAGTAGTAGCTGTCTTAGTGCATGGTCATGATCACTGCCATCCTCCTTGAATCCATAAACAATCATGTCATCACAAATAGAAAGGACGTTTTTTATATCCCCAAAGTTCTCTTCCATAGCACGCTGGAATTTGTCTTGTGCACATTTTATTCCCATGGGGAATCTAGTAAACATATATCTCCCAAATGGAGTGATAAATGTTGTCAGTTTCCTGGATTCTTTGTCCAGATTTAAATGCCAGTATCCTGACTTTATGTCAACAATCGTAAACCATCTAGCTCCATGTAGTTGGGATACGACTTCTTCAAATGTTGGGGTGACGAAGTGTGGTCTACGTACTGCTTTGTTTAAGTCTCTAGGGTCTAGACATAGTCTGACTGAGCCATTAGCCTTAGTCACACAAACGAAAGAATTGACCCATGGCGTTGGTTCAGTCACTGGAGATATGATACCTTGGTTTACCAGGGAATTTAGCTCCATTTTAAATTTATCCCTGAGAGCTATAGGGATTCGTCGGGGTGGGTGCACGACTGGTGGTATTTTCGGGTCTACATGAATGGTGTATTCACCAGGTAAGCAGCCAATTGATTGGAATACGTCTGGAAATTCCTGGAGAATTTTATCTTTTGTTAGTAAATTTCCTTTCATACTCAGTCTTGGTGTTGGTACTGGTTTCCTTCCATGGTGAAGTTTCTCTTTTTTAGTACCGTTTTTCTGTGCATTTTGTTCCCTCGTGGCTGGAGTGTCCGTTTTTATAGCCAAGTTTAAAGTTACTAGGCCCAATTCCCATGAAGTTTGAAGTCCTAGCAGCATTGGTCCTTCACAATTTACAACATGAAATGTTGCACCAACGAATCTGTCACGGAACCTTACTCCTAGCCAACATGTCCCTTCTTGTTTAATAGCAGTTCCGCCAAACGCAAATAAACGTACATTCGTCTTTTTGAGTGGTACTCCCTTGAGTTTGTTGAACATCTCTTTCGGTAAGAGGTTACTCATAGCCCCTGTATCCACCTTAGCATTTATCTCCATTTGTTTCTTTTTGTTGCCAATTTTTAATTTGGCATATGCCTCCGTGGCATTAGAGGGTAGTTTCTGGATGGAGTAGAAGTATACATCCTCGCTACTGGAGTCGCTGTCGTTTTTATTCGTCACCATGTGGATATTTCTGTTTTTAGTTGGTTTGTAGCCTCGTTTTCCTTTTGTCTCCTTGTTTTTTTTCCTGGGTTTTTGAACGGCAAACGTTTGCAAAGTGACCTTTTCTGTAGCAAATAGCGCATATTTTTCCCTTCGCAGGACATTCACCTTTAAAATGGTTCCTACCACAGCAGCTACACTGGACGTAATTATTTTTCATTTTTGAAAGTACCACGTGCGCGCTGGAGTTCTCAAGTGGAATGCAAATGGTTTCTATTTGCTGGGACGTAGCCTCATCGGTTTCCGCTATGCTCAATGCTTTTGTTATTGTCAAGTCTCTGTTTTCCTTCAGTAAGGACGTTTGTGTTTGCTTAAGCATCATACCAAATATGAAAATGTCAACAATTAATGTTTCCTCAACAATAGGATGATATTCGCATTGGTTTATAATTTGTCGTAACCGCTTCAAATATGCGTGCGACGACTCGTCTGGGTTTTGTCGGCATTTTAAAAGTTCGTATCTTGACACACGGAAATTTGACCGTGGCCTAACATACTTTCTGAAATATTTTATGTATGTTTCGACAGTCATGGCTTCACCCGGTTGAAACGCAAATGTATCGCTTACTTCTTGTCCTTCTACACCGGACCATAATAAAAGATATCTAAGTTTGACGTGTTCATCCAAATCTCGTAGTGGACCTTCAAAGTGAAGCTCTACTTGTCGAATAAACCTTTCCATCTCTTTAGGAAGATTCCGACTAGACCAGTCTATCGTTGGTGGAGGTAGTTGACCAGCCATATTCAAAAGAATTTTTTTTTTAACAAAATGTGCGGAGAAAAATTTCTCTTACCTTCGTAAAAATCGAAGTGTGACCACGTGTGTCCCTTTTTTTAAAAATGTTTTAAAGTCTTCAAATTCTTGGAAATATCACTGTTATCCGTGATTTTCTTGGTTTAAATTGTCCTTGTAGGTTTTTAATCCCTTTTATCTGACACCATGTTATATTATTTGGGGTTATCCACAAAGGATGTCTTCAGATTGAGAAGTCGGAAACAGGAGCTCGTTTTCATATGTGTTTATTCATGGCTGACGGGGCAGGAAGTACAAAGATTAAGGGGCGGACAATTAGGGTTTAGTTAAGGGTTTGTCCAAGGGACTTAACTAATACAACAGACACTAAACTGCAAATACATCAAAGAAGTATAGTTTGAAAGTTGATGTATGAATGTTTATAACTCAACAGGTCTGATCACAAATCAATCTCTAGATTATTAAGTCCAAATGTAACAGCTTTTGACTGGTGACTTCTATGCCAACTTGCAGTGTTCCATTCATGAAGCAGCTAAACAGAACTCACTAACAATGGCTTGTGACATATGTATACTAACACTTACTGATGCTCTTGTGTTATAACTGCATCATTTATTGTTGATAATTTTTTTTAAAATTACTTTTCTGAATTGTCCCTTTCTTTCATTTTTTTATTTTCAGCATGCTTTATTAGAGACTGAAGCAGAAAGTGTACGTAGTTCCATAATCAGTGCTGTGCAACATATTAAGTCATTTGGGGAAGAAGTTTCAGAGTCAGCCCACAAATTGGCATCTGTAATTCAGCAGATAGAAGGTGGCATGACTGTTGTACAGTCTGATGGAGTTACTTCTACTCAACAGGTATACACACACACCCTCTCTCTCTCTCTCTCCCTTCTTAAAATATCACACTTTCAATTTCTCCCTTTAGGTTTCAAACTCTCTCTCTCTCTCTCTTTCTCTCTCCCTCTTTCACTCAGACTTTTTCTTCCATTGTCACAATCTCATCCTTCTTCTTTCTTGTCACTTCAGGTGTCAGCCTACACCCTAATTGAACACCAGACTTTAATCAGAAAGCTGAAAATGATGAGGAAATTAAAATAAAAATTTTAAAAAAGGGGGATTTTATTTTTCAATATTTCTTTTGTAATGATATTAATTTTTTCATTGAGATGTTTCTTTCAACTTTGATTTATCTGTATGCACTATGTTGCCAAAAGTATTTGCATATATATATATATATATATATATATATATATATATATAGCTGAACTCAGTTGCCAGATCGGAAAAGCTGCCTCAACTTTTGGGAAGCTCACAACAAGAGTGTGGGACAACAGCAAGCTCACTATCCGTATAAAGGTACAAGTGTATAGGGCATGTGTTATCAGCACCCTCATGTATGGAAGTGAAACATGGACCTTATACTCCCACCAAGAGCGGCGGCTAAATACCTTCTACCTTCGCTGCCTTAGACGTGTACTGGGCATCACCTGGAGGGACAGGATCACTAACACAGCAGTCCTAGAGAGAGCTCAACTCCCCAGCCTGTACTCTCTACTGAGACAACGTCGTCTCCGATGGTTGGGTCATGTACGTCAGATGGATGATGGACGAATCCCGAAAGACATCCTGTATGGAGAGCTAACATCTGGTAAAAGACTGATTGGTCGCCCCCTACTGCGATTCAAGGATGTCTGCAAAAATGATCTCAGGTGCTTTGGCATTGTCCCTTCCAGCTGGGAAAATTTGGCTCAAGACCGCCCTCGGTGGCGGCAGAATCTCCATAGAGGCCTGTACATGTCAGAATTCACCCTGATACAACATCATGAAGCTAAGAGGTCCATAAGAAAGCAACGGCAACAAAGCATCGGAACATCATCATCTACAAATGCAAAATCTGTGGTCGAGAATGTTTCTCAAACATAGGACTTCATAGTCACAGGCGGCGCTGCAACCTCAGGGGCACACAAAATCTTTTATCATAGTCTTTCGAGACTGAATTGCCAATGATGATATATATATATATATATATATATATATATATATATATATATATGGTGGACTCTCCTATCGTGAACGATAGATGAGGGTCAGCAGTGAGTGATTTGTTTCCTCCCATGTTGTGCATGCTATCAAGAAGACATTTTGTGTTTCCTTGAGTGTGATAGCAGCACTATGAAGCCACACTGACTGATGGAATTTCCTAAAGCGGGAGTCAGTGGAGCTGATCTCGATGTTTCAGTCTATTTTCTTCAAAGCTCTTCAATCTAGCGAAACATGTCTTACGCCATTCTTTCCAATTTGATGCTAGATTTTCCTAAGCACTCAGGTTAATATTGAGACATTTCAAATTGTCCTTCAATTTGTCTTTATAGCGTAAAAGTGGACGTCCAATAGAGCACTTAGCATTTGGTAATTGTCCGTATAATATCTTTTTTGGAAGCCTGTTCTCATTCATTCTGACAACGTGACCAGCCCACCTAAGCTGAATCTTTGCTGGTAAGGTTTTAATGCCAGCAATGTTACATTTTTTTAATATTGTGCTATTTTTCATTCTATCATCTCATTTTATACCGCAAATAGCACGAAGACAGCATATGTGAAAAGTGTTAAGTTGGTTTATATGATTGCAGTAAAGTGTCCAAGTTTTAGCACACTACAGTAGAGTTGAAAGCACGACTGCTCTGTAGATGTCAATTTTTATTTTAAGAGATACATCTTTGGTATTCCATAATCGATGTTTCAAATTGCCGAATGCAGTGCTTGCTTTACCTATTCTGGAATAGATTTCATTTTTCCATCAGAAGTGACTGTTGATCCAAGATATTTAAATGTGTCAACAATTCTTAATGCTTTTCCATCAATGAAGACAGATGGATTTACAAGATGTAGATTGCAAGCTGCGGGCTGGTACAGTAGTTCAGTTTTCTTTATACTGATAGGAAGCCCAAATGCTTTTGATGTCTCAGAAAATTTATCAAGAATGGTCTGGATGTCTGTGTGCTAATAGAGCGGTATCATCTGCAAAGAGAAGATCCTGCACTAGCTGCAAGGAAATTTTTGACCTAGCTTTAAAACGTTGATTGTATAGGCCACCACTTGTTCTGAATTCAACATTTATTCCTTTGCTTAAATCTGAGAATGCTTTCTTGAGCATAGCAGAAAAAAACAATGCAAATAGAAGTAGAGCAAGAACATAGCCTTGCTTTGTACCGTTTGAGACAGAAAAAGTACTGGATTGCTCACTACCTGATCTCACAGAAGCCCTCATTCCTTCATGCAAAGAGACGATGATATGAAGCATTTTATCTGGAACCCCAAAGCCAGACATAACCCCATTCCGGTACCATACCACTATAAGGAGCAAGTACGACAAGCCCTTTGGGAAGATGTCAAAAGAGGCATCATTATCCCAGTACCAATTGGTACCCCTACCGATTGGTGTAGCACTATGGTTATCACCACTAAAAAAAATGGTAGACCAAGAAGGACAGTAGACTACCAGCATCTAAACTCCCAATGCAAACGAGAGACACACCACACTAGCTTGCCGTTCCAACTTGCATTACAGGTACCGCCAAACACAAAAAAGACTGTCCTGGATGCCGTGGATGGTTACCATTCAATCCTCCTGGATGATGAATCACAACCACTTACGACCTTCATCACAGAGTGGGATCGTTTTATGTATCTCAGGATGCCCCAAGGATACTTAGCCTCCGGCGACGCCTACACACGTAGGTACAACGAAATAATCCGAGACATTCCTCGTAAAGTAAAAGTGGTCGACGACACTTTACTCTTTGACAAAAACATAGAGGAGGCATTCTACCATACCCTCGATTACTTGTCACTATGTGAGAAAAATGGAATTGTCATTAACAAAGATAAATTCCAATTTTGCCAGGATACTGTTCAGTTTGGGGGCCTCCAAATAACACCATCAGGAGTGACCCCTTCTGAAACTTTGCTGAATGCAATTTCCAGCTTCCCGATCCCAAAGAATATCACCGATGCAAGGTCTTGGTTTGGGCTAGTGAACCAAGTAGCTTGGGCATATTCCTTAAGCCCAATAATGCTACCATTCCGAGACCTTGTAAAACAAAATACACACTTTTCTTGGAATGAAAATCTTGAGAAAGCATTTCACCAATCCAAGCAAATCATTGTGGACTTAGTGAAAAAGGGTGTTACCACTTTTGACACCAACAGAGTGACGTGCCTGGCTCCAGACTGGAGCAAAGAAGGTATGGGCTTCTTGCTATTACAGAGGCACTGCGCATGCCCCACGGAGAAGGCCCCAGTGTGCTGCCCTGATGGATGGCGCATTGTATTTGCAGGCAGCAGGTTTTGCACCGATGCAGAGCGCCGATATGCCCCATTGAAGGCGAAGCAGCTGCAATCGCATGGGCACTAGAAAAATGCCGCATATTCATTATGGGTTGCCCAAACGTAATAGTAGTAACAGATCATCAGCCACTAACAGGAATATTTGGGGACAGAGACCTTAGTAATATACACAACCCACGCCTCTTTAAACTTAAAGAGAAATCACTCAGGTATTTCTTCACCATCCAACATTGCCCAGGCAAGTGGCATAAAGGTGCTGATGCCATCTCTCACAACCCAGTGGCCACAGTAGAAACTCTTCTGAGTCTATGCCCAACACAACCCTCTTCCAAAGATGTCCACCTCTCGGACAATATAGACACTGCAATGGAATTGGCAACCATTCAAGCAATAACAAGTTCCAATGATGAGAAAATTGCCATGTCACCTGACAACATCCGCGCATCGGGCCGAAACGACCAGAGTTACACAACTCTGATAAAAACAATCAACCAGGGATTTCCTTCCAAACGTTCTTTTACTGAACCTGACATCCGCGACTTCTGGGAGGTACGGCACCGACTCAGCACTGAGAGAGGCCTAGTATTAATGGATGGAAGGATCGTAGTACCAAAATCTCTCAGGGGAAAAGTGCTACGCTGTTTGCACTCGGCTCACCAAGGTGTGGATGGCATGAGGGCCCGTGCTAATGATTCCGTATATTGGCCTGGTATGAATGCATCTATACGAAACTTCAGAGCAAATTGCTCAGTCTGTATAAGCATTGCCCCAAGTCAGCCACGAGAACCAATTATCATAACCCCATCCCCGGAATGGCCTTTCCAACAAATAGTGATGGACCTATTCCATGTCGGACACGTTGCATACCTCGCCTGCGCTGATAGACTCACGGGCTGGCTTATTTTGTACCATTTAAAACCAGGTCATGCCACCACTCCTAAGTTAATGTCCATTTGTCAAAAACTATTCCATACATATGGCACCCCAGATGAACTCAGTAGCGATGGTGGCCCGCCGTTTACTGCTAACACATTCCAGCAGTTCCTTGAGACATGGGGTGTGAAGCATAGTTGATATCCTCAATCTTATGGCCGGGCAGAACTTGCAGTAAAAACTGCAAAGAGAATAATACATGGTAACACAGGCCCCCAGGGTTCGTTGGATAACGACAATGTGGCACGGGCCATCCTGCAATACCGAAATACCCCCATCCAAGGTATTGGCCTATCCCCTGCACAACTCCTACTCCACCGCCAACTTCATGATTCCATTCCTTCACAACCTATCCTCTACAACACCGCGAGGAAATCCTTAACCACCGCAATACTAGAATGATCGAAAGGTATAATAGGCATACCCACCCCCTTTGCCCACTACAAGCTGGCGATACAGTAACCATTCAGAATCCACTTAATTGCCGGTGGAACACTACTGGCAGGATCGTTACTGTCCTTCCAGATCGTCAGTACCAAATCAGGGTCGATGGATCAGGAAGAGTCACTCTCAGGAATCGCCGTTTCTTGAGGAAGTTGGAGGCCAAAGCAAAACCCACTCCAATGCCAAGTGCAATGCCTGAATTTACAAGCCCTGCAAGCAATACTTCATCTATGCATTCCAATCTCCCAACATCTCCCAGAAATGATGCGCATACAGCAATTCGACACCCCACTGATACATCAACCTACCTTCGTCCATCGAAAATCCCTCGAGCCTTGTCCGTTATTCCCGCATAACAGGGCAGGCCTTAAAGAACAGCTCACTCCTCATAGAGCCTTGCCTGCATGCGGGGGAGGGAGAGGGGAGATGTAGAAATAATGATACTCACCATCGTGAAGAAAAAGTTCTACTTAGCTGCTGTTATTAAAACCAACAGTAGGCTAACTGACTTCAATAAGGTAATGACAGGTTAGCAGAGAGGGATTGTACAACAGGTCTCTGGAAAAGATTGTCTATTACATGAGTATTGAAAGAAGATTCCTGATTCAGGACTGTAGAGAAATGTTTTGCCCAACGTTTACAATATCATTTTTGTCAGTCAAAAGAGTGTTATCCACTGACATGATTGGTGATAGACCATTGTATAAAGTATGTAAGACTTTGTAAGTTGTTCGAACGTCGGTTGACCGATTGCGAATGGCCGTCTCTCGGCTCTTTATTTATGCCCATTCAGACAACACACAGGGTGATATCACTACTTATACATGCCCCTCCCTCCCCCGTGACCACGGAATGAATCAATGTGGTCATCATGGTTTGTATGCGTCTGAATATTCGTGTGATTGTCCATGCATTTGTGGGGACATGGTTCTTGGTGCTCGTATCCTGTGACATGAGCATTTTCTCAATGGTGGGAGTTCGAATCAGTATAGGCACTCTCCTACATCACCCTCTGCCGCACTTGGGACGTCGTCAACCTCCATTCTCTCCTCGGGCTCGTGCTGCATGCCAGGCAATGCAATATCGATGTTCTCATCAGTGTCCATGGCCTCATCAGGTTGACGTTGCTGTGGGAACTCAGAATCTATGGGTTGGTGTAAAGTTTCCGGTGTGGAACAATGTGGGCCGTCAACCACTGGATATATTTTACGGGGGAAGTGACGGTTGCGCAGTGTTATTTGATTGCTCCCATCCACACATACTTGGTACTGTCGGTTACCACACGTCTCAACGATCCTCACCATTTTTGTCCATCGACGTGGATAGTGACCATCCTGGTTTTGGATTTGGATGAAGTCGCCGATCCGTAGTTCCGGAAGTGTATGGCAGTGCCTATTATAGAACTGTTCGTTCCGCATGTACCTCTTAGCCATCGCAACCTCCCTTAACTCCCCCTATTTCTTTCCACTGCTTCTGCGTTTGGTATTTGTCTCGTAGGATTGGAAGGTGGTCCTTAATAATTCGTCCAAACAGCATTAAAACTGGGGACATGTTTCGGTCTTGCACGCGGGTGTTGCGATGGGTCAGCAGTGCCCGTGCAGTACGATCATGGTTTAGGTGACCACAATTGTCTGTATTGTCGGCGAGAATACGCTTTGCTGTTTTTACAGCTAACTCTTCACAACCATTGCTTTGAGGGTAGTAGGCTGATGACGTCCACTTTCGTATACCCCAGTTCTTCAAAAATGAGTCGTATTCGTGTGACTCGATTGGTGGTCCTCCATCCGAGGAGAGTTCTTCTGGCGCACCATACGTACAGAAGCAAGTTCTTAATGTGTCGCATACCATTTTGGCTTTTCCTGATGACATTAGGGCTACCTCCACCCATCCAGTATATCGATCCGCGTATACAAGGTAGTTTTTGCCATCTATGTCAACAAAGTCCGCTACAGTTTGCTGGAAAGGAAATTCTGGGTCTGCTGGTGACATCAGGGTCTCCCTAGGCTGGGATGGCGCAATCCTGTTGCAAATTACAGTACTGGGCTCTGGTCTGCCTGACGCTAGCACCCAGTCTGGGCCAGAACATTCGTTGTCTTGCATTTGCCAGAATGCTGTTAACACCTTGATGTGCGGAATGGAGTGACTCTAGTACCTCAGCCCGAAGTTGCCGGGGTATGAGGATCTTGTTGCTTTTGATTATTACTCCTTCCAGGCAGAACATTTCCTTGCGCATAGGCCAGAAAACACGAGCTATGGATTGGAGCTCGTTACGTGAATTTGGGAAGCCATTTTGCACTAGGTCTGCTAAGACCTGACATTCTTCATCCATGGCTGCCATGGCGACGATCCTCTCCCAAGTAATAGCCTTCAGCTTAGGGTCGCTCTCATACATAGACGAAAACGCTGCTTTGACCCCATTGTCGATCATGTTGGCTGAGTAACCCACTCTAGGGGCATTTGCATCCATTCTTCTTGTATCTGTGTTGTTATTGCACTGACATGTTCCCACGAGTTCTCTGATGGGGTACCTGCTGGGTATCGAGAAGCGCAATCAGGTGCTGCATTGAGTTTCCCGGGGCGGTGTTTAATCCTGAATTTATACATTAATGTACATTCCTTGAAATTAAACAGATGGGGGTTCTTTATGTTTTCGAGGGCCTGATCCAAGAATATCAGGGCACCTCAGGGCACCCCAGTACAAACATTCGGCAGGACTCCAGTCCATAGATGAGGGCCAAAGCTTCTCCCTCAACTGGTGAGTAGCGCGATTCTGCATCATTGGTAATGCGAGATCCAACCAGAATGAGCTTCCAGTGACCCTCCCCTCAACTCATGCCGGCTTCGCTAGGGCAGTTGCAATGTTTCTGGAATAAGAAGTAGCTGATTCCAGTCTTGCTGTAGTCTGTTGCCAATCCCGTTGTTCTGTTAATTTCAAACGTCTTGACACTGTTCTCAATCTTCTGCACGATTACTAGCTTTGATTCTCTAAATAGGCGTTCAAGGGTTTCATCCCAATAGAACTTTTGGTTCTTTGTACACAGTAACTCCCGAAAGGGGGACATCACTTCGGCCTGGGAAAAGGCATATGACACCTGATTCACCAGTCCAATCCAGGACCTGACGCCCGTGATGCTCGTAGGTGTAGGGAAGTGAAGTATAGCCTCAGTCATCTTTTTCGTGGGTTTGACACCATTGGCGGTGATAAGAAACCCAGCAAATTCCACCTCCATTTTGGCAAAATGGAATTTATCGGGGTTAAAGACAATATCCTTATCTGCACAGTGGCTAATATAGTCGACTATGTGCCAGAATGAGGACCCTATAGAATCGTTCCATATGAGGCTGTCGTCTATGCACCGGGTTTTACGTGTCATATCCACTGTAATGTTATCAAACCGACAGGTATATCCGTCCCCCGATCCGTGGAATCCTTGAGGGGCTCGACAATATCTATACCGACCCCACTCAGTAATGAACATAGTTGCGTCTCGTGCAGTTGGGGAAAGCGGTAAGCTGTGGTATCCATTCCACGCATCCAGAATTGTTTTTCTGGTGTGGGCAGGTACAATCGAGGCCTGATTAAATGGGGATGGTGTGCAATGGGTTTCCCTCATGGTAGCGGCATTTAATTTTTGCAAATCCACAGTACATATGGGAGAGCCATCCTTTTTCGGTGCGACCACCATCCTTGAGCACCAAGTAGTTGGTGTGCCGACTGGTACAGGTTCTATTATACCCAACACAACGTCTCTGTCCAGGTCTTGTTTCACCCACTTCTTCCAATGGTGTGGGACTGGTATCGGTATATGGATGGCTGTCGGTGTCGTGCCGGGGACGAAGGTAATGTCTAATGGTTTACCTGCCATAGTTTGTAACGGCTGATGTGGGCATGTATTGAATGCACTTGACTTGAAATGTTCCTTTATCCACTGTTCTAGTCAGTGCCTGTTGGTGTCCATTGGTTGGAATGGGATCGTATCCAGTCTTGATGGAACGGGTGTTCTCCACGGACAACCACACGGAGCTCTTTTAATTGCATCCATTGAGGAGTTATTCTGTGATACTGAGGTTGGAAAATTGGGGGGCAACAATTTCAGATCCTTCAAAGCCGCTTGCAATAAATAAGAAGCCAGAGGTGTTGTCTGCCACATACACAGCTTCTTGCGCTCCCGCGACCCAATTCTTATGCCCAAAATAAGACGTCCTTTACATGTAACTGACTGTCTGTTATGCCATGTATTCGGTGGGTTGTTGGCACGAGATACCCGTCTGGGTACCGAATTAGTCTTTGGATCTCTGGTCCACTCGAGCAAGTTTGAGCTCCAGTGTCTGCAAAGGCATGGACGTGACGACTGCAGTGGCTTATTGGGTCCATCGGTACCCGTCTGAATGTGGCATGGGCGCTAGGCATCATTGCTATCTCCACTTTCACTGAAGGGGGTGGCTCGGGAGGGCTTATATGAAATCGTTCCCCATTCCACACAAGGTGAGGCACAACAGTTGATTGTATCCTATTTTGTTTGTAGGCCGTATAAGTGGACTAGCTATCTGGAGTATTGTTGGTGAACATGACTGACTCCTCACTTCTTGACGCTCTGCTCGTAGCTTCCGTCCTGGATGCCACGAGCTTCCGGCAAACCTTCTTCAAGTGCCCCGTCAATCCACAATTATAGCATACCAGCTTACCCGCTGGACAGTTCTTTGATCCACTGGGATGTGAAGTATTTCCACATCCCCTGCAAGGCGATGCATATCGTGGGGTTGAAGATGTCTTAGTTTCCTTTAGCCGCTGTTTGTGGTCTGACTTTTGCACATTGGAGAGTGCAAGGGGGTGTATACTGTTATGGAGGTGAGGGGTCGATTTGTCAGTGGTCTCCAGGCAAACTAACCTATTAAACTTCTGCCCTAGAGTGTCGAGGGTAGCGGCCTCCACCAATATTTTACTCTGATGTTCCGTATTTGCAAGGCCCGCTACCATTTGCCCAGCCACCATATCACCGGAATAGTCTACCTGTCGCCCACAGTTCACTTTGTTCGGGCAGGGTAACTCTAAATTCACAAAATTTTGCTTGGGCACGTAATCCAGCAAGGAAATATGTGATTGACTCACCCTCTTTCTGCCTCATAGAATGAAAATTTTGTCTGTGCACTTCTTTGTGCAACCCTTTTACTGCAACAAGTCTTATTTGCTTATTTGCTGCAACAGGTGTGGCAGAGTTGAGTATATCGGGTCCTATCAATTCGAATAGGAATCTTTTTGCTTTGGGTGTACAGGCCATTCGTAACTCGTTTCTGATAACTGCTGGGTCTTCTAATCCGCACATGGTCTTGTATCAGGTCCAGTTGTCGATGAAATATGCCCAGTCACCGGCTGTGGCGTCTAGTCCTATCGAGGGTCTATCCAGTTTCCTTACATGAGATGTGTGTAGCCGCCGATTTGGTTTTTCCTTCCTGAGCGCTATGTTTTCTCGTTGTAGTTCAACCAGTTGTCTCATAAGCTCCACATATTGGGTGTCGATGTTCACCTGTGGTGTAGCCATTATCACTTTTGAAATCCAAGTTCAAAATCCCTGTTCACAGCCCATATAAAGTACGTAAGACTTTGTAAGTTGTTCGAACGTCGGTCGACCGATTGCAAATGGCCGTCTCTTGGTTCATTATTTAAGCCCATTCTCCTCAGGGCAGACCAGTCCATTCAGACAACACACAGGAGGATATCACTACTTATACACATTGGAAATTGGACCAAAAACACCCCCTTTAGATTTTGATAGAATGATTTAAGATCATATTTGACAGCAGTCTCCTGTCTCCTGCAAAGCTTTTGCCTTTGATGTCCACCAACTCTCCTTCATCTTCCTCAATCTTGCTTGTGATTTTCCTTTAGCTAATTTAAATGCATCTTTCTTTGTTTGACATTTTTTATCATTCATCCAGACTTGATGACATTTATGCATGTTTTCAAGGAGAGATTATATTTCAGGATCATTTGAACCAAACCAATCTTGATGTTTCCGATGAGTATACCCAAGTGTTTCTTTTGCCGAGCTATAGAGAATTTCCCGCAGACCCAACCATGCCGCTTTAACTTCATCTCTGATGTCAAAAGATATGAATTTGGAGTCAGATATTGTTTGGAAAGAGCTCAAGATTTTCGTATCACAACCACAAGCTATAATGTAGTCAATGAGATGGTCATGGCCTGATCTAGGATGTCACCAGGTGGTTTTGCAACTGTTCCGTTGCTGGAAAATCATGTTGGTAATCACAAGACTGAATACACAACAAAGAGACAGCAATAACAGACCATTAGAGTTTACCATTCCTACGCCATGTTTACCAATTACTCTTGCCCAAGTCAGTGTATCACATCCAACACAAGCATTGAAGTCATCCATGATATAGAGTTTATCACAAAATGTTGTACATCTTAGGAGAACACAAAGGTTACTGTAAAAGGATTCCTTTATCTCCTCAGTGGAGTCCATAATAAGGTTGCATATTTATTCCTTCCGATAGGTAAATGAAGAGACATCAGCCTGTCAGAAATGCCAACTGGAAGTGATTCCAGTTGTAAAACAATGTCATTTCTGATGGCAAACCCGACACTGGACTCTCTCTTTGCAGTTTCAGGGAGACCCACCCAAAAGAAGGTGTAACCACCATCCATTTCTTACAGTTCCCTTTTGTCTGGAAACCTGGTTTCTGATAGAGCTGCAATACTAATATTGTTTTATTTAAGAATCCGTGCAATAATCGCAGATCTGCGTTCAGGGTTTTTCTTGTTGTCTTGAAGTGTCCTTATGTTCCAAGATGCTATGAACATGTTTGTTTCGTTAATTTTAGATTTCCTGAAAAGTATCTGCATATATATATATATATATATATATATATATATATATATATATATATATTGACGCAAAAACAATTATCCTGTACAGGTGAAAAATTGATAGACTCTCTCACTATTCTGCTGATACTGACAATAGGCCACTCTACCAACTTTACTGTCATCTAAAATAAGTTAATTTTCAGTTTTTATTCAACTGAAGTCTTTCTGTATTGAAGTCATATCTCTATCCTTATTTGCTCTCTATAAACAATATAAACATATTATTTCTGAAACAAAGAAGAACCTTTTTGAATCTGGTCCAAAATAAAGAAAAGATAAGCAATTTGTGTAAAATTACTTTTAGAAGCAATGAAAATTATTTGAAAATGAATATATCATTGGGACATATTCAACTATAGAAAAATTTGTTATCTTAGATACATTTGCTACTTTGATTCTTTTAAAGCTAATTCTGTCATAGCATCTACTGTTATAGATATTTTTGTGTTAAAACCTAGAAGCAGGCATCTACAATTCAGATCCACACTCATCATGATTATACAATTTTGCTTATTAAATTCTTGCATATTTCTAAGGTTAAATCAAGAGAGACAATTTTAGCATGTTTAGTTTTTAAAGCATGTAAATATAATGATTAGTTTTACATAGAAATCAAAGCTTAGAGAGAAAAAACAAAGATATTCTTTTATAAATTAGTTTGGTTTCTTTTTAATACTTTTATCCAATAATTGTCATCATCTCCAGAATCAAAATTATTTGCTTATTGTGGCACACAAGCTTTAGGTTGCTTACAGTACATGCTATTATTAAGTGGTTACCCATCTAAGCACGGAGCAAACTTTACTTTCAGTGTGACATTGTTACTTAGAATTCAGTCTTAAAATCTGAAATCATTTTAGCTGCCATAATCTTTCTTGATTGTGTTTTCTAAAATAATTACTATATTTCATGTCAAAATAACTGTATCATTTATATGTGTATCAATAAATAAATATAAATAATAAATTTATAAAATTATTTTCCCAATAATACAGCTTCAAATTGATAAAAGTTAGGTTCAGGTTTAATAATGCAACAAATACAAACAAAAAAAACAGATATTTGAAATAAAATTTTCTTGGTATTGTGGCACTATAAGCTACATGCACATATTTAGGTACAATAATATGTATGTAGGTGCAAGCATATCTGCATGAGTATTTATGCATATACGTGTATATGCAAGTGTATCTGTATGAACATATATAAGCATGGACATGGTGTATATGTATATATGTACATGTATGTGTATGTATAATAATATCAAAGGGGCAGCTGAACAAGTTGGAGAAGTTGGTTAGCTGGTAAGAAGACTGGACAGGCTGAGGTTAGTACTGCCACAGCTTTTTTATATTTTGGCTGAAGTGATCCTCTCTCCCACAAAGGCCAAGTAATTGATTCTACACTCAAAATCACCCAAAATAAGCTGAGGAACCAGCACAGATTTTTGCTGCACCTTTTTTCAGTACAATCTGTTATAGTTCCAATCAGACTGTTGGTGTACCAGTGGTTGAATGAATGTACTAACCAGATTAAAATAATGATCATTTTTATAACTGTAATTACTGAAATTAAAGAAGTTTACAGTCAAGTGGTTATTTTTTACAGATGAATAAAAAAAATTGCTTGGCTCAAATGTTTCCAAACTTCTTAAGAAAACTAATCTTCATTTTTTTCTCTCAGAAATTTTAGGTACATCAATTTTAAGCCTGGGATTTCTTCTTTTTTTTTTTTTTTTGTCAGGTTCCTGGTACTGCCGAACAAGCTAGATCCAAGATCAAAGAATATTTCAATGAACTTCGTCAGAATCTGAACCGACAAGAATTAGCAGCTTTGACCACTGTAGACACTCATATTCGTGAGAAGTTGTGCATGTTACGCCAGCAACAGGAAGATATGGCTATTTTATTAGGGCAGGTGTCATCTGTGTGTCACCAGTGTGAGGTGACATTACAACAGGTAAGTTTTAAAATATACCTGAGTATAAGATGATTATGTATTATTTTCATCTTTCAGTTTCTCTTATTGACTTGTTATTCTTTGAAATTTTTACATTTCTTTTTAAAAACTTTATCATTGAAATTACAAAATATAAGATTAATTAAATTTTAAGTCAGAGGTCTCAAAATCAGGGACACAAAAAGGCCACTATGTTCTGGAGAAGGAGTGTAATGGACCAAAAGTGAGTTATAGTATTAAACTGTAATACAGCTAATGCAGTCCATGAACTGCATGTGTGAGACTGCTGCTATAGATAATGTTATTTTTATATATTATATATATAAGAGCCCTATTCTATCAGTACTTAGAGAAATTAACATTAATACAAAAAGACATGGAAAATTGTTAAGCAAATTAAGGAACCCCTTCAAACAAAATGAAGGTCAAAACATTAGTCTCAAACTCAAAAACACAAAAGAACCATTAATATATGTAAAAAGGAAGAGACACACAAAATTGATATGGAAAGTTATCAAAATCAATGTACATGTAACAGACTACTTATGAACCTGTAGTGGACTCTACTTAGAAACCTACTATTTAGTGTACCCTATTTATGAATATAGTGAAGTGGGTCCAAACTTACCTGACTTTAAGCGTCCTCGATGCTTAATCTGTACCATCACAGCCGCCATCTGTCATTCCATTGCCACACATGGGTGGGGTGGGCTATTTTATGACCCTCAGTAATTTGAATATGTGACTCGCTAGCTCAATAAAAAGCAAAATATTTTGAAAAGAAGGCAGTGAGACTTTGTATTCAAGTTGAATGCCAGATTTTGTGTTTGAGATGAGTCAAATGCCATTCAAACGTTTATAATATCTGTGTGTATATTCCATTGAGCAAAATTTTTCCATTGCATTTTAGACTATTTTTAAAACTAAGCTATTTCGGCTAAATCAAAGTACATTATGGACAGAATGTTCGACTACCGGTTGATTCCAAATTTTGGCGGTGCCACTACCGATGATCCTGTCATCCAGTGGATTCAGCGCGTTGAGATGATCTGCGACCTTTGCAAGAAAACGGATGTTGAAATGATACTCCCATTCCTGTGATGTGATGCTTTTGCCATATACCAGCAATTAACCAATGAGCAGAAAGCAAGTTTGCAGCACATACAACAGGCACTTATAGCTGCCTACACCCCCAATTCGTTTAGCGCATACAATCAATTTGTAGCGCGGCTGGAGGAGACAGCGAATGAAAATCTGGCGTTCAACTCGTCTAAATCATAAAGTCTCACTCTTTTCTTTTCAAAATAGTTTGCTTTTTTTTTAGCTAGCGGGTCACATATTCAAATTACTGATGGCCCACGTTGCCCATGCATGGCAACGGAACGACAGATGGTGGCCGCGACGGTGAAGATTAGGCATCGAGGATAATTGGAGTCAGGTAAGTTCGAATGAAACATTGTCAATTCTTATTAATTTACTATTGAAATAATTTTTTTGTTGTAACATTTTAGACTGCCAATAGTAAACTGTGTGGATCAGAAATAAAGATTACAGAGAAAAATTTTCAAATTTATTTTCAATTCATACTGTTTACTAATATTTGTAGAGTGATGGTGTGAAAAGTTGTTATATCATAGTCCAAGAGGAAAGTAATAAATAATGCAGGAGACAATATTAGAAGTCAACTACAAGTATGATTTATTTGGTTCAAAATATATTATTAAAAATAGTATTTTCAGATTAGACCATTGTATCTGTGAAGAGTGTTCTTATCACTCCACAACATCTCCTCTTTTTTAAAATTTCACTTCCTCCAGAAGTTGTATATTTTTTCCTTTTTGATCAGTTGAAGATGATTGTCTTTTACTCTTGCTAGAGTCTTTGTTTTGGTGCTACTTGAGGTATTGGTACTTCAAACAAATCATAGATCACCTTGATAAGATTCTTCCCTATGATAATTTGATTCAGATGTATACATCTTTTTAAGCTGGTTATAGTGTATTTTAATAATCCATTTGGATGTTTAATAATATACACTAGTCTTCCAATTCGTTTTTCAATAATGCCTTCTTTTCAGCTAACTTTTCTATTTTATACTCTTTAAAATAGATTTTTCCATTGGGCTTGAAAAATTTTTGTTGTATTGGCATTATTTTTCTAAAAAAATTTTGTTTTTGTTAGGTATTTGTTTATCAAATACTGATCTTATCTTCCTTGAGAACATAAGCTCGGCTGGTGATATTCCTGAAGTTGTACTCAGGTTTGGGGTTATCTGATACACTCTGAGACATTTTTGTAATAATTCATATTCAGTTTTCACCTCTATCTGCTTTTCTTAATGCTCGCTTAAATGTATCTACAAAGCGTTCAGATTGGCCATTAGATCTTGGATGGTAAGGAGCAGTTGTCACATGACTAATTGAAAATTCTTTGCAAAATCTCCAAATTCTTTAGCATTAAATTGACTTCCATTATCCATCACAATTGTATCAGGATATTTAATCTTGTGAAAATCTTGTGCAAAAAAATGATTGTGCTTTTCACGTAGGTCTCTTGCATTTGATAACTTTTGGCCACTTTGTGAAACTATCTACCACAATAAGGTAATAAATCCCATTCATTGGTCCTACATAGTCTGTCTTTTAATTTTACTTGTGGTGCTTTTGCTGCCATTGAACAACATCTAGAATATTTTACAACGTCTTCAATTTCTTTATCCATGCCAATAAACATAATCCCTCATAAGGGACTTCATCCTAGTGATTCCTTGATGTCCTGTATGAAAATTCTTCAATATTCTTTTCTTCAGTGATGCTGGTATCACAACACGCTCACCATATAACAAAATATCACCACAAGAAGAAAAATGTTTTTATGATTTGACATTTTTCTTTTGCCAGTTCATGATTTCTTCTTTTTTTTCTTAAATAAATTTATCAAATTTGGGCCAATTCCCACCAAGGTGAGGCCACACAGTTGATTGTATCCTATTTTGTTTGTAGGCCGTATAAGTGGACTAGCTATCTGGAGTATTGTTGGTGAACATGACTGACTCCTCACTTCTTGACGCTCTGCTCGTAGCTTCCGTCCTGGATGCCACGAGCTTCCGGCAAACCTTCTTCAAGTGCCCCGTCAATCCACAATTATAGCATACCAGCTTACCCGCTGGACAGTTCTTTGATCCACTGGGATGTGAAGTATTTCCACATCCCCTGCAAGGCGATGCATATCGTGGGTTGAAGATGTCTTAGTTTCCTTTAGCCGCTGTTTGTGGTCTGACTTTTGCACATTGGAGAGTGCAAGGGGGTGTATACTGTTATGGAGGTGAGGGGTCGATTTGTCAGTGGTCTCCAGGCAAACTAACCTATTAAACTTCTGCCCTAGAGTGTCGAGGGTAGCGGCCTCCACCAAATATTTACTCTGATGTTCCGTTTTGCAAGGCCCGCTACCATTTGCCCAGCCACCATATCACCGGAATAGTCTACCTGTCGCCCACAGTTCACTTTGTTCGGGCAGGGTAACTCTAAATTCACAAAATTTTGCTTGGGCACGTAATCCAGCAAGGAAATATGTGATTGACTCACCCTCTTTCTGCCTCATAGAATGAAAATTTTGTCTGTGCACTTCTTTGTGCAACCCTTTTACTGCAACAAGTCTTATTTGCTTATTTGCTGCAACAGGTGTGGCAGAGTTGAGTATATCGGTCCTATCAATTCGAATAGGAATCTTTTTGCTTTGGGTGTACAGGCCATTCGTAACTCGTTTCTGATAACTGCTGGGTCTTCTAATCCGCACATGGTCTTGTATCAGGTCCAGTTGTCGATGAAATATGCCCAGTCACCGCTGTGGCGTCTAGTCCTATCGAGGTCTATCCAGTTTCCTTACATGAGATGTGTGTAGCCGCCGATTTGGTTTTTCCTTCCTGAGCGCTATGTTTTCTCGTTGTAGTTCAACCAGTTGTCTCATAAGCTCCACATATTGGGTGTCGATGTTCACCTGTGGTGTAGCCATTATCACTTTTGAAATCCAAGTTCAAATCCCTGTTCACAGCCCCATATAAAGTACGTAAGACTTTGTAAGTTGTTCGAACGTCGGTCGACCGATTGCAAATGGCCGTCTCTTGGTTCATTATTTAAGCCCATTCTCCTCAGGGCAGACCAGTCCATTCAGACAACACACAGGAGGATATCACTACTTATACACATTGGAAATTGGACCAAAAACACCCCCTTTAGATTTTGATAGAATGATTTAAGATCATATTTGACAGCAGTCTCCTGTCTCCTGCAAAGCTTTTGCCTTTGATGTCCACCAACTCTCCTTCATCTTCCTCAATCTTGCTTGTGATTTTCCTTTAGCTAATTTAAATGCATCTTTCTTTGTTTGACATTTTTTATCATTCATCCAGACTTGATGACATTATGCATGTTTTCAAGGAGAGATTATATTTCAGGATCATTTGAACCAAACCAATCTTGATGTTTCCGATGAGTATACCCAAGTGTTTCTTTTGCCGAGCTATAGAGAATTTCCCGCAGACCCAACCATGCGCTTTAACTTCATCTCTGATGTCAAAAGATATGAATTTGGAGTCAGATATTGTTTGAAAGAGCTCAAGATTTTCGTATCACAACCACAAGCTATAATGTAGTCAATGAGATGGTCATGGCCTGATTCTAGGATGTCACCAGGTGGTTTTGCAACTGTTCCGTTGCTGGAAATCATGTTGGTAATCACAAGACTGAATACACAACAAAGAGACAGCAATAACAGACCATTAGAGTTTACCATTCCTACGCCATGTTTACCAATTACTCTTGCCCAAGTCAGTGTATCACATCCAACACAAGCATTGAAGTCATCCATGATATAGAGTTTATCACAAAATGTTGTACATCTTAGGAGAACACAAAGGTTACTGTAAAAGGATTCCTTTATCTCCTCAGTGGAGTCCATAATAAGGTTGCATATTTATTCCTTCGATAGGTAAATGAAGAGACATCAGCCTGTCAGAAATGCCAACTGGAAGTGATTCCAGTTGTAAAACAATGTCATTTCTGATGGCAAACCCGACACTGGACTCTCTCTTTGCAGTTTCAGGAGACCCACCCAAAAGAAGGTGTAACCACCATCCATTTCTTACAGTTCCCTTTTGTCTGGAAACCTGGTTTCTGATAGAGCTGCAATACTAATATTGTTTTATTTAAGAATCCGTGCAATAATCGCAGATCTGCGTTCAGGGTTTTTCTTGTTGTCTTGAAGTGTCCTTATGTTCCAAGATGCTATGAACATGTTTGTTTCGTTAATTTTAGATTTCTGAAAAGTATCTGCATATATATATATATATATATATATATATATATATATATATATATATATATATTGACGCAAAAACAATTATCCTGTACAGGTGAAAAATTGATAGACTCTCTCACTATTCTGCTGATACTGACAATAGGCCACTCTACCAACTTTACTGTCATCTAAAATAAGTTAATTTTCAGTTTTATTCAACTGAAGTTCTTTCTGTATTGAAGTCATATCTCTATCCTTATTTGCTCTCTATAAACAATATAAACATATTATTTCTGAAACAAAGAAGAACCTTTTTGAATCTGGTCCAAAATAAAGAAAAGATAAGCAATTTGTGTAAAATTACTTTTAGAAGCAATGAAAATTATTTGAAAATGAATATATCATTGGGACATATTCAACTATAGAAAAATTTGTTATCTTAGATACATTTGCTACTTTGATTCTTTTAAAGCTAATTCTGTCATAGCATCTACTGTTATAGATATTTTTGTGTTAAAACCTAGAAGCAGGCATCTACAATTCAGATCCACACTCATCATGATTATACAATTTTGCTTATTAAATTCTTGCATATTTCTAAGGTTAAATCAAGAGAGACAATTTTAGCATGTTTAGTTTTTAAAGCATGTAAATATAATGATTAGTTTTACATAGAAATCAAAGCTTAGAGAGAAAAAACAAAGATATTCTTTTATAAATTAGTTTGGTTTCTTTTTAATACTTTTATCCAATAATTGTCATCATCTCCAGAATCAAAATTATTTGCTATTGTGGCACACAAGCTTTAGGTTGCTTACAGTACATGCTATTATTAAGTGGTTACCCATCTAAGCACGGAGCAAACTTTACTTTCAGTGTGACATTGTTACTTAGAATTCAGTCTTAAAATCTGAAATCATTTTAGCTGCCATAATCTTTCTTGATTGTGTTTTCTAAAATAATTACTATATTTCATGTCAAAATAACTGTATCATTTATATGTGTATCAATAAATAAATATAAATAATAAATTTATAAAATTATTTTCCCAATAATACAGCTTCAAATTGATAAAAGTTAGGTTCAGGTTTAATAATGCAACAAATACAAACAAAAAAAACAGATATTTGAAATAAAATTTTCTTGGTATTGTGGCACTATAAGCTACATGCACATATTTAGGTACAATAATATGTATGTAGGTGCAAGCATATCTGCATGAGTATTTATGCATATACGTGTATATGCAAGTGTATCTGTATGAACATATATAAGCATGGACATGGTGTATATGTATATATGTACATGTATGTGTATGTATAATAATATCAAAGGGGCAGCTGAACAAGTTGGAGAAGTTGGTTAGCTGGTAAGAAGACTGGACAGGCTGAGGTTAGTACTGCCACAGCTTTTTTATATTTTGGCTGAAGTGATCCTCTCTCCCACAAAGGCCAAGTAATTGATTCTACACTCAAAATCACCCAAAATAAGCTGAGGAACCAGCACAGATTTTTGCTGCACCTTTTTTCAGTACAATCTGTTATAGTTCCAATCAGACTGTTGGTGTACCAGTGGTTGAATGAATGTACTAACCAGATTAAAATAATGATCATTTTTAACTGTAATTACTGAAATTAAAGAAGTTTACAGTCAAGTGGTTATTTTTTACAGATGAATAAAAAAAATTGCTTGGCTCAAATGTTCCAAACTTCTTAAGAAAACTAATCTTCATTTTTTCTCTCAGAAATTTTAGGTACATCAATTTTAAGCCTGGATTTCTTCTTTTTTTTTTTTTTTTGTCAGGTTCCTGGTACTGCCGAACAAGCTAGATCCAAGATCAAAGAATATTTCAATGAACTTCGTCAGAATCTGAACCGACAAGAATTAGCAGCTTTGACCACTGTAGACACTCATATTGTGAGAAGTTGTGCATGTTACGCCAGCAACAGGAAGATATGGCTATTTTATTAGGGCAGGTGTCATCTGTGTGTCACAGTGTGAGGTGACATTACAACAGGTAAGTTTTAAAATATACCTGAGTATAAGATGATTATGTATTATTTTCATCTTTCAGTTTCTCTTATTGACTTGTTATTCTTTGAAATTTTTACATTTCTTTTAAAACTTTATCATTGAAATTACAAAATATAAGATTAATTAAATTTTAAGTCAGAGGTCTCAAAATCAGGGACACAAAAAGGCCACTATGTTCTGGAGAAGGAGTGTAATGGACCAAAAGTGAGTTATAGTATTAAAACTGTAATACAGCTAATGCAGTCCATGAACTGCATGTGTGAGACTGCTGCTATAGATAATGTTATTTTTATATATTATATATATAAGAGCCCTATTCTATCAGTACTTAGAGAAATTAACATTAATACAAAAAGACATGGAAAATTGTTAAGCAAATTAAGGAACCCCTTCAAACAAAATGAAGGTCAAAACATTAGTCTCAAACCAAAAACCAACTGGTGACATCAGGGTCTCCCTAGGCTGGGATGGCGCAATCCTGTTGCAAATTACAGTACTGGGCTCTGGTCTGCCTGACGCTAGCACCCAGTCTGGGCCAGAACATTCGTTGTCTTGCATTTGCCAGAATGCTGTTAACACCTTGATGTGCGGAATGGAGTGACTCTAGTACCTCAGCCCGAAGTTGCCGGGGTATGAGGATCTTGTTGCTTTTTGATTATTACTCCTTCCAGGCAGAACATTTCCTTGCGCATAGGCCAGAAAACACGAGCTATGGATTGGAGCTCGTTACGTGAATTTGGGAAGCCATTTTGCACTAGGTCTGCTAAGACCTGACATTCTTCATCCATGGCTGCCATGGCGACGATCCTCTCCCAAGTAATAGCCTTCAGCTTAGGGTCGCTCTCATACATAGACGAAAACGCTGCTTTGACCCATTGTCGATCATGTGGCTGAGTAACCACTCTAGGGGCATTTGCATCCATTCTTCTTGTATCTGTGTTGTTATATGCACTGACATGTTCCCACGAGTTCTCTGATGGGTACCTGCTGGGTATCGAGAAGCGCAATCAGGTGCTGCATTGAGTTTCCCGGCGGCGGTGTTTAATCCCGAATTTATACATTAATGTACATTCCTTGAAATTAAACAGATGGGGTTCTTTATGTTTTCGAGGGCCTGATCCAAGAATATCAGGGCACCTCAGGGCACCCCAGTACAAACATTCGGCAGGACTCCAGTCCATAGATGAGGGCCAAAGCTTCTCCCTCAACTGGTGAGTAGCGCGATTCTGCATCATTGGTAATGCGAGATCCAACCAGAATGAGCTTCCAGTGACCCTCCCCTCAACTCATGCCGGCTTCGCTAGGGCAGTTGCAATGTTTCTGGAATAAGAAGTAGCTGATTCCAGTCTTGCTGTAGTCTGTTGCCAATCCCGTTGTTCTGTTAATTTCAAACGTCTTGACACTGTTCTCAATCTTCTGCACGATTACTAGCTTTGATTCTCTAAATAGGCGTTCAAGGGTTCATCCCAATAGAACTTTTTCTTTGTACACAGTAACTCCCGAAAGGGGGACATCACTTCGGCCTGGGAAAAGGCATATGACACCTGATTCACCAGTCCAATCCAGGACCTGACGCCCGTGATGCTCGTAGGTGTAGGGAAGTGAAGTATAGCCTCAGTCATCTTTTTCGTGGGTTTTGACACCATTGGCGGTGATAAGAAACCCAGCAAATTCCACCTCCATTTTGGCAAAATGGAATTTATCGGGGGTTAAAGACAATATCCTTATCTGCACAGTGGCTAATATAAGTCGACTATGTGCCAGAATGAGGACCCTATAGAATCGTTCCATATGAGGCTGTCGTCTATGCACCGGGTTTTACGTGTCATATCCACTGTAATGTTATCAAACCGACAGGTATATCCGTCCCCCGATCCGTGGAATCCTTGAGGGGCTCGACAATATCTATACCGACCCCACTCAGTAATGAACATAGTTGCGTCTCGTGCAGTTGGGGAAAGCGGTAAGCTGTGGTATCCATTCCACGCATCCAGAATTGTTTTTCTGGTGTGGGCAGGTACAATCGAGGCCTGATTAAATGGGGATGGTGTGCAATGGGTTTCCCTCATGGTAGCGGCATTTAATTTTTGCAAATCCACAGTACATATGGGAGAGCCATCCTTTTTCGGTGCGACCACCATCCTTGAGCACCAAGTAGTTGGTGTGCCGACTGGTACAGGTTCTATTATACCCAACACAACGTCTCTGTCCAGGTCTTGTTTCACCCACTTCTTCAATGTGTGGGACTGTATCGGTATATGGATGGCTGTCGTGTCGTGCCGGGGACGAAGGTAATGTCTAATGGTTTACCTGCCATAGTTTTGTAACGGCTGATGTGGGCATGTATTGAATGCACTTGACTTGAAATGTTCCTTATCCACTGTTCTAGTCAGTGCCTGTTGGTGTCCATTGGTTGAATGGGATCGTATCCAGTCTTGATGGAACGGGTGTTCTCCACGGACAACCACACGGAGCTCTTTTAATTGCATCCATTGAGGAGTTATTCTGTGATACTGAGGTTGGAAAATTGGGGGGCAACAATTTCAGATCCTTCAAAGCCGCTTGCAATAAATAAGAAGCCAGAGGTGTTGTCTGCCACATACACAGCTTCTTGCGCTCCCGCAACCCAATTCTTATGCCCAAAATAAGACGTCCTTTACATGTAACTGACTGTCTGTTATGCCATGTATTCGGTGGGTTGTTGGCACGAGATACCCGTCTGGTACCGAATTAGTCTTTGGATCTCTGGTCCACTCGAGCAAGTTTGAGCTCCAGTGTCTGCAAAGGCATGGACGTGACGACTGCAGTGGCTTATTGGGTCCATCGCGTACCCGTCTGAATGTGGCATGGGCGCTAGGCATCATTGCTATCTCCACTTTCACTGAAGGGGTGGCTCGGGAGGGCTTATATGAAATCGTTCCCCATTCCACACAAGGTGAGGCACAACAGTTGATTGTATCCTATTTTGTTTGTAGGCCGTATAAGTGGACTAGCTATCTGGAGTATTGTTGGTGAACATGACTGACTCCTCACTTCTTGACGCTCTGCTCGTTAGCTTCCGTCCTGGATGCCACGAGCTTCCGGCAAACCTTTCAAGTGCCCCGTCAATCCACAATTATAGCATACCAGCTTACCCGCTGGACAGTTCTTTGATCCACTGGGATGTGAAGTATTTCCACATCCCCTGCAAGGCGATGCATATCGTGGGGTTGAAGATGTCTTAGTTTCCTTTAGCCGCTGTTTGTGGTCTGACTTTTGCACATTGGAGAGTGCAAGGGGTGTATACTGTTATGGAGGTGAGGGGTCGATTTGTCAGTGGTCTCCAGGCAAACTAACCTATTAAACTTCTGCCCTAGAGTGTCGAGTGGTAGCGGCCTCCACCAATATTTTACTCTGATGTTCCGTATTTGCAAGGCCCGCTACCATTTGCCCAGCCACCATATCACCGGAATAGTCTACCTGTCGCCCACAGTTCACTTTGTTCGGGGCAGGGTAACTCTAAATTCACAAAATTTTGCTTGGGCACGTAATCCAGCAAGGAAATATGTGATTGACTCACCCTCTTTCTGCCTCATAGAATGAAAATTTTGTCTGTGCACTTCTTTGTGCAACCCTTTTACTGCAACAAGTCTTATTTGCTTATTTGCTGCAACAGGTGTGGCAGAGTTGAGTATATCGGGTCCTATCAATTCGAATAGGAATCTTTTTGCTTTGGGTGTACAGGCCATTCGTAACTCGTTTCTGATAACTGCTGGGTCTTCTAATCCGCACATGGTCTTGTATCAGGTCCAGTTGTCGATGAAATATGCCCAGTCACCGGCTGTGGCGTCTAGTCCTATCGAGGGTCTATCCAGTTTCCTTACATGAGATGTGTGTAGCCGCCGATTTGGTTTTTCCTTCCTGAGCGCTATGTTTTCTCGTTGTAGTTCAACCAGTTGTCTCATAAGCTCCACATATTGGGTGTCGATGTTCACCTGTGGTGTAGCCATTATCACTTTTGAAATCCAAGTTCAAAATCCCTGTTCACAGCCCCATATAAAGTACGTAAGACTTTGTAAGTTGTTCGAACGTCGGTCGACCGATTGCAAATGGCCGTCTCTTGGTTCATTATTTAAGCCCATTCTCCTCAGGGCAGACCAGTCCATTCAGACAACACACAGGAGGATATCACTACTTATACACATTGGAAATTGGACCAAAAACACCCCCTTTAGATTTTGATAGAATGATTTAAGATCATATTTGACAGCAGTCTCCTGTCTCCTGCAAAGCTTTTGCCTTTGATGTCCACCAACTCTCCTTCATCTTCCTCATCTTGCTTGTGATTTTCCTTTAGCTAATTTAAATGCATCTTTCTTTGTTGACATTTTTTATCATCATCCAGACTTGATGACATTTATGCATGTTTTCAAGGAGAGATTATATTTCAGGATCATTTGAACCAAACCAATCTTGATGTTTCCGATGAGTATACCCAAGTGTTTCTTTTGCCGAGCTATAGAGAATTTCCCGCAGACCCAACCATGCCGCTTTAACTTCATCTCTGATGTCAAAAGATATGAATTTGGAGTCAGATATTGTTTGGAAAGAGCTCAAGATTTTCGTATCACAACCACAAGCTATAATGTAGTCAATGAGATGGTCATGGCCTGATCTAGGATGTCACCAGGTGGTTTTGCAACTGTTCCGTTGCTGGAAAATCATGTTGGTAATCACAAGACTGAATACACAACAAAGAGACAGCAATAACAGACCATTAGAGTTTACCATTCCTACGCCATGTTTACCAATTACTCTTGCCCAAGTCAGTGTATCACATCCAACACAAGCATTGAAGTCATCCATGATATAGAGTTTATCACAAAATGTTGTACATCTTAGGAGAACACAAAGGTTACTGTAAAAGGATTCCTTTATCTCCTCAGTGGAGTCCATAATAAGGTTGCATATTTATTCCTTCCGATAGGTAAATGAAGAGACATCAGCCTGTCAGAAATGCCAACTGGAAGTGATTCCAGTTGTAAACAATGTCATTTCTGATGGCAAACCCGACACTGGACTCTCTCTTTGCAGTTTCAGGGAGACCCACCCAAAAGAAGGTGTAACCACCATCCATTTCTTACAGTTCCCTTTTGTCTGGAAACCTGGTTTCTGATAGAGCTGCAATACTAATATTGTTTTATTTAAGAATCCGTGCAATAATCGCAGATCTGCGTTCAGGGTTTTTCTTGTTGTCTTGAAGTGTCCTTATGTCCAAGATGCTATGAACATGTTTGTTTCGTTAATTTTAGATTTCCTGAAAAGTATCTGCATATATATATATATATATATATATATATATATATATATATATATATATATTGACGCAAAAACAATTATCCTGTACAGGTGAAAAATTGATAGACTCTCTCACTATTCTGCTGATACTGACAATAGGCCACTCTACCAACTTTACTGTCATCTAAAATAAGTTAATTTTCAGTTTTTATTCAACTGAAGTCTTTCTGTATTGAAGTCATATCTCTATCCTTATTTGCTCTCTAAAACAATATAAACATATTATTTCTGAAACAAAGAAGAACCTTTTTGAATCTGGTCCAAAATAAAGAAAAGATAAGCAATTTGTGTAAAATTACTTTTAGAAGCAATGAAAATTATTTGAAAATGAATATATCATTGGGACATATTCAACTATAGAAAAATTTGTTATCTTAGATACATTTGCTACTTTGATTCTTTTAAAGCTAATTCTGTCATAGCATCTACTGTTATAGATATTTTTGTGTTAAAACCTAGAAGCAGGCATCTACAATTCAGATCCACACTCATCATGATTATACAATTTTGCTTATTAAATTCTTGCATATTTCTAAGGTTAAATCAAGAGAGACAATTTTAGCATGTTTAGTTTTAAAGCATGTAAATATAATGATTAGTTTTACATAGAAATCAAAGCTTAGAGAGAAAAAACAAAGATATTCTTTTATAAATTAGTTTGGTTTCTTTTTAATACTTTTATCCAATAATTGTCATCATCTCCAGAATCAAAATTATTTGCTTATTGTGGCACACAAGCTTTAGGTTGCTTACAGTACATGCTATTATTAAGTGGTTACCCATCTAAGCACGGAGCAAACTTTACTTTCAGTGTGACATTGTTACTTAGAATTCAGTCTTAAAATCTGAAATCATTTTAGCTGCCATAATCTTTCTTGATTGTGTTTTCTAAAATAATTACTATATTTCATGTCAAAATAACTGTATCATTTATATGTGTATCAATAAATAAATATAAATAATAAATTTATAAAATTTTTTCCCAATAATACAGCTTCAAATTGATAAAAGTTAGGTTCAGGTTTAATAATGCAACAAATACAAACAAAAAAAACAGATATTTGAAATAAAATTTTCTTGGTATTGTGGCACTATAAGCTACATGCACATATTTAGGTACAATAATATGTATGTAGGTGCAAGCATATCTGCATGAGTATTTATGCATATACGTGTATATGCAAGTGTATCTGTATGAACATATATAAGCATGGACATGGTGTATATGTATATATGTACATGTATGTGTATGTATAATAATATCAAAGGGGCAGCTGAACAAGTTGGAGAAGTTGGTTAGCTGGTAAGAAGACTGGACAGGCTGAGGTTAGTACTGCCACAGCTTTTTTATATTTTGGCTGAAGTGATCCTCTCTCCCACAAAGGCCAAGTAATTGATTCTACACTCAAAATCACCCAAAATAAGCTGAGGAACCAGCACAGATTTTTGCTGCACCTTTTTTCAGTACAATCTGTTATAGTTCCAATCAGACTGTTGGTGTACCAGTGGTTGAATGAATGTACTAACCAGATTAAAATAATGATCATTTTATAACTGTAATTACTGAAATTAAAGAAGTTTACAGTCAAGTGGTTATTTTTTACAGATGAATAAAAAAAATTGCTTGGCTCAAATGTTTCCAAACTTCTTAAGAAAACTAATCTTCATTTTTTTCTCTCAGAAATTTTAGGTACATCAATTTTAAGCCTGGGATTTCTTCTTTTTTTTTTTTTTTTGTCAGGTTCCTGGTACTGCCGAACAAGCTAGATCCAAGATCAAAGAATATTTCAATGAACTTCGTCAGAATCTGAACCGACAAGAATTAGCAGCTTTGACCACTGTAGACACTCATATTCGTGAGAAGTTGTGCATGTTACGCCAGCAACAGGAAGATATGGCTATTTTATTAGGGCAGGTGTCATCTGTGTGTCACCAGTGTGAGGTGACATTACAACAGGTAAGTTTTAAAATATACCTGAGTATAAGATGATTATGTATTATTTTCATCTTTCAGTTTCTCTTATTGACTTGTTATTCTTTGAAATTTTTACATTTCTTTTTAAAAACTTTATCATTGAAATTACAAAATATAAGATTAATTAAATTTTAAGTCAGAGGTCTCAAAATCAGGGACACAAAAAGGCCACTATGTTCTGGAGAAGGAGTGTAATGGACCAAAAGTGAGTTATAGTATTAAACTGTAATACAGCTAATGCAGTCCATGAACTGCATGTGTGAGACTGCTGCTATAGATAATGTTATTTTTATATATTATATATATAAGAGCCCTATTCTATCAGTACTTAGAGAAATTAACATTAATACAAAAAGACATGGAAATTGTTAAGCAAATTAAGGAACCCCTTCAAACAAAATGAAGGTCAAAACATTAGTCTCAAACTCAAAACACAAAAGAACCATTAATATATGTAAAAAGGAAGAGACACACAAAATTGATATGGAAAGTTATCAAAATCAATGTACATGTAACAGACTACTTATGAACCTGTAGTGGACTCTACTTAGAAACCTACTATTTAGTGTACCCTATTTATGAATATAGTGAAGTGGGTCCAAACTTACCTGACTTTAAGCGTCCTCGATGCTTAATCTGTACCATCACAGCCGCCATCTGTCATTCCATTGCCACACATGGGTGGGGTGGGCTATTTTATGACCCTCAGTAATTTGAATATGTGACTCGCTAGCTCAATAAAAAGCAAAATATTTTGAAAAGAAGGCAGTGAGACTTTGTATTCAAGTTGAATGCCAGATTTTGTGTTTGAGATGAGTCAAATGCCATTCAAACGTTTATAATATCTGTGTGTATATTCCATTGAGCAAAATTTTTCCATTGCATTTTAGACTATTTTTAAAACTAAGCTATTTCGGCTAAATCAAAGTACATTATGGACAGAATGTTCGACTACCGGTTGATTCCAAATTTTGGCGGTGCCACTACCGATGATCCTGTCATCCAGTGGATTCAGCGCGTTGAGATGATCTGCGACCTTTGCAAGAAAACGGATGTTGAAATGATACTCCATTCCTGTGATGTGATGCTTTTGCCATATACCAGCAATTAACCAATGAGCAGAAAGCAAGTTTGCAGCACATACAACAGGCACTTATAGCTGCCTACACCCCCAATTCGTTTAGCGCATACAATCAATTTGTAGCGCGGCTGGAGGAGACAGCGAATGAAAATCTGGCGTTCAACTCGTCTAAATCATAAAGTCTCACTCTTTTCTTTTCAAAATAGTTTGCTTTTTTTTTAGCTAGCGGGTCACATATTCAAATTACTGATGGCCCACGTTGCCCATGCATGGCAACGGAACGACAGATGGTGGCCGCGACGGTGAAGATTAGGCATCGAGGATAATTGGAGTCAGGTAAGTTCGAATGAAACATTGTCAATTCTTATTAATTTACTATTGAAATAATTTTTTTGTTGTAACATTTTAGACTGCCAATAGTAAACTGTGTGGATCAGAAATAAAGATTACAGAGAAAAATTTTCAAATTTATTTTCAATTCATACTGTTTACTAATATTTGTAGAGTGATGGTGTGAAAAGTTGTTATATCATAGTCCAAGAGGAAAGTAATAAATAATGCAGGAGACAATATTAGAAGTCAACTACAAGTATGATTTATTTGGTTCAAAATATATTTATTAAAAATAGTATTTTCAGATTAGACCATTGTATCTGTGAAGAGTGTTCTTATCACTCCACAACATCTCCTCTTTTTAAAATTTCACTTCCTCCAGAAGTTGTATATTTTTTCCTTTTTGATCAGTTGAAGATGATTGTCTTTTACTCTTGCTAGAGTCTTTGTTTTGGTGCTACTTGAGGTATTGGTACTTCAAACAAATCATAGATCACCTTGATAAGATTCTTCCCTATGATAATTTGATTCAGATGTATACATCTTTTTAAGCTGGTTATAGTGTATTTTAATAATCCATTTGGGATGTTTAATAATATACACTAGTCTTCCAATTCGTTTTTCAATAATGCCTTCTTTTCAGCTAACTTTTCTATTTTTATACTCTTTAAAATAGATTTTTTCCATTGGGCTTGAAAAATTTTGTTGTATTGGCATTATTTTTCTAAAAAATTTTGTTTTTGTTAGGTATTTGTTTATCAAATACTGATCTTATCTTCCTTGAGAACATAAGCTCGGCTGGTGATATTCCTGAAGTTGTACTCAGGTTTGGGGTTATCTGATACACTCTGAGACATTTTTGTAATAATTCATATTCAGTTTCACCTCTATCTGCTTTTCTTAATGCTCGCTTAAATGTATCTACAAAGCGTTCAGATTGGCCATTAGATCTTGGATGGTAAGGAGCAGTTGTCACATGACTAATTGAAAATTCTTTGCAAAATCTCCAAATTCTTTAGCATTAAATTGACTTCCATTATCCATCACAATTGTATCAGGGATATTTAATCTTGTGAAAATCTTGTGCAAAAAAATGATTGTGCTTTTTCACGTAGGTCTCTTGCATTTGATAACTTTTGGCCACTTTGTGAAACTATCTACCACAATAAGGTAATAAATCCCATTCATTGGTCCTACATAGTCTGTCTTTTAATTTTACTTGTGGTGCTTTTGCTGCCATTGAACAACATCTAGAATATTTTACAACGTCTTCAATTTCTTTATCCATGCCAATAAACATAATCCCTCATAAGGGACTTCATCCTAGTGATTCCTTGATGTCCTGTATGAAAATTCTTCAATATTCTTTTCTTCAGTGATGCTGGTATCACAACACGCTCACCATATAACAAAATATCACCACAAGAAGAAAAAATGTTTTTATGATTTGACATTTTCTTTTGCCAGTTCATGATTTCTTTCTTTTTTTCTTAAATAAATTTATCAAATTTGGCTTTAAATCTAATCACCTCAAGAGTTACTGGGAATTCCTTCACTGTATTGGAAAGTACATTTTTTAACTTCATTTCTCTACTTAAGGGTTCACTTAGCTTTGGAATCTTCCTAGACAATTCGTCTGCATGCCCCATTTTCTTAGATTGAAGGAATTCCATTTTAAATGTATAGTTTAAAAAAATGTTTTCCCATCTTTGTAGGTGATTTGCAGTATGAGCTGATATGCCTTTCTTAGACCCAAATATTGACGGTGGTCTGTTTGCAAGATAAAGCTTCTTCCATGTAGAAAATTATGAAACTTTTCAACTGCAAATATTATACATAGTGCTTCTTTTTCTATTTGGCTGCAATTCTTAGACCCAAATATTGACGGTGATCTGTTTGCAAGATAAAGCTTCTTCCATGTAGAAAATTATGAAACTTTTCAACTGCAAATATTATACATAGTGCTTCTTTTTCTAATTGGCTGTAATTCTTTTCTGTCGGCAATAACCTTCTTGAAGCATGGGCTAGCGCTTTCCTTGTGTCATAAAACAACGCCTAAACCAACATTACTAGCATCAGTCACCACATATATCTCCTTATTAGGATCATAATGCGTGAGATAAGTCAAATGTTAAAGCTTTTTTAATTTTTTTGAATGCGTTTTGACATTCATCAGCTCCATTTTATATCTTTCTTTAGTGGAGCTCTTAATGCATGTATTTTTAGGAATAAAGTTGCTGTAATAATTCACAAGCCCCAACAAAGCTTGTAATGTTGATACATTTGTTGGTGGAGGCATATTTTTCATTGCTGTAGATCTAGCTGGGTCAGGGTTTCAACCCTTTTCATCAATTATGTGGCCCAGGTATTTAGATGTTGTTAAAAAATTGCATTTATTAATGCTTAGTTTAAACCCGTATTCTTTAATTTTTTTAAATACCAGTTTCACATGTTCAGCGTGTTCTTCACAAGTTTTTCTTTTTATCCAAATATTGTCAAGATATGCTACTTCAAAATCCAAGACACCCAATATGATGTCCATTATTTGTTGAAATATTCCTGGAGCAACCTTTATACCAAAAGGCAGTCTATTGAACTTGTACAATCCTTTGTGTATTTTTATTGTAAATAAATTTGAACATTTCTCTTCCAATGGTATTTGTAGATATGCATCCAATAAATCGAATTTTGAGAATATGTTTCCTCCATTTAATCTTGCAAATATCTCTTCAAGACTTGGTAATGGATAGTTGTAATTTTTTAAATAATCGTTTAGTCCAGTAGAATAATCGGCTCAAACACAAATTTTGTTATTCTTTTGTACGTAAACTGTGGGATTCGCCCAAGCACTGTAATCAGTTTTACTTAGTACACCAATTTTCTGTAAACGGTCCCGTTCTTTTTCAATTATTTCTTGAGCTGCAAATGGTACTTGTCTTTTTGGTCTAAAAATTGGTCGTACATTATTTTTTTAAATAGAAAGTTGCTTTTATTTTTGTGCACAAACCTAAACCTTCAGAAACTATGTCAGGAAAATTTGATTCAAGTTCCCTTTTTAAATTTTCTGCACAAATTTTCTGTCGCTTGCCTTTACACTATTACAAAATGTATTTATTCCATGACTCCATCCAACCCATTTCTAATAGGTTTGAGATCGATCCATGATGAATGCTTTCAGTTTAAGTTTTTTTGTTCATAAATAGTACATTAGCATAGCATTCACTTAAAAACTTTTTACCAGTTATTCTGTGGGCAATTTAAAAAAATGTAATTAGCATTGGTCAGCTGATTTTTATTCAGGTTAATTTATTCATTATCATCTTCAGACCCTGTTAGACACATTTGAAATTTAACATTTGTGTCATTCATTTGCACATTTACGAATTTTATTTTTATTGTAGTAAATGCGTTTTCTGTTTTTCTAGAGTTAACCGTATTTTTAAAATTTTGTATTCTTTATCACTCTGGAGTTTTTTCTACAATGTGAGAACTTATGTCCCTTGTTTCCACAATTATGACATCCTTTATTTTTAAATGGGCAATTTTTATATAAGTGTATATGTCCTCTAACACCTATAAAAAGGATTAATTTTAAAAGAAAACCTTTTTTTACAATTTTCCTTTATTTTGAAAATGTGTATGTACAAAATATCTCTTTCCTCTATTTTTGCAGTGTCATGGCATAAATTTATCATTCATTGACATTCTTCAGCAACATTTTGTAATGTTAGTTTTGGATCTTGTTCCAGTTTTGATAGTAGATGTGTTCTTATTTCAGCATCTTTTGGTGCTTTCAGTCCTTGTATAAATATGAGACACTTGAATATATCCGCTTTAAGTTCGTTGAGTTTGAACTTCTTGCACTCTCTATTCACTATGCTTATAAATGTGTTATAATTTTCTGAATTCTTTTCAATCAGATTAAGGCATTGCCAATTTGTGTTAAAGAGCAAGCTCCTTTCACCAAAAATTTTTCTTAACAGCAAATTGGCTTCCTGAAATGAAATATCTCCTGGATTTTTTGGTCATATGTAATTAGCATACTTTTCATGTTCAATGGCCCCAAATTTACCAAGTAATAGTAAAAAATGTTCACGTCTGACCATGTAGAACAATCTTTTTTTTTAAATAGCCTCGTGTCTTTGAAAATATGCTGCAAATGTGACCTCTTCTTCTGGCCTGTACCTAAATTCTCCAATTGAGTTAATTACAGAATCCTGAGAAAAAGTGTTTAAGTTACCCTTTTCCCTTTCTTTTGAACATTTTTCTATGAGTTTTGAAAAATATTTCTCCTGTCGTTCGAGATCTTCAATACGCTGTTTTTCAAGTCTTTCCTTGTTTTTTTTGTTGTTGGTTTAACAATTCCAACATAAAACTTTTAATGTCCTTCATGTTTTTTGGGTTTTTTTAAAGGGAAAAAATTGCTGCGGTAGATTTAAAAAAAAAACCTGGTGAACTTTCTTTGTGTCTTTGTTTTTAATTTTGTTAATACCGCATGGGTCAATACAAAATTTCTCTCTTGTCTCCAATCTGTTATATCATAGTCCAACAGGAAAGTATAAATAATGCAGGAGACAATATTAGAAGTCAACTACAAGTATATTTTATTGGGTTCAAAATATATACATAATGTATAGTCTTTTCAGACTAGACCATTGTATCTGTGATGGGTATTCTTATCACTCCACAACAGAAGTTGTGATTAAAAAGTAAAAAATTACTAATAATTGACAATGTTTCATCTAATAATAAAACTATAATCTATAATAATAAAAGATAATATTACTACCAATGCAATATACACTCTACAATAAAAAGCAAATTAAATTAATATGAAAGAAATACTAGTAAAAATAATAATAATTGACAATGCTTTATCTAATGATAAAATCAACACGTTCAGTGCAATACATCCCATTAATATTTTTTGGTAAACAACCTATGAATCTACCAGTGGGTCAGTTAACACTTATAAAAAAGTAACATAATCCACCAGTGGGTCATATTGCATTGAACTGTGTTAAAGATAATCCCTATATATTAATACTGTTTTAACTACCTACCTACCTTTTCTTTTCTTGGGATTTGGAGTGTATTGTGCTAAGGAGAGGAAAGAATAGATACAATAAGCTTAGTGAAACCCCTCCCTATTCCTATGCATATATGCTTTTACTACACAGGTCAACAAGCAAAGTAGTTATGAATTTAATTCTTTGCCCACCAGCTCTCCCCATGATGACTTCTACTTGACACCTGTCCCAGCCAACTACATTCCACCATACTAATTTTTGATGAAATTCTACCACAATATTAGAATTGTAATTTACAAACCTTTCTTTTCTTCCTATAAATTTCATAAAATTGCATACATAAAATTTCCACTGTTGAATATCTTATTATAATTCACCAACTGCCTGTCCATTTGCTGGTACCTCTTAAGATCTGTCATTTTTCGCCTGATTTCAACCAAACAGGAATTGTTAGACTCATACCTTTAAAGGTTTTTAAACTTTACTTAAAGATCTGACATAAACTCCTTTACTATGAAAAGGCTTTAGTCTCACAGCACTTTTCCACTCTTTTGCCAATTGTTACAAGGAGATGTCTCCCTCCCTCCTAATATGCACTTAAAACTCTCTCTGCACACTAAGAGGGAATCTATTTTATCTCAATGATCACCCAGCCTAAAAAAGCCTTAAAGACCTAATTTTAAAAAAGAAATAGTTTATTACTATTTATTACTACCCCAAATCTGGAAAATAATAAAATTAAATATTTATTTGAAATGTTTTTTAAAAAATATTTTAAGAGTTTTTGAAGGTATCTGAGATCTCTGAATTAACATGACGTCATGCTTTGCTTAGTATAAAAAATGTAGTAGATTACTGCATTTTTTACACTAAGTAATAAAAAAGCCAAATGAAATATATTTTTGAAAATGGTTATCCTAAAATTTAACAAAAGGGACTATATGTCCTTAGTTTTTAATAATATAATAATATTTTTAATTTTTCTTACCAGTATGTAATATGGGCTAGCACTGTTAATTCTGTAAATTTGTGTTCATTAATTAAACCATAGTATTTTCATGATTTGAGCTTGTTATGACTAATATTAATAGCGTATGTAAACAAACATAAACAAACATTTAAGCTATTTAGATGTTTATAGAAAATAAAGAATAAAAACTATATCATTAGATTTGAGCTTCTGCAGCTGGTATATCTTCATAGCCTAATGGTAGGGTAACTAAGCCTTCCTGAGGAAAATGGGATCTGAGTTTGAATCTTATCAGTGTCTCTCTTTTTGATCAACTCTGTTTACTGAACACCTGTGCGAAATTTGCATATTTAACAGGGGTGACAGTAGTCTGACTACGAGCCACTCCTCATGACGAGTAGGTTGCGAGTTCAACATCTGTAGTCATCTGCTACCCCCCTCCCCTTGCGCAGGCCAGACATATACAGACACAATTAGTTCTTGGAGGTAGGGAATCTTCTAGTCCACACTATTGATAATCTTTTTCAACATGTTTATTGCAATGATTACAAAAGTGTTCAACTGCTCCTACTATTACTAGTATTACTGTCTCCTTCATGTTCCATAACCTTTTAAGTTCTCTACCTAGGTTGAGGTATTTTCCATTTTTTCCCCCCTTTGCTTTCACTTTGTGGCTTGCTGAAATAGCAAAGATAACTAGCTGACAAGTTTTTTTTTTTGTTTTTTTTAACTTACACACTGTCCAGTCATCTAACTTGGATCTATTTTTATTCTAAAATCCCAGAGGATTTTGTGTGTCTCATTTTCCAGGACAGATTCTGGTCTGTGTATGTACCATTGGTTTCTTATGGTATTGTTCTGGACTACTATTAGGAGTGACTCAGTTTCATTCTTTAGGTTTCCTCTGTGTAGCCATATCCATGTTGTTGTATGAGTAATGTTTTTAGTTTATCTTCTGATTTCTAGTCCCTGTAGCCTCTTGTCCAGACTCTTGGGGATCATTCCAAGAGCACTAACAAGTATATGTCTATCTTTATGCTTTCTTTCATTTTCACTTTATGGTCTGCTGGAAGGCAAAAAACCCACTAGATGACAAGTTATTTTCTTCTTGTTAATTAATACTAGGTCTGGTCTTCTGGGTTGGATTGGGTTAATCATTTGTATCTCAAAGTCCCAGAGAATTTTATGCATCTTATTTTATCATTTTATTATGTTAAAAATTAATAATTGATAATGCTTCATCTAATTATAAATTCAAAATAATATTGTTATTTCTTGTTTGTAGGATGACACAAAAGTAGTTCTTGCCAAACATGAAGTGAACAGTTTGCTGGATACAATCCAAAAACAACAACAACAATTTTCGGAATTACCTGACCAACTTCCTCTCGATCCTACCATACCAATCACTTTCACTCGAGTAAGTCAAACTTTTATTACATACTGCATTTTCTCTTTGGTTGGGAATCTATATTGAAATGCCTATTGTTAACACCATCTCATTTCTTTACACTCTGATATTGCAGTTAGTAATGCATTTTAAATTTAGTGTAGAGATTTAAGTCTAACTTTGATCACTTATATCAGTTACTACAAGGCAAAGACACTTATCTACTTTGCCAACTCCTAGGTGTTTGATTTGTACCAAAATGATATGAAACGATTAAGTAAATAAAGGTAGTCTATCAATGTCCATGTGTAACATAGTCACAAGCTCCAAATCGATATATGTAATGTTCTCATGAGTTACTAAAATGACTTATGGTGAGAAACACTATAAATGTTTCTGGTGTGGTCATGGGCCCCAAAGGTATATATAATGCATGCAGGAGATCTCAAGAGAATGTTTGTAAAACACGCAACAAAAAATACTATACTCAGAATTTCCATATAAACATATCCTGCTGGAACATCAGAACAATGCAAGACACAGCAAACAGCAACCATCCAGCCAGATGCTCTGCGATACTCACTCAAGAGTTCAGGAAACATTATATTGGAAGCAGTAAACCCAGGATAATTTCTCTTTATACAGAATTGACATCATTAAAAATGTCAGCACACGAAAATGTCACTGATTATATGCTAAAAGGGGAGAATGCAGCGCCGTCATTAAATTTCGTCATTCACGAATTGAAATTTAATGAGTTCAAATCAGCTCTCAGAAGCTACACAGAGACTGAAAAATGCAGAAAAAATGGACCATGAGAAGATTACTCGATGAAAGTTCATATTCAACAAAAAGATATGAAAAAAATACGATGTTTCAATTGCCAGAAGGTGGAGCACCGAAATTTTGAATGCAAAAACGTGCCAAAATTTTTAAAAAGATGGTATGAATATTGCAAAAGAAATACACATGACACAAAATATTGCCGAAATAGAAGAACAGAAAATTCAGTCAACTCACTGAAAGACACAGAGGAAAAAAATTAATTTCTTTTTACTGTAAGTACCTTTAAAAAATCTTTTGAAGATGATGCATTTAATTTGCTAGTAGATTGTGGAGCTACCGCTCACATAATTACAGATAAAACAAATTTTTTTCGTTTTAATGAAGATTTTAATGCCTCGCAACATACCATTGAACTTGCCGACGATACCCGAACCACAGGTTTGGTACATGCAAAAGGTGATGGAAAATTTTTAATAAAAGATAATAAAGGCAATACTCATGAAACAACATTAAAAAATGCATTATATATTCCATCCTATAAACAAAATATTTTTTCGGTACATTCAGCGATCCAAAATGGCACTTCCCTCCATTTTTACAAAAATGGCGCCAAAATCAAGACACCTAAAGGATGTGTATGTAATATTAAAAAACAAGGAAAGTTATTCTTTTGAAAGGGTCCAAAAATTCAAAGTAATATCAATCCTGTGAAAGTCTCTCCCAACTGAAGGAAATGCAATTCCTCTCTTACTTCAAATAGCAGTCGGCAGATTTCACTTACCGTCCAAACACTTTCTTCCTCCTCCCTTGTCAGCGACAGTCCGTTTTTATTTCTGCTTGTTCGGCTATGCAAATTCGGATATACTTTATTCAGGTCTCTACTAACAACACCTCAGCTACGAGGAGGTAGCGAGTTCGAGTATCCGTAGCCACTCGCCACACTCTTCCCCCTCGCACAGGCCAAACATATCCTGACGCGCTTTGTTTGTGGGGGCTGGGAATCCGCTTGTTCATAGGGCTGCCTTTCAGTCTCGTCACAGTTATGTTTCCTAAATAACATAAAAACTATACAAACTCATACTTTAAAAGAATGGCATAGTATTCTTGGACATTGTAACAAAGATGTTTTAAAATTAGAGCAAGCTGTAAAAGGCATGAAAATAAGTCATAAAAATACATTTGATTGCAAAACTTGTACTCAAGGGAAAATGTGTCAATACAGGAATACAAGGGCCTATAAAAAAGCAAATAAAATACTTGATTCGATTCATTGTGATTAGGCAGGTCCTATTGAACCAATTTCAATAAATGACTCAAAATAAGAGTTGATGACTACTAAGGATTAATAGTGGTTTATTTTCTTAAAAATAAATCAGAAGCAGCAGATGCAACAGAAAATTTTTTAGCTGATATGTCACCCTATGGATCTATTAAAAGATTAAGAACAGACAATGCTCTTGAATTTACTTGTACAAAATTTAAAAATATTCTTGTAAAAAATAAAATAAAACAAGAATTTTCAGCTCCTTATTCACCACACCAAAATGGTATTGCTGAAAGATCTTGGAAAACACTCTTTGAAATGGCAAGATGTTTATTGATAGAATCTAAATTACCAAAAACTTGTGGAATTATGCAATTAGAATATCAGCTTATATAAGAAATAGATGCTTCAATAGAAGAACTGAAAAAACTCAAAAATCTGACATAAGCAATATGCATACATTTGGTAGTACATGCTTTGCCTATATCCAAAATAAAACAAAATTGGACCCAAGGAGTCAACAAGGAATATTTGTTGGATATGATCCAACAAGTCCAGCTTATCTTATTTACTTTCCAGACAGAAAAGAATTTAAAAGAATGAGATGTGTATTTTTTCATGAAACTCAACAATCTGATGAAGAAGAAAACAGTTATTTTGACTACCCCATGAATAAAAAGACTGAATCACAAAATGATAATGATGAAGAACTGGAAAATAAAAACCCTGAACAACAAAATGACAATGAAGAAAAACTTTCTAAACGAAAAATTAATAAACCCAAATATTTGAATGATTATATATTAGATGATTCAGACAACTCAGACACAAAAAACTGTTCTATTGATTATTGTTATAGAGTAAGCAACATACCACAAAGCTATGAAGAAGCCATCATATCTATTGAAAAATTGAAATGGGAAAAAGCAATGAATTATGAAGTAAATGCTCTTAAAGAAAATGGAACTTACCCCTGTATCTCAAAACAAAAAAATTATTGGAGGCAGATGGGTATATGCTGTAAAATTAGGACCAAACAATGAAGAACAATTTAAGGCTAGATATGTAGCCAAAGGATTTTCACAGGTAGAAAATGTTGATTATCAGGAAACTTTTGCACCGACAGCAAAAATGACATCAATTAGGTTGTTAATGCAGATCACAGTACAAAACAATCTTATTATACATCAGATGGATTTTAAAACAGCATATCTTAATGCAAATATTGACTGTGATATGTATGTAGAACAACCAAAAGGTTTTGTGCAAACGGGTAAGGACAGTGAGAGACTTGTTTGCAAACTAAAAAAGTCTTTGTATGGACCGAAACAAAGTGGAAGAAATTGGAACAATTTGTTACACACTTTTTTAACTAATCAAAATTTTGAACAATCATTAAATGATTATTGTGTATATACAAAAAATTACAAAAATTCAAAAATAATTGTAATAACTTGGGTGGATGATATTATTATTGCAACTCCTGACTTAAAAAGTAATCTATCACAAAATTTTAAAATGAAAAACTTAGGTCAATTATCTTACTTTTTAGGAATTGAATTTCAATTAAATAATAATACTATTAAAATGAGTCAAACAAAATATCTACAAAGAGTTTTGAATAGATTTGGCTGATTGCAACCCAAAAGCTATACCCTGTAATTTAGATATTGATAAAAATAAATCTTGTAACCCAAAAGAATTAGTCTATAATGGAATATACAGGAAAATTATAGGTAGCCTGATCTATGCGATGATATGTACTAGGCCCGACTTGTGTTATGTTGTACGCAAATTGTCCCAACACTTGTCAAGACCTACAAATGAACACTTGAATCGTAGTAAGTTTGTCTTAAAATATATCAAGGGACACACTTGATTATAGCTTATTTTTCAAAAAAATCTAAAAATAATTTAAGCCTAATTGGTCATTGTAACTCAGATTGGGCAAATTCTGAAGACAGGAAAAGTATTTCTGGATACTGTTACCAGTTGAACAGAGATGGACCATTAATTTCATGGAGACCCAGAAAACTATCAACAATAGCTCTCTCGACTTGTGAAGCAGAATATTTAGCTTTATGTAATGCAGTGCAAGAAGCAAAATTTACAAAGCAATTATATAAGGACATGAATGGTGATGAACTTGAGATTGACATATATGCAGACAATCAAAGTGCTAACTAATTAGCTAAAAATCCCATTAATCATCAAAGATCTAAACATATTGATGTAAAATACCATTACATAAGATCAGAAATTCAGAATAATAATATAAATTTAAATTACATCCCTTCAAAAGACAATATTGCAGATATGTTCACAAAACCATTGAGCAAAATTAAATAAAGAGAATTTATAAAACCTATTTTAAATTAATTTAGCAAGAGTTGCATACCTTGGACTATCAATTTTATTAACCTCATAAAGAGAAATATAACCTTATGGGAGGGAGTGTTGAGTATTGTAAGCTCATATTCCTCTTCATAAATATGTTTAATGTGGCATCAGCAGGAGTTCAAAGCTCCACCTATTTCCGCCCAGCATTTTTTCCCGCTTTTTGTAACCGTTCTGTTCAGTTCGTAATAAATCTTTGTTGAATCTACTTTGTGTGTTGCCCATCTCTTCACTTTTTCTTTACCTATTGTAAATTCTTTTTTCTCATGCATTGTTTCCACTATGCAATACAAATACACAACCTCAACAGTATACAATCGTTTTTATTTTACACATTATATATGAAAATAATTCTAAGGATGTCTCCAAATAGGCATATAGTGCTTTTTTTTTTTTGCTTATCTTATATTTTTTGAATAAATTGCTTTTAACTTTAGTCTATTGTACTTTCACTCCCAAAGGTCAGAAAAGGTAAAAAACAAGCTTCTGCTTGTAGTTAAAAATGTCTCCTATTTAAGTGTAAAATTTCAAGAATATTGATAAAGATTAACCACTTTGATTTTATATAAAAAAGTAACACAGAAAATTTGACTGCGGAATAAAATTTGTATATAGTGTTTTTGGCCGTTTCAAGCCAAAAATACTGTTTTAATTCGCTGTAAAAAAGAATTCAATGGATAAAAACACATACAAATTACATATTTAGAAAGATTACTTTATTTTTTTCCCAACCATATAAATAATTTAAAAATTGGACCCAAAATATGCTAGTAATTACTTTTTTAAACCGATAAGGCCAGAATTGCGAGAGATTGTTTACATTTGAAAATTGAGTAAATTTGACGGTTTTCTTTTCAAAAATAAAAGTTTGAGCAAAATCCCTGATGGTATACAATCATTTTTATTTCACACATTATATATGGAAATAATTCTGGGTCTGTCTTCTATTACTGGTATAATGCTTCTTTTTTTTTTTTTTGCTACTCTTATATTTTTTGAAGAAATCACTTTCAAATTTGTTCTATTGTATTTTTGCTTCCACGGGCCTAGAAACAAAAAAAAATATCATGTTTGTACTTCCAGGTGTCATCTAATTGAGTGTAAAATTTCGAGAATATTGACAAAGATTAGCCACTATGGTTTTGAATAACAAAGCGTGTAAAAATTAGTCTTAAAAAAAAGTCATATTTTATGTTTTCGTTTTTTCGAAGCAAAATATCAGTTTAACTCGCTGTAAAACATTATTCAATGGATAAAAACACATAAAAATTCCATATTTAGAAAGGTTATTTTCTTTTCTTTCCAACCATATAAAATTTTTTAAGATTGGATCAGAAATACCAGAGAAATTGCGATTTGAACCAATTAAGGTGAAAAATTGTTTACGTCCAACGATTTTACCAAACGAGCTGTTATTGCTAATTAATTTCCTTGAAAAAGATGTATCTGTAAAGAGTGCTTTCTATTGTCAACTTAAACAAAATTCATCTTATGTATTGAACAAATATGATATTATATATTATATTGCTTATCTGTACATCCATATTTATCTCTGTACATTTAAGTGCCTATATATATACTCATTTATCTACATAGACAATAAATTTTCTTGCATGTTATTGAAGAGTCTATTATTATTAACAACCAGAATTTATTGTTGCCTTTTGCTCTTGACTACTTTCTAACAACAATGTTCTCTATTTTTATTTTTCCATTAGGACAATCGTGTGCACATTGGTCCCAAGATGGAGATGCGGGTAGTGACCTTAGGGCTTGATGATGCTGGCAAAACAAGCATTTTGTTCAAATTGAAACAGAATGAATTCATCCAGACAATTCCAACCATTGGTAAGTTTCTGTATGTACTAACACCTACTACTTCTGAATCTGAGAGCATATGAAATATACAATTTCCTTAATCCATGTCAGTAAATTTTTCCTATTCATTCTCTTTTCTGTCTAATTTGAAGCTTAATAAATTTTCAGAAAACAAAAATTGATTGGGGTGCTTTAAAAAAAAATCATTATGGAAATGAAGGATTGTTTATAGAGGATGGCAGTGAAATATCTTGTAATTTAATAGTATTTACTTAAGATTCTAAACTTGTTGTACTAGTTTACTGATATAGTACTTTGGTATCTAATCACCATAATACTGTTAAGAATGTGTACCACAAATTTAGAGTCCTTTAAATTGTTTGAAATATCATCTTCAGTGTATTTTACTTGTAATGGTAAATCTAATGGTTGCACTATTTATTTACATATTTCAATGAATAATTTGAAATGTTTTTGTGTTTGTGTGACAACTTTCATTTACCTGAAGCAAAAATAATGTACTGTTTCATGTGTCTTTCATGTAAGTTGCCATTGGCATTGTAATTCATACACATGTGCAGTTTCAGGTCCTTAATGTTACTATCACTTATGAATATGCATGAGTTATTATGTAGATAAGGACCCAAAGTAACAGAGCAGTGAGTTTATCAACAACTGTTGGAAGAGAATAGCACAAGAGTGACATCTGGTTGGATCATATAGAGCAGAAATTGTGGGTGAGAGAGAGAGGAAAACAAGTTTCATGTGACTTTCTCAGTGGAAAACAAAAGTAATCTCTGTTTTGGAAGTGATGATTTAACAACAGCCAGATTATGACTTAATCGCTTGGCACTTGTATGCAATTCTTGCTGCATCATGACATAGAATCCCAGTTGCAGTTTTCTGCAGGTTGGAATTGAAGTTGCAAACAACCCTGAGATTGTGTCACAAAAAAGAAAAGATAAACAATAAGAAAGGCAAACTTCTAAGACACAGCAGGGGTTGGGGAGTGGGGTAACAGCAAACTTTTTTGGTTACTGCTTTTGCACTATGGCCAGCTAGCACTATTCCCCATTCTCTTTCATTCTCAGCTCTGCTACAGGGGATGAGGCTCCCACCCCCACCAGTAGTCCAGTCCTTCAGCTCTCACTAGGATGCCTCCCACTCCAACTACCTCAAACTAACACTTGGGCCAAACTGCAATCTTGACCACAGCTCACTGTTTGTCATTCTGCTCCTGTTGTTTCCCATTTTAACATTCTCATACTACTATGCCCTGCATATATTGAGTAACTGCCCCTAACCTTCCTTGCAAATACAGAGCACACAATGGATATATATATATATATGGTGAGAGTTCATTTATGAGAGCATATATGGTTATACCCTCATAAATCTTTTACTTACTTTCTTGCTGGAGTAGCTGGCTGGTACCTTATGTTCTTCTATTCTTATGTTCTGTATTCTGTTGCTATTTTCATTTCATCTTCTAACTTTTGTTTATGACTGGTCTGGTCTGTACCTTTAAGATGCTTGTTCTGATTTTGCCAAAGTCTCTATTAGTTCATAGAGACAACCAAGGCATATATTTTAGTGATCAAATTTTTATTCAGAACCAGAACTTTCTCAACTATGCGCAGAGTGAAGCAAAGCCAATGCTTAAATCACAACATCTCTGGCTTAACTAACTAAGCTAACTCAACTTTCTTTCCCACTATTTCCCAGCAGCAGGAAATTGGGATCAACTTCATGTCACTGAGTGTCAATCATCTTCCTTTGATTTTGATTTTCAACAACCTTGAAATTAAAATCTAACTCTACACAAACCGTCTAAAAAAACAATGGTGATTATCAATATGCAACACAGCTAATCCCATTTCATTTACTCGTTAGTGCCAAAAAAACAGATTTGACAAAGGAAAAATGAATCCATTTTAATCCATGACTTTCTGAAATTTTGACTGGTTCATTTTCTGATATCACTACACACATCCATGCACAGATATACACACATGCTTTGCTCACACATGCATTGGCATATCCAACTCCACACAGATATATGCACACACCTCGGCAGATATGGTCACTCCAACATAGATATACTTATACTCTATACCCACCCACATGGCCATAGTGTCACAAGAAAGATGAGATTTGTAATTGGAAGGGAACCAAGTCTTTTGGTATTTACACAAAGCAAGCTTTTCATTGATCAACTCTGCCTGTTAGTCATTGGACGGGTTTAATCTTGTGTTGTTCAACCTCAAGCAAAAAAAAACAAGATATATCTCAACATTTTCAGAATATTGGCTTATGTTTCTCTGAAATTTCTGAGGATGTTTCAACTGAAAATAATTGTGTGCTTTGCTATACACCAAATTTGGATGGAGAAATTTGGAAAGTCATGCAAAATGATTTCCATTGAAAGCTTTTAAAAGTTCTGTCTGATTTTGCTATTGCTGCCATCATCATATGAAACAAGTATCTATCTTTGGCCAACCTGACATCCCAGCATCCTAACATGGAAATAGAATAAAGCTGTTCATATAAGAAAATTTTTATTAGCTTTGCTACTCTTCACTACTGCTTTGTTCTGTTACACAAGCAGTTCTGAACTTGGGATGAAGATAACATGACAGTAAAAGACAGACCACTGCAAGCATAACAGAGACAAAATTGCAGAACCAATGGGTCCTGACCTGTGGATATTAATAATGGTATAATAAATTGCAATGTCCTCTTGGTTGGGCTTAGAATATACTGATTCTATTTTCTGCAGAGGGGTTAGACCCTTCAAAAAGAGATGTCTTGGGTTAAACACTAGGCTCCATTTCTTGGAGTTCTGGTGGGTGTGTAGTCACTACTTCATTGCCATTAATCCCAGGTCACTCTGATCCAAAGTGGTAGTACCTGTTAGTGTTCCATCTAGATCTATTTTGAAATTATTAGTATTAGTTAGAAATACTTGAAGTGATATAACTGTGAGCAAATTATTTGTATTAAGAATAGTTAATTGAAGCTATCATTGTTTACAAATTATTACAAATTAAACCATATAATTGCTTGTAACAAAAAAGACTGACTTAAAACCTTAGATAACTCAACAAAGGTTGATGTACTATAACCAATCGAATAATTGCGAGTTGAAAATCAAATAAGGGAAGTGTTCTAGAATTAGCATTCAAATAGTTATCTTCCCTTTAAAATAATGATTAACTTAGCATGAAATACAAACCTTACGGGGGTGGGGGGATTCCTGTGGCATAGTGGCTAACATGCTGGACTATGTAGTGAGTTCAACTCCGTTGCGCTATTACATTCACTTTCAGACATACCATTGGGAAAGGTATTAATCCCTCATCCACCAGTTATGAGTTAAATAGTACACTACTGTTCTACAAAGATGGCTTTTAGCATTAAATGACCCACAAAGTTTGATATGCTATTGTGACGGAGAACGAGAAAGAAAAAGAGCAAGAGATTGTCTTGCTGCTGGGATCGAACCTGCGTCCTCCTGCATGCAAAAACAAATGCGATTTAGGCACTGGATGGACGGAGGTTCGACTGATGTGCCCCGGATGTTTCGGTAATATCCCATAAATAACCAAGCGAGTGGAGCGTAGTGTGACAAGCAGAGAAGCATTCGGCTTACGTGAGACGGCAGTCTGAAAATATTATTTTGACGACGACGATGGATATTCAGCTGCTAGTCGACTACGAAGATTGTGTTGACCAAAAGAAAGTTTGGCCTGCGAGAAGACGGTGAACTCGCTTCTTTTTGGTCCCCCAAATTGGATTGGAAATCTTTATTCATTAAGTTAGAGCATTTTAACTACATACTACAAATGTGCCATTTAAAAAATTTTTTTTTAATTTTTAAATTTTTTTTGTATTATTATTATAATATAGGTATGTCCTTTTGTGTTTTTCTTCAATTTTCAGGTTTCAAATGTTGAAACTGTGGAATACAAGAATCTGAAATTTACAATTTGGGATGTGGGTGGCCAGCACAAAATTAGGCCACTTTGGAAACATTATTATTTCAATACGCAAGTATGAATTTTCTTTTTCTCTTTATTTTTTATTTATCTTTTTAGATTTTATTTTTCTATTTAAATTGCCATCACACTGCTATCTTGATTGGACAAAACTTTATTTAATATTCTGGACTTTTCATTGTTATCTTAGGCATTACAAGTAACTTATAGAATGACATTAATTTATTTGGATTGGTATTCTACAAAATATAAATTTAAATGGTATATGTATAGACTATAAGATTAATGTAAGTTTTAAACCCATTTTTAAAATTCTGAAGATTTTATGATTGTGGAATTGAATATGCATCAATGTTTTTTTCTATCAATTTCCTTAAATCTTATTCGTGGGAGCGAATGAACACAGTTACCCTAGTGTCTTGACCGTTTGAATGACACTACGGTGTGAACACCTGTCTTTTACACCTGGTTGCTGAATACGTAGTTTGAAGATCAGATGACAGTGTTTTCTTCGAGGACACGACCTAAACCCCCACCATGTTTTTATTTTTTTACCTTGTAGGATTCGTACCTGCAAAACAGTGCAAATGCTAGATGGCTGGAGAAAAAGGTTGAAAGACAGCTGGACTTTGTGTTTCGAAGCAAAGATATTTATATGATAACAATAAGTTTTGCTATAAGTTGTACAAAGTTTGGTTTTCTTTCCCAGTGGTACTTGGTTGGCAAAGGTTTGGTCAGGAAAGAATGTGGAATCCAGTGTTTCTCTATCTGAACTCCAAAAAGCCTGCTTAAACAATATTTTTTATATTATTGTGTTTGAATGATTTAGGAAGGTTCTTCCTAAGTCAATTCTAATTAAACAGTCATCCATCTAATCCTTGTTTAATTTACAATTCTCTAATTTTTGGGCAGTTTTTTTCTGACCCTTTTGGTAGTTAGAGGATCTTAAATTCTCCTTCTTACTCCAACTTTTCCTCTTTGGCAACTCTTACCTTCACTCCACAGTTACATCTCCTGATCTCCTACCTTCCAATAATAAATGTAACCCTCTCTATGGAGTGGTCACATTTGTTCCCTTTGACAAAACTGATTTTAAAAAATGTGTTGGCAAAAAGGCAGTCTAAATTACCAAAGCATTAATTTATTTCTTATTTGATTGCTGATTCAGCATCTTTAACACCCTTGTTGCTTTTTAGGAGACTGAAATTAAGCAGATTGGCCCTTTGAAATAATTATGCACAAAATTTCACTTTCCAAGTTTAATGGTCCACTGTTAGTACACCTTATCTTGCAGCAATAGTGGCCACTAGTTCAAATCTCACCTACTTCATCCTTGTCATTCTAGTGATACCAAAAGTGAACAGAATGGTATCCTCAAAAATATTATCACCATTTCACGTTCCGCAGGGATAACAGTCCCCTGTTAACAAACCCTACCTCACCAGTAAAAGCGGAACTGTCTTTCTCCTAATCGTAATTAATTTTGATTTTGAGATTTTCCTTTAGATGGTTAACCCTTAAGAACCAGAGTGCCACAATATAAATAAAATCAACTAAAATGTTCTAGGACCAAATTGTCAAAAACTCCAGAATTTGTTGCATTTTAAATTTTTTGCATAATTTCATTTAAAAAAAAACAACTTCAAACACTTATTGGCCGCTAAGTAGTTGTGTATTATCATATGTTTTTGAATGCAGTAAAAGCTATATTTTGAATGTCTAATTTTTGAGACAGACAACTTTATAAGACTTATCTGACCTTGCATTACCCACTTCATGGAATAGAATGTTTCTTTATGTTATAAGGTATAATTTAGAAAACAATAATATTTGTAATATTCCAAATATCAAAAAATATATTTAAAGTTCTGAAATATCATTGAAAATACACACATATAACTCAATTAAACTTTTTTTGTACACTAACCATGTTTTGTATCTCAGTTAAACTATATTTCGCTTTCGGCCTACCCAATTTATAATTATGCCATGTTTTTACTGAAATTTGTAATATTTAATCTATAGTTCATTATCATCATCCATCATGTCTGGCTAGTGACCGAATGTCCATCGACAATCTCTTGCCAACCAGTTCCTTATCCTCATCTGCCTACGGGAGTTTTTCTGGACGTATCCAATATCCACCCAGAGCTGGCACATGTCATGTCTTGCTGGACGACCCAGATGGCTGTACCCATGTGCTGGACTTCCATAGTGAGAACATCACTCATGAGTTTGCTTGCTTCGTCAGCATGCTTGTTCATCTTACTGGCTGGTTTGTCTTGATGGGGGAAATGACCATACAGCCTCTTCTAGTGTAGTGTTGTTTCCACGTCATTGTTTAGATTGCACCCATCTAGTTATTCTCTAGCAGCTTTGATGGTCCAAGTTGTAGTACGCCGTTACGTAGCACTGATAACTATGCTGGAAGAATGTCGCAGTTTTACTTTTGCGTGAGATTGGATTTCCAATGACTGTCATTTTTTATGCAGACTATGCTTTCCTATGCGTGCCTTACTATCGCCTTCTTGGATGAGATATTACTACTAGGTATGTGATTTTCCCCTAGTTTAGGGTTTACCATTTGTGTAGAGATGGCCTCGTTCATTTTTATAAAACCATGGAACTCGTTTTTATCGAGTTCAGCATACTAGCTGAATGTTTGTGCTGGTATCTGCTAGGCTGATGTAACAAGGATCGGCTTTGCTGGTGTTTTTGAGAGAGTGCGTCATCTGTGTAGTCTACATCCGTAATTAGTCTATCTGTGGATATCACTATTCGCTTTTGTGTAAGACTTTTTTTTTTATGGGATCTACAATGAGTTCGAAGTACATAGTCTAAGAGCATTTATAAAGTTATAGCGTGACTAAATATTCCTTTGTTCTCGGTAAGCATCATTATAGGGTAAATTTTTCTTTGCAGGAGGTGTTATGCTATAGTATTTTGCTTCATTTTCCCTCTGTCGTATGGATCAAAGGCCTTGGAAAACTACAAAGTAGTTGCCTCAAATTCTTGCTTGAACCCCTTCTAATGATTCGACAAATAGTTAAAGCTGAGAAGATGGATTGATTTTGTGGATCCATTTTTGGCTTTTTTCTAAGGATTTTCTCTATTTCAGGTCTGATGCAATTAAGAAGGCAGCTATAGAGTAAGATTTATGCCTCTGTAGATTTAGTGATTCTTAGGTCTTTTTTTAGGAATTGGAAGATGAAGCCTTTTGTTATTTTTTCTATCGGATCTTTTGTTAGTATACTGCATTGCATACTCATTTATTATAGAGAATTATTTTTCCATCACTTATAAAGAACTTATCCCTTGTATGATTATAGCTGTGATTTATGTTGGGATAGCAGCAAAAGGACGATTTGCAAGAGGCACTACAATGAAACTGGCTAAATTGGTCAAGAAAATGGACTGAGAGAGCTCATGCTTTTTTCGCCACAACAATGTAAGTCTGCTAATGTGGCATGACACCTTGTAGGACTTGTATTTGGCGGATGAGATGATTGTGTAATGTATGTGTGCTAGGAGGCTGGAGTTCAAGTGTTCCTTGGTCAAAGTGTGGGACATAAACCCAAGTCAGCAAACCTTGAAAGGGCGTAGTGGTTTTAATGTCTTTTTATTTAGGGACTTTAGTGTGTACTCTACCGCCGCATTAATTTATTAGAAGCAGCTGCCTACCCAACCAATATCTAGAAAAGGTGGCATTTCACAATACCAAATGCAGCAACTGAATATAGCTCAAGTTTTCATTATTCGAAAATTATGTATGGGATTCTTCGTATCTATATTTCAGTTGTCTTCCAGTGGTGAATGCCCTCAGCACTTAAATTCTTTATAATATTATTAAAAAATCAACAAGGAGCTTGGGAATAATACATTAGATGTTAAGATCAATTTATTACAATGGGTCTATTCAGAAAATATTGTGGAATTTTATATTGGACCGCAGTATTGCCGTCTGTTGTTGAAATGGTTGCTCATTGTCTTGGTGGCATGTGTGTTATCATCTATTAACGATGTATGTACTGTTGGCTTCATAAAAAGAGAAGAAAAAAAAACAACCTTTTTACTCAAAAATTATTTTCAAATATTTTTAGTCATAGACTATCATGAATTCATTGTTTACTATATTTTTTAATGCCAATTTTTTTTTTAATGGGAACAAATTGTCAGCCGTGAAATGGAGATTTCTCTATAAATTAAATAATTTGAACTTTTTAATAAAAATATGAAGACCTATTGGTTCACTGGGCAGTAATGTGCAATTCACAACTAGAAAAAACTTAACCCTTTTATTTTGATAACATTTATTAAATAAAAGTCTTCTTTTCATTACTTCATATCCTGAAGTTTTATTACATCAAATTATTAATTTATTGTTGTTGAGTTTTCTTAAGGATATTCTGTACCCCCCACACACAACCTTTTCGACAGGTGGTGACAATCTTACTCATCCTATGAATGGTCAAATGCATTGATGAAATGTATTGCTTAATAATTATGATTCGACAATAGTTAGGTCTGAGGAATGTGGATCGATTTCTGCGGATCATTTTGCTTTTTTCTAAGGTCTTCTCTAAAGTGTTATTTGTTTAGGATTGAATTTGAGTGAACAGGGATGAGGGCAGCTTCAGTGTTTCTTATTTGGGTTTTTTTCCCTCCATAAGGGTAGGCTCGTATCAGCCCACCAGTTCAACCCTGCCTTTTTCTCAGCGCAACACTTTGTCCAGCACAGGGTAATTCCATGTCATTCCCAGGCTTAACCACGACACCGAAGTTACTGGGAAATTTGGCACAAATGTTCCCTCTTTATGAGTTAAGTTAAAGTAAGTTTGTGCAAATTATTGTTTGTTACCGTTCCGTTTTAGGGGGGAGCGAGGTTATAATTTTCCCTTTTGCCTCATTAAGGCTGTGACGGTTGTCGCAAAATTCCGTGTTTTTTTTTTTATTAAAAAAATACTTTATACATTCAATTATTTTTCTGAATTTGGTATTATGTAGGGCAAATACAGCACTGTAGGATCAACTATCCAACTATTTCAACCCATATACCTGAGTAGAAATTTAATTTTTGCCACCCAAATGCATGACTCCAATCACAACTTTTCACTATGTAGCTATAGAAATATGTCCACTTCAATTTTTTATTATTTTTTTCTTACACTCTCTATGCTTTGCTAGTTCCCAAAGATTTGTGAGGGGTTCAGTCTACTTTAGAAGATATGAACCTGCCAAGTTTAGAGATTTTTCCTATGTACATGCAGGATTCTTCGTGAAAGATTATAATTAAAGGACATCATCCTAATGCTCCATGAACTCTCAAATGCTTGTATGTGCCTTCAGGGACTTCTTAACTATTCATATTTTGTTATTTATGTAATTTTTAACCAAACATCTATATATTTTGCAAAACATTGCGTTTTTGTATGGATAGATGGTCTTTAATGTCACTCATGCATGATATCAACAGTGCACTAGATATTTGTAGATAGCACCTAACATGAAGTCGAAAAAATTCTTTCTGTTTTTTGTTTTTTTAATTTAATTTTTTAATTTTCTTACTATTTTTCATTTATTTTCATAAATAAAAACATTTGATCTTTTTCCTTTCAGAAAAAGAATGTTAATAAAAATGATATACAGAGTATTTAAAAATATTACATTTTAACTAACATGTGCAATAAATTTTTTGTGTATATGACCTCTTGGATAAACTCTCCATTTGGTGTATAGAGACTCAACAGTGCACAAATATTGTTAATGACACAGAACATATCCTTTAAAATCTTCTTCCCAAGTAAAATGAACAGATGGAAGAGGCTGGGTACATAACTAATCAGCAGTCCTTTTCCTCTGTATCATGTTCCAAATTTTATTATCAACCTGCACAAACTATCTGAACAACAAATTTCACTGTTTTTCTTCAGTCCCAATTGCGAGAGAAGTTTCTTCGTAGCAGTACTTCACTCCTCACACCTCGCTCTTCTGCATGACTAGATTGCTTGCCGCGCCTGGCAAAATTAAATGGCTACTTTATATCGTCGGCTGCTATTTGGCATAGAGCACGTTCACGCCCTATGAACGAGACATAATGAGACCACACCTACAATTTTTTTCAAACTCGGGTTTCCCAGCGGGGGGACCTGCTTCTTTTCAGCTAAAATCAGGCAGAACCTTGACAAGCTAAAGCAGATGGTTTCACCGGAGGTAGTAAGCTTGTTCATTACCTGCCCCTGATTCATTGATCACCAAATGGCAGTGAGGTGCGACTGCCTTCGACGAGTACTTCTTCGGAGAGGAAGGGTCTCCTCAGGTGGCACATTTCCACGGTTGTATCGTGCGGATTCAGGTCATTCCGTGTCACACCGCTGTGACTGTCTTGATCCCGGATCTTTCTGTAAAAGGAAGTGGTCTTCTGACATGCCTCACGTACACATCGGTGTCTCGATTCCACTGCTAGAGGATATCTCTGATGGTTTCTCCCCGAAGGCAGTATGGTTCTCGCCATGGCGAAGATTCCTCACATGCGTTGGCACGTCAGTTGCCTGAACGGCGCTTGAGCGAGGCTATCATTCCGTTCAACTTGTCTTACAAATTGGTGGTGGGCATCGTACGTTTGGGGTTTGACCAGACGATCACTTCTTATACGGTTCTTCGTATCTGTCGGAATCCTCGACACTTGGTCTATCCCGTTATCCGCCTGCTGTAAGTATACCGTTGGCTGGCGCAGTTGACATTGTTTTCTTACTCTGGGTGTGACGTATATGTATTAGTACACGCCTCGATGTGAAGCACTGCGTCCTGGCTGTATTCTTTCTTTTAACGGTGCGGTGCACTGTTCGCTATCCGTAACCTCGGGATGTATGCGCCTCTGATACGCATCGCATCCCATTCGGCCGCGAAGTCCGAGTCTCTCGACTACAGAAGTCAGGCGTTGTCTGTCGCTATTCACGGGGGGCACCGCGCTCACAAAGACAGAATTTCAGTTGTCGTTTAATGACACTGATCCTGGACGCACTAGTGGGGCACCCACACGGTGAAACGAGTTGGCCACAATCTGTCAATGATAGGAAATGACTGCCGTGTTAGTGGGTTACATCCGATGCCCAATCGCCACCAGTTCTTTATTCCACTCGAGTTTACCCTTCTTCCACCGTATTGGGCGGGTCCACGCACAACACTCCTCACAGTCTCGTAATGGCGTCCTGACCATTGACTTTGGTTTTGCCTGGGACACACTCTTCGACCGAAGTAGAGTTGTGACCGAACGCCAGGGTGTCTTGCTGGGGATACCTTTATGTATGGCGCGGATCTCCTCGTTGGTAACTGGCCCATCAGGGTGGCGCACGTTTGGGGTTCTGCTCCTTACTCAGCATAATAGCCATCTCTTTTGGCACTCTAGGCACTGTGTCAGCAAATTCTGCTCGACATGCTTCGTTTGACATCGGCTACAGACCGTATCTCAATTATTTTCTGAGAGGGCATCGACAATCGTCTGCGCTGCGATTCATCCACTCGCACTTGCTTGCACTGTAATGCAGAGGTTAACCCTTTTCAGCATGGCATCCAATTCTGCAGGTTAATATGCTGACATTGGTTCGTTGACGAAGCCAGATGCATCTTCTAAATAGTACCACGATTTCTAGCACCAACCATCGCCAGGGAGGCTGCATCACCCCACACATTTATTTCATTTCCTGCTACGCAATAATTCCTCGAGTGGGGTCGTCTTGGTGTAACTTGGTCGTTTTCAGCCATCATTGTCTTGAGGGGCATCCTTCAAGCATTCTGTCCATCCATAGGTGTCACCATACTCCGCCCGTCTCTTTATTCGTTCCCGTTGACTGCACAGAGCCCCGCCAAAAGGAAATGTCCCACCAGCTTCCCCGCACGGCTGAAATATGGCGCATCGCTTACAGTGGAACAGGTTTCGAATTACGCTCCCCGCTTCCACTCTAGTGTGTCGTGCTCCCCCAGACCTTAGTCCCAGTCACGAGGGTTCCATCTTTCAATCAAGCAGGTTACCTTGCTAGCGACCAAGGATTCCAGCCTAGCTCTTGCTTCGTCATGCTACAGTTATGTCCATCGTTAACATTATATGTCGTCAACACACACTGATGTAGCTCTATCATCAGCTCATCTTGCTCACACGTGTCTTGACAATGGCTTTCTATTAGGCGCCGCATGTAAGGCCAAACCCAAGACGCGTCAAGCAGTATTTCTCCTTGCCTTTGACGATGACTGATTGAAATGGCCACGCGATTTTCACATCCGTATTTGAGTACGCCTTCAATCAAGGCAATGCCACATTGGCTCCCTGCCGTCGCCATTCCCTCTTTTTTCGGCAACACATCCGCGTTGCGGTGAAGGTGCCACATATCTGTTCACCTCTCTATAAATCCACTGGCCGTACCTTAGCCTTGGTGCGGTTGTGTGACGGCCATCCATGGGAGTCCCTAGGGGGGCCCATTTTTGGGGATATGGGTATCAGCCAGCCATTCGCAATCTATGTCCCCATTCAGTCTAAGTTTGCAGCTCTACTCTTATCGGACACTGTATTACTCTGCATGGGTTATGCAGTACGATCTTGGTGCTCGTTCCTGTCCAATTCCACCTTGCCGTCAAAGCCTTCTTCTTGTTTGGTCAAAGATCAGCAAGAATCTACTGTATATTGATCGTGATAGCTGCACCACGATTTGCTGTTTACCTCCGAGCTGCCACTTCCCTACGTAGGCCGCTCTCCATACCGCCCTGTGCACGTGGTATAGCGTCGTTCAGAGTGCAGATCGTTATTCAAGAGACTTGTCGTGCACTCCAGAGCGTCAACCTAGCAGTTACCTTTTTCACCGTTAAGATCACCAACAATATCCAACTCCACAGCACGCTGGGACGTCCCAATGAATTGTTATCACCACTATGTCTCCTAGTCCAAGGCCCGACCAGCGATCTTGCCTAATAACTGTAGTGCAAGGGAACTGTATTTGAGCTGAACACGATAATGCCATTCCACACGTATGTTGACATGGCAACAGCCCGCATCAACTGACTGGAAGGGAACAAGGTGGCGACAGATTAACCTTGTCCCCCAGACCATTTTCCGGAAAATCTGCGTAGCAAGATTGTCCAGTTTGTTGCAGCACGAACGCGGTAGCAACGCAGATCGGAGTTTGCAATATACTCTGACGTCCGGCACTCCAGGAGAAGTGATTAGGACCACACTTGTAGCACTTTTACCACGGAATCAGCAGCGAGCAACCTTCCCGATTTAGATGAGCGTATTGCGATCTACCTAGCAACACTGCTACAGCGTGTAGCCTGCCTTTACAAATGGCATGGGCCATGGCAGATCTGGTTAATACCCATTTCTCCGGTATTGTTGATGCTGCTAAATAGTCGCATGAAGGCGGCTGACGTCCTCCAGGCCAGTCCTTCATGATGCACATCAAGTACTCAGGTCGCTTCGACTCCAAATGCTACCGAGCCTCCGTAAATCAGCCAGGTACCGTCAACAGTTCACCGGGGCTGAGTCGCGTCCAATGAATTCCTTCCAGCAAAAGATTATCCCATTGCCGATGCTGTGTACGAGCATGTTTTATCTCTGTCTAACGTCCGATATCCTTGGTTGTTGGATTGTTACTGTGAACGACTCCGTCAATCTCACGGTACTTCTGCTGCACCTTTATTCTTGGACAGCCTGCAAACGTGCTCCGCTTTTTCAAACCATATACAACAATAGACGGATCAGTGGAGGATACCATCAACTCGCAGGTATTATTTCACACGAAACCGTAATCATCATGAGGTAGTAGCTTGAAAATAGCTTTGTGTCTTCTCGTGCAAGTAACTTCACTCTCACGCCCGAAGAGACATGAGACACACCTTTACAAATCTCGCGTCAACGGCGACCTGCTTCTTCACTGTAAAAGATCAGGCAGAACCTGATAAGCTAAAGCAGATGCGTTTCGCCAGAGGTAGTAGCTGTTCTTACACTTTAGGTGACCATAGTTTAATCTTCAATACATTGTTCTATGGCTTTTCTATCTCTGTGAGTGATAAATTGATGAAAACTTCTTGTTCCTGGGACTGTGGTGTATTTTTGAATCTCATGTTTGAGGCCCTCTTGATTCCTCAACCTTCTTCTTCTTCAACAGAATGATTGCAATGCAGATCAACTTGCAGATCATTGCGATCTGCAATTTACATAGATTTTTGGAAAGGTTTCTTTGTTAGTGTCTTTGGAGACTCTTTTGACTCTCTACCTTTTCACTGTCCGACCATCCTCACATGGTTGGTTTCCATGACTGTTGCAAGAATTCCATTTTGCCATTGGTCCAGAAATTTTCTGCATGGGTTGCACAAATTGCAAAGTTCTTAATTTTGTAATTGCGTCTGTGCAGTAAAATCTTTATATTGCAAAGTAGGTGTGATTACCTCAATAATTTTTTTGTATATATAAAATGCTTATTTATATCATGTGAGTTGTCATCGACGTAATGCAGAACATTGATTTTGCATGTGCTTTTTCAAAGTTTTAAAGTAGAGTACCATGGAGTGTAATGTACTTGTGACGGTACTCAGATGAATCTGGATCTCAATTGAACGACAATTTTGTAATTCTCGCAAATCTCCCGAGGAACAAACTTCACATCACTAATGCTCCTTTCTTTGCTCTTTAAGTACCTGGATTGTCGATTTAGTCATTAGGAATAGTATGCAATGTATCATTGCAAAACATTAATAGAATGTAGCTTGACGGATTCTTTTTGTTATAGTCAATCAGTCGTTGTTTCATTGGGACTCTATTATCAGTTATCAATTATCCTTCGATGGTGTCATTAAAGAATTTTTCAAGTACCCTGATGATTTAGGACAGTTATTGGAACACTTGAATCTACACTTTGTACTGTATTAGCACTATATTTTAAGAGATTTTGATATATACTTCAGTGGTTATCCAGTATTTTCATGTTTTGGTGGATGGTAATACGAATATGGATGTGTACCTGCACTACAGCAAGGACACAGCATTTCAGCCTTAGCTCACAATTTTGAAACTCAACAATACTATAGGTTCTGTTCCTTGATGTCTGAAGAGCTCATTTTAGGTTGCACAGATGAGTCTTTTCTGGCTTGATGATGTTGTTTAATACTACATAGTCTTTCCTGCCTGGCAATCGTGGTATATCATTCATCTTGGTAATGCTTCTGACTGCTGTGCAATATTGAGGCAAAGATTGCCGCTTGTTGGTTCTGGCCAGCTAAATACTCTACTGACACAATTTGTGAGCCGTGTGTACATGTGTTCTGAAACACAAACAAATGATTTTTTGTGGCAGTCGGTAGGGGCAAGTGTCAGATTTGTATTTTTATGTTGGTTGATTCACTCTTTCATTTTTGCTAAGAAGCTTTCTCTCTTTATCAAGGAGCTTAGCTTTATCTAATCTCATTTTTGATTTCCAAACTTATCTTCCAGTCAGAGTCACATTTAATAACCTGCATACGTTTGGTCTTTATACATTGCAATGCAGAAGATTTTTTACTCTTCCTTAATGAGCTTTTCAGAGTATGAGCCCTTTTGTTTTCTTGAGATTCTGCGAAACATTTTTAATTCTGCTTTCTCCATTTCTGCAGAAATATTGTATCCCTTTTTATTGCTCATCTGCTAACATCCTTGATTCTTCTTGTTACTACTTTTCTGGTTCTGCAGAGTCCTGCTTCAAGTCTTTGTATTTCTTATCGGTATTTGTTTTGTTCTTTCATCAGCGAGAGTTTTTGTGACTTGGTATTGAATTAGGCAGAGTTTTTGTCTGGTGTGTACAACTTGCCTTTGCCTTATCTGCTATCTTCCATGAAATTTGTTTCAAACACCTTTAATTAGCTTTTCTCTGATTTCTTAACTGTTACAACCCGTCTCTCTTTAACAATTCGCTATTTAGGGTCCATCATGCTCTCGAGCCTGCTGATCGAGGTGTGATGATACGTGTAAATTTTTCTCTACTTTACATATTTTATT
>CM042149.1:38599962-38733398 GCA_023376005.1 Doryteuthis pealeii | reverse complement strand
CATGGATGTAACCACTACGACGGCGTCATTTTCCTATCATTGACAGATTTGTGGCCCACTCGTTTCAAACGTGTGGTGCCCACTAGTGCGACCAGGATGCATTGTCAGGTGTATCGACAACTGAAATCTGTCTTTTGTGAGGGCGCAGGTGCCCACCGTTGAGATATCTGAAGCAGAACAACGCCCTGACTTTCTGTAGTCGAGACTTTCGGGGAACTTCGGCGGCGATATTGGGGAGTGGCGAGTGCGGTGGTTGTTGATTTTTTATCTGGGCGTGTTGTATTAGTTGGTTGGGTACACGGTGTGGTGGGTGCGGTGGCGGTTGAGGTGACAGGGGGAGAGAGGGCGATACAACTCCGGTGGTTAACTGGGATATAAGCGAACATGTGTCCCGCACCGTTAAATAGAATAGCAGCCAGGACGGCAGTGCTCCATCCAGGAGGCTGTGTACTAGTACAAAACGTCAGCCCAGAGAGATATACAATGGTCAAGCTGCGCGCAGCCAACGGTATAAGGTCAGTTACAGAGCAGGCGGATAGAAGCGGGATAGCCCAGGTGTCGGAGATTCCGAGAGATAGGCGAAGGAACGCGTATAAGGATAGGTGATTCTCGTCTGGGCAAACCCGCCCAACGTCACGATGGCAGAACCACCAGAATTTGTAGAGGACAGTTTGCGGAGGAATGATCACTCCCACACCGTTCAGGTCAATGACGGTCCACGCCATGGTGAGGGATGCTTCGCCCATGGGAGAATCTACTGCTTCGGGAGAAAGCCATGCGCAAGAGATATCTCTAGCTAGTGAATGCGGAGACACCGATGTGTGTACGTGATGGCAGGTCAGAAGACTCACTTCTGTTCAGAAGATCCAGGGAGAGGACCCCAGACTACAGCGGTGATGACACCATGGAATGACTCCTGATCCGCACGATATCAACGTGGAAATGTTGCCACTCGAGGAGAACCCCTCCTCTCCGAGAAGTGACTGCGTCGAAGGCAGTCGCCCCCTCACTGCTATGTGTTGTGATCATTGGAGATACAGGGGGGAGTGTAATGAACAAGCCTTACTTACCTCCGGTGAATACGCATACTGCTTAGCTTGTCAGGTTCTGCTGATTTTAGCTGAAGAAGCATGGTCGCCGTTGATCGAGTGAATTTGTAAAGGTGTGGTTCATTATGTCTCGTTTCATCGTGGGCGTTGAACGTGGCTATGCAAAATACGCCGAGCGAATAAAGTAGCTCATTTATTTTGCGCAGGGCGCAAGCAATCTAGTCATGAAGAGGCGAGGTGTGAGAGTGAGTTACTGGCTAACGAGAAGACTTTCTATTTGGGAACTGAAGATAAAGTGAATTTGTTTGTTGTCAGATATGTTTGTTTGCAGGTTTGATAATAAAATTTGATTGATACAGAGAATATAGACGTGCTGATTAAGTTTATGTACGCCAGCTGCTGCATCTTGTTCATTTTACTGGGAAAGAGATTTTAAGGATATGTTTTTGTGTCATTAAACAAAGGTATTTTGTGGGGCACTGTTGATGTCTCTAATAACACCAAATTGGTAGAGTGTTTATCCAGAGATTGGTCGATATACACAACAAAATTTATTGCAGCGTGAGTGTTAAAATGTAATATTTAAAGACTCTTGTATATTCATGTTTTTATTATCATTTCTTCTTCTGAAGAAAAAACAATCAATGTTTTTATTTCATGAAAATAATTGAAAATGTATAAGAAGATATAAAAATTAAATTAAAAAAACAATAAATAATACAGAAAGAATTTCTTACGACTTCATGTGTTTAGTGCTATGCTGTACAAATATTCTATGCCTGTTGATTATCATGCATGAGTTAACCAGTTGTTGAATGACAATCTATCAAATGACAGAAAAGCATGTTTGCCATATATAATTAATTTTTTTAAAAATTAATTAATAAACAATAATATTGAATAGTTTATATGAAGTCCCTGAGCACATTACTCGAACTTTGAGAGTTCATGGGAGCAATTCGGATGATTGTCTTTTAATTAGAATCTTTCACATGAGATCCTGCATGTACATAGGAAAAATCTTCTAAACTTGGCAGGTTTCAATATCTTCCTAATGACTTGAACCTCACAAAATTCTTTGGTGAACTTAAGGCAAGGCGATAGTAGAATTGTTAGAAAAAAATATTAAATGAAATTGAAGTGGACGGCATATTTTCTGATAGCTACATAGGTGAAAAAGTTGTTGATTTGGAGTCTGCATTTGGTGGGCAAATAAAATTTTATCAGGTATAGGGTTAAAATAGGTTGGAGTATTTGGATTCTAACAGTGCTTATTTTGCCTTAACATTATCCAATTTCAGAAATATTGAATGTATGAAAGTTATTTTTTAAATTAAAAAAAACACTGTAGATTTGTGCGACAGCCGCACAGAGCCCTTGAATGTTTGACGGCAAAAAGAGGGAAAATTATAAGCCCCCCCGCCCTAAAATTCGAACGGTACACAAAATAATATTCGGCAGCACTTCCTTACTCAGGTAGAAAGGGGAACAGTTGGTGTGGTGGCAGTTGTCAAGGTATGCCGTTCGTGTCAGTGTGTGTAATGCTCTGGGTGAATGTGAACATGGAAGTGACCCTCGGTTGCTGAATGGTGTTGTGGCGCTGAAAGATGGCAGTGTGTGAACTGTGGCGCTGGAAAACGAGCTACCCTTATGAGGGAAAAAAAACCCAAAAGAAAACTGTAATCTGCCCATCATTCCTGTTTCACCTCAATATTCATCCTAAAACAAATAACACTTAGAAGAAAATCCTTGATGAAAGAAAGGCAAAATGGATTCCGCAGAAATCGATCCATATCGCTCTCAGACCCTAACTATTTGTTCGAATCATAATATTTGATATAAGCAAATAATTCAACTCAATGTCATTCTACATTTCATAGGGGATGAATAAATTTCCATCATCCTGTCGATAAGTGGTGTGTGTGTGTGGTGGGGGGGGGGGGTCAGCGAGGAAAATTTTCTTTTAAAAAAAAACTCTAACAACAATTAAATTAATAATTTGATTTTAATAAATATTTCAGGTATGAGTAATAAAAGAAGAGCTTTTTATTTAAATAAATGTTTACTACTCCTAATAAAAAAGGTTAAGTATTTTTTCATTAGTTTTTGTGATTGCACATTACTTCGCCCCAGTGAACAATAGGTTTCTTCATAATTTTTTTAATTTTTAAAAATATGTTTCAAAATTATTAATGTAATAATAAATTTCTTCCCATTTCACTGGCTGACAAATTTGGTTCCATTAAAAAAAAAAATTGCATTAAAAAATATAGCTAAAAACAATGCGGATTTCCATTTGATAGTCTATGACAAGAAAATATTGAAAATAATTTTTGAAGTAAAATGGTTGGTCTTTTTTTTTTTTCTCTTTTTTATGGGAGGCGCATACAGTACAGTAACATCGCTTAATAGATGATTAAATCACACATGTCCAACCAAGACAATGTAGCAATCCATTTCAAACAACCGACGGCAATAACTAGCTCCAATATAAATATTCCTACCAATATTTTTCTGATAGAACTCCAATTGTAAATAAATTGAACTCTTTAACATTCTACATGTTATTATTCCGAACCCTTTTTATTTTTAATATATAAAAGAATTTAAAATGCTGGTGCATTCACACCACCTGCTGATAGAAACTTGCAATATAATTAGAGAGAATCATACATAAGTTGGTCGAATAATGGCAATACTTTTTGAGCTATTATTCTAGTTTTGGCTTGCATTTTTCCTGGTTAAGTTTTGTTGATAAGTGCGGACTTTTTCTACGATATTTTGGGTATGGCAGCGTGGCTTCTAATAAATTAATGCCGGTACAGAACCAGCTCTAAGTTCCCTAGATGAAAAGACATTCAAACCCTAGCCTTTTCAAGTTTGGCTGACGGGTTTTAAATGGTCCTCGACACGTCAACTTTTGACGCAGAACACTTGAGACTCCAAGCCCCTACACACATACAATACAATCCACTCATCTCATCTCCCCATACTAAAGCCTACAGTTGTCATGCCACATAGAGACTTACCTTGTGTTGGCGAAAAATAGCAGTGAGGCTTCCTCTCAGTTCCTTTTCTTGCCAATTTTAGCCAGTTCATTGTAAGCCTCCTTGCAATCGTTCCTTGTTGCTGCCTATCCACAACATAAATCACCAGCTATTAATCATAAAAAGGGAGATAATTTCTTATACGAAGTGGAGGATGAAAAAATTTATTCTCTATGATAAATTGAGTATGGCAATGGCAGTCTACTAACAAAATCCGACTTAGAAAAATAAACAAAAGGTTGCATCTTCCCATTGCCTCAAAAAAAGAGACCTCAGAATCACTGAAAATCTAACAGAGGCATAAATCTTTTACTGCTATATGCTGCCTTCTTAATTGGCATCAGAACACGCTGAAATAGAACGAAAATCCTTATGACAAAAAGCAAAATGGATTCCACAGAAATCAATCCATGTCTTCTCAGCCTCTTAACTATTTTGTCGAATCATAGAAGGGTTCAAGCAAAGAATTTTGAGGCAACCATACTATTTGTAGTTTTTTCCAAGGCATTTGATTCCATACACAGAGGGAATGAAGCAAATACTAACTAGCATACAGCCTCTCAAGGAAAAATTTCCGCTATACATGATGCTTTACACCAAAACAAGGAGATATGTTAGTACCATATATATTTATAATATGCCTAGACTATTACTTCGAACCTCATAGATTCCATAAAAAAAGTCTTACACTAAAAAAGCAAGAAATAGGTGATATCCAACATAGACTATTACGGATGTAGACTAACACAGATCGATCTGGCACTTTTGCAAAAACACCAGCACAAGCCGAATCCTTGTTACAGACAGCCTACAGAACACAGCACAAATCATCAGCCTATATGGAACTTCGATAAAACTGAGTTCATGTTTTAAAAATGAACGAGGCATCTCTACATAAATGGTAACTCCTAAACTAGGTGGAAAATTCACATACCTAGGTAATAATATCTCATCCACAGAAGGCGATAGTAATGCACGCATAGGGAAGCATAGTCTGCTATAAAAGATGATCATTTCATCATGGAAATCCATCTCACTGACAAGTTAAAGCCGACATTCTTCCAAGTCATAGTTGTATCAGTGCTACTGTAATCCGGCTGTACTACTTGGACCCTTCACAAAGCGCCTAAGAGAGTAAGCTAGATGGGTGCAATCTTAAACAAGACGTGGAAACAACACTACACTAGAAAGAGGCTGTAAATGGTCACTTTCCCCCATCAGACAAACCATCCGAGTAAGATGAACAAGGCATGCTGGAGAAGCAAGGACAAACTCATGAGTGATGTTCTTCCTATGGAAGCCAGCACATGGGTAACACCAGTCTGGGTCGTCCAGCAACAGACATACATTGACCAGCTCTGTGTGGATATTGGATACTGTGCAGAAAGACCTCGCTGAGCAATGAGTGATCAGGAATGGTTGGCAAGAGATTGTCATGGACATCTGTGCTACTAGTGCCAACATGATGATGATGATGATAAATGACTATAGATAAATATTTACAAAATTTTTTCAGTAGAAAACAGTGGCTGATAAATTAATAAATCTGGTAGCCGATAAGCAAAAATATAGTTACTGAGTATACAAAACATGGTTTGAGTGTACAAAAAATTTAATTGAGTGTATATGTGTGTATTTTCAATGATATTTCAGAACTTTTTAAATATATTTTTTGATATTTGGAATATACAAATATTATTGTTTTCTAAATTATACTTAAACATAAAGAAACATTCTATTCCATGAAGTGGGTAATGCAAGGTCAGATAAGTCTTACTAAAGTTGTCTCTGTCTCAAAAAATTAGACATTCAAAATATTAGCTTTATCTGCATTCAAAAAACACAGTATGTAATAATACACAACTCTTAGCGGCCAATAAGTTTTGAAGTTGTTTTTTTTAAATGAAATTATGCAAAAAATTTAAAAACCATGCAACAAATTCTGGAGTTTTTGACAATTTTGGTCCTAGAACATTTAGTTGATTTTATTTATATGTTGGCACTGTCTGGTTCTTAGGGTTAACCATCTAAAGGAAAATCTTCAAAATCAAAATTAATTACGATTAGGAGAAAGATCAGTTCCCGCTTTACTGGTGAGGTAGGGTTTGTTAACAGGGGACTTGTTGATCCTTGGGAAGCGTGAATGGTGATAATATTTTGAGGCTCCATCTGTTCACGTTTTGGTATCACTAGAAGTGACAAGTGATGAAGTAGGTGAGATGTAACTCAGTGGCCACTTTGCTGCAAGATAAGTGTACTAACAGTGACCCATTAAACTTTGGGAAAGTGAATTGGTGATAATATTTCAAAGGGGCCAATCTGCTTAATTTCAGTCTCCGTAAAAGCAAACAAGGTGTTAAAGATGCTGAAATCAGCATCAAATAAGGATAAATTAATGCTTTGTAATTTAGACTTGCCTTTTTGCCAACACATTTTTTAAAATCAGTTTGTCAAGGGACAAATGTGACACTCCATAGAGAGGGTTTACATGATTATTGAGAAGGTAGGAGGAATCAGGAGATGTAACGTGGAGTGAGAGGTAAGATTGCCAAAGAGGAAAGTTGGAGTAAGAAGGAGGAATTTAAGAATCCTCTACCTACCAAAAGGAGTCAGAAAAACTGCTCCAAAAACATTAGAGAAAATTGTAAATTAAACAAGGATTAGATGGACTGACTGTTAATTAGAATTTGACCGTTAGGAAGAACCTTCCTAAATGCATTTCAAAACCAATAATAATAAAATATTGTTTAAGCAAGCTTTTTTGAGTTCAAGTAAGAGAGAACAACTGGAATTCCCACATCTCCTGACCAACTTGTGCCAACCAAGTACACTGGGGAAAGGAAAACCAACTTTGTACACTTATAGCAAACTTTATTTGTTATCATATAAATATCTTGCTTCGGATACATCAAGTCCACTGTCTTTCAACCTTTTTCTTCTCGCCAGCCATCTAGCTTTGGCACTGTTTTGCAGGTCCGAAATCTCAAAGGTAAAAAAAATTAAAAAACATAGGTGGGCGGAGTTTAGGGTCCGTGTCCTTCGAAGAGACACTGTCGATCTATCTTCAAACTACGTATCACAACAGGTTTAAGAAGACAGGTGTTCACACCGTAGTGTCATTCACGGTCAAGACACTAGGGTAACTGTGGTTCAATGTCGCTCCGACGAATAAGATTTAAGGAAATTGATAGAAAAAACATTGATGCATATTCAATTTCCACATATCATAAAATCTTCAGAATTTTAAAATGGGTTTTAAAACTTACATCTATCTTTATAGTCTATTACAGTATACATTTAAATTTATATTTGTAGAATACCAATCCAAATAATTAATGTCATTCTAATAAGTTACTTTGTAATCAGCCTAAGATAACAATGACAAAGTCCAGAATATTAAATAAAGTTTTGTCCAATCAGATAGCAAGTGTGAATGGAATTTAAATAGAAAAAATAAAATCTAAAAAAAGAATAAACTAAAAATAAAGAGAAAAAGAAAATTCATACCTTGCGTTTGAAATAAAATGTTTCCAAAGTGGCCTAATTTTGTGCTGGCCATACCACAAGTAGAGCTAATCCCACTTGTAAATTTCAGATCTGTATTCCACAGTTTCAGCATTGAAACCTGAAAAATTGAAGAAAAACACAAAAGACATAACCTAATTATAATAATAATACAAACAAATTTAAAATTAAAAAAAAATTTTTTAAAATGGCACATTGTAGTAGTAGTAAAAAATGCTCTAGACTAATGAATAAAGGAATTTCAATCAATTTGGGGGACCAAAAGAAGCGAGTTCACCGTCTTCTTCGCAGGCCAAACTTTCTTTTGGTCAAACACCAATCTTTCGTATCGACTAGCAGCTGAATATCCTCGTCCGTCGCTCAAAATAGATATATTTTCAGACTGCCGTCTCACGTAAGCCGAATGCTTCTCTGCTTGTCACACTATACTGTCTGCCACTCGCTTATGGTTATTATGGGCATATTACCGAAACATCCGGCATACATCAGTTCGATACGCTCACGTCCATTCCAGTGCCTAAATCGCATTTGTTTTTGGCAATGCAGGAGACGCAGGTTCGATCCCAGCAGGCAAGACAAATTCTTGCTCTTTTTCTTTTCTCGTTCTCCGTCACATAGCATATCAAACTTTGGTGGGGTCATTTAAATGCTAAAAAGCCATCTTTGTAGAACAAGTAGCTGGTGACTAATTTAACCATACTGGTGGATGAGGGATTTTAATACCATTTCCAATGGTATGTCTGAACGAGTGAATGTAATAGCGGCAACTTGGAGCTTGCTCTACTACAATAGTCCAAAGCATGTTAAAGCGCACTATGCCACAGGAATCCCACTCCGTAAGGTTTGTATTCATGCTAAGGTTTTAATCATTATTTTATTAAGGAGATAACTATTGAATGCTAATTCTAGACACTTCCCCCCTTATTGATTTTCAACTCGCAATTATTCGATTTGGTTTATCAGGTACATCACCTTTGTTGAGTTATCTAAGGTTTAAGTCAGTCTTTTTGTTACAAGCAAATTATATGGTTTTAATTTGTAGATAATTTGTCAACAAGGATAGCTCTAATTTAACTATTCTTCAATACAAATAATTTTGCTCACAGTTATATCACTTCAAGTATTTCTAACTAATACTAATAATTTTCAAATAGAATCTAAGATGGAAACACTAACAGGTACTACCATTTGGATCAGAGTGGACCTGGATAATATGCAATGAAGTAGTGACTAACACACCACACCAGGAGAGAGAGAAATGGAGCCTAGTGTTATATCCCAAGACATCTCTTTTTGAAGGGGTCTAACCCCCTCGCAGAACATAGAAATCAAGTATATCTAAGCCCCAACCAAGAGGACATTGCAATTTATTATACATTATTAATATCCACGAGGTCAAGGACTCATTGGTTTCTGCATTTTGTTCTCTGTTATGCCTTGCCAGTGGTCTGTCTTTTACTTCATGTTATCTCATCCAAGTCAGAAACTGCTTCGTGTAAACAGATACAAAGCAGTAGTGAAGAGTTAGCAAATAGCTAATATAAAATTTCTTATATGGAACAAGCTTTATTCTATTTCCATGTTTAGGATGCTGGATGTCCAGGTTTGGCCAAAGATAGATATCTTGTTTGATATGATGATGGCAAGCAAATAGCAAATCAGACAGAACTTTTAAAAGCTTTCAATGGAATCATTTCTGCATGACTTTCCAAATTTTCTCCATCCAAATTTGGTGTACTTGCAAAGCAAACATTATTTTCAGTTGAAACATCCTAGGAAATTTCAGAGAAACATAGCCAATATTCTGAAAATGTTGAGATCCATATTCGTTGTTTTTTTTTGCTGAGGTTGAAACAACACAAAGATTAAAACCCGTCGCAATGACTAACAGGCAGAGTTGATCAATGAACAAAGCTGCTTTGTGTCATCCCAAAAGAACTTGGTTCCCTTCCAATTTACAAATCTCTCTTCTTAGTGACAGCTATGGCCATCGTGGGTGGGCTATAGGTATAAGTATACTCTATGTTTGGAGTGACCATATCCTGCCGAGGTTGTGTGCCTATCTGTGTGGAGTTGATATGGCCAATGCATGTGTGAGCAAAGCATGTGTGTATATCTGTGCAGTGATGTGTGTCGTGATATCAGAAAATGAACCACGTCAAATTTTCAGAAATGTTCATGGATTACATTGGATTCATTTTTTCCTTTGTCAAATCTGTTTTTTTGGCACAACGATAAATGAAATGGGATTAGCTGTGTGGCATATTGATAATACACCCATTGTTTATTTTAGACGGTTTTGTGTGTAGAGTTAGATTTTAGAGTTCCAAGGTTGTTGAAAAAAAATCAAAATCAAAGGAAATGATTGAACTGGGCACAGTGACCATGAGTTGATCCCAATTTCCTGCTGCTGGCAAATAGTGGGAAAGAAAGTTGAGTTAGCTTAGTAGTTAACGCCAGAGATGTTGTGATTTAAGCATTGGCTTTCTTCATCTGCGCATAGTTGAAGAAAGTTCTGGTTCTGAAATAAAAATTTGATCACTAAAATATATGCCTTGGTTGTCTCTATGAACTAATAGAGACTTTGGCAAAATTCAGAACAAGCAATCTTAAAGTATCAGACCAGACCAGTCCATAAACAAAAGTAAGACAGATGAAATAAAATAGCAAGCAGAATACAGACATTAAGAATAGTAGAGAACATCAGGTTACCAGCGCAGCTACTCCAGCAAGAAAGTAAGTAAATAGATTTTATGAGGGGTATAACCATATATGTTCATAAATGAACTCTCACGCACTTATCTAGTATAGTATATCCCTTGTGTGCTCTGTATTGCAGGAAGGTTAGGGGCAGTTTACTCAATATATGCAGGGCATAGTAAGTAAATAGAATGTTAAAATGGGAAACAACAGGACAGAATGACAAACAGTGAGCTGTGGTCAAGATTGCAGTTGTGGCCCAAGTGTTAGTTTGAGGTAGTTGAGTGGGAGGCGATCCTAGTCGAGAGCTGAAGGACTGGACCTACTGGTGGGGGTGGGAGCCCTTCATCCCTGTAGCAGAGCTGAGAAGAAAGAGAAGGGGAATAGTTGCTAGCTGCCATAGTGCAGAAAGCAGTACAAAAAGTTTTGCTGTTACCCCACTACCCAACCCCTTCTGTGTCTTTAGAAAAGTTTTGCCTTTCTATTGTTTATCTTTTCTTTTTTGTGACACAATCTAGGGTTGTTTGCAACTTCATTCCAACCTGCAGAAAAAACTGCAATGGGATTCTATGTCATGATGCAGGCAAGAATTGCATACAAGTGCCAACGATTTAAGTCATAATCTGCTGTTGTTTTTTAAATCATCACTTCCAAAACGAGATTACTTTTGTTTCCAGCTGAGAAAAGTCACATGAAACTTGTTTCCTTCTCTCTCTCACCCCACAATTTCTTGCTCTATACTGATCCAACCAGATGTCACTCATCCGTGTGCTATTCCTCTTCCAACAGTTGTTTGATAAACTCAGCTGCCTGCTGTTACTTGGGTCCTTATCTACATAATACTCATGCATATTCATAAGTGATAGTAAACATGTCAGGACTGACAACTGCACATCGTGTATGAATTACAATGCAATGGCAACTTTACATGAAAAGTACACTATGAAACCGAGTACATTATTTTTGCTTCAGGTAAATGAAAGTTGTCACATCAAAACCAAAAACATTTCAAATTATTCATTGAAAAGGATGTAAAATAAATAGTGCAACCATTAGCATTTATCCTTACAAGTAGAAATACACTGAAGATGAATATTTCAAACAATTTAGAGGACTCTAATTTGTGTCATCATTCTTAAAGTATTATGGTGATTTAGATACGAAGCGCAAAGTAACTATAGTCAGTAAACTAGTTACAACAATTTTCCGAATCTAAGTAAATACTATTTTATTACAAGGATATTCACTGCCTCCCTCTATAAACAATCCTTCAATTTCATAATGATTTTTTTTTAAGCACCCTCAATCAACTTTTTGTTTTTCTGAAAATTTATTAAGCTTCAATTAGAGACAGAAAGAGCATGAATAGGAAAATTTACGACATGGATTAAGGAAATTGTATATTTCCATATGCTCTCAGATTCAGAAGTAGTAGGTGTTAGTACATACAGAAACTTACAATGGTTAGGAATTGTCTGGATGAATTCATTCTGTTTCAATTTGAACAATATGCTTGTTTTGCCAGCATCACAAGCCCTAAGGTCACTACCACGCATCTCCATCTTGGGACCAATGTGCACAGAATGTCCTAATGGAAAAAATAAAAATAGAGAACATTGTTGTTGAGAAAGTAGCTCAAGAGCAAAAAGGCAACAATATATTCTGGTTGTTAATAATAATAGACTCTTACAATAACATGCAAGAAATTTATTGTCTATGTAGATAAAATGATTATATAATAGGCACCTTAAATGTAACAGAGATAAATATGGATGTAACCGAAAGCAATATAAGTATTATGATCATATTTGTTCAATACATAAGAAATGAATTTTTGTTTAAGTTGACAATAGAAAGCACTCTTTACAGATACATCTTTTTTTCAACAGAATTAATTAGCAATAACAGCTCGTTTTGGTAAAATCGTTGGAACGTAAACAATTTTTTTCACCTCCCATTGGTTCAACATCGGCATTTCTCTCTGAGTATTTCTGATCCTAATCTTAAAAACCTTTATATGGTTGGCAAGAAAAAAAATTAACCTTTCTAAATATGGAGGATTTTTATGTGTTTTTATCCATTGTAATGTTTTACAGCGAGTTAAACCTGATATTTTGCTTCGAAAAAACGAAACATAAAATACTTGACTTTTTTTTTAGACTAATTTTTTACACGCTTTGTTATTCAAAACCCCTAGTTGGCTAATCTTTGTCAATATTCTCGGAAATTTTAGCACTCATAGAATGACGACCTGGAAGTACAAACATGATATTTTTTTTTTTTGTTTCTAGCCGTGGAAGCAAAAATACAATAGAACAAATTTGAACCAGTGATTTCTTCAAAAAAATGATAAGAGAGTAGCAAAAAAAAAAAGAAAAAGAGGCATTATACCAGTAATAGAAGACAGACCCAGATTATTGTCCATATATAATGGGGGGTTGGGTGGGAAAATAAAAAAAAAAAAAAAAAAATTGGGAAATAATTGTATACCATCAGGATTTGCTCAACTTTTTATTTTTGAAAAGGAAAACCGTCAAATTTACTCAATTTTCAAATGTAACAATTCTCTTCGCAATTCTGGCTTATCGGTTTTAGGAAAAGTCATTACAGCCATATTTTGGGTCCAATTTTAAATTAATTTATATGGTTGGGAAAAAAAATAAGTAATCTTTCAAAATGTAAATTTGTATGTGTTTTTTATCCATTGTTGCTTTTTAACAGCGAAGTTAAAACAGTATTTTTCGGGGCTTGACAACGGCAAAAACACTATATAAAATTTTTATTCCGCAGCTCACATTTTTCTGTGTTACTTTTTATATAAAATCAAAAGTGGTTAATCTTTAATCAATATCTTGAAATTTTACACTAAATAGGGAGACATTTTTTAACTACAAGCAGAGCTTGTTTTTTACCTTTTCTGACCTTTGGAGTGAAGTGAATAGACTAAAGTTAAAAGCATTTATTCAAAAAATATAAGATAAGCAAAAAAAAAAAAGCACTAATGCCTTTGAGACATCCTTAGAATTATTTTTCATATATAATGTGTAAAATAAAAACGATTATACTGTGAGGTTGTGTATTTGTATGCATAGTGGAATACATGGATCAATGCATGAGAAAAAAGAATTTTACAATAGTAAGAGAAAAAGTGAAGAGATGGGCAACACACAAAGTAGATTCAACAAAGATTATTACGAACTGACAAGACGGTTAACACAAAGCGGGAAAAAATGCTGGCGAAAATAGGGTTGAGAGCTTGAACTCCTGCTGATGCCACACATAACATATTATGAAGAGGAATATGAGCTTACAATACTCAACTACTCCTCCCATAAGGTTATATTTCTCTTTATGAAGGTTAATAAAATTGCCTAAGTCAAGGTATGCAAATCTCTTGTAATTAATTTAAAATAGGTTTATAAATTCTCTTTATTTAATTTTCGCTCACTGGTTTTGTGAACAATATCGCAATATTGTCTTTGAAGGATGTAATTTTAAATTTATATTATTATTCCTGAATTTCTGAATCTGTATGTAATGGTATTTACATCAATATGTTATAGATCTTTGCCTGCATTAATGGAATTTTTAGCTAATTAGTTCGCAAGCTTTGATTGTCTGGCATATATTCATATCTCAAGTTTCAATCAGCCATTCATGTCCTTATATAATTGCTTTGTAATTTTGCTTTTGCACGTGCATTACATAAGCTTAAATATTCTGCTTCACAAGTCGGAGAGCTATTGTTGATAGTTTTCTGGGTCCTCCATGAAATTTAATGGTCCATCTCGGTTCAACTGGTACAGTATCCAAAATACTTTTCCTGTCTTCAGAATTTGGCCATCTGAGTTACAATGACCTAATTAGGCTTAAATTATTTTAGTTTTTTTGAAAATAAGCTATATCAAGTGTGTCCCCTTGATATATTTAAGCAACTTACTACGATCCAAGTGTTCATTTGTAGGTCTTGACAAGTGGTGTGGGACAAGTTTGCCGTACGAACATAACACAGAGTCGTGCCTAGTACATATCAATCGCATAGATCAGGCTACTATAATTTTCCTGTATATTCCATTATAGACTAATATCCTTTTTGGGTTACGAAGATTATTTTTCCTCAATATCTAAATTACAGGGTATAGCTTTTGGGTTTGCAATCAGCCAAGAATTATTCAAAACTCTTTGTAGATATTTGTTTGACTCATTTAATAGTATTATATTTAATTAAAATTCAATTCCGTAAAAGTAAGATAATTGACGCAAGTTTTTTTCATTTTAAATTTTGTGATAGATTTACTTTTTAAGTCAGGAGTTGCAATAATAATTTCGCACCAAGTTATTACAATATTTTGAATTTTGTAATTTTTTGTATATACACAATAATCATTTAATGATTGTTTCAAAAATTTTGAATTAGATTAACAAAGTGTTTACACAAATTGTTCCCGAATTTCTTCCACTTTGTTTTCGGTCCATACAAAGACTTTTTATGTTTGCAACAGTCTGATCACTGTCCTTACCCTTTGCACAAACCTTTTGGGTTGTTCTAGCATACATATCACAGTCAATATTTTGCATTAAAATGATGCCTGTTTTAAATCGCTCTGATGTAGTAATAAGATTGTTTGTACTGTGATCTGCTATTAACAACCAATTGATGTCATTTTTGCTGTCGGTGCAAAGTTTTCCTGATAATCAACGATTCCTAACCTGTGAAAATCCTTTGGTACATATTCATAAGCCTTAAATTGTTCTCATTGTTTTGGTCCTAATTTTACAGCATATAAACCACTGCCTCCAATATAATTTTTTTTTTTGAGATAGCAGGGTAAGTTCCATTTTTCTTTAAGAGCATTGTACTTCAAAGTTCCATATTGCTTTTTTCCATTTCAAATTTTTCAATAGATATGATGGCTTCTTCATAGCTTTGTGGTATGGTTGCTTCTCTATAACAATAATCAGTAGAACGTTTTTTTGTGTCTGAGTTGTCTGAATCATCCTAATATATATATCATTCAAATATTTGGGTTTATTAATTTTTTTTTCGGTAGAACCAAGTTTTTTCTCATTGTCATTTTGTTGTTGCAGGGTTTTATTTTCCAGTTCTTCATCATTATCATTTTTTGTGATATTCAGTCTTTTAATTCATTGGGGTAAGTCAAAATAAACTGTTTACTTCCTTCATCAATTGTTGAGTATGAAAAAATACACATCATCAATTCTTTTAAATTCTTTCTTGCTGGAAGTAAATAAGATTAAGCCTGGACTTGTTGGATCATATCCAACAAATATCTTGTTCTCCTTGGGTCCAATTTGTTTTTATTTTGGATATAGGAAAAGCAATGTACTTAACAAAGTATTGCATATTGGCTTATGTCAGATTTTTGAGTTTTTTCAGTTCTTCTATTGAAGCATTATTTCTTATATAAGCTGATATCTAATTGCAATAATTCCACAAGTTTTTGTATTTAGATCTATCCCATAACATCTTGCCATTTTCAAAGAGTGTTTTCCGCAAGATCTTTCAGGCAATACCATTTTGGTGTGTGAATAATGGGCTAAGAATCTTGTTTTATTTTATTTTTTACAAGATATTTTTAAAATTTGTACATAAATTTCAAGAGCATTGTCTGTTCTTATCTTTAATCGATCCATAGGTGACTATCAGTAAAAAATTTTCTGTGCACTCTGCTGCTTCTGCTTATTTTTAATGAAATAAACCACTATTAATCCTTAGTAGTCATCAACTATTATCTCGAGTCATTTATTGAAATTTGGTTCAATAGGACCTGCCAAATCCACAATTGAATCGAATCAAGTTATTTTATTTGCTTTTTTTTATAGGCCCTGTATCTGTATTGACACATTTTCCCTTGAGTACAAGTTTTGGGCAATCAAATGGGTATTTTTTATGACTTATTTTCATGCCTTTTACAGCTTGAGCTCTATTTTTAAAACTCTTTGGTTACAATGTTCCAAGATACTATGCCATTCTATTAACGTATCGAAGTTTGTATAGTTTTTTATGTTATTAGGAACATTAAACTGACGAGACTGAGGGCAGCCCTTATGAACAACGCATTCCCCGCCCCCATGCAAACAGCGCGTCAGGATCATGTTTGGCCTGTGGCGAGGGGGAAGAGTGTGGCGAGTGGCTACGAACTCGAACTCGCCCTCACCTCTCTGTAGCTGAGGTGTTGTTAGTAGGAGACGCTGAATAAGTATATCCGAATTTGCATAGGCGACAAGCAGAAATAAAAAACCGGACTGGTCGGCTGACAAGGGAGGAGGAAGGAAGGTGGTTTTGGACGGTAAGTGAAATTGCCGACCTGCTATTTGAATAAGAGAGGAATTGCAGTTTCCTTCAGTTGGGAGAGACTTTCACAGGATTGATATTACTTGAATTTTTTGGAGCGCCTTTCAAAAGAAAACTTTCCTTGTTTTTAATATTCCATCCTATAAACAATAAATTTTTTCGTACATTCAGCGATCCAATGCACTTCCTCCATTTTTAAACAAAAATGGCGCCAAAATCAAGCACCTAAAGATGTGTTAGTAATATTACAACAAGGAAGTATTCTTTTGAAAGGGTCCACAATTCAAAGTATATATCAATCCTGTGAAAGTCTCTCCCATCTGAAGGAAATGAAATTCCTCTCTACTTCAAATAGCAGTCGGCAGATTTCACTTACCGTCAAACACTTTCTTCCTCCTCCCTTGTCAGCGACAGTCCGTTTTTATTTCTGTTGTCCCGGCTTATGCAAATTCGGATATACTTTAATTCAGGTCTCTAACTAACAACCACCTCAGCTACGAGGAGGTACGGCGAGTTCGAGTATCCGTAGCGCACTCGCGCACACCTCTTCCCCCTCGCACAGGCCAACATATCCTGACGCGCGTTTGTTTGTGGGGGCTGGAATCCGCTTGTTCATAGGGCTGCCTTTCAGTCCTCGTCACAGTTATGTTTCCTAAATAACATAAAAACTATACAACTCATACTTTAAAAGAATGGCATAGTATTCTTGACATTGTAACAAGATGTTTTAAATTAGAGCAAGCTGTAAAAAGGGCAAAAAATGAAAAAAAATTAAGTCCATAAAAATACAATTTGATTGGCAAAACTTGTACTCAAGGAAAATGTGTCAATACCAGGAATACAAGGGCCTATAATAAAGCAAATAAAATACTTGAGTTCGATCATTGTGATTTAGGCAGGTCCTATTGAATCCAATTTCAATAAATGACTCAAAATAAGTTGATGACTACTAAGGATTAATATGGTTTATTTTCCCATAAAATAAATCAGATAGCAGCAGATGCAACAGAAAAATTTTTTAGCTGATATGTCACCGTGCTATGGATCTATTTAAAAGATAAAGACAGACAATGCTCTGAATTTTACCTTGTAACATTTAAAAATATTCTTGTAAAAATAAACCTAACAAGATTTTTCAGCTCCTTATTCACAACACCAAAATGGGGATGTGCTGAAAGCCTCTTGGACAAACACTCTTTGAAATGGCAGATGTTTATTGATAGAATCTAAAATTACAAACACTTGTGGAATTATGCAATTAGAATATCAGCTTATATACAGTAAATAGGATCTTCATAGGAGAATGAAAAAACTCAAAATCGTGACATAAGCAATATCATACATTTGGTAGTACATGCTTTGGCTATATCCAAAATAAACAAAATTGGACCCAAGGATCAACAAGGAATTTTGTTTGATATGATCCAACAAGTCGCGCTTTCTTATTTACTTTTGCCAGACAGAAAAAGAATTTAAAAGAATGAGATGTGTATTTTTTTCATGAAACTCACAATCTGAATGAAGAAGAAAACGTTATTTTTGACTACATGAATAAAAAGACTGGAATCACAAAATGATAATGATGAAGAACTGGAAAATAAAAACCCTGAACAACAAAATGAACAATGAAGAAAAACTTGTCTAAACGAAAATTAATAAACCAAATATTTGACTGATTATATATTAGATGATTCCAGAAGCAACTCAGACACAAAACTGTTCTATTGATTATTGTTAATAGAGTAAGCAACTACCACAAAGCTAGACAGAAGCCATCATAATCTATTGAAAATGAAATGGGAAAAAGCATGAATTATGAATAAATGCTCTAAAGAAAAGAACTACCCCTGTATCTCAAAACAAAAATTATGCGGCGTGGGTAATGCTGTAAAATTAGGACCAACAATGAGAACAATTTAAGGCTAGATAGTGTGCCAAAGATTTCACAGGTAGAAAATGTTGATTATCAGGAAACTTTGCACCGACAGCCAAATACATGCAATTAGGTTGTTAATGCAGATGCAACAGTACAAAACATCTATTATACATCAGATGGATTTAAACAGCATATCTTTAATGCAAATTTGAACTGTGATAATGTATGTGAACAACGCAAAGGTTTGTGGCATAACGGGTAAGGACAGTGAAGTTGTGTTGCAAGCTAAAAAGTCTTTGTATGGACCGAAACAAAGTGGAAGAAAATTGGACAATTGTAACACACTTTTTTTACTATATCAAAATTTTGAACATCATTAAATGGATTATTGTGTATACATAAAATACAAAAAATTCAAATAATTGTAAATAACTTGGTGGATGATATTATTATTGCAACTCCTGACTTAAAAACGTAATCTATCACAAAATTTTAAAATGAAAACTTAGTCATTATCTACCCTTTTTAGGAATTGAAATTTCAATTAAATAATAATACTATAGAAAAATGAGTCAAACAAAATAATCTACAAAGAGTTTTGAAACCATCAGTTTGGCTGATTGCAACCCAAAAGACTATACCCTGTAATTTAAGATATGATAAAAATAAATTTGTAACCAAAAGAATTATCTATAATGGAATATACAGGAAAAATTTAGGTAGCCTGTCTATGCGATGCTATGTATAGGCCGACTGTGTTATGTTGACGCAAATTGTCCCAACACTTGTCAAGACCTACAAATGAACACTTGAATCGTAGTAAGTTTGTCTTAAAATATATCACAGGGACACTTGATTATATGCTTATTTCAAAAAATCTAAAAATAATTGTTAAGCCTAATTGGTCATTGTACTCAGATTTTGGGCAAATTCTGAAGACAGGAAAAGTATTCTGGATACTGTTACCAGTTGAACAGAGATGGACCATTAATTTCATGGAGACCCAGAAAACTAATCACAATAGCTTTCTCGACTTGTGAAGCAGAATATTTAGCTTATGTAATGCAGTGCAAGAAGCAAAATTTAAAGCAATTATATAAGAAGCATGAAGGTGATGAACTTGAATTGACATATATGCAGACAATCAAAGTGCTAACTAATTAGCTAAAATCCCATTATCATCAAGATCTAAACATATTGATGTAAAATACCATTACATAAGATCAGAAATTCAGAATAATATATAAATTTAAATTACATCCCTTCAAAAGACAATATTGCAGATAATGTTCACAAACCATTGAGCAAAATTAAATAAAGAGAATTTATAAAACCTATTTTAAATTAATTTAGCAAGAGTTGCATACTTGGACTATCAATTTTATTAACCTCATAAGAGAAATATAACCTATGGGAGGGAGTGTTGAGTATTGTAAGCTCATATTCCTCTTCATAAATATGTTTAATGTGGCATCAGCAGGAGTTCAAAGCTCCACCTATTTCGCCCAGCATTTTTTCCCGCGTTTTTGTAACGCGTTCTGTTCAGTTCGTAATAAATCTTTGTTGAATCTACTTTGTGTGTTGCCCATCTCTTCACTTTTTCTTACCTATTGTAAATTCTTTTTTTCTCATGCATTGTTTCCACTATGCAATACAAATACACAACCTCAACAGTATACAATCGTTTTTATTTTACACATTATATATGAAAATAATTCTAAGGATGTCTCCAAATAGGCATATAGTGCTTTTTTTTTTTTGCTTATCTTATATTTTTGAATAAATTGCTTTTAACTTTAGTCTATTGTACTTTCACTCCCAAGGTCAGAAAAAGGTAAAAAACAAGCTTCTGCTTGTAGTTAAAAATGTCTCCTATTTAAGTGTAAAATTTCAAATATTGATAAAGATTAACCACTTTGATTTTATATAAAAAAAGTAACACAGAAAATTTGACTGCGGAATAAAATTTGTATATAGTGTTTTTGGCCGTTTCAAGCCAAAAATACTGTTTTAATTCGCTGTAAAAAAGAATTCAATGGATAAAAACACATACAAATTACATATTTAGAAAGATTACTTTATTTTTTTCAACCATATAAATATTTAAAAATGGACCCAAAATATGCTAGTAATTACTTTTTTAAACCGATAAGGCCAGAATTGCGAGAGATTGTTTACATTTGGAAAATTGAGTAAATTTGACGGTTTCTTTTCAAAAATAAAGTTTGAGCAAAATCCCTGATGGTATACAATCATTTTTATTTCACACATTATATATGGAAATAAATTCTGGTCTTGTCTCTATTACTGTATAAATGCTTCTTTTTTTTTTTTTGCTACTCTTATATTTTTTGAAGAAATCACTTTCAAATTTGTTCTATTGTATTTTTGCTTCCACGGGCCTAGAAACAAAAAAAAATATCATGTTTGTACTTCCAGGTGTCATCTAATTGAGTGTAAAATTTCGAGAATATTGACAAAGATTAGCCACTATGGTTTTGAATAACAAAGCGTGTAAAAATTAGTCTTAAAAAAATCATATTTTATGTTTTCGTTTTTCGAAGCAAAATATCAGTTTAACTCGCTGTAAAACATTATTCAATGGATAAAACACATAAAAATTCCATATTTAGAAAGGGTTATTTTCTTTTCTTTCCAACCATATAAAATTTTTTAAGATTGGATCAGAAATACCAGAGAAATTGCGATTTGAACCAATTAAGGTGAAAAATTGTTTACGTCCAACGATTTTACCAAACGAGCTGTTATTGCTAATTAATTTCCTTGAAAAGATGTATCTGTAAAGAGTGCTTTTCTATGTCAACTTAAACAAAATTCATCTTATGTATTGAACAAATATGATATTATATATTATATTGCTTATCTGTACATCCATATTTCCTCTGTACATTTAAGTGCCTATATATATACTCATTTATCTACATAGACAATAAATTTTCTGCATGTTATTGAAGAGTCTATTATTATTAACAACCAGAATTTATTGTTGCCTTTTGCTCTTGACTACTTTCTAACAACATGTTCTCTATTTTATTTTTCCATTAGGACAATCGTGTGCACATTGTCCCAAGATGGAGATGCGGGTAGTGACCTTAGGGCTTGATGATGCTGCAAAACAAGCATTTGTTCAAATTGAAACAGAATGAATTCATCCGACATTCCAACCATTGGTAAGTTTCTGTATGTACTAACACCTACTACTTCTGAATCTGAGAGCATATGAAATATACAATTTCCTTAATCCATGTCAGTAAAATTTTTCCTATTCATTCTCTTTTCTGTCTAATTTGAAGCTTAATAAATTCAGAAAACAAAAATTGATTGGGGTGCTTTAAAAAAAATCATTATGGAAATGAAGGATTGTTTATAGAGGATGGCAGTGAAATATCTGTAATTTAATAGTATTTACTTAAGATTCTAAACTTGTTTTGTACTAGTTTACTGATATAGTACTTTGGTATCTAATCACCATAATACTGTTAAGAATGTGTACCACAAATTTAGAGTCCTTTAAATTGTTTTTGAAATATCATCTTCAGTGTATTTTACTTGTAATGGTAAATCTAATGGTTGCACTATTATTTTACATATTTCAATGATAATTTGAAATGTTTTTGTGTTTGTGTGACAACTTTCATTTACCTGAAGCAAAAATAATGTACTGTTTCATGTGTCTTTCATGTAAGTTGCCATTGGCATTGTAATTCATACACATGTGCAGTTTCAGGTCCTTAATGTTACTATCACTTATGATATGCATGAGTTATATGTAGATAAGGACCCAAAGTAACAGAGCAGTGAGTTTATCAACAACTGTTGGAAGGAATAGCACAAGAGTGACATCTGGTTGGATCATATAGAGCAGAAATTGTGGTGAGAGAAGAGAGGAAAACAAGTTTCATGGTGACTTTCTCAGTGGAAAACAAAAGTAATCTCTGTTTTGGAAGTGATGATTTAACAACAGCCAGATTATGACTTAATCGCTTGGCACTTGTATGCAATTCTTGCTGCATCATGACATAGAATCCCAGTTGCAGTTTTCTGCAGGTTGGAATTGAAGTTGCAAACAACCCTGAGATTGTGTCAGCAAAAAAGAAAAGATAAACAATAAGAAAGGCAAACTTCTAAGACACAGCAGGTTGGGGAGTGGGGTAACAGCAAACTTTTTTGGTTACTGCTTTGCACATGGCAGCTAGCACTATTTCCCCATTCTCTTTCATTCTCAGCTCTGCTACAGGGGATGAGGCTCCCCACCCCACCAGTAGTCCAGTCCTTCAGCTCTCACTAGGATGCCTCCACTCCAACTACCTCAAACTAACACTTGGCCAAACTGCAATCTTGACCACAGCCCTGTTTGTCATTCTGCTCCTGTTGTTTCCCATTTTAACATTCTCATACTACTATGCCCTGCATATAATTGAGTAACTGCCCTAACCTTCCTTGCAAATACAGAGCACACAATGGATATATATTATATATATGGTGAGAGTTCATTTATGAGAGCATATATGGTTATACCCTCATAAATCTTTACTTACTTTCTGCTGAGTAGCTGGCTGGTACCTTATGTTCTTCTATTCTTATGTTCTGTATTCTGTTGCTATTTTCATTTCATCTTCTAACTTTTGTTTATGACTGGTCTGGTCTGTACCTTTAAGATGCTTGTTCTGATTTTGCAAAGTCTCTATTAGTTCATAGAGACAACCAAGCATATATTTTAGTGATCAAATTTTTATTCAGAACCAGAACTTTCTCAACTATGCGCAGAGTGAAGCAAAGCCAATGCTTAAATCACAACATCTCTGGCTTAACTAACTAAGCTAACTCAACTTTCTTTCCCACTATTTCCAAGCAGCAGGAAATTGGGATCAACTTCATGTCACTGAGTGTCAATCATCTTCCTTTGATTTTGATTTTCAACAACCTTGAAATTAAAATCTAACTCTACACAAACCGTCTAAAAACATGGTGATTATCAATATGCAAACAGCTAATCCCATTTCCATTTACTCGTTAGTGCCAAAAAAACAGATTTGACAAAGGAAAAATGAATCCATTTTAATCCATGACTTTCTGAAATTTTGACTGGTTCATTTCTGATATCACTACACCATCCATGCACAGATATACACACATGCTTTGCTCCACACATGCATTGGCATATCCAACTCCACACAGATATATGCACACACCTCGGCAAGATATGGTCACTCCAACATAGATATACTTATACTCTATACCCACCCACATGGCCATAGTGTGTCACAAGAAAGATGAGATTTGTAATTGGAAGGGAACCAATCTTTTGGTATTTACACAAAGCAAGCTTTTCATTGATCAACTCTGCCTGTTAGTCATTGGACGGGTTTTAATCTTGTGTTGTTCCAACCCTCAAGCAAAAAAACAAGATATATCTCAACATTTTCAGAATATTGGCTTATGTTTCTCTGAAATTTCTGAGGATGTTTCAACTGAAAATAATTGTGTGCTTTGCTATACACCAAATTTGGATGGAGAAATTTGGAAAGTCATGCAAAATGATTTCCATTGAAAGCTTTTAAAAGTTCTGTCTGATTTTGCTATTGCTGCCATCATCATATGAAACAAGTATCTATCTTTGGCCAACCTGACATCCCAGCATCCTAACATGGAAATAGAATAAAGCTGTTCATATAAGAAATTTTATATTAGCTATTTGCTACTCTTCACTACTGCTTTGTTCTGTTACACAAGCAGTTCTGAACTTGGGATGAAGATAACATGACAGTAAAAGACAGACCACTGCAAGCATAACAGAGACAAATTGCAGAACCAATGGGTCCTGACCTGTGGATATTAATAATGGTATAATAAATTGCAATGTCCTCTTGGTTGGGCTTAGAATATACTGATTCTATTTTCTGCAGAGGGGTTAGACCCCTTCAAAAAGAGATGTCTTGGGTATAACACTAGGCTCCATTTCTTGGAGTTCTGGTGGGTGTGTAGTCACTACTTCATTGCCATTAATCCCAGGTCCACTCTGATCCAAAGTGGTAGTACCTGTTAGTGTTCCATCTAGATCTATTTGAAAATTATTAGTATTAGTTAGAAATACTTGAAGTGATATAACTGTGAGCAAATTATTTGTATTAAGAATAGTTAATTGAAGCTATCATTGTTTACAAATTATTACAAATTAAACCATATAATTGCTTGTAACAAAAAAGACTGACTTAAACCTTAGATAACTCAACAAAGGTTGATGTACTGATAAACCAATCGAATAATTGCGAGTTGAAAATCAAATAAGGGGAAGTGTTCTAGAATTAGCATTCAATAGTTATCTCCCTTTAAAAATAATGATTAACTTAGCATGAATACAAACCTTACGGGGGTGGGGGGATTCCTGTGGCATAGTGGCTAACATGCTGGACTATGTAGTGAGTTCAAACTCCAGTTGCGCTATTACATTCACTTTCAGACATACCATTGGGAAAGGTATTAATCCCTCATCCACCAGTTATGAGTTAAATAGTACCACTACTGTTCTACAAAGATGGCTTTTAGCATTAAATGACCCACAAAGTTTGATATGCTATTGTGACGGAGAACGAGAAAAGAAAAAGAGCAAGAGATTGTCTTGCCTGCTGGGATCGAACCTGCGTCCTCCTGCATGCAAAAACAAATGCGATTTAGGCACTGGATGGACGTGAGGTTCGACTGATGTGCCCGGATGTTTCGGTAATATGCCCATAAATAACCAAAGCGAGTGGAGCGTAGTGTGACAAGCAGAGAAGCATTCGGCTTACGTGAGACGGCAGTCTGAAAATATTATTTTGACGACGACGATGGATATTCAGCTGCTAGTCGACTACGAAGATTGTGTTGACCAAAAGAAAGTTTGGCCTGCGAGAAGACGGTGAACTCGCTTCTTTTTGGTCCCCCAAATTGGATTGGAAATCCTTTATTCATTAAGTTAGAGCATTTTACTACATACTACAATGTGCCATTTAAAAAATTTTTTTTTAATTTTTAAATTTTTTTGTATTATTATTATAATATAGGTATGTCCTTTTGTGTTTTTCTTCAATTTTCAGGTTTCAATGTTGAAACTGTGGAATACAAGAATCTGAAATTTACAATTTGGGATGTGGGTGGCCAGCACAAAATTAGGCCACTTTGGAAACATTATTATTTCAATACGCAAGGTATGAATTTTCTTTTTCTCTTTATTTTTATTTATCTTTTTTAGATTTTATTTTTCTATTTAAATTGCCATCACACTGCTATCTTGATTGGACAAAACTTTATTTAATATTCTGGACTTTTCATTGTTATCTTAGGCTGATTACAAAGTAACTTATAGAATGACATTAATTTATTTGGATTGGTATTCTACAAAATATAAATTTAAATGGTATATGTATAGACTATAAAGATTAATGTAAGTTTTAAAACCCATTTTTAAAATTCTGAAGATTTTATGATTGTGGAAATTGAATATGCATCAATGTTTTTTTCTATCAATTTCCTTAAATCTTATTCGTGGGAGCGAATGAACACAGTTACCCTAGTGTCTTGACCGTTGAATGACACTACGGTGTGAACCACCTGTCTTTAACACCTGGTTGCTGATACGTAGTTTGAAGATCAGATCGACAGTGTTTTCTTCGAAGGACACGACCCTAAACTCCCCCCACCATGTTTTTTAATTTTTTTTACCTTGTAGGATTCGTACCTGCAAAACAGTGCAAATGCTAGATGGCTGGAGAAAAAGGTTGAAAAGACAGCTGGACTTTGATGTTCGAAGCAAAGATATTTATATGATAACAATAAGTTTTGCTATAAGTTGTACAAAGTTGGTTTTCCTTTCCCCAGTGGTACTTGGTTGGCACAAGGTTTGGTCAGGAGATGTGGAATCCAGTGTCTCTCTACTGAACTCCAAAAAAGCTCTGCTTAAACAATATTTTTTATATTATTGTGTTTGAATGATTTAGGAAGGTTCTTCCTAACGTCAAATTCTAATTAACAGTCATCCATCTAATCCTTGTTTAATTTACAATTCTCTAATTTTTGGGCAGTTTTTCTGACTCCTTTTGGTAGTTAGAGGATCTTAAATTCCTCCTTCTTACTCCAACTTTTCCTCTTTGGCAACTCTTACCTTCACTCCACAGTTACATCTCCTGATTCCTCCTACCTTCTCAATAATCAATGTAACCCTCTCTATGGAGTGTCACATTTGTCCCTTTGACAAAACTGATTTTAAAAAATGTGTTGGCAAAAAGGCAGTCTAAATTACAAAGCAATTAATTTATCCTTATTTGATTGCTGATTCAGCATCTTTAACACCTTGTTGCTTTTACGGAGACTGAAATTAAGCAGATTGGCCCCTTTGAAAATATTATCACCAATTCACTTTCCCAAAGTTTAATGGGTCCACTGTTAGTACACCTTATCTTGCAGCAATAGTGGCCACTGAGTTCACATCTCACCTACTTCATCACTTGTCACTTCTAGTGATACCAAAAGTGAACAGATGGTATCCTCAAAAATATTATCACCATTCACGTTCCCAAGGGATCAACAAGTCCCCTGTTAACAAACCCTACCTCACCAGTAAAAGCGGAACTGTCTTTCTCCTAATCGTAATTAATTTTGATTTTGAGATTTTCCTTTAGATGGTTAACCCCTTAAGAACCAGAGTGCCACAATATAAATAAAATCAACTAAAATGTTCTAGGACCAAATTGTCAAAAAACTCCAGAATTTGTTGCATTTTAAATTTTTTGCATAATTTCATTTAAAAAAAAACAACTTCAAACACTTATTGGCCGCTAAGGTAGTTGTGTATTATCATACTGTGTTTTGAATGCAGATAAAAGCTAATATTTTGAATGTCTAATTTTTTGAGACAGACAACTTTAGTAAGACTTATCTGACCTTGCATTACCCACTTCATGGAATAGAATGTTTCTTTATGTTTAAGGTATAATTTAGAAAACAATAATATTTGTAATATTCCAAATATCAAAAAATATATTTAAAAGTTCTGAAATATCATTGAAAATACACACATATACACTCAATTAAACTTTTTTTGTACACTCAAACCATGTTTTGTATACTCAGTTAAACTATATTTTTGCTTATCGGCCTACCCAGATTTATAATTTATCAGCCACTGTTTTCTACTGAAAATTTGTAAATATTTATCTATAGTCATTATCATCATCATCATCATGTTGGACTAGTAGCACAGATGTCCATGACAATCTCTTGCCAACCATTCCTATCACTCATTGCCCTCAGGAGGTCTTCTGCACAGTATCCAATATCCACACAGAGCTGGTCAATGTATGTCTTTGCTGGACGACCCAGACTGGTGTACCCATGTGCTGGCTTCCATAGGAGAACATCACTCATGAGTTTGTCCTTGCTTCTCCAGCATGCCTTGTTCATCTTACTCGGATGGTTTGTCTGATGGGGGAAAGTGACCATACAGCCTCTTTCTAGTGTAGTGTTGTTTCCACGTCTTGTTTAAGATTGCACCCATCTAGCTTATTCTCTAGGCGCTTTGATAGGGTCCAAGTAGTACAGCCGTACAGTAGCACTGATACAACTATGACTTGGAAGAATTGTCGCTTTAACTTGTCAGTGAGATTGGATTTCCATGACTGATCATCTTTTTATAGCAGACTATGCTTTCCCTATGCGTGCATTACTATCGCCTTCTGTGGATGAGATATTACTACCTAGGTATGTGAATTTTCCACCTAGTTTAGGAGTTTACCATTTAGTGTAGAGATGCCTCGTTCATTTTTAAAACACATGAACTCAGTTTTATCGAAGTTCACATATAGGCTGATGATTTGTGCTGTGTTCTGTAGGCTGTGTAACAAGGATTCGGCTTGTGCTGGTGTTTTTGCAAGAAGTGCCAGATCATCTGTGTAGTCTACATCCGTAATAGTCTATGTGGGATATCACCTATTTCTTGCCTTTTTTAGTGTAAGACTTTTTTTTTATGGAATCTAATGAGGTTCGAAGTACATAGTCTAGGCATATTATAAATATATATGGTACTAACATATCTCCTTGTTTTGGTAAAGCATCATTATAGCGGTAAATTTTTCTTTGAGGAGGCTGTATGCTAGTAGTATTTGCTTCATTTTCCCTCTGTGTATGGAATCAAATGCCTTGGAAAAAACTACAAATAGTATGGTTGCCTCAAAATTCTTTGCTTGAACCCCTTCTATGATTCGACAAATAGTTAAGAGCTGAGAAGACATGGATTGATTTCTGTGGAATCCATTTTGCTTTTTTCTAAGGATTTTCTCTATTTCAGGTCTGATGCAATTAAGAAGGGCAGCTATAGCAGTAAGATTTATGCCTCTGTAGATTTTAGTGATTCTTAGGTCTCTTTTTTTGAGGAATGGGAAGATGCAACCTTTTGTTTATTTTTCTATCGGATTTTGTTAGTATACTGCATTGCATACTCAATTTATCTATAAGAGAATAATTTTTTTCATCCACTTTATAAAAGAAATTATCTCCCTTTTATGATTATAGCTGTGATTTATGTTGTGGATAGCAGCAACAAGGAACGATTGCAAGAGGCTTACAATGAACTGGCTAAATTGGTCCAAGAAAAGGAACTGAGAGAAGCCTCACTGCTTATTTTCGCCAACAAACAAGTAAGTCTCTATGTGGCATGACAACTGTAGGCTTAGTATTGGGGGATGAGATGATTGGATGTATGTATGTGTGTAGGGGCTGGAGTCTCAAGTGCTTCTTGGTCAAAAGTTGTGAGGACCATAAAACCCAAGTCAGCCAAACTTGAAAAGGGCTAGGGTTTTAATGTCTTTTTATCTTAGGGACTTAGTGTGTCTTACCGGCATTAATTTATTAGAAGCCAGCTGCCATACCCAACAATATCTAGAAAAGGTGGCATTATCACAAATACCAGAAAATGCAAGCCAAACTAGAATAATAGCTCAAAAAGTATTGCAATTATTCGACAAAATTATGTATGGGATTCTCTCGTAATTATATTTCAAGTTTCTATCAGCAGTGGTGAATGCCTCAGCATTAAATTCTTTTAATATTATTAAAAAATAAAAAGGGTTGGGAATAATAACATTAGAATGTTAAAGATCAATTTATTTACAATGGAGTTCTATCAGAAATATTGTAGAATATTTATATTGGAGCAGTATTGCCGTCTGTTGTTTGAAATGGGATTGCTACATTGTCTTGGTTGGGACATGTGTGTTATCATCTATTAAGCGATGTTACTGTACTGTATGGCTCCCATAAAAAAGAGAAAAAAAAAAAGACAACCATTTTTACTTCAAAAATTATTTTCAATATTTTTTGTCATAGACTATCCAAATGGAATCTCATTGTTTTTAGCTATATTTTTTAATGCAATTTTTTTTTTAATGGAACAAATTTGTCAGCCAGTGAAATGGGAGAATTTATTATACATTTAATAATTTTGAAACATTTTTAAAATAAAAAAATTATGAAGAAACCTATTGTTCACTGGGGAGAAGTAATGTGCAAATCACAAACTAATGAAAAAATACTTAACCTTTTTAATTTAGAGTAAACATTTATTTAAAATAAAAGCTCTTCTTTTATTACTTCATATCCTGAAGATTTTATTAAAATCAAATTATTAATTTATTGTTGTTGAGTTTTTTTAAAAGAATTTCCTGTGACCCCCCCCCACACACACACACACTTATCGACAGGTGTGGAAATTTATTCATCCCTATGAAATGTAAATGACATTGATTGAATTATTTGCTTAATAATATTATGATTCGACAAATAGTTAGGGTCTGAGAAGATGTGGATCGATTTCTGCGGAATCCATTTTGCTTTTTTCTAAGGATTTTCTCTAAGTGTTATTTGTTTTAGGATGAATTTGAGGTGAAACAGGAATGAGGGCAGATACAGTGTTCTTTTGGGTTTTTTTTCCCTCCATAAGGGTAGGCTCTTTTCAGCACCACCAGTTCAACACTGCCTTTTCAGCGCCAACACATTTCAGCAACAGGGTCATTCCATGTCAATTCACCAGGGCATTACACCCACTGACACCGAATTACTTGAAATTTGGCACAAATGTTCCCTTTTATGAGTTAAGGAAAGTGTGCCAAATTATTTTGTGTTACCGTTCCGATTTTAGGGGGGGGGGGGTTATAATTTTCCTCTTTTGCCTCAAAATTAAGGCTGTGCGGTGTCGCAAAATCTCAGTGTTTTTTTTTTAATTTAAAAAAAATACTTTCATACATTCAATATTTCTGAAATTTGGTATGTAAGGCAAATAAGCACTGTAGAATCCAAATATCCAACTATTTTAACCCTATACCTGATAGAAAATTTTATTTTGCCCACCCAAATGCATGACTCCAAAATCAACAACTTTTCACCTATGTAGCTATAGAAAATATGTCCACTTCAATTTTCATAATATTTTTTTCTTAACATCTACTATGCTTGCCTAAGTTCACCAAAGAATTTTGTGAGGGGTTCAAGTCTACTTTAGAAGATATGAACCTGCCAAGTTTAGAGATTTTTCCTATGTACATGCAGGATCTCAGTGAAAGATTATAATTAAAGACAATCATCCTAATGCTCCATGAACTCTCAAATGTTGATATTGTGCTCAGGGACTTCTTAAACTATTCAATATTATTGTTTTTATTAATTTTTAAAAAAATTATATATTTTGCAAACATTGCTTTTTGTATGGATAGATTGTCTTTAACAACTGGTAAACTCATGCATGATAATCAACAGTGCATAGAATATTTGTAGATAGCACTAAACATGAAGTCGAAAGAAATTCTTTCTGTTTTTTTGTTTTTTTTAATTTAATTTTTATATTTTTTACTATTTTTCAATTATTTTCATGAAATAAAAACATTTGATTTTTTTCCTTCAGAAGAAAGTGATAATAAAAATGAATATACAAGGAGTCTTTAAAATATTACATTTTAAACTACACTGTGCAATAAATTTTGTTGTGTATATAGACCATCTTGGATAAACTCTACCATTTGGTGTTATAGAGACATCAACAGTGCACAAAATATTTGTTAATGACACAAAACATATCCTTAAAATCCTCTTCCCAGTAAAATGAACAAGATGGAAGAGCTGGGTACATAAACTTAATCAGCAAGTCCTTATTCTCTGTATCAATCCAAATTTTATTATCACACCTGCAACAAACATATCCTGAAACAACAAATTTCACTGTTTTTCTTCAGTCCCAATAGAGAAGTCTTCTCGTAGCAGTAACTTCACTCTCACACCTCGCTCTTCATGACTAGATTGCTGCCGCCCTGGCAAATAAATGAGCTACTTTTATATCGTCGGCGTATTTTGCATAGGCCACGTTCACGCCATGAACGAGACATAATGAGACCACACCTTACAAATTCACTCGTCAACGGCGACCATGCTTCTTCAGCTAAAATCAGGCAGAACCTGACAAGCTAAGCAGATGCGTTTCACCGGAGGTAAGTAAGCTTGTTCATTACACTCCCCCCTGATCTCATGATCACACACATGGCAGTGAGGGGGCGACTGCCTTCGACGAGTACTTCTTCGGAGAGGAGGGGTCTCCTCAGGTGGCAACATTTCCACGTTGATATCGTGCGGATCAGAGTCATTCCCGGTGTCATCACCGCTGTAGTCTGGGTCTGTCCCTGGATCTTCTGATACAGGAAGTGAGTCTTCTGACTGCCTCACGTACAACATCGGTGTCTCCGATTCACTGCTAGAGGATATCTCTTGATGGCTTTCTCCCGAAGCAGTAGATTCTCGCCATGGGCGAAGATCCCTCACATGGCGTGGCACGTCATTGACCTGAACGGTGTGGGAGCTGATCATTCCGTCAACTTGTCCTCTACCAAATCTGGTGGTGCATCGTACGTTTGGGGGTTTGACCCAGACGAGATCACCTATCTTATACGGTTCCTTCGTATCTCTCGGAATCTCCGACACTTGGTCTATCCCCTTTATCCGCTGCTCGTAACTGTATATACCGTTGGCTGGCGCAGTTGACATTGTTATATCATCTCTGGGTGTGACGTTGTACTAGTACACAGCCTCCTGGATGGAGCACTGCGTCCTGGCTGCTATTCTTTTAACGGTGCGGTGACACTGTTCCGCTATCCCGTTAACCTCCGGAGTGTATGCGCCTCTGTACCGCACTCGCACTCCCCATTCGGCCGCGAAGTCCCGAAAGTCTCGACTACAGAAAGTCAGGGCGTTGTCTGTCAGTATCTCAACGGGGGCACCGCGCTCACAAAAGACAGATTTCAGTTGTCGTATAACTGACAATGCATCCTGGCGCACTAGTGGGCACCACACGGTGAAACGAGTTGGGCCACAATCTGTCAATGATAGGAAATGACTGCCGTCGTAGTGGGTTACATCCATGCCCAATCGCCACCAGTTCTTATCCACCTCGAGTTTACCCTTCTTCCACCGTATTGGGGCAGGGTCCAACGCACAACACTCCTCACAGTCTCGTATGGCCGTCCTGACCATTGACTTGGTGTTTGCGGGACACACTCTTCGGACGAAGTAAGTTGTGCACCGAACGCCAGGGTGTCTGCTCCTTTTATGTATGGCGCGGATCTCCTCGTTGGTTAACTGGCCCATCAGGGTGGCGCACGTTGGCGGTTCTGCTCCTTCCTTCAGCATATTAAGCCATCTCTTTGGCACTCTAGTCAACTTGTCAGCCAAATTTCTCTCCGACATGTTCAGTTTGACATCGGCTACCAGACCGTACTCCTCAATTATTTTCTGGAGCATCGACAATCGTCTGCGCACGAGCATCTCACTCGCGACTTGGCTTGCCACTGTAATGCGAGGTTAACACCTTTCAGCATGGCATCCAATTCTGCCAGGTTAATATGCTGAACATTGTCCGTTGGTCGAAGCCAGCATGCATCTTCTAAAATAGTACCACGACTTTCTAGCACCACACCCATCGCCAGGGAGCTTGCATCACCCCACACATTTATTTCATTTCCTGCTACGCAATAATTCCCTCGAGTGGGGTCGTCTTGGTGTACTCTGGTCAGTATTTCAGCCATCATTGTCTTGAGAGGGGCATCCTTCACAGCATCTGTCCATCCATGTGTCACCATACTCGCCCGTCTCTTTATCGTTCCCGTGGCTGCACAGAGCCACCCGCAAACAGGAAAATGTCCCACCAGCTTCCCGCACGCTGAAAATACTGAGCGTCGCGTCAGTGGAACAGGGATTTCTGGAATTACGCTCCCACGCTTCCACCTCAGTGTGTCGTGCTCCCCCCAGACCTTAAGTCCCAGTACGAGGGTTCCATCTTTCAATCAAGCAGGGTCCTTGCTAGCCAGACCAAAGGATTCCAGCCTGCTCTTGACTTCGTCAGCTGACAGTATGTCCTCGTTAACATATATGTCGTCAACACACACTGATGTAGCTCTCATCATCAGCTCATCTTGCTCCAACACTGTCTTGACAATGGCTTTCATAATTAGGGGCGCCACATTAAGGCCAAACCCAAGACGCGTCAAGCAGTATCTCCTTCCTTTGACGATGACTGATTGAAATGGCCACAGCGATTCATCGATCCGTATTTGAAGATACGCCTTCCGTAAATCAAGCAATGCCACATTGGCTCCCTGCCGTCGCCATTCCCTCATTTTTTCGGCACACACATCCGCGTTTGCGGTGAAGGTGTCCACATATCTGTTCACCTCTCTATAATCCATCACTGGCCGTACCTTAGCCTTGGTGGGTTGTGTGACGGCCATCAATGGGATCAATCCCCTAGGGGGGCCCAGTTTTTGGGGATATGGTATCAGCCAGCCATTCGCAATCTATGTCCCCAATTCAGTCTCATATGCAGCTCTACTCTTATCGGACACTGTATACTCTGCAATGGTGTTATGCAGTCGATCTGGTGCCTCGTTCCCTGTCCACTTCCACCTTGCCGTCCAAGCCTTCTTCTTGTGGTCAAAATCAGCAAGAAATCCTGTTCATTGATCGTGATAGCTGCACACGATTTGTGTTTACCTCCGAGCTGCACTTCTCCAGTAGGCCCGATCTCCATACCGCCTAGTGCACGTATAGCGTCGATTCAGAGTAGCAGATCGTATTCAAGAGGCTTGTCGTGCACTACCAGAGCGTCAACCTCAGCACAGTTACCCTTTTCCGTAAGAATCACAACAATTCCAACTCCACAGCACGCCTGGGACGTCCCATCGATTGTCCTAATCACCATATGTCTCCTAGTCCAGGCCCGACAGCGATTTGCACTAATTGTAGTGCGGGAACATCCTGTATCTACTAGAGCTGAACACCGTATGCCATCCACACGTATGTTGACCACTGGCAAAGCCGCATTCACTGACTGGAAGGGAACAAGGGTGGCGACAGTACCTTGTCCCCAGACCCATTTCCCGGACAATTGCGTGCAATGTGTCCCAGTTTGTTGCAGCGGTAGCAACGCGGTTTGCATTACTCTGACTCCGGCACTCCCAGGAGAAGTGATTAGGACCCCCACACTTGTAGCACTTTAGACCACGGAAATCAGCAGCAGCACCTTCCGATTTAGATGGCGTTTGCTCTACCCTTGCAGCTGCTACAGCGTGTTCAGCCTCCTTTACAATGGCATGGGCCCTGGCAAGATGCTGGTCAATACCCATCTCTCCCGGTTTTGATGATGCTCGCATGAGCCGGCTGACGTCCTCAGGCAGTCCTTCCATGAATGCACATCCAAGTACTCGGTCGCTTACGCCTCCAAATGCTACCGACAGCCTCCGTAAATCAGCCAGGTACACGTCAACAGTTTCACCTGGGCTGAGTCGTCGTCCAATGAATTGCTTCCAAGCAAAAGATTCATCCATGCCGAATGCTGTGTACAGAGCATGTTTTATCTTGTCTAAGTCCGCATCATCCTTGAGTTGTTGGTATACTGTGTAAGCACCTCCCGTCAATCTCAACGGGATAACTTCTGCTGGCACCTTTATCTTGGACAGCCTGCAAACGTGCTCCGCTTTTTCAAACCATTCAACAATAGACGGATCAGTGGGGGATCCATCAAACTCGGGTATTAATTTCACATCGAAACCGTTCATCATGGAGTAGTAGCTGAAAATAGCTTGTGTCTTCTCGTGGCAGTAACTTCACTCTCACGCCACGAACGAGACATGAGACCACACCTTACAAATTCGCTCGTCAACGGCGACCATGCTTCTTCAGCTAAAATCAGGCAGAACCTGATAAGCTAAGCAGATGCGTTTCGCCAGAGGTAAGTAAGCTTGTTCATTACATATTAGGTCATAGTTTTAATCTTCACTACATTGTTTCATGGCTATTTTATCTCTGATGAGTGGAATAAATTGATGAAAACTTCTTGTTCCTGGGACTGTGGATGTATTTTTGAATCTCATGTTGAGGCCCCTCTTTGATTCCTCAACTTCCTTCTTTTCAACCAGAATGAATTCAATTGCAGATCAATTGCAGATCAATTGCAGATCTGCAATATTCAAACATAGATTTTTGGAAAGGATTTCTTTGTTAGTTGGTCTTTGGAGACTTTCTTTTGACTCTATCCTTTTCACTGTCCCACCTATACCATCACATGGTTGTTTACCATGACTTGTTGCAAAGAAATTCCATTTTGCATTGAGTCCAAAATCTTTCTGATGGTTGCACAAATTGGCAAAGTTCTTATAATTCTTGTATTGCGCTGTGCAGTAAAATACTTTATATTTGGCAAGGTAGGTGTGATTACCTCAATAATTTTTTTCTGTACCATATATAAAAATGCTTATTTATATCATGTGAGTTGTCACTCGACATAATGCAGAAACATTGATTTTGCATTGCATTTTCAAGTTTAAAGTAGAGTACCACTGGATGTAATGTACATTGTGAGGTACTCCAATGAAAACTCTGGATCTCATATTGAACTACAAATTTGTAATTCTCAGCAAAATCTCCCAGGAACAAAACTTCACAATCACTAATCTCCTCCTTTCTTTGCTTTAAGTACCTGGATTGTGATTTAGTCAATTAAGAATGAGGTGCTAATTTATTCAATTGCAAAACAACTAAATAAATGTAAGCTTGACAGGATTCCTTTTGTGTTATCAAAGTCAATCAGTCAGTTGTTATCCATTGGGAGAACTCTATTGATTCAGCATTATCAATTATCCTTCGATGGTGTCATAAAGAAATTTTTCAAGCTACCCTGATGATTTAGGACAGTTTGGACACCTATGAATCATACACTCTCTGCTACTGGTATTACAGACAATATATTTCAAGAGATCTTGATATGATACATTCAGTGGTTCCAGTAATAATTTCATGTTTTGGTGGATGGTACATACACATATGGCATGTGTACCTGCACTACCAGCAAGGACACAGCATTTCAGCCTTAGACTACAAAATTTTGAAAACTCCAACAATACTATCAGGTTCTGTTCCTTGAATGGTCTGAAGAGCTCATTTAGGTTGCACAAGATGAGTCTTTTCTGCTGATGAATATTATGTTTAATACTAACATAGTCTTTCCTGCCTGGCATCAGTTGAGTATATTCATCATCTTGGTAAAATGCTTCTACTAGCTGTGCAATATTAGCAGGCAAAGACTTGCCGCTTGTTGGTTCTGGCACAGCTAAAATACCTCTTACTGAACACAATTTGTGAGCCTTGTGTACAATGTGTTCTGAAACACCAAACACACATGATTTTTTTGTGTGACCAGTCGGTAGGGGCAAGTGTCAAGATTTGTATTTTTATGTTGGTTGATTCCACTCTCTTCATTTTTGCTACAAGAAGCTTTATCATTTTATCAAAGCACTTAGCTTTATCTAAAATCTCATTTTTGAATTTCCAAACCTTATCATTCAACAGCTCAGAGTCAACATTTAATGACCTGCCTACTTTGGTCTTTATACATTGCAATGCAGAAGAATTTTTTCTCTTACCTAAATGAGCTTTTCCAGAGTAATGAAGCCCTTTTGTTTTCATTGGAGAAATTCCAATAGCAGAGAAACATTCATTTAAATTTCTCTTCTCCATTTCTGCAGAAGTACTTGTATCAACCTTTTTCATTGCTCATCTGATACACATCTTGATTCTTCATTATTACTACCCTTTTCTGATTCTGCAGAAGTACCTGCTTCAAGCTCTTTTATTTCTTCATCAGGTAGATGTTTTGGTTCTTCATCATCAGGAAGAAGTTTGTGAATTGGTATTTGACAATTAGGGCAGAGTTTCTTGTCTGGGATTAGTACCAACTTGGCCTTTGCCTTATCTGCTATCTCCAATGAAATTGGTTTCAAACCACCTTTAATTAGCTTTTTATGATTTTTAAATGGAATTACAACATCTCTTTTTAAGCCATTCATATTTAGTCAACAAGGTCTGCTTGTGATGGTAACTGTATTTTATCCTCATCACAATTCTTTTCTATAGGCAATAAGCTTTATATCCATTACATCCAACTGATCATCTGAAATCACTATAACCTGTTTATCATGGAATAAACCGTGACATTTTTCAACTGTTAGTTCAGTACAAATAGAACAATGATGTTTGCCTCTAAAACCCTCTTTCATTCTTTCTTTTCAATAAAAACATTATTCCAGTGACGAGCAAGTGAAATCTGTAGTGAAGAAGTGGCTCAAAGAACAGTTAACAGAATAGGGATACATGCTCTAATTTGAAGGTGGAATATAGCTATTGAGAGAAACAGTGACTGTGAGAAAGTAGGGATGGGATCCTCAGAGGACCAGCTTCATTTTGATGTATGATGTGTTGGTAATTATACCTGTCCTAAACAAAATGACATTACTTTTTGAATCGCACTCATATTTAATTTTTTTTTTAATTAATAAAAACAATATTATTGAATAGTTTAAGAAGTCCCTGAGCACAATATCAACATTTGAGAGTTCATGGAGCATTAGGATGATTGTCTTTAATTATAATCTTTCACTGAGATCCTTCATGTACATAGGAAAAAACTCTAAACTTGGCAGGTTCATATCTTCTAAAGTAGACTTGAACCCCTCACAAAATTCTTTGGTGAACGTAGGCAAGCATAGTAGATGTTAGGAAAAAAATATTATGAAAAGTGAAGTGGACATATTTTTTATAGATTGACCGTAAGCTACATAGGTAAAAAGTTATTGATTTTGGAGTCATGCATTTGGGTTAGAATAGTTGAATATTTGGATTCTACAATCCTTATTTGCCCTACATACCAAATTTCAGAAATATTGAATGCATGGAAGTATTTAAAAAAAATTTTTTTTTAGAAACACTGAGATTCTGCAACACCACACGGCCTTAATTTTGAGGCAAAATAGGAAAATTATAACCCCCCCCCCTCTAAAATTGGAACGGTAAAGTTTAACACAAAATAATTTGGTACACTTTCCTAACATTTGTGCCAAATTTCAAGTAATTCGGTGTCGGTGGGTGCAGATATCAACTTTTTGCTGGTGTTTTAACATGGAATGACCCAACAGCCATTTCAGTGCCAAATGCATAAACAGCACTTTATTTATAATTTGACAGATTATACATTATACATGGTTATGCCCTCATATTTAATCTTTACTTACTTGAGTAGCTTGCTTATGGCTGGATTTCTTCTATCTTCTAACTCTTTATTTTCTTCTATTTCTTGTGTAGCTGGGGAATTTCTAACTTATGTTGACTAGTTTGGTTCTGCTATAAGTCTGGTTCTTCAAGATGCTGGTCTGATTTCGCCAAGGCTGTCATTAGTTCTCTTAGAGACAACACAAGGCATATATTTCTTTGTGATCACGTTTTTTATTAATTCCAGAACCAGAACTCTCTAGCTAGGATCCTCAACCGCATGCAGGGAGTGAAACCAGTACATGCTTACATTATGATGTCTCAGGCTTAACTGACCCTAAGCTAACTGCTTCTGTTCCCACAGTCTTCCAGTAGCAGGAAGTCAAGGGTCAACTTGATGTCATTGAACATCAATCATCTGATTCTGAATTCAACAACACCTGGATTCAAAATCTATCTCTACACTAACTGTTTAAAAATCAACACTACCTATCAATATACAACAACTAGACAGACTGAAAGTTGTTGAATGTTTCTTTTAAAACTTGCTATAAAACTGTTGAACAACTGTACTCAATTTCTTCTGGTGCTGAGATGGCTTTTGCTGATTTGTTCAGCCCTGAAGAGGCAGAGCTGAATTTGCGGTGCTGAATAGTACCTAACAAATCCAGCAGTATTATTTTTTTGTATATTTGTTTGTATTGTGAGGGTTGAGTGATCCCAACCACTTTTATAGATAGCAGTTCTGGTCAGATGGAGTTAGACGAGCACTAGAGAACAAATTGATTGAGTGGAAAAACTGCCTTCTCTAGTCCCCCAATGCACTGTAGTTAAGAGTCCAAGAACTGGGAGTGAAGAGAATAGGGATTAGCGTTAGACATCATAGTATTAGTGAAGCAGTTGCGCTGACACTGTCATTGTTCTTTGTTCATTTTATTTTCCTTTGTGAGCCCGTCTCAGACCAGGTGCAACTTTGACAGCATGCAGCAACGGCATCTGATGTTGACACTGACACAATTGACATACAATACAATGAAATGAGTGAAACAGAGTGCACTGACCAAGCAGGGTGTAATCTTACATCTGGCTAAAATCCTTAGTTATTTATACAATAAATACAACCTACTTTAAATCAAAATTATTGAATTATACTTGCCTTACAGTAATCAAAATCTTTTATATACCTGGTGCATGGTATGATTTCATCTTAAAAATTTAATTAGTCATCAAATTGTTGATAATCCCCATCCACAAGTTATGTGCCATGTGAATCATGCCCAATAAGAGCAGGAATCCTCCTTTATACTGCATTTCTCTTTGTAATTGTATTTTTGAAAGTCCAGTCAAATTTTCAGTTACCCTGACCATATGTTTTGTTATTAATCCAAAAAAGTTTTAAGTATATTTTGGTAAAATTTAAACACCAGTCTACATTGTCATCATCAGTTGTTGAGTTCCTACAGCTGTGGTTGCCTTGGCATCTTGACATATTTACTTGCTTGAGTCTTCTTTGTTTTCTGAGGAAATTCATTCAGGTAGATTCCAGCTTAGACAGCTGAGAAGCATTTAGATTATAGATTTGGATATTGTAGGTAAGAGGACTGCACACACAAACCATTAGAAATTTTACCTTCATGGACAACTTTATTTAATGATCAGTGAATAGGGTTTTAGTTTGTAATTTGACTATTGTATTTAAGAGTTGAAATATAGTAAATAAAGTCCTCGATTTTTGAAATTCATATCATGAGTGACCTTTTCCTGTATTTGTTGAAATGACTGGTGAAATAATTCAGGCAAAGATGACCCTGACCTTGTTAATAATTGAAATTTTCATGATATGGCTGAACAGTAAGAATTGATTATATGGTTTTAAGTAATTATTTCTATTTAATAATAGTCATTTGTTTGCACAGTTATATAGTTTCAAGTAGATAATAATAATCTTTAGTAAAAATTATAGCTTCAAGTAACTATTCTTAATATAAATAATTTATGGTATTGTGGAAATCAAGTGTTCCTATCGAATATGAATAATTTGCAAACAGATTTATTTATTCCATAGATGGGACCCTAACAATTACTACCATGCTGAGTCAAAGTGGACATCGATTAGTGGCAAATTAGGGGAAGAAGTACTCCACATTCACCAGATCTGGAGCCTCACCATCAGATGTAGTTTAGTGTCCTACCCAGGACACTCCTTTTTGTGTGGAAGGGTCTTCTCCCTCTGCAAGGTGATACAGTCGGCTTAGTTTAAGCCCTACTGACAGGACAGTGAAGAAAAAAAGGAAGGAATATGAAAAGAAAGAAAAAAAGAAAATATTTTTGGGAATTCCTAAATGATATATTAATAGACTCTGTTTCATTGTGGTGGTAGAGGAATTCTTGCCAATAGAAACATAAAAATGTCGGGTATGAACCTAATAAAAAAGCTATGGCCAATACAAGCATATGAAGACCTGCTTCATGGTGTCTATAAGAAAAATCTGACCAATGGAAATATGAACATGTCATGCATGTACAGATGAGGAGAATCCCCTTGAGGAGATATGAATTTCTGGATTTGGTTTTAACAATGACTCCCAACTGTCTCTTTGTGTGAATTGTTAAAACCAAAACCAGTTGAAGTTGTGGCTAACTAAAACCCTCATGAAGAAGACAGGGAAAATAAATTTCCCTGGATTCAAGAAGTTGCATCAAGAACTAAGTTTGCAGAAAAGATTGTCCCGGATCTGTTAACTCATTACAACTGTATACAAATTATTTGTATTAGATAGGAATATTTGATTCATATAACTGTGTGGAAATACCTCTTAAGAAAAAAATATAGATATAAATGTACAATGTATGCGATTCCCTAACCTTTAGGCATGAAATAACCACAGATGCCATTAAAATTAATCAGTTTAGATATGTTTCATGTTAGACTGCCCCAGTCAGTGGACACTTGTGTCTTACAAACTTTTTTTTTTAATTCAATGAATTCTTTGAACAATTAAACTTCTTTTCTTTTTTTGTTTTGTTGTTGTTGTTGTTGATCATACAATGTTTCAAACTGTACATTCTCCTGTCTTCTTCAAGTGTGATATGCACATCCATAGTCTCTCTCTCTCTCTCTCTCTCTCTCTCTCTCTCTCTCTCTCTCTCTCTCTTGTGTGCAAATCAAAAATATTTTTTTTACATGGAGTTGTTCTCAGATTTTTTCCAAGAACTTCCTTTGTTGAATATAAGATGTTGAATTCCATCTTGGTTTGGTTTATATATTTCTCTGATATTTTGAAATGTGTCCACTAATAATGCACAAGTCATTATAACTGTTAGGAATTTAAATTAAACACATTGTTAATTATCTTAATTAGTTTCATTTAATTTATTATTATATTTGATGGTTGAGTTGTGGCCTTTGTGCACATGTGTATTAGAAAAGTCAAATTGTATGTATTTACCCAATTCTTCTGCCACTGGCAGGCTACAATGCAATACAAGTTTTTAAGCAGAGTTCAACTGGTGTGAATTCAATTTTCTTTCTCCTTGACTGGTTTAAGAACCCTGCCTGCTCTTGCTATTTTACCTATGGCTTAAGAATAAAAGATAGTCAAATTGAAATATACTCTTTTTTTAATATTGTGTCATCCTTTCTGATTTATGTCTATTTGTTCTCTGTTGAGTGAGTTGAATTTCAAATAATAATATTCCTCATATTAAATTCTTTGATAAATGTCTCAACTTACCACATCTGAATATTGAGCAGTACTTAGCCTTCATTAGAGCTCAGTTTTGGAATTAGAAAGGAATGTACACCTTGGTTGTATGCATATAATTCTTGTGCAGCAGTTCAAAACAGGAATTTTGTTATCTTCATTTAAGCCTACAAATATGCAGTGCAATTATAATTTTGTCCAGATTAAAAGAATTGGTGGAAAATCGATGGTATATTTGTATTAACTTAGGAGGTATACTTACTACAATCAGTTAGCATCATAGGAAATGGAATCAGCAACCCAAGTTCAAATCCTGGGCGAGGCTGTTTACATTTCACTTTTTGCTAATGCTTTTGGAAGGGTATTAATTCATCTGTTCTACCTCCAATTATGGATAAATAGTAGGTCAGACAGGATTCTTTAGCCTTAGTAAGGCAACCTGTCTAGAATGAAAGCTTTTTCAACCAGCAGTACTCAACTTAAATTGAGCTTGTGTCACATTCTGCCTGTTAGATTGAGGTTGGATAAATACATGTATTAATTTATTGATTACTGTATTAATTTATTGATTATTTTTAAAAAAAATATTTCTGTTTCTTTCTTTTTCTTTTTCTTTCTCTCTCTTCACCAGGATCTGGAGATGTGCGTCAGCATTGAAGAACTGACAGAACAATTTTCCCTCTTTAAACTTTGCTGTAATCGCAGTTGGCACATCCAAGCATGTGATGCTAAAAGTGGATATGGTCTACATGATGGCCTGGAATGGCTCTCAAGGCAGATGGTAGCAACAGGCTCCCCCGAATTTATCTAGATCCTCTTGTTTCTTGCCATAGTCCCCTTTTGATGCGACCCACTGGAGATGATTCCAACACAGTGGCACTATATGCTGAACTGAAAAGATAACAAACCATTTCAGAATGGTTTACATGAAGCAGCAAGCAGGCTGTAAGGGTTTTATTAAGCAGAACAAGTTTTCTGCAGATAAAAAGTTAGCCAACATGTGGGGTAAGATTGGCCTGTTTAGTGGTCACTGAAAACACTTCCCAGTATCATCTGCACCTAATGAAATCACAAAAAGTCTTAGTTTTAATATGAAACAATTATTTTATCTCCAGAAAATAAAAACACAAACACAACATAATGATTATGCAATATAATACACTAATTAATAATAGAAATTTAGCACTGTATAATCCTGGTTTTTAAAGGTTTATTCATTTCTCAATACAAGCAGTGTGCATGACACATTGATTTCATAGCATTTTCTGTTCAACTTACATTATGCTGAAGAATTCGCATAATCTATGAATATCACAATATGATAAAATATTTTAAAAAGTTTAAGTTTTTTTTATCTCTTGATATATATTGAAGATGTGTCTTTATCTTATAGATAAGTACTTATATCTTGAAGTTTGTGGGAATTTAAATAATTACACTAGATAATAATAGTAATAATAACACATAATTGTAGAAATCAGCAAAGTATATAATCTTGATTTTGAAGGGTTATTTATTGTGTGTATGACATACTGACTTCATAACATTCTGTGTTCAACTAAGTTCTGAATCCATTGATATATGCTGTAGATCAGTCTTTACCTTACAAATCTTAAAATTTGTATCTATTCAAATCTTATTGGCATATGTCAGTTAAACAAGATGTTATGTAATTTTACTGAACATGAATGGAATAATTGATTAAAAATATTGTTTCTTTAAATCTTGAACTAATCCTGCAGATAAAAATATAGATGACTACTCTAATTTAGCTTTGCTTCTACCAAATTTTTATTGAGTGATAACATTTTCATGGCAATTTTTCAAATCCCTCATCCATGTCTAAGTTTCCTATAATACACATCAGTAGAGTAAGGACACATCTACAATGTATATGTAGATATTGTTACATTTACTAATGTAATTCAATATCTTCTATAACTTTGATTAGAAGCATTAATATTCCAAGTTTTGATTGGATGATTGAACTCGTTTTTGTTGTTAGTGTTGTTACTACACCATATTGGCTAATCAGTAGCACAGGTTTCATAGATGAAAAAAGAAGAAATATCTCTTTTTTCATGAAGAAGGCTGTTTGTTGCTTTGTAGTGACAACTCAAAAAAAAAGGGGGTTGGGTTTTATCTGAACAATGGTTAGAATGCAATATAATATCAAACAGGTAAGTTTGAAGTAAAAGATGACAAAATGTTTGTTCAGAAACATACTTATTCCATTCCATTTCATTTGGAACACAGTTTGGTCTTCCATGTAAAGTTCCATAAAGTATCTGTTTCCTATTTGATGACTTCTTGTGTCCATTCTGCCGGCATCCTCACCCCTCCTTCAGACTGTCTACCAAATTGCTTCATGAATATTTAAACTGTATTTATTGCTGCTACAAAAGACACACTGCTTCCATCTCTCTTTTATACGCATGCACAAAAACACAATCCATTTCATTAATTCCAGAAAGAAAGTCTCCTTTCTTCAATTTGTAGAACAGTCTCAACTGGCAATTACCAAATACTATTATTATGACTCCATTCAGCCATCCCATCTCTTTGTCCATCTCTCATCTACTCTGTCTCTTCTCTGTCCCTCACTTACTCCACCTGACCTTCCATCTCTTCTCTGTTAATACCTTACATAACCCACTTGAACCCCTCCCCCTCAGTCTCTCTGCCCATCCCTTACCTACTCCACCTGACCCCTCCCATTTCTTCTCTAACATCTTTAGCCTACTCTATTTGACTCTCCACTAGAGTCAAATAATTACAAAAAAAAATCTTGTGATTCATACAGCCTCATTTCTCCTTTGTCCCTTATCTACTCTATTTGACCCCCACCCCACCCATCTCTTTTCCTTGGGGGAAACCCTCTGTCAAATTAGTTGAATTGAAAAATACTTTTGACAGTTGTCAATCTATAAATCAGTATCTTCACTGGTTTATGCTACCTGAAGCCTTCAGTGTGATTAACACCTGATGGTAAATTGTTGCTGGTAAAGTTCCTAAAAATACAAACATGCACATGCAATCATGATTTTTTTGCCTTGGACTTGCTTTTCTTGACACAAACATTTGAGATGGATTTATCTATTTTTTGCAAATATAATTTATTTTATATCTAAACATAATAAATGCATATATACTAGAGTGGATCAATATGTCTGTAGCCTAAAACAATAGTTGAATTTTGATCAGAAATTTTCACTATATAATATTCAAACTATGTGATTCATACAGTATTGGGTTAAGTATACTGACAAAAGGAGGACAATATTTTGTGTAAAATAAATGCCTTTTTTTTTCCTTTTTTTTTCATCATTAAACTATAAACTCATTGAAGTACCTATGTATGTACACCTAGACCTACTTGGTGACTGAAGTACTTGTATAATTCACACCAGCACCAGTGTTGGGGGCTTTTAGGTCAGGTAAAAATCTGGATTTTAAATATTGATTTTCAAGGTAGACAGGTCTTCTCACTTGGAGGACTGACACAAGATTATCTTTCTGCTCTCATATTTTTACTCATTTTGGCTTGAGCTGGACTAATTTTAGAATATGAGGATACCTTCAGGTATTAAATGACAGAGATATAGAAAAATAGATATACTGGATTTATCAAAGCATGAAAGAATGAGAATAAAAATAGAAATTTAAAAATTTAAAAAAAACTTAGGAAAAGCAAATACTTGCATACTTTGTCCAGAGCATTGTTTAAATAACAGCAACATAAAATTTCTTAATGTAGCGAAAGGTATTTGTTAACTTCCTGTTTAGAAAAACTAGTGATTTAGTAGCCATTATTATATATATATATATATATATATATATATATATATAGGTCTGTCATTTAATATATATATATATCTGAGGATTGCATAGGTGAGAAACTGACAGTTACCAAGCACAGCTGATTCTATCTATGCAATCCTAATTTATATATCCAGATCCATGTTGATCTGTTCATATACATTTCACTATATTTATTTATACATTGTAATGAAAATTACACACACACACATGCACGCATACACGCATACACATACACACGCACACACAATAACTACTACCTCTGTCCAATAATATTTTTCATATTTAATGTATGAATATGTAAATGTAACAATTATTATGGGTACCATAAAAATACTATTTTGGCTTGAGCTGAACTGTGTTAAGCTTCCACAGATACACATGTACACACACATTCATCTATACAGATTTATATTGATCTGATTATATTCACTTCACTATATTTATGTGTACATTCTGTGATTTCTAAAACACTCGCTCATTACTGCTACTTCTGTCCCATAATGATTGTTATTATAAATTTATATTCAAATATAACTATTACAAGATGGAGGTAGTGTTTAAAAGCATTGTGTTAACTCTTCTTTCTATAAATCAACAACCATTCATTTACTCAAAAAAAAAGTTTCCTTCACTCACTCTGATACATCTCATTTTTTTTCTGCCTATCATCTGCAAATGATAACAGGTTGATTTTTGAGAAATGTTTGCTTGAAGGGACAAAACAAATCTTTTTCTTTTTGTCATCATGTAACCAACTTGGCCGCTCATCTTCAAAAGAATAAATTATTTATTCATTGAATTATTTGTATATAACTGCCTCCATGTTTTTGTCTTAATTTATTCAACCCCTTTCCAATGTTGCAATTCTCCCCTGAAATAATTTTTAAATATCTTCCAATTCATCTGTTTTTGTCTATCCTTCTTCATTGAAGTTCATAAATTATTGTCTTTCCTCTTGGTTGATCTTTGGCTTCTGCTTTTTTTTCCTTCCCTTTTATCAGACATTCAGGGTCTTGTGAGGTCTAATTTTTTTCATTTAATAACGATAAACTAAAATGGACTTTTGGGTCCTCCTTGTCTTTGATTTTACTCAACACCCCCACCTATAAACACTGAAATGCACAGAAACATGTAAACTTCTATACACATAAATGATAACTTTGTATGCTAATCCTTCAATGGTTAAATTTATCTGTCTCTACCAATATTTTTCTTGTATTCAATATTGAGGAATATCTTTTATGATTTCAAATTAAAACTAAAATTTTTCCTTTTATTTTTGGTCAAAAAGTGGGGGAATGTCCCAGACTCTTGCTTTCCAAACTCAGTGTGTCTTATTTAATAGCAATTGTCTTGCAATGTGACCTCACAAATACTTGCTGCCTCTTTTATGGCATGTCTGCAACACAGATTAAAATCTTTATCTGATTATTTTCTCTCTTTCTGATTTTGCTTTTTGGTAAATGTGACTCTCTTGTTGGTGTATGCCCTCCTAAATGCTGCATTAATGTGCTTGGAAATAAATATAATTGTTTAGAAAACAAATCATTTGTTGTTTTTTTTGTTTTTTGTTTTTTACCATCATCTCTTTTTTACCTCCATACCCATGTTTGCATGAAAGGTTGTTTTTTTTTTTTTTTTCTCCAGGAGCCATTGTATAGCTTTTTTTAGGAATTGGTATTGAATCTGCTACCAGGCTGGTCAGGTGCTAGAGTTCTTCAATTGTATCATAAGACGCAATTTGGGCAATATATATATGTTCAATGGGACAGAGAAGATGGAAAAATGTCTTCTAAAAACATTCAATATTGGTGAGAACATGGAGAGTAGGAAATGTCAAACATGTTGTTGGATTCTGCTTTCTAAGGTTGCATATGTCAATCATTGGAAATCATATCAGAGACAATTCATGCACACTTGAGGAACAAACAATGTGTCTTGTACAATCTGTAACAAAGTTTGTAAGTCATCTTCTTAAGAGACATATGGTGGTGCACAAGCATCAAATTTTACCATCTGATACATTCAATCGAGTGGGAAGGACGCCTTTCATATGTCATATTTGCATCAAATTTTGTGGATTTGCAGCGGAATTGATGAGTCACTTGAGTGCTCATGAGAGGAAATGTTCTGGTGGTGGGGTTGTAGGATTGTGATGGATGGCAGTGATCTGTAAAGATTATGTTATTGCTATGTCTAGCTACTAAAATAAAACAACAAAGCAAATATATATACACATTCACTATCACCGGATCTTCCTTTTTGTGTAAGAATTATGAAGATTCAATTTATATTCACAAAGATATTTAAAAATTTAAATGTAAATAGTAATACCATTAAAATTCTACTTAGCCATGTCTGGTATTTGTCGCTAAAATGTAAACAAATCAATTACAGAAGCTCAAAGCAATCAATTTTTTCTTTTTATTTATTTTCTTCGCTTTTTATAAACTAATCATGTTATCTTTTTTATTATTGAGTTTCTTTTTTAATGTAATATTAAATATACAATTATTACATCATTAAAAAATATACATTGGTGTGTTAATTTTTCATATTGAAAACTAATGCAAGAAATTAGTAACAATTTAAAAGATAAAATTTCAGTAAGTTTTAATTAAATCTGCATTTATACTAATTCAATGTTTTCGTAAATATTTCATTGAACAATCGTATGGGATAAACAATCGTATATTTAATCTGATTTTTTTTCCATTATACACTTTATGGACGGTTTAAGTAAGAATTAATCACTTATTTTTACTGTTGAACATCCATACATAATATGAGTACTGTAATTTGGCATTTAATATCTTAAATAGGAGACATTGATTTTTTTTTTTTTTTTTTTTTTCAGAATGGTTTCATGCGCTTTTTGATTTATAGTACACTATAATAATTTGATATTTGATCAGCTATGCTTTGAATTAATGATTTTTTTTTAATTACTGAATTTTACATAATACAAAAAATATTTATGAATAATACTAAATTTAAATATGGTCGTTTTTCTTTAAATCAATTACTTTATTTGTTTATTTAATTTTTGTATGTTTTTTTTTTACCCCTTTGAAATATACTATCAATTGAACTAATTGCTTCATTTATATTTCATCTTTTAAAATATTGCAAATTATTGAATTAGAATTTCTTATTGTTATATGTGATGTCATTTCCTCTACCCAGGCAAAAAAAAAAAATTCCTGACTTCCCACCAGGCCGGATAACACAATGTCTTTTTTATGTGAGGATTTTTATGGGACATCCAGCAAGGATAGAACTTGCTATTCAGTAGTTATGGATCTGCCAGGCTAGCTTGCTAACCATTACATCACATTATTTTCTACCCAGGTTTTACTGGGTAACCACTTCCAGTTGATGTGAAAAAGAAAGAAGATACAAAATAGTGCATGAGGCATGTATTTAAAAAAAAGTTCTTTTATGGTACATACGTGTGTGAAATTATTAAAAAATGTAGTTATCGTGTTAATAAGTGTTACTTGTTAAGTGTGTCTGAAATTATAGGTGAAAAGCTTTGTACTGTATAGTGTATATATGTATAATTTGCCCCTAGCATAAAGTCAGGTTTCTAGTGGGGGCTCTTCTTGCTAAAATATTCTGATTAAAAGAGATTTGTCTTTGTGCCTCTATTTTTATGCCCGAATGGGTTTCTATGGTAACTGGGTGGGAAGTTTCCTACCGGTCTTACAAGTGTAATATGTGTTAACTGTGCAAATGCAAGTTTTTTTTCCTCTCTTTTTTTTTCTATGAGCATCTTTATTGCTTGTCATTGACAATGAGTTGTATTTTCTCTTATTACTCATTTCAGTAGACTGTGCTATTCGCTTCTAATAGACAGACATTACTAAGTACAAAAAGTATGGATCTCCGATTACAAAATCTATTGAATAGGTATTGAATATTCTCTATAGTTGTATGTTGGAGTCACCACTATAATAATAATATCACTGGACATAAGTTTTAACAATTCAGTAATATGATAATATGATTTATTGGGCAAATTCGTTATTATTGATGTCACAGGTAGTAGCTAGCATCAGAGTAAGGATATGAGAGACGAGGGTGTGATAATATGAACCCTTAAGAGTTACTACCCTTTGTCTTGGCACAAACCTGATCAATATACAAAAAAATCCAGTTTAAGGCAACCCTTTAGAATTTATGTTTTAAACTTAGTAGTAGGGGAGGTAAAAGTTAGTATTAAGAGTATAATTAATTTAGCTTGATAAGTTATTCATAAATTAAAGTAGTAGAAGAAATAATCTATCATTTCAGATATTTAGGTAATATCTGAAATAATAGATTATTTCTTCCACTGCTTTAATTTATGAATAACTTATCAAGCAATGCCCTAGAAGTGCTGTGTCCTTGCTTGCAAAACAAGAACCCACTTTAAAGGTTTTGAAACTTTCCTAATGATTTTGTTTTACCTGTCTATATTTCTAAGTTGACTGATTATCATATATACATTTCAGCTGATATGCCCGCCAATATTCTTCAGGTATTGCTTGTCGAAACCAGTAACTTTTATGGAAATTTGAACCAAATTCTTTATTCAATTCCTGGATTGAATAAAGGGTTTGATGAGGCATGTAAATAGAGTGAATGTTTCTGTTTCAACATTATATAGATCATATTTTTTACCAGAAATCTTAATTACCTCTTTGTTTTGTTTAATACTTATCAATAATATCCACAACAATATTACATACTTTAATTTATTTAACTTATTTGCTTGTTTGTGATATTACATTGGTGTCAGTGTGTCGCAAAAGAAATATGGATTATACCAAACTAACTCACCCCGAAAGTTTCGACTTTATCAGAGACCAGGAAAAAAATCTCCATGACTCGCCCAACACCTGTAAAACAGGAATTGATACAAGAAATGATAGTCAACATAAACAGGATGATGGTCGCAATGGATCATGCCAAACCAATAACACCATCAACAGCCCAGAAAGCCAACAACTATTGTCTAATAATGCGACAACAATCCTTATGTGATGTCATGACACTTCAAAAATACTTAAATTCCGGAAACGACGTGAATCAATTCATCACCAGCCTAAACAAGGCCTATATGATCCACATTATGCCCGAACTTACCAACTATCCTAGCTTAGAGACTGAATTTGTCAAGGCTGCCAAGGATTTACTCGACCACAGCATTTTTCAGCAGATGGCAGACTCCAAACAGGACACATACTGTAGTAGGAGTGACAGTGACTTACTGAGAACCAAACACATTTGCTACTTTGCGTGTCAATCTACTTTCTGAAAGCCGTTCGCAAAACTGCCATTTTTTATGCCACAGACTTATTTGCATAAGATAGCAGCGAGACATCCTAAAAACAGATGAGTGACGCGGATTAGTAGTTTGCTTGCAGGAATCGAATACGTGACGTCAAAGGACTTGGATTATAGTCGTTATTTCGTGTGTGCAACAAGACTGGTCATTTGGCCAGAAATTGTCCAGGAAACAGAAGTGGGGACAAGATGTCAGCGCCAGTCTACTCCCAAAAAAGCTAATAAACTTGGCGCTACCTATCATTACGGTGTATGTTGATGGCACACCATGCTCGGCTCTCCTTGACTCTGGGTGCTCACAATCCACCTTGAGTGCAAGTTTATTTTGGTCTTGGTCGAAGCAAGGCATAGCGGTAACTACGTTAACCAGAGCTATGCAGACTTGCTGTGGAAGCGGTACTGTCAGAATGTGCACGGAAACTGGTAACACTGCCACAATTGATGTGTTGGTTATGCGAGGGATGCCCCTGAAATTTGACCTGTTATTTAGCATCGACGCCATTAAAGCACTCGGTGGCGTTCATATTACACAGCATGGAAGCATGGAGTTTGAAGAAACGTGGCCCGTTTGTGCAGCGATTCGCATCAGCAAAGCCAACTTTAGTGCAAAATTCGATGAACGGCAGCCTGGAAGTGGTCGGCTGGTCATGCACCAGGGAAGCTGCGGAATAGGATTTGAATATCCGGTATCCAGCGAGTTGAGAGAGGAATATGAGCGTGAGGTGCAAACATTGATGGACAATGGTTGGTTGTTGCCCTACAATGACAAGGAGTTTGGCCCACACAAGGGACTGATACCACTGATAGCCATACTGCAGACCAACAAACACAAGGTGCATTCTGTGATGGACTATCGTGAGCTGAATACTTACGTTGACACATTCACAGGTGCTGCGGGTGTTTGTGCAGAGAAACTTTGAGAATGGAGACAGCAGGGTGCAAACGTGTCCATTGTGGACCTCAGGAAAGCATACCGGCAGGTTCGTGTCGAAAAATCTCTGTGGCCATACCAGACAGTTATGTTCAGAGGGAAGTGATATTGTCTGACCAGGCTGGGGTTCGACCTGAATGTAGCACCCCTGATGATGCGAGTTGTGCTCAAGGCTGTGTTAGCGCAGAATGAAACTATAAATAGAGCAATGTCATCATATATTGACGATATATTTATCAATGAGGATGTGGCATCAACAGAATCCACAAGGAAACATCTCAAGCTCTACGGACTGACTAGCAAGGATCCAGAGAAGTTGCGGGATGCAGCCAGAGTGCTGGGGCTTGAAGTACGGAGTGAGCAAGGTCGACTGCGATGGTGACGAGGAAATAGAATGGTAGACGGCCCTATGACCATGACACGGAGAGGTATTTTCTCTATGTGTGGCCAACTAGTGGGTCATTTCCCCGTGTGTGGATGGCTGCGAGTAGTGACAGGTTTCATCAAACGTCGAGCCTCTGCCGTAACGCAAAACTGGGACAAGATTTGTGATGCTCCTCTGGAGCGTATGATAATGGACACTGTAGTGAGAGAGGAGACCCGCCTCGTGCAACACGGTGTGACGGAGAGGGTGGTGGGGGTGAAGACTTGCCGTATGCTCGAAGGAAGCGGGCTAGGCTTTGCCTAGCGTGTAGGACTGACCTAGAGTCGAACCCGCTTCCTTCAGAATGTGAGAGCTATGGACAATTGGTGAAGTAGGAAAGGGCATAGTGGCCCGGATGTGGGTGGTCGCGCCGTGCTGGCAAGTGTCGCACGTGCTGAATGGACAATTATGAGTGAGAAGCTCGGATGTGGTGAAATTGGGGTGTACTTAAAGGATTGATTCTCGGAGACCAGGCAGAACGACTTGCAGTTGTATTTTGTTGAGACGAAGACATAGTTTTGGATATTGGATTTTTGGAGCGAGATACAGTTGGGAGAGCAGTGAATATATCTGCGCCGTAGTTGCGTTCCCTATTTCTGTTTGACTGTCGATTGGAGCCTTGAGTCAGACTTGACTGTGACCCCCCCCCCCACCCACTGATTAGAAGCTAATTCGGCTTTTTATACAATGGCACAAATTCGATTTAGCCGTGATGTAATAAGGCCGTTTACTGGTGAGGGTGATGTGGTGGCATGGCTGAAGAAGGTTCGCCTTGTGGCGAGACTACAGATGGTGGATGACGTGGCCAGCTTGCTGCCGTTATATTTGGAAGGAGACGCGCTGGCACTTTATATGGAAATGCCAGAGAAGGATCAGCTGGATATAAATAGAATAGAAGCGCGACTGAAGGAGGCATTTACGGATGGTTCCTTTTTAGCTTATAGGAAGCTAACCCTTGTTAAGTGGGAAGGTGAATGCGTTAACGTGTACGCAAATAGAATAAGGCAGTTGGTCGGATTGGCTGGATTCGAGGGAGTGGGGCTTGATAGGCTTGCAAGATTGGCTTTTGTCATGCGGTTCCCAGATAATATCTCAGTCGAGCTCCAACAGGCACCGAATGTTGAGACCCTAACAATGGCAGATTTGATGTCACGAGCTAGAGTGCTAACTACTAAGGACGAAAACCGTGATGTAGCAGCAGCCGTAAGAACGGACACATCGACGTCCCAGCAAACGGGAAGTACCACCAAAGATTCACAAGTGCCGCGTAAAGGTCCCGTATGTTATACGTGTGGTGGCCCCAACCACTTTTCCCGGGATTGCCAAAGTCAACGTAATAGTGGACCTATGTACACGAGAGCACAGGGCAAAATGCGTTGTTACCGCTGTAATGGACTTGGCCACATATCAAGAAATTGTCCGGGAAACGGATGCGGGGACAAGGCATTGTCGCCACCCTTGCCCCCGTCAAACCAGTGAAAACTACATTACCAGTTGTTGGCGTCCGGATAAATGGCATGAAGTGTTCGGCACTCGTCGATAAAGGATGTTCCAAAACGATAGTAAGCACGAACTACTGTCGGGCATGGAGTAAGCGCGACATGGACATTACCACAATCGACGGCACATCCAAAGCATGTTGCGGAGTTGGTGCTGTGACAATTCACACTGAAAAAGGGGATAGTGCTAAAATAGATGTTTTGGTAACGCGTGGAAAGCCGCTTGGTTACGACCTACTGCTTGGAATTGACGCGATACAAGCACTGGGTGGTGCTGAGATCACTTCCAATGGACGGGTTAAGCTCGGCAAAGGGGAAGAATTCTGTGTAGCTCTCTCAGTTGAAGAACCGGACTTCTGTGCTTCGTTTGACCATAAACAAAGGGTATGGACTGCACGGTGGAAGTGGGCCATGAATGAAGCACCAGAACAGCTGCACAATGTAATACCAGAGTATTCGGTTCCTGATACCATCAAGACTGCCTACGAGGAGGAGTTAGAGATGTGGATGGAGAATGGGTGGTTAATACCGTATCCAGAGGAGTGGCTTGGACCCCCAAAGGGTTTGATTCCACTGATGGCTATTGTACAACCCAGCAAAAACAAGGTACGACCAGTGATGGATTACAGGGAACTAAACCAACATGTGGATGCCTTCACTGCAAACGCCGACGTGTGTGCTGCTAAACTGCGCGAGTGGCGTCAGCAAGGGTCTAATGTAGCCTTGCTTGACCTAAGGAGAGCCTACCTGCAGATACGCGTTCATGAGTCATTGTGGGCATTTCAAACCGTGATTGTCAAGGGAAAACGATATTGCTTGACACGGTTAGGATTTGGTCTTAATGTGGCACCGCTTATTATGAAAGCCATCGTAAATGCAGTGTTGACGCAAGAGGAGCCGATGGGGAAAGTCACGTCAGCTTACGTCGACGATATTTACGTAAACGAGGATGTAATGTCAGCAGATGAAGTTAGGAGGAAACTGGAAACCTTCGGTTTGACAAGCAAAGACCCCAAGCGTTTAAAGAATGGGGCTATAGTGTTAGGACTTGAGGTTTAGGGGAGCACGGCACCCTGCGTTGGAAACGAGGGGGCCCTGTCCCAGAAGTCCCAGATATGTTAACGCGGCATATCATATTTTCTGTCTGCGGGAAGCTGGTGGGACACTTTCCGGTCTGCAAGTGGCTCCGTGCAGCAACCGGAGTAATTAAGAGACGGGCTAGCGCAGTCACGAGAGGATGGGACGATACAGTTGATGATGTTCCTCTTAAGCAGATGATGGATGAAGTAGTTACCAAAGTATGCCAAGATGATCCCACCCGAGGTGATTGGTGCGTGGCCGGACGAGAGTTGAACGCATGGGTAGATGCAAGCTCTCTAGCAACAGGCGTGGTATTAGAAAGAGATGGTGCTATTATAGAGGACGCATGCTGGCTTCGTCCGAAAAACGACGCTCAGCACATAAATTTGGCGGAACTCAATGCCACACTGAAAGGACTTAATCTTGCGCTGCAGTGGCACGCTGAGGTAGTGCATCTCCACACAGATTCTCTGTGCGTGTACCACTGGTTGACCGATACCCTGACGGGTAAAGCCAGAGTGAAGACCAAAGCTGCAACTGAGGTGCTGGTGCGAAGGAGATTGACGATCATACAACGGCTGGTTGAGGAATATAGTTTGAAGGTTGATGTCACCCTAATTCCATCAGAGCAAAATCTAGCCGATGAATTAACACGAGTACCGAAGAGGTGGTTTGACATAATGAAGCAAGGATTTGATTCGTCTCCAACGTTGTGTGCGGTCGTAACTGAGCAACTGTCACCTGATCGTATCCGAGCCATACATTGCCAGAGTGGGCATCCTGGAATTTGGCGGACAACATATTTCGTTCGGAAAGTATGTCCATCAATTACGAGAGCGGCCGTTAAATCGGCCATACACGCTTGCGAGGGGTGTCAGACAGTAGATCCAGCACCAGTTCATTGGAAACAAGGGAAGCTCGACGTGCAGGGTAATTGGCACAGGTTGGGTATGGACATAACCCATAATGGGTTATGTCCATACCCAACCTGTGCCAATGGCAATCATTTTGTGACACTGGCGGATTGCGGCCCAACACGGTTCACATTATGGCGTCCACTGGCTCGCCAAGATGCATCTACGGTCATACGACAGTTAAGATCAGTCTTCTTTGAACGCGGTCCGCCAGTGGAAATATTAACGGACAATGCCCCCACCTTTTGTGGCCATGAGTTCCAGACCTTTGCAGGTGAATGGGGCGTGCGAATGCGATATCGATGTGCCTATGTTCCAGAGGGTAATGGTATAGCGGAACGCTGTCATCGCACCATTAAAAAATTGCGACCAGAATGCTATTCAAGAGGCTGTATACTGGTACAATGTAACACCTAAAGATGGAGTAACATCGGTGACTGCGCCATCTAGCGGAATTTACCAATATGAACAGCGTGTAAAAGGGCTAGATGAGATTGCGCCATTCCTTAGAGTCATGGACGGTCCGTATCGGGAAGGAGATCTGGTTTGGGTTAAAGCCCCGAACAGTCGTTGCACTACTAAATTCGGCAAAGGCCAAGTTAGTCAAATAGTCAGCCCTCAGACTGTTCTTGTCGATGGTGTACCGCGGCATATAAAGGATCTTGGCAGGCGCTATCGACCAACTGAGGAAGACTAAGACAATGACACGTCGTCCGAGAGTGAGTCAGGGACTATGTCGGTGGTTGGAACGGGGCCTGTAACGGCAGAGGATGTGATAGCGGAGTTCCACGATGACGATGTGGCCGAGACCGAGGGGGATGATGTGCAGATAGACGAAGACCCGCCACCTCTGCGAAGGAGCACACGGCAAAAGCGAGCACCATCTCCCTGCCATTTTTAGGATCACGAGATCAGGGGGGAGTGTAGTGAGAGGGGAGACCCGCCTCGTGCAACACGGTGTGACGGAGAGGGTGGTGGGGGTGAAGACTTGCCGTATGCTCGAAGGAAGCGGGCTAGGCTTTGCCTAGCGTGTAGGACTGACCTAGAGTCGAACCCGCTTCCTTCAGAATGTGAGAGCTGTGGACGATCGGTGAAGTAGGAAAGGGCATAGTGGCCCGGATGTGGGTGGTCGCGCCGTGCTGGCGAGTGTCGCACGTGCTGAACGGACAATTATGAGTGAGAAGCCCGGATGTGGTGAAATTGGGGTGTACTTAAAGGACTGATTCTCGGAGACCAGGCAGAACGACTTGCAGTTGTATTTTGTTGTCGAGACGAAGACATAGTTTTGGATATTGGATTTTTGGAGCGAGATACAGTTGGGAGAGCAGTGAATATATCTGCGCCGTAGTTGTGTTTCCTATTTCTTTTGGACTGTCGATTGGAGCCTTGAGTCAGACTTGACTGTGACCCCCCCCCCCCACTGATTAGAGACACTCTTAACCAGGTACAGCAAATGGATCCTGCACAAGGAGAATGGTGTGTGAATGCAAAGGAGCTAGACATATGGGTCGATGCGAGTTCGCTGGCTGTAGGAGTGGCGCTCGATGCTACAGGAGCCATTATGGAGGATGCATGTTGGCTACAGCCGATAAAAAACACCCAACATATTAACATGGCGGAACTGGATGCTGTGCTAAGAAGAATCAAACTCACACTAAAATGGCAAGCCACGGTATTACAAGTGAACACAGACTCCCTCTGCGTGTACCATTGGGTAACTAATGCCCTTACTGGAAAGTCTCAGTTAAACTCCAAGGCCACGAGTGAGATGCTCATAAGTGACGTCTGGAAACACTGACCTCTCTTGTAAAAGAGTACAACCTTTTGGTTGACATAGCACTAGTTAGATCCAACCAGAACCGAGCCGACTTGCTGAGGTGGTTCAACAATGTGAAAGACATCGAACCAATTCAACCAGTGTGTGCTTTTGCCGTAGGAAACCCGAGCCCTACTGAGTTAACCGAGATTTATCAACACAGCGGGCACCCTGGTGTTAGGTGGATACTATATTTTGCACGTAGGATCAATCCGTCCGTTCGGAGTTGTGAAGTCAATAGATCCAGTTTCTGTGCGATGGCAGAAGGGAGGGCTCAGTGTGCATGAAATTTGGAGCCGGATAGGCATGGACATCACGCACTATAACGGTCGCAACTTTTGGACTTTAATCGATTGTGGCCCTACACGGTTTTTCGATCTGGCGACCGCTAGCACGGCAAGTTGCTGCGCACGTAATTCGGCAACTGGAGTCAGTATTTTTTTTTTTAACGTGGCACCCCAAGGGAGATCCTGACCCTACATTCTGAGGTCAGCACTTCAAACGATTTATGAATGAATTGGGCGTCCGATTCCGACTGCGCTGCGCATACAGACCATCTGGAAATGGTATTGTAGAGAGGTGTCATCGAACAATTAAATGAATTGCTGAGCGAAAGAGCTGCCCTATTATGGAGGCAGTTTATTGGTATAACGTCACACCCAGGGACGACGTATCTGCCTCAATCGCGCCCGCCAATCTGCTGCATTCATACACAATCCAAATAAAGGGAATTGACGTTGTACCCCAGCATAGCCAGGCGATTTCGGATTGGTACAAAAAAGGTGACACAGTTTGGGTGAAAAATCCACACGGACGCCGCACATTAAAGTTTGTAAAAGGTCATGTCACTGGAATAAACAGTCCCCAGTCGGTAATCATCGACGGGATGCCTCGGCACGTAGGAGACATACATCCACGGCTCTGTTCATTGTCACCTGTGGATGATGGCGATGACACATCCGGGAGTAATGAATGGCGAGAACCAACCCCCAGTGCAAGTAGCAGTGACGCCCCATCTGAGAGCGAGGACGAGGTGATATTGACTCCTATTAATCGCACTCATCTCTCGGACTCCAACACATCGGATGATTCAGCCGGGGAGGAAGACGTAATTGTACCACTCGAAGGGGCGACAGAGTGAAACGACCAGCTTCTCACTGTCACTTATGTGATCATACAATCAGGGGGAGAGTGTAGTAGGAATGACAGTGACTTACCGAGAGCCAAACGCATTCGCTGCTTTGCGTGTCGATCTACTTTCTGAAAGCCATTCGCAAAACTGCCATTTTTTATGCTACAGATTCATTTGCATAAGAGAGCAATGAGACATTTTAAAAACAAGCGAGGGGCGTGGGGTATCAGTTTGCTTGCAGGAATCGAATACGTGACATCAAAGGACTTGAAACACGATTTTAGTCGTTATTTCGTGTGTGTACCGAACGTTTTGTGTGGTGGGGTGAATTTACGAAAGTATCGTAGCAGCTTCATAATTTTTTAAAAAACCGGACAGTTAGACATACACTTTCGAACAGCCGAAAACGTACTTCATAGCGACCCATGGCAACCATATGACAAACTTCCAACACCTTAGTCGGGCTTGGGATCTGGAATGGCGAGACCGCGAAAAGTTGACACATTTTGCTGTCCGATTCGAAAACACAATCAGAGAGGTTGCTGTTCACATAAAAAGTAAATACAAGAAGGACAACAATGCAGAATTGACCGTAGATACACTCTTCTCAGTCATAGGTGCAATGCTGATGAGTGAGAAGGTCAAAACTTGGAATTCAAAGCTATACCCCACCTTGTCAACAATGGACAATCCTTACACGGCGAGCGGTATAGCATGTGAAGTCCAACGATACATTGATCGGGTTGTAAGGACTGACGACACAACCTCACACGACACCACGTACTACACCCATAGACCACAGCGATGGAGTTGAGGAAACGCGCCCATCAAACTTGAACAGCCACTACAAAAAAGTGGTCAACCACCGCGCTCACAGACATACAGAGGCTGCGACGACAATCTAGAACCCGCCATATGCCGGAACTATACCATGGGTCGCACTTGCTTCCACAGCCAAAACTACCCATATCGTCACCCGCCTCTCACCCAGGCTCATGTCGCAGCAACGAATGATGACACACCATCCGTAAACACCGAAGAGCAGGATTTTCAGTACGAACCAGACGAGATGTGATGGCTCGATCTTGGTTCTCCCACACTCGCCATCACATATACAACATCCAGAGACCTTCCGCGCAGAAATCACCGCTCGTCAATTTTACCTTCGCCGTCGAAGGTATCACATTTTCCGGTGTAACAATGCTGGACTCTGGATGCTCCACTTTGTATTGTGCCAATCTTTCAACTGCACAAGGAAGCTAGAAAACACATGATCCATTCCGACGTTCACATAAAAAGGATCAATGGCAGCATCACCGCCATTGGAGAACTAAATTGTGGCATCACCATCGGCAACCCTAACTTTTGAGAATTTTTTTCAACTTGAAATATGCGTTGAAGGCAGTTCAATGTTTATTTCTAATGTTTTGTAAATAGCGTTCATTGGGGAGGAGATAGGAACTTATTTTTTTGTAAGGGTTCTATCTTTCTTCGGTAATGCCCATAGAATTCTCGGATTCTTCGGTGTTGGTCTGTGATTGGTTGAATTTTGGGGAGTTTTGAGAAGCGAGGCTGACCTCCTGTTCTCAGAATTGGGGCGCGAAATTCAACAGACACGAGATTGAATTTGAAAGGACCGGTTTGATTTTTGCTGTCTCAATTGGCGATGAGTCAACATAAAATTTTGTAAGACGAAAAATTGGTAGAACTAGAGAAAGTTCTATCATAGTCTTTTCCGGAATTGTTTATTGTGTATTTGGAGAACCCAAATACTATATTTTAGCTGACTGAGTTATTTTATTTTCCCAAGGAAAAGAAATAATTATTTGTTGCATATTTGGAATACCCAAATATTGCATTTGTCTCACAGAGTGAGTTTATTTCTTCACCAGAGGAGAAGATATGAAAATTTCCTTTAAAAAATCAAATCAAAAATGACTAAAGTATATGTCAAAAAAAGAAAACGCGAATTTAAATGTATATGAAAATTTCCTTTAAAAATCACAATAAAAACTTGATTAAAGATGACGTGTCTATTAAAGATATGTCCCATTTCTTAACCCGAAAGCCTTGGGACTTTAAGGCGCCAGATTCCAGTGCCCTTCTGCTACGTCATCGATCCCCACTGTTAACGAGAAAACAGTCAGTGGTCGGTTCGGCTTAAACCTGTAAGGACCTGAATGAGTTAACTCCCTCAGACTGAATTGGTAAATAAGTTGCCACTCGCTTCCAGGAGCAAACCTTGAAATTCGACAAATTCAACTTGAAAGAATTATACTACAGAAATCATCTCAACTCAATTAGGGTTTGCAACTCAAAGACAGCTTCCCTAAAAGCAACCTCTAAAATTCATCACCAACAAAACATACGAAATTTCAACCCGCCTCTGCCGATAGGTTGGCGGGTCATTCTTCACTTCAAAGAACTTTGTTAACCGGACTCTGAGTTAAGTTCTCCGCAAATCACACCAAAATTTGCAAAAACTATCCTTAAATCTATCTTTCCCTTTTTTTTGTTTATACATATTAAATTTGTTGTTAAATATATTGTCTTGTCTTGTCTTTTCATTCAGTGTCCGAACTTGAAAGTTGCGGTAATTCCCCCCACAAGCGAGAGTTAATCCTTTTACAGTTTTAATTCCCATATATTGCAAATTTTGTTTGTAACGTTCGGATACCTGTTTGAGAAGATGAGCGCAGCATTTTGTTAACTTGTCTGAGAGATAGTTGTTAGTTTTGTTAGAAATTAACTGGGAAGTCCCTTTAAACGCTAAAATGGAAGAAATTAGAATTCTGGTCGGTACTCGAAATAGTGCATGTCGACGCGTTTCACACATGCTATCGTTTATTGCGAGTAAACGCGGACTGACTGAACGACTGTTCGAGAAACTAGTATCAGAGGTAAATATCTGGATAGAAGAGGCCCTTAGATTAAATAAAAAATTACATATCTTAAAAATATTAAAATAGAATGTGGTCTAGAAGATGACAGGTTCTGGGAAAGTCACTTCTTATTTACGACCACAAATAAAATAAAATCAATTAGAACTAGCCTGCAGCATAAGGTCGCAGATAGTTCTGCTAACGAAATAAAAATTAAACCGAGTACTTCGGACGAAATAAAAATTAAACCGAGTACGTCGCGAAATAAAAATTGAAAATATAGAAGTTACCTCTTCTAACGAAAAGAAATTTTAGAGGTTACCTCTTCTAAAGAAATTAAAATTTTGGAAGATAGTTCTTCCAAAGAAATTGAAATTTTGGAAGATAATTCTTCAAAGAAATTAAGATTTTGGAGGATAATTCTTCCAAAGAAATTGAAATTTTGGAAGATAATTCTTCCAAAGAAATTGAAGATAATTCTTCCAAAGAAATTGAAATTTTGGAAGATAATTCTTCCAAAGAAATTGAAATTTGGAAGATAGTTTCTTCCAAAGAAATTGAAATTTTGGAAGATAATTCTTCCAAAGAAAAATTTTGGAAGATAGTTCTTCCAAAGAAATTCTTCCAAAGAAATTGAAATTTTGGAAGATAGTTCTTCCAAAGAAATTAAAATTTTGGAAGATAGTTCTTCAAAGAAATTAAAATTTGGAAGATAGTTCTTCCGAAGAAATTAAAATTAAAAATAGTAACTAACGTTACTAAGTTTTTAAAAAATTATCTTTCTGGCAGATTTGCTCAGATATTAAAAATTAAAATACCTACGATAAAAGAAATTAAAGTTGAGGGTACTTCTCTCAAAATTAAAAATAGTAATTTTAACATTACTAAACAAATTAAAATGAAAAAGTTGGCTCTAGAGCCAGTTGAAATTCTAAATTGGAAAAAAGAAAAAAAATGTATAAACCTTGCTTACCTACGACCCCTAAATTTGGTCTAGGATCATTCTGGAAATTTTGAAGGTTAAACTAACTGAGGTTAAAATTAGAAATTAAAAAATGTGCTTAGTCATGAGCATAACTTTGAAATACGAAATTGAAATTTATCTTACCTACACACAATGTTGGTTAAGATATCTAAAAATTTAAAATACCTTGTTTGAAATACCTTATTTAAATTATCTTTCTGACATATTTGTTCTGTCGGATATCTAAAAATTTGAAATACCTTGTTTGAAATGCCTTATTAAAATTATCTTTCTGTCATATTTGTTCAGTAAGATATCTAAAACTTTGAAATACGAAATTGAAATTTATCTTACCTACACACAATGTTGGTTAAGATATCTAAGAAATTTGAAGTACCTTATTAAAACTATCCTTCTGGCAAACTTAGTTGGATAGCTAAAAATTAGAAATTTAAAAAAAATATGCTTAGTCATGAGCTTAACTTTGAAATGCGAAATTAAAAATTCTTACCTACATACAATGTTGGTTGAGATATCTAAAAATTAAAAACTAAAAATATCTTCCGACAAATTGGTCAGATATTAAAATTTAAAACACCTCGTTAAACTTGTCTTTCTGACAGACGTAGTCAGTCGGATAGCTAAAGACCTAAAAATTAAAAAATTATCCCAAGTCATTGAAATTAAAAATTATCTTCCCAACATACAATGTTGGTTAAAATATTAAAAAATGAAAAATAAAAATTATTTTCTGACGAATTGAGTTGGTTGGATAGCAAAAAATTAAAAATTAAAAAATATGCTTAATTATGATCATAACATTTGAAATTCGAAATTAAAAATTATCTTACCAACGTACAAACTTGTTTAAGATAACCTAAAAATGAAAATTTTGCTTCTGGTCGTTCGACCATTTTTGAGAATCTTAAAAATCTAAATTTAAATGTGTCTTCCCAACACGCAAGTTGGTTAGATATTCTAAACTTAAAAATAAAATAAGTCAGTGTGCATAACTCTGCCCGTTAGACTTCCCCTAAATAAAACATATATATATAAATGAAAATTCTCGAATTCTCTTCCAACTATGGGTGGCTAGGATAGCTAAAAACGAAAAATGCTAATTTGATTGAATTTGAACTCTTGAATGCCTTTACCTGTCTTGGTTGACGATGACTTTGATATTGAATTTAAATTTGATAATTACAAAAATGTTTTACACAACTTTGATAAACAATTTGAAAACTACAAAATAAAACATATTAAAATACCCTTGTATTCCCCTTGGGTAGGAAGTACCTGGGAACGCCTTATAGGAGTTATAAAATCATGTCTCTATAAAACTATTGGTCGTTCCAAAATAGAATATTTTGAACTACTAACCCTACTCTCTGACATACAAAATGCTATTAATACTAGGCCCCTTACATATGGATGTTCATCTGACAGTGATCTACAAGTAATAACCCCTAATTGTTTTTTGCGCCCTAATGTTAACAGCGAACTCATTCTAAAACCTAAGGTTCAAAACATTTGGGAGACCGGTCCGCCTTCAAGAGATTTATTGTTAAAAAGCATTGAAATTCGTGACGAGATGTTGGTTAAATTTCGAGAAATGTGGTACGAGCAATATTTACTCAGTTTAAGAGAAAATTGCAAGGACTTGCACGAAACCAATTATTCTGAGAAAATTAAAACTGATGATGTGGTACTGATAAGAAATCCAATCAAGCCAAGACCTTATTGGCAACTTGGGAGAGTTGTTGAACTTTTCCGAGGAGAAGACAACAAAATACGTTCAGCTAACGTAAAAAGGGGAGATGGTTTAACACAAAAACATTCTCTAAAACATCTCTATCCATTGGAGTTGACTTTAACTCATGACTATCATCCTCTCTCACCTGAAACTGACAACTTAAAATCAACAGATTCTAATGTTCAATCCTCATCACGGCCGAAAAGAAAGGCAAGTACAAGAATGAGGAAAAGACCTGCGAATGATCAGTATTTATATTATTGAAGAAAGAAAAAAAAATGCTTTAAATGTGGTCGTTAGATTATTCAAAAAATATTGAAAGCTTGAATAAAAAAAAAAGAAAAAAGAAAAATGAACAGTGAATGTATGTTCCCAATGCAATGAAATTGCATTTTTTCTTGTTGTTGGGAATATATGAAAATTTCCTTTAAAAAATCAAATCAAAAATGACTAAAGTATATGTCAAAAAAAGAAAACGCGAATTTAAATGTATATGAAAATTTCCTTTAAAAATCACAATAAAAACTTGATTAAAGATGACGTGTCTATTAAAGATATGTCCCATTTCTTAACCCGAAAGCCTTGGGACTTTAAGGCGCCAGATTCCAGTGCCCTTCTGCTACGTCATCGATCCCCACTGTTAACGAGAAAACAGTCAGTGGTCGGTTCGGCTTAAACCTGTAAGGACCTGAATGAGTTAACTCCCTCAGACTGAATTGGTAAATAAGTTGCCACTCGCTTCCAGGAGCAAACCTTGAAATTCGACAAATTCAACTTGAAAGAATTATACTACAGAAATCATCTCAACTCAATTAGGGTTTGCAACTCAAAGACAGCTTCCCTAAAAGCAACCTCTAAAATTCATCACCAACAAAACATACGAAATTTCAACCCGCCTCTGCCGATAGGTTGGCGGGTCATTCTTCACTTCAAAGAACTTTGTTAACCGGACTCTGAGTTAAGTTCTCCGCAAATCACACCAAAATTTGCAAAAACTATCCTTAAATCTATCTTTCCCCTTTTTTTGTTTATACATATTAAATTTGTTGTTAAATATATTTGTCTTGTCTTGTCTTTTCATTCAGTGTCCGAACTTGAAAGTTGCGGTAATTCCCCCCACAAGTGAGAGTTAATCCTTTTACAGTTTTAATTCCCATATATTGCAAATTTTGTTTGTAACGTTCGGATACCTGTTTGAGAAGATGAGCGCAGCATTTTGTTAACTTGTCTGAGAGATAGTTGTTAGTTTTGTTAGAAATTAACTGGGAAGTCCCTTTAAACGCTAAAATGGAAGAAATTAGAATTCTGGTCGGTACTCGAAATAGTGCATGTCGACGCGTTTCACACATGCTATCGTTTATTGCGAGTAAACGCGGACTGACTGAACGACTGTTCGAGAAACTAGTATCAGAGGTAAATATCTGGATAGAAGAGGCCCTTAGATTAAATAAAAAAATTACATATCTTAAAAATATTAAAATAGAATGTGGTCTAGAAGATGACAGGTTCTGGGAAAGTCACTTCTTATTTACGACCACAAATAAAATAAAATCAATTAGAACTAGCCTGCAGCATAAGGTCGCAGATAGTTCTGCTAACGAAATAAAAATTAAACCGAGTACTTCGGACGAAATAAAAATTAAACCGAGTACGTCGGACGAAATAAAAATTGAAAATATAGAAGTTACCTCTTCTAACGAAATAGAAATTTTAGAGGTTACCTCTTCTAAAGAAATTAAAATTTTGGAAGATAGTTCTTCCAAAGAAATTGAAATTTTGGAAGATAATTCTTCCAAAGAAATTGAAATTTTGGAAGATAATTCTTCCAAAGAAATTAAAATTTTGGAAGATAATTCTTCCAAAGAAATTGAAATTTTGGAAGATAGTTCTTCCAAAGAAATTGAAATTTTGGAAGATATTCTTCCAAAGAATTGAAATTTTGGAAGATAATTCTTCCAAAGAAATTGAAATTTTGGAAGATAGTTCTTCCAAAGAAATTCTTCCAAAGAAATTGAAATTTTGGAAGATAGTTCTTCCAAAGAAATTAAAATTTTGGAAGATAGTTCTTTCAAAGAAATTAAAATTTTGGAAGATAGTTCTTCCGAAGAAATTAAAATTAAAAATAGTAACTAACGTTACTAAGTTTTTAAAAAATTATCTTTCTGGCAGATTTGCTCAGATATTAAAAATTAAAATACCTACGATAAAAGAAATTAAAGTTGAGGGTACTTCTCTCAAAATTAAAAATAGTAATTTTAACATTACTAAACAAATTAAAATGAAAAAGTTGGCTCTAGAGCCAGTTGAAATTCTAAATTGGAAAAAAAGAAAAAAAATGTATAAACCTTGCTTACCTACGACCCCTAAATTTGGTCTAGGATCATTCTGGAAATTTTGAAGGTTAAACTAACTGAGGTTAAAATTAGAAATTAAAAAATGTGCTTAGTCATGAGCATAACTTTGAAATACGAAATTGAAATTTATCTTACCTACACACAATGTTGGTTAAGATATCTAAAAATTTAAAATACCTTGTTTGAAATACCTTATTTAAATTATCTTTCTGACATATTTGTTCTGTCGGATATCTAAAAATTTGAAATACCTTGTTTGAAATGCCTTATTAAAATTATCTTTCTGTCATATTTGTTCAGTAAGATATCTAAAACTTTGAAATACGAAATTGAAATTTATCTTACCTACACACAATGTTGGTTAAGATATCTAAGAAATTTGAAGTACCTTATTAAAACTATCCTTCTGGCAAACTTAGTTGGATAGCTAAAAATTAGAAATTTAAAAAAAATGCTTAGTCATGAGCTTAACTTTGAAATGCGAAATTAAAAATTCTTACCTACATACAATGTTGGTTGAGATATCTAAAAAATTAAAAACTAAAAATATCTTTCCGACAAATTGGTCAGATATTAAAATTTAAAACACCTCGTTAAACTTGTCTTTCTGACAGACGTAGTCAGTCGGATAGCTAAAGACCTAAAAATTAAAAAATTATCCCAAGTCATTGAAATTAAAAATTATCTTCCCAACATACAATGTTGGTTAAAATATTAAAAAATGAAAAATAAAAATTATCTTTCTGACGAATTGAGTTGGTTGGATAGCAAAAAATTAAAAATTAAAAAATATGCTTAATTATGATCATAACATTTGAAATTCGAAATTAAAAATTATCTTACCAACATACAAACTTGTTTAAGATAACCTAAAAATGAAAATTTTGCTTCTGGTCGTTCGACCATTTTTGAGAATCTTAAAAATCTAAATTTAAATGTGTCTTCCCAACACGCAAGTTGGTTAGATATTCTAAACTTAAAAATAAAATAAGTCAGTGTGCATAACTCTGCCCGTTAGACTTCCCCTAAATAAAACATATATATATAAATGAAAATTCTCGAATTCTCTTCCAACTATGGGTGGCTAGGATAGCTAAAAACGAAAAATGCTAATTTGATTGAATTTGAACTCTTGAATGCCTTTACCTGTCTTGGTTGACGATGACTTTGATATTGAATTTAAATTTGATAATTACAAAAATGTTTTACACAACTTTGATAAACAATTTGAAAACTACAAAATAAAACATATTAAAATACCCTTGTATTCCCCTTGGGTAGGAAGTACCTGGGAACGCCTTATAGGAGTTATAAAATCATGTCTCTATAAAACTATTGGTCGTTCCAAAATAGAATATTTTGAACTACTAACCCTACTCTCTGACATACAAAATGCTATTAATACTAGGCCCCTTACATATAGATGTTCATCTGACAGTGATCTACAAGTAATAACCCCTAATTGTTTTTTGCGCCCTAATGTTAACAGCGAACTCATTCTAAAACCTAAGGTTCAAAACATTTGGGAGACCGGTCCGCCTTCAAGAGATTTATTGTTAAAAAGCATTGAAATTCGTGACGAGATGTTGGTTAAATTTCGAGAAATGTGGTACGAGCAATATTTACTCAGTTTAAGAGAAAATTGCAAGGACTTGCACGAAACCAATTATTCTGAGAAAATTAAAACTGATGATGTGGTACTGATAAGAAATCCAATCAAGCCAAGACCTTATTGGCAACTTGGGAGAGTTGTTGAACTTTTCCGAGGAGAAGACAACAAAATACGTTCAGCTAACGTAAAAAGGGGAGATGGTTTAACACAAAAACATTCTCTAAAACATCTCTATCCATTGGAGTTGACTTTAACTCATGACTATCATCCTCTCTCACCTGAAACTGACAACTTAAAATCAACAGATTCTAATGTTCAATCCTCATCACGGCCGAAAAGAAAGGCAAGTACAAGAATGAGGAAAAGACCTGCGAATGATCAGTATTTATATTATTGAAGAAAGAAAAAAAAATGCTTTAAATGTGGTCGTTAGATTATTCAAAAAATATTGAAAGCTTGAATAAAAAAAAAAAAAGAAAAAGAAAAATGAACAGTGAATGTATGTTCCCAATGCAATGAAATTGCATTTTTTCTTGTTGAGAATATATGAAAATTTCCTTTAAAAAATCAAATCAAAAATGACTAAAGTATATGTCAAAAAAAGAAAACGCGAATTTAAATGTATATGAAAATTTCCTTTAAAAATCACAATAAAAACTTGATTAAAGATGACGTGTCTATTAAAGATATGTCCCATTTCTTAACCCGAAAGCCTTGGGACTTTAAGGCGCCAGATTCCAGTGCCCTTCTGCTACGTCATCGATCCCACTGTTAACGAGAAAACAGTCAGTGGTCGGTTCGGCTTAAACCTGTAAGGACCTGAATGAGTTAACTCCCTCAGACTGAATTGGTAAATAAGTTGCCACTCGCTTCCAGGAGCAAACCTTGAAATTCGACAAATTCAACTTGAAAGAATTATACTACAGAAATCATCTCAACTCAATTAGGGTTTGCAACTCAAAGACAGCTTCCCTAAAAGCAACCTCTAAAATTCATCACCAACAAAACATACGAAATTTCAACCCGCCTCTGCCGATAGGTTGGCGGGTCATTCTTCACTTCAAAGAACTTTGTTAACCGGACTCTGAGTTAAGTTCTCCGCAAATCACACCAAAATTTGCAAAAACTATCCTTAAATCTATCTTTCCCCTTTTTTTTGTTTATACATATTAAATTTGTTGTTAAATATATTTGTCTTGTCTTGTCTTTTCATTCAGTGTCCGAACTTGAAAGTTGCGGTAATTCCCCCCACAAGCGAGAGTTAATCCTTTTACAGTTTTAATTCCCATAAAGAAAAATTATTGTGAATTGTATTAGAAGTCGGTATATATAAACCGATATTCATTTTGAAAGAATTTTAGCTTTATTCAGAGGAAAAAGCATTAATTTGTTATTTGTATTTTGAAAACGGCATAGAAGTCGTTAATTACTTTTTGATAGAGATATTACATCTTATTTGTGCAGGATAGAATTGTCCACTTTATTTAAAAAAAAAAAAAGAAAAAAGAAATTCAAGGTATTTTGGCTTAAATAATTCTTGTGGCTCAGAGCACAACCGACGAAATTTCTGCCCCATCATTGTAGCAGCAGCTATCCAAGAAGGAAGGGATAAACAATCTCATATATCTTCACCAGAAAGAAAGTTCGCCTGCTGCTGACCGACGATAGAAGAGAAAGAAGTGAACATTTTTGTATATTGTTTAATTTGATTTTTTGATTCATAAAACTGTGAGTAGAAATCCTTTGTGTTACCACTTTTTGTACATTGTATTTTTTTTTTCGGCTTTGTGCCTTAAAAATGGTAATAGCACCATAAAGGACAAATTATGCTAGTCACTAGTTTTATTTTTTTGTTTTTTGTTTTTTGTTTATTAAATAAATCTTTTGAATTACTATATTGTCTCCTTTTGTAATTCTCTATATTGTTTTATCAATTTTTAACTATTTTTTGCTATAATTACCATTTTTTCAATGGGACGGAAAAAGATGGATAAATATCTTTTTAAATCCGTTCAAACTCACCCATTTTCGGAGAATTCAGCGTCTTGGTGACAGCCCTATCTACACCGATCCTGATCGGTCAAAATATCCTCGGTCACAACACACTCGACTCCTATACGATCAACAACCAGGATGCAACTGTCGAGTTCAGAGGAACAATTACATTGGGCCTTACAACAGACACAACCACGCTAATACGACCACACGACCACGTTGGCGCACTCAACAACAACCCTGTGTATGGGCTCAAATTATCAGCAGCGGCAAAAGACGACCGACAGCAACACCATAGTCTCTCCACCGGGCACTGGAAGAGAAATTGCGCTGGCTCCCAAACCACCCGATCCGCGACAAACTGGAAGGTGTAACGAACCTACTTCTTCGATACATCGATATCCTCGGTACGCAAAACGGGGATAAGGTTACCTTCATCAAGCCCGTTCGGATACTAACCAATGGCCAGTCACGCAGCCAAAGGCAACACCTAAGCGCCCAGGCACCAGAAGTTGATGTCGACGATGAGTTCAACGCATGGCCGCTGAAGGAATAATCGAACCTTGCCACAACCCTAAGGGTTTCAACAAGTCCAGTATTCGCCGTATGTAAGAAGAATGGAATAATTCAAGTCATTGCAAACTTTAAAAGGACCCTCAATAAGGTACTAATCGATCTTGATCCATACCCCATGCTAAGGATCGACCAACTATTCCTCAGGATCGGGGATGGCAATAAATACTTTGCCACTCTCGACCTCAGGAGCGGCTATTGGCAAATAGAAACCAATGAACGAGATCGCTACAAAACAGCATTCACGTGGAAGGACAAATGCTACCGATACACGTGGCTAGCTTTTGGCCTCACGTCAACCGGACAAATCTTCTCCCGCTGCATAGCGGAAGCCCTGGCCACTGTCTAGATATCTGAATTAAATGGAGAACACTCGAACGACGTGTGAAGGATTACGCAGCCATTTTTATTGTCCCATGACTGTCTGCCAGTCAAAGGGCAGTGACTCTTAAGGGTTCAAATACAGTAACACCACATCCCCTCTTTTTACAAATAATTTTTTCCCTTACAAGTTTTTATTTTAATTCTATTTAACTTACATAAAACGCAATAAATCAAAAGTATAATTGTTCAGTTGTGTTCACATAGATTTTTCATTTTTGTTTTGCATATTTATATAGGTAGCATATTTATATAGGTAGCATAAACATAAAGAAATGTTCTCTATTTTCTTTTTTTTTTTTTCTTTTTTTGTGTGTGTGTCCATGAAGGGATTTTCTTTTTGATAAGTTCACAAAATAAAAATAAAATGTTTTTGTTGTTTAATTCGCAGTATCTTGCCGGTGGCTTTATTATCCGGCCAGATTTGGTTGTTTTCTTTTCTGTTGTGTTGTATTGTGTCTGTGATTCCTGTGGGATTGCTAGTTTGGGATGGGGTATTTAGTATTTTTGTGGGTTGGTTTCCACTCTGGATGGTATGATCTCAGATGGATCCCAAGTTGCTGTAGATGGGTCTTTCCTCAGATGTTTTCGATTCCTGCGGAGGACCTGTCTAGATGGGGTTTTAATGATATAGGACCTTGGCTCCGTGCATGTCTGTGTGATAACTGCAGTTGGTGTCCTTGTCGTGCATCCTAACATGCTGTCCTATTTGGATGTCCAGTAGGTCTTTTGCATGCTGGTCGTTGTAAGCTTTTTGTTCAGCTTGTCGCTTGTACAAACGAGCTGATATCTCCGCTTTTTTCGCACTGTGGTTAGTACATTTCACTGGAATGTTGCTAACTAATTTTCTGTTGAACAGCATTTCTCCAGGTGAGGGTATCATGTGGTCTATCGGAGTTGTCCGAAGGCATATCAGTACCATGTCGATGTCACGGTTGCTTGACTTAGCCTTTTTGATGGCGGATTTAATCGACTGCACACAACGTTCCGAGAGGTCCATTAGACTGTGAGTATCTCGGAGATGATGTGCGATGCTCAAATCCCCATTCTTTAGCAAACAGCTTAAATGCAGCTGAGCTATAATGTGCTCCGTTGTCACTGATTATTCTCTCTGGGATGCCATTCTCTCCAAACACTTGCTTCATCGTGTTTATAACCTCCTGTCTGGAGAAATTATTTAACTTCCCCACAAAAGGGTATTTGGAGTAGGATAAATGAGGATAAAATTTTATCCTTCGAAGTGGAACAAGTCAATGGCTATTATTTGCCATGGTCTGACTGGGATCTCATGTGGCATCAAGGTCTCAGCACCTTGCATTCTTTGGTGCTCCTTGCAGGCATCACATAGCTAATCTGTCAATATCTTGGTTGATGTTGTGCCAGAATACGCAGCTTTTTGCCCGCAACTTGCATTTTTCAGTTCCCTGATGGTCATAATGGATCTTGTGCAGTACCTCTTTTTGCAGGGATTTTGGGATGATGATTCGTTCACCCTTGAGCAAGATCCCATTTTCTATTGTTAACTCATCCTGGTAGGGCCAGTATGGCCACATATTCTTCTCAATTTCTGTGAACGTATCGGGCCAACCATGCAGGATCATCTCCCTTAGTTCGCACATTGTTGGGTCAGCATTGGTTGCCAGTTGAATCTGTGTCAACTTCTGAGCTGACAATTGGACAAAATCGACTTTTATGTCCAGGTAGATTGCTTCTTTCCCTCTCTTGTTGGGGAGTCTGGAAAAACCATCCGCTAGTGCCATTTCTTTTCCTGGGCGGTAGGCAATAGTCATGTCATATCCTTGTAGGCGTAATAACATTCGTTGGAGTCGAGGTGGGGCTGCAATTAGTTTTTTTTTACGTTGATCATATCTAGGGGCTTGTGATCGCTTTCTACCTGGAAAGCACAACCATATATGTACGTTTGGAAACGCTCACACCGGAAGACAACTGCTAGTAGCTAACGCTCGATGTTTGCATATCGTTGTTCTGTTTCTGTCAGCGATTTTGACGTAAATGCTATGGGTTTTCCCTCCTGCAGTAGGGCTGCACCTGGGCCTCTGTTGGATGCATCAACCTGAATTACAGTTTCTTTTTTAGGGTCGAAGTATGTTAGCAGCATTTCTTTGCAAATCATATCTTTTATTGCCCGCAGCGACATTTGGTGACTTTCCGTCCACCCATACCTCGACTCTTTTTTTAGTAGATCTCTCATTGGTGCTGTAAGATCTGAGAGATGTGGAATAAATAGTGCCATGTAGGTGATAATTCCTAGCACTCTTTGTAATTCTGTAATAAAGAAGTGCATCTGCTTCTGGTCTATTTGGCATTTTTCACTGTTAAAACTAAGTCCTTCAGCTTTTGCTATCACCATCAAGTTGTGCAGATTTTGGTCATGCTCTTTTTTGGTTTTGCCATATACTATGACATCGTCTATAAGTCCTAGTGTACCAGGGCATTTCTCCAGAATCATGTCCATTTTCTGCTGGAATACATCTTGTGACATGACCAGACCAAAAGGCATTCTCTGTGTTGGGATTATCTTCCCATTGGCCTGGAAGAGTTATCTTTCCGCTGGGTTTCCATGCCAGCCACCAGGGGACCTCTGGTATATAAGTGCGAGGTCCAAACTCTTCTTCCTCTTTTAGCTACATCTTCTCGTACGAGCACATGGGTTAGACCATTGTCACACCCTTCTCGGGTGTGTGTGTGTGTGGGGGGGGCTTCTGTCCCCAACGCTATGCTACTCTCCGGGTGGCTTCGCCCCCCCCTCATCACTAGTAAGTGATTTTGTATGTACGGACCCTCAAGTCCTTTTATCTCTACTCTTGTATGTTTATGTACATGTATTTTATTGTTATTGTATCTTGTTGTATGAATGTGCTGTGATATATAAAATGTTATGTCCAACAAACGTGTCGGAGTTGTATGTTCATATATTAAACATGAATCTTACATCTGGAAGCAATACCTTCCAAAAGGAGAGTTGAAGGTGGTCAGTAGCTGTGATTCGGGATCGAGCTTGATTGACCAGTATCCATTCTTGGCATCCAGTTTGGACAAATATTTCGCTTCTGAAAGTTTGTGTGCAAGCTCCTCCATTGTGGGAGTCTTGTAATGGCACCGCATGATGGCTCTGTTTAGATCCTTGGGGTCCAAACACAGGCGGAGTTTACCATTACTCTTTCGCACATACACATCATCCAGCTCAGTCTTAATCTCATCTTTCATGTGGATGGGGCATTTCCTGGGTGCGTGGATGACAGGATGGTTGTCCGGTTTCAGGACAGTCCGGTATTCTCCTGTGAAACTGCCTATTCGGTTGAATTGATCCGGGTACATATTTCTCAGGTCTTCTGCAGAGTTGATATGAGCTTGGTTTTCTTCGATGACGCAGTGCATCGTAACCAGTTCCAAGTCTCTGGGTAGTCCTAGTATAGTAGCTCCTTCAGATGTTACCACAAAGAATTTGAGTGATTTCCACTCTCCTTTATAGGTACATTCTATGCTAATGGAACCATGCTGAGGGATGCTGGATCCATTGTATGCAGTCAGTACAGTTGACTCCTTATGTGTTGTACCCGGGAGTGGCTGTCCAGAATTGCTGACTTTGTTTGGAAACAACTTGCAGAAAACACGTAAGGAGAGGGTATTTTCTTCAGCTCCTGTGTCAATTTTGGCTTTTAGTTTGTGGGTGCCTGGTAAGTTGGGAAGCTTAATTGTAAGGTCTGCGAAGGCCTCAGTCCTAGTGTCTTTTTTTTTATCTTGCCGCTTGATAGTATCAAATATCATTTGTGCAAACTGGTTGTATATGTCCTGGTTATCCTGATTTGCATTTACGGAGTACACATTATTTTTTTTATAATGGTATCTGTACTGCTGACGTCCCGGGGTCTCCTTGTGCCCAGGTTTAAATTTGGGCCCCTTCGGTTTAATTTGTGTCTGAGGGTGTCTTCCTTTATTTTCCTGTCTGTTGTCACAGACTTTAGCCCAGTGATTTTTCCGTCCACAGGCTGAGCAAAATGAACCCCATGCAGGACACTTTTCCTTCTGGTGGGACTGCATGCTACCGCACTGCTTACAACTGCTGTATTTAACAGAGTCAATTTCCTGGCTTTCTCCATTGTGGATTTCCGCCATTTGCTTCATGTGGCCTATTGAAGCTTCGTAAGCTCTTCCTATAAATTGGGCTTCTTCCAGTGAGAGATTTTCCCCTTTTTCTAATGGCTACTTTTTAAAACTCGTGTGCCTGGTTCCGTAGAAGTTTTGTTCTAATAAACGTATATCAGTATCACCTCGGAATTTACACTTCTTCGCCTGCAACCTGCATCTTGCTAAAAAATCGTCAATACTTTCAGTGTCCTTTTGTTTGTATTGTCGAAAGGACATACGATATATATGAAAATTTACTTGGGAGTGTAAGAAAGGTTCAAAGTTTACATATATTGGATACATGATTCCGACGAAGGTTAACAGACAAAACATTTAATATAGTACAGCACATGGATATGACGAGATACAAAGTACATAGGTAAAAGGATAAATACACATTCATGAATGGTACAAGATAACATATAAAAGCCACAGACATGAGACTAGGGATAGTCCACGCTGTTTTAATTCACTTATAGTAATGTAAGGGGGGCGAAGCCCCAACGAGAAGGGTTAGACCCAAATCTACCCCATGTGTCTCGTGGTTACTGGAACAGGAAAAGAGGGAGAAGCGTTTTGAACCAGCCGCTTAAATACTATAGCCCCCTAGCGGGCACCAGCAAACTAAACCGGGCAGACAACTCTCCCAGGCAAATACGAAACTAACGCTACAGGGGTCTAAACGTTCTTCGAATTTCTACCAAATAATCTGTGGATCATTTTCGTCGCCTTCGTCCGTAAAAGTCCTCTGCCCCAGAAAATAACCAAATATGGTCGACCTGTCTGTCTACTGGAATGTTTTTTTACAGAGAAATAAAGCCTGCATCTTTGCTTGAATAATTTGAATTCTTCTACTAAATTGTCTGCGGTCCAGGACATTTGACGGCTCGCTTACGTCACTCATTTCGACAAAAATACTCCTTTAACAAATTCAAAAAATGAGAAATTATGGGAATTAAAACTGTAAAAGGATTAACTCTCACTTGTGGGGGGAATTACCGCAACTTTCAAGTTCGGACACTGAATGAAAAGACATGACAAGACAAATATATTTAACAACAAATTTAATATGTATAAACAAAAAAAAGGGAAAGATAGATTTAAGGATAGTTTTTGCAAATTTTGGTGTGATTTGCGGAGAACTTAACTCAGAGTCCGGTTAACAAAGTTCTTTGAAGTGAAGAATGACCCGCCAACCTATCGGCTGAGGCGGGTTGAAATTTCGTATGTTTTGTTAGTGATGAATTTTAGAGATTGATTTTAGGGAAGCTGTCTTTGAGTTGCAAACCCTAATTGAGTTGAGATGATTTCTGTAGTATAATTCTTTCAAGTTGAATTTGTCGAATTTCAAGGTTTGCTCCTGGAAGCGAGTGGCAACTTATTTACCAATTCAGTCTGAGGGAGTTAACTCATTCAGGTCCTTACAGGTTTAAGCCGAACCGACCACTGACTGTTTTCTCGTTAACAGTGGGGATCGATGACGTAGCAGAAGGGCACTGGAATCTGGCGCCTTAGAGTCCCAAGGCTTTCGGGTTAAGAAATGGGACATATCTTTAATAGACACGTCATCTTTAATCAAGTTTTTATTGTGATTTTTAAAGGAAATTTTCATATACGTTTAAATTCGCGTTTTCTTTTTTTGACATATACTTTAGTCATTTTTTATTTGATTTTTAAAGGAAATTTTCATATATTCCCAACAACAAGAAAAAATGCAATTTCATTGCATTGCGAACATACATTCACTGTTCATTTTTCTTTTTTTTCTTTTTTTTTTATTCAAGCTTTCAATATTTTTTGAATAGTCTAACGACTACATTTAAAGCAAATTTTTTTTTTTCAATAATATAAATATTGATCATTCGCAGGTCTTTTCCTCATTCTTGTACTTGCCTTTCTTTTCGGCCGTGATGAGGGTTGAACATTAGAATCTGTTAATTTTAAGTTGTCAGTTTCAGGTGAGAGAGGATGATAGTCATGTGTTAAAGTCAACTCCAATGGATAGAGATGTTTTAGTGAATGTTTTTGTGTTAAACCATCTCCCATTTTTACGTTAGCTGAACGTATTTTATTGTCTTCTCGGAAAAGTTCAACAACTCTCCCAAGTTGCCAATAAGGTCTTGGCTTGATTGGATTTCTTATCAGTACCACATCATCAGTTTTAATTTTCTCAGAATAATTGGTTTCGTGCAAGTCCTTGCAATTTTCTCTTAAACTGAGTAAATATTGCTCGTACCACATTTCTCAAAATTTAACCAACATCTCGTCACGAATTTCAATGCTTTTTAACAATAAATCTCTTGAAGGCGGACCGGTCTCCCAAATGTTTTGAACCTTAGTTTTAGAATGAGTTCGCTGTTAACATTAGGGCGCAAAAAACAATTAGGGGTTATTACTTGTAGATCACTCTCAGATGAACACCTATATGTAAGGGGCCTAGTATTAATAGCATTTTGTATGTCAGAGAGTAGGGTTAGTAGTTCAAAATATTCTATTTTGTATCGACCGATAGTTTTATAGAGACATGATTTTATAACTCCTATAAGGCGTTCCCAGGTACTTCCTACCCAAGGAGAATACAAGGGTATTTTAATATGTTTTATTTTGTAGTTTTCAAATTGTTTATCAAAGTTGTCAGAATGTACATGTTGTTCTATAATATCACCTCCCTTAGTAGTGCTAAATGATCTTGCATTGTCACTATAAATGTGGGAGGGTATTCCATGTACATTGGTGAACCTTATCAATGCTTGAACAAATGCTGTAGAAGTCATGTCTTCAACAAGTTCAATATGAACTGCTCTAACACTGAGACAAGTGAAAATTAATATGTACATTTTTGTAGTACCAGTTTTCTGTTTAACCCATAAATGTCCAGTGTAGTCTATGCCTGTTTGTAGAAAGGGTCTCACAAAATTTACTCTATGCTTGGGCAAGTTGGTTATTTTAGGATATCTAAAAGCTAAGTTATTAAATTTTTTGCATGTGAAGCATTTAGATATTATACTTTTTACTGCTTGTCGGGCTTAGGGTACCCAAAATCCTGACATTCTCAATTTAGTTATGTTGTATAAGCAAAAGTCGAAATCTCCCCGATTCACTAATTAAAATATACATACACTCGCCAACGGGACGGACAAAGTCGGAAGTGCCCTCTATCGTTACCTAAAACGGAATGACCATTTTAACATATATCTGCGCATGGGCTCCGATCGGAGTTCTGCTTTGATAGTCAATTCCTGAAATTAAATAAAAATAAAAAAATTGGTAAATAAAATTCGCATTATCATCCAATGAAAGCGATTCCCGGGTGAAATGAAAATATCTTCATTTGATCCAACTTCGGCTACCAATCTCTATAAAACGAACAGCTGTGAAAGGCACCGACAGTCAGAGCTTCAGACACCATCACGAACGCAGGCCCGACGAGCGCTACCTCACAGAAGGACACATCAAAGGCGGCGGATCACACCCCCAACTTACCCAAACCTGACCTCACCAGGCAGTCAAATCAACAAGTCAACTACTGAACATTTCTATATCACTCGACGATACAAAAAATTCTACTTCTAAAACACAATATTCGGCCTACATCACCACCCCACTACCACAGTCACGCTGGACATTTTACAGACTTAATATCCACCCATAACTATAACCAAATTTATCCTGTAATTCTCATTTCTATCCTTTCACCGTTCTCATGTTGTTTTTTTAATACAATTTTAAACTTAAAATCTGTGTTTTGTTCATTTCCTCATCACCATACGCTTGCATGATAATACGGCATATAACAGTTACAGTAGCATTGATGCCTAAATGTTTACATTTATGATGACAGTCATTTATTAACAATTCGGTTAAGGAATGATGTTTAGCTATTAAAATGGGATAGATCAAACCATATTCATAACCTTGGGTATTAGCAATCCTACCGTCAGTTCTCAGTAATCCATCAGAGTCCAAGAATAGATTTCTCTCTAGATCTGGAATTTTATTTTCTTTAGGATTTTTTATATAGTCTATTTCTTTAAAGAAGGTTTGTTCTTGCATAACCTTAAACATTTTTTCTAAATTTCTCTCTACCTTTTTATTTTCTAGGGTGTAGCAGTTCCCTGGTAATATTTTCTGGTGATGTATTGATGACACGAAGACGACTGATGTTGAACGTAGAATATTTTATTTACTTCCAAACACCGTGAAATACTGAAATAAAATGGGATATAAAACAATTACTAATTTACAAAAGGGGTCTTTAACAAATGCCAGCAACTTCACGGGAAAATTGGAAAGAAACATACCTGTGCGCCGTACCAGTACCGAGAACTAACTAAAAGACTAAAGTTCTAATTTTAGGACGATATTTTCCACACAACCTTTTTGCTGCATCAGCCAGGCGGAAGTCCCTATTTTGCCCTAAGGAAACCTGTTGATATTCCCACAATGCAATTCAGGCCCTGTTGATCCCTGATTATCAGACCCTAACAGAGTTGTTTCCCTTACACTGTCCAAATTTAAGGGTATATTTTTTGGGTAAAAAATAAATATATCTAACTATTAGGCGCACTCAAAGGCGACAGCTACATAGGGGTTCTAACTTTTTATTTCCTACAGGTTTTATTTGGTTTTTATGAAGAAAATGTTGGCTATTTCCAAAGGGAGCAATACCACTGGGAAACATCCAAGCAGAACCTTTCATACAATTTATAATCTTAAAATTTTTCATAAATTGTATTATGTCTACTCCTATAAGACCATGCACGCTAATTACTTCCTCGTTATAGTTATTGAAGGCTAAATTGTAGTTTAGATCTTTTAAGTTGTGTAAAACATTTTTGTAATTATCAAATTTAAATTCAATATCAAAGTTATCGTCAACCAAGACAGGTAAAGGCAATTTTTTTTCTTTATTTACTTCGATTTCTAAAGTCACTTGATTTAATTTTTTAACTTTAGAACCTAGGAACGTTTTTATTTCGAATTTCACCGGGGCAAGATCAGATTCACTACAACCCAATTTATTAATGACACGTTTAGAGAAATAAGATCTCTGACTTCCAGTGTCAAATAAGCAGTTAAACTTACAGGTTACCTTTCCCTTGCTTATTGTAACACCGACTATAGGGAGAATATATGATTGTTCCCTTAATTCTAAGTTCGTGTATACCGTTGAAAATGTAGCGGAGTTATCTCTCTTTGTTTTGGGTTCGCATAAGGGAGTAATATGTTTACTCGTTTTGCATTCCTCGCATTGAAATGGTAACTTGTTTAAATTTCCTGGGCAGTCTTCGCTTTTATGTTTTGCGCTAGAACATAGAATGCAGAGATTCAATTCTCTGTACCTAGCTTTTCTGGACAGAACGTTAGGATACTTAGTACAAGAGGTACCACCAAACCGTTTAGGTCATCTTGAATAAAACGGAAATAGATATTTCCGAACTTTGTTTATCAAAAATCTCGTAAAAAAAAGATCGTACAGGGTTGTTACAAAGAAAAATAGTTAATTCAAAGATCAAATTATCCGATTGGGAAAAATTACATTTGTATATATTTGTATATACTGCAAACACTTTTCGTTTTTTTGTTTTGTTTTTAGAAATATGTGTCGGGTTGCGTTTGACGATGGGACTTAACTTCTAGTTCGTCCAAAAAGGGGTTTTCGTCAAAAAAGTTGACATAACTTTTTTCCAGTTAGTTTTATTCGGTGTTGTACTGCTTGGTTTTGGTGAATGTCTATATCTCACCACTGCCACCATTAACAGAAATAAAGTCTAAACAAGTATGACTATTAAGACTGTTGTATGAAGGTAAGGTACAAGGCAATTATAAGAGTTTATAATTGGGTTAACAGTTTATTCTGGGTTAGTAAATAATGTGTTAGAGTGTACACTTCTGTAAATGTCTTTAAGAGTTGTGTAAATGTCTTTAAGAGTTGCCAGAGGATTTCTCCTGGCAGGGATATATTTTTAGGTAACACAAGGAGTTTCAAGTACACTTATCTTAGTTGTATTGGTCTTAGCAATGTCTCTAAGTTGTCCGGTAAAGTTGCTGTGGTTCCGTTATGTCTGCATGTCGTAGTTGACGTGTTTCTCACGGGTGCCGGCTCTGTCTTACCCCCGTACCTGCCGGGTCAGTTCTGCTGAATTTTAGGGGTCTGCCCCTGGCCTCTGATTCCAGGAACTAATAGGGGCAGATAACCCAATTTCTGATACCATGTCTAGATATCTGAATTAAATGGAGAACACTCGAACGACGTGTGAAGAATTACGCAGCCGTTTTTATTGTCCCAATGCTGTCTGCCAGTCAAAGGGCAGTAACTCATAAGGGTTCAAATACAGTAACACCACAGCCACGGTCACGTCTCGCGACAACATATCTTCTTACATCGACGACAACCTGGTCCACGCTAAGACATTCAAGGAGTACTTAACCGCTCATCGCACTCCGCAGATTCGGACTTAAGCTGAATCTTGACAAATGTACATTCCTTGCATCAGAGGCGAAGTTCCTCGGACGCTTAGTAAACGAATGATTCAAGGGCGACCCTGAATACGTCCACACTATCAGGGAAATGGAGCCCCGACATCAAGGAAGGAACTACAAGGCCTCATCGGTTGCTTGGTGTGGATCAAGCAATTCCTCGAGACTCGTCTCCATGAACGGATCAGGTTGGACATGTTCTCGACTCTCATGGCCCCAATATACGAGCTAAAAAAGCAAATAAGGCATTCACATGGACGGAAGAGGCCGACAAGGCGTTCCGAAAAATCAAGACTCGACTCGACTCTCCACCGGTCATCTCGTTTCCAGACTTTCCCAGCTGTTCACTCTTACCGCCGATGCCAGCGATGTGGCCAGCAGTGCCATTCTAATGAAGGAAGCGGACAATGGAAAGAAAAAATTATAGCTGTCACCTCGCACACTTTCAACACCACGGAACAGAACTGGTCCACTACGGAACGGGTGGTGTATGCAATAAAATGGGCGATTGCCAAATTTGATTAGTTCCTGCGCAATTGCCCCTTTGTCATTTTCACCGACCACAGGTCGTTAACCTACTTGTACCAGCGAGAATTCAATAACGCCAAGATACGTCGTTGGCAAGAAGAGATTTCCTGCTACAAATTCGTCCTGGAATTCGTTGAGGGAGAATCAAATGTTTGGGCCGACATGTTCAGCTGAAGCCATGGACAGAAAAGGATCAAAACGACGGTCGACCCTACGCCGGCGGGCAGAGTATTCAAAATAGAGAGATCTGATCTTCACATTTATGTCCCGTCATGGTGTCTGGGTGATATCAGTGGCCTACAACTCATTCCCAAGACCCATACACCACAAGGTACCAAATGCCACAAGCGCATCGCGGACGCATTCTTCGCATATCACTCTTCCTCCCCCATCCCTACCGAGAATAATTGCGATCACCACAATATAGCAGCTGAGCAATTAACTGATAATTTGTTCTCGAGAATCATTAGAGCCATCCAGGCAAAGGATTTAAGCAAGGGATTTTTATGGATCATTGGACACCCCTTTACCAAAAACACTTAAACAAATTCTACTTAGAGCCCGGTAACGCCGTCTTGATGATTAGAGACAATACACATTCCCCCAAGGCTGGTTGTGCCATACGAACTTCGCAATAAATTCCTATATCAGGCCCATGACTGTATCAACCACTCAGATGTCACTCGTATGCGCGCACAGTTGGCCAGCTATTGGTGGGAATTCAAGAACCGCAACATCGAAACATACGTCGAATTCTGTGAAGTTTGCGCCAAACAGAAGGGAAACTATGGCAAACGCCAGCATTGACCTGCCGGCCATTGTAAATGTAGAGAAAAGCCGTTCGACATAATCTACGTCGACTTCGTATCGAAGGGAAAACGTTACAACCTCACCATCCTTAACCGTTTCAGTCGTCATCTCATGGTCGTACCTTGTGCGAGAGACCGAGCCATGGATGTCGCTCAAGGACTAAAGTTTTTTTTCCTTCGTCACCGGGAAATACCACGAATCATATCGTCCGACCGCGGGACCCACTTCACAGGAGATATATATGTGGCGAGAGAAACGACGAATGTAGTAGTTCGAAGCGTGCACGACTGTGTTTGGCATGCAGAATGAAGATCAGAGGCGAGTGGGGAGATTGAACTCGCATTCTCCTGATCGTGAGTCGTGGCCCGACGCATGGGAAGGACTAAACTATCCAGAGTGGCCAGGATGAGAAGGATTGACGCGTGCTGATTAGTGTCGCACGTGCTGGTCAGAGGAAGGAACCCGGATGAACACTGTAATTGTGTATTTATTTGACCAGCTCTGCGAAACCGGGAAGAAAGCTTGCAGTAGCATTTTGGCTGTGGTGACGAGTGGACGAGAGACGAGACCTTTTGATAGTATTGGTGAGAAGAGTGCAGCATTGCTGGGAGAGTAAAATCGTCGGACTTAACTGTGCCCCCCAGAGAACATTCATATTAAAAGCTATTTCGGCATTATGGCCTTCGACTTCAAGTTGATACCCCTCTTTGACGGGACCGATTCTGGGCAATCGGTAGTTGAATGGGTAGAGAAGGTGGAATTAGTGTGTCAGCTGAGCGGTGTGAAGAGAATCGAGTGCGTGGTTCCGATGCGCCTCTCAGGTGGTGCATATGCTGTTTACCAGCAACTGAGCGACGAAAAGAGGGCCGATTTTGCCTGTATAAAAGAAGCCTTATACACAGCATTTGCCCTCAACTCCGTATCAGCTTACAAGCAGTTTGCGGCACGCCGCTTGCGCCCGGGAGAAACGGTCGATGTTTTCTTGGCATAGCTGCGCAAGCTTGCGGTTCAATTCGGAGGTATGACAGAGCGGGGTTTGATATGTGCATTCATTGCCGGGTTGCCGGAACATGCAGAGGAACTTCTCCAGGCCACCTCCCGGGTGGACGACTTGGGCATATCAGAAATATTGGCCCGCGCCCGAGCAATATTAAAAGACAGCTCTGCGGGTATAGGGCTGGCAGCCGCAGCAACACATCCACCATGTTGTCAGGCAAAGGAGACCGCAGCTCAAACGAAATGTTACACATGTAACGGACCCAATCACGTGGCTCGTGACTGTCTCATGCGGCGCGAAAGTCCCAGACCGCGAACAAACCTCACCTGTTACCTGTGCAAGCGACAGGGTCACATTGCACGAAATTGTCCGGGAAACGGAAAAGGGGACGAGTCTTCAGCGCCAGTCTCCTCCCCAAACCTCAACAGCGGCGCGCTGCCTGTGATCACTGTACGGATTAATGGTATGATGCGTACCGCCCTAGTGGACACGGGTTGTACGCAGTCACTGATACGCATGGCATGCTGTCGGACGTGGCGAAGAGAGAAGGTGCAAGTACTAACAGTGGGTGGAAGAACACTCAGTTGCAGCGGAGTTGGAATAGTCAAACTTGGCGTAAGCAACAGGACCCCCCTCGACATTAAAGTTCTAGTCGTGGATGGGGTGTTACTAGGATTTGACTTGTTGCTCTGATTGGACGCAATCAAGCAGCTGGGCGGAGTGATCGTAACTGGCACCGGCGACGTAAATTTTCCTCAGTCTAGCGAACCGTGCTGTGCTGCCATCCGGATCAGCGAGCCCGACTTCTGTGCAGAGTATGATGCAAGTGAAAGGATTTGGACCGCATCGTGGAAGTGGTCCGACAACCAGCCACCAGCCACGTTGAACAACAGGCTAGCAGAATATCCCATCCCTATCCATCTCCAAGAGGAGTACAGTCGCGAACTGCAGATTTGGATAGACAACGGCTGGCTGCTTCCGTACCCTGAAAATGAGCTTGGACCCCCAAAGGGTCTGATCCCGCTGATGGCCGTACTACAGGAGAACAAACAGAAGGTTAGACCAGTCATGGACTATCGCGAACTGAATGCGCATGTGGATGCTTACACAGCCAATGCAGACGTTTGCGCTCAAAAGCTGAGGGAATGGTGACAGCAAGGGTCAAATGTCGCTATAGTGGACCTGCGCCGGGCGTATCTACAAATTCACGTTGTGGCCATTCCAAACGGTGAAGGTTAAGGGACAAAGGTATTGCCTTACCCGCATGGGGTTTGGGCTGAACCTGGCCCCACAGATCATGCGATCCGTTGTCAAAGCTGTGATCGGGCAGGATGAAACCATCAACAGCACTGCCTCGTCATACATTGACGACATATTCGTCAACGAGAGTGTGTGGCGGCTCATGTGAAGGCGCATCTTGAGCTGTTTGGGCTGACTGTAAGGACCCAGAACAACTGAGTAGTGGCGCTCGGGTGTTGGGCTTGTATGTCTAGGAGGAGCACGGTAGACTTCGATGGCGACGCGTCGGCGAGTGTCCGACGACCCCTGACGTACTTACACGTCGAAGCATCTTTTCCGTGTGTGGGCGGCTGACCGGGCATTTTCCAGTGTGCGGCTGGCTCCGTGTTGCAGCAGCGTTCTTGAAACGGAGAGCGAACTCCGTAACAACAGGATGGGATGACGAAGTTCAAGACCCTCTACTGCGTCGGATGCTGGAGGAGGTTATTGCGAGAACGGCACAAACTGATCCAGCACACGGTGACTGGTGCGTGAACGGTCGGGATGTCACTGTGTGGGTGGATGCAAGTTCCTTGGCCACTGGTGTGGCTATTGAATATGGCGGAGCCATAATTGAAGACGCAAGTTGGCTACGACCGGTACACTCAGATCAGCACATAAATCTGGCAGAGCTTGATACAGTGTTAAGGGGTATCAACCTGGCGCTACAATGGAAGGCGAGCGTGATTCACCTGCGGACAGACTCGGCCTGCGTGCAGCGGTGGATTTCGGACACCCTGTCCGGGAAAATGAGGGTACGGACCAAGGCGGCATCAGAGATGTTAATAAGACGCCGGCTGAGCACGCTCCATGAATTAGCTGCGGAATATGGGCTGACAATCGACGTGGCGCTCGTCAAATCTCACGCAAACTGAGCTGATCCACTCACCAGTGCCCCAGCGATAGCTGGATGCAATCCGTAAAGAAACGGAACCCACTGAGCCAATGTGCGCCGCGTCCATAGAAGAACTGGATCCCGTTCGTATTCGGACTATTCATCGATTTTGTGGACACCCCGGCGTAAAGCGCACACTCTACTTCGCAAGGTTGGTTAGTCCCGAGGTCTCTAAGGCCGCTGTGCGGGAAGTAGTCAGAGACTGCGAGGAGTGTCAATCCATAGATCCAGCCCCGGTAAGGTGGAAGACGGGTAGACTGGACGTACGTGAGAACTGGAGCAGAGTCGGAATGGACGTAACCCACCTCGGAGGTCGGCATTACCTAACGTTGATCGACTGCGGTCCCAGTCGATTAGCCATTTGGAGACCGTTACTACCCCAGGACTCTGCCAGCATCATCCGGCAGCTGGAGACTGTATTCCACTAAAGGGGGGGGGCGCCTGCCTAATTACTCACGGATAACGCCACGGCCTTTAGTGGAGAGACATTCACTACCTTCGCCGAGCGCTGGGGCGTCCGGATGAGATTCCGATGTGCATACGTGCCGTCGGGTAATGGGATAGCAGAGAGATCCCATCGTACAATCAAGCGCATTGCTACAAGAACACAGTGCTCGGTGATGGAGGCAGTGTACTGGTACAATGTGACTCCCAAGGATGATATAACAGCTTCAACTGCACCAGCTAATGTGATACACACATACACGGCCCGTATAAAGGACATCGATGTTGCATCGCTACCAGAAGATACTGGTCCCAGTAGTTATAAAGTGGGGATATCGTCTGGGTTAAGATTCCACATGGGCGTTGTACGACTCAGTTTAGAAAGGGACAGATAACTAATGTCTACAGCCCACAGTCGGTCCTTGTCGACGGGACACCCCGCCACATAAAGGACGTTCGTCCTCTGCGTGGAGCAGACGCCTCTAGTTGCCACGTCACTTCCTCTGACGATGAAGCGCCGAGGCTGTATGAGGATTTGACGCGGGGGATTCAGCAGCATCTGAGAGCGATCACAACGAGTGTGGCCAGAATGGGCCCAGAGACACATCCGATGATACAACCGAGGATGAAGATACCACCGAGCGTGTCCCGCTCCGCTTAGACGAAGTAGCAGAATAAAGAGACCTGCTCCACACTGTAGTATATGTGATCATGAGATCAGGGGGGAGTGTGGCGAGAGAAACCACGAACGTAGTAGTTCGGAGCGTGCACGACTGTGTTTGGCATGCAGAATGAAGATCAGAGGCGAGTGGGGAGATTGAATTCGCATTCTCCTGATCGTGAGTCGTGGCCCGACGCATGGGAAGGACTAAACTATCCAGAGTGGCCAGGATGAGAAGGATTGACGCGTGCTGATTAGTGTCGCACGTGCTGGTCAGATGAAGGATCAATTGTCGAAATTTTGTGGTTCCAGCCAGCAGGCATACCTCGAAGATCTTCAATCCTGATTCCTGAACGCCCTGCCTCTCTCCGCTGCTGGAACGACCCGCCTTTCTTTGCCGCTAGACGACCAGCCTCATTCTTTGCTGTGATGACACGAACATTTCCAGTCCAGCAATATCAGCCTTTTTCAAGGCTAAACAAACCCAGTTCTTTTCAGAGCTAACCAGTCGGCCTTTTCACCTCAGTCTTTCCTTAACCACGAATGCGATCCTAGGGCGAAATCCCTAGAAGATCTGGATCTTACGATCGGATAGGCGTCCCTCGCCGACAGTACGCTAAGTCCTAGCTTGGTAGATCCGACTCGATCTTCCGCCGAGCAAACACCTAGCTACTCGAGGCATTTGCGCACACGTACCAGTCGGTCTGAAATCCCGCATAACCGCGGCCAATCAGACCCAAGCAACGTACGTGCTAAGCGAACGGTCCGTCGCTGTTACGTTTCACGCTCGTACCCGAACAGTCCTCGGCGGGACTACGACCGGGGCTCGCAGCCGATACAACCGCAAGCCGAGACCGTTACCGACCGACCACGACGCCAACCTCGCCCGTAGACGCACTGTATCCCGATTCCGGATTCCAGCTGCCCATCGGACAACCGACGACCTATCCGCCCAGATCAACGAAAGACTGACCGAACATTGAGCGACCAACCTCGAACGACGAAAACTCTCAACTTGCCGATTTACCTTTGTCAATTCTCGATAATAAATTGACCACCTGGTTACTTCCTGCCATCTAAATCCTCTGCCTTTGTCTCTTTCATTGCCTCCAGTCGTTTCACTTATTCAAAAGTCTGTGGGGTCGACATCCTTATCGGCCCCGCAACAGAAATGCCCTTTAGTTTTTAGTGGGCCCTTATTTTGGTCTGTTGATGACAGAGAACTCCGAGTTGCTTCGTTCTCTCCCTTGCTTCTTCCTTCCTTCTCTCCTTCTATGTTCTTCTTCCTTTCTTCTTTCCTTCAATGTTCCTTTGGTTTTCAACAAATTTAAGACCCAGTGGTCTAAGTTCTTTATATAAATTAGATTCGTTCACGAATATTCTCCAAACTTCCTTTTGTACTAGGACGGTCACGTCCCCATAAATACTTTTCCTTGCTCCTGGTTTCAACCAGTCAAAAAGACCCAGTGGTCTCAAATAACGTAGATACGTTCATGTATCTCTCATAACCCTTGGATTCGTTCATGAATCCTAGCCCTTTTTTTTAAAGAAGATCCTTCGCTGTTCACAGCGGACAACCATAGAAGGAGGGGGGCGGCTTCAGCCCAAGAGAGACCTGTTCTCTCACCTCTGTTCACAGAGTGCCAGTCGTAATTAATATGTCCAAAGAAGGGGATCTCAGTCAGGGACCTCTGGTTCCTTACAGTGATGTCATCTTCGACCAATGACAGGCCCACAAAAATTAAAGGCACCATGGCCCAAAACAAAAATATACTTTTTTTACAAAACATCCCCCCCCCATTTTGTGGGGGGCTACCTGTTGCAGCCATCTCAGAAATTTCTCCCCCCCCCAAAAAAAAAATTTCAACACAATGTTTTATTTAGGCAAGTCCTAGGCTAACACGAAGTCAGATGCCAACACGTTATAAGGACTTCGTAATGTAGTAAACCCACAGGATAAATACACACACTTAACCAGGCATATACATTGTGAATCAAATCGATATCTGGGGGACCTTTGTTATAACAGAAATAGATATCTCTCTTGATTCATAATTTTTACTAACACAATACATCCACTCACTAACAAAACAAATTAAAAAGAAAAAACAAAACACTTCGAAACAGAACCTAAGTTACTGAGAATTGTAACATAACCCAATATATCCACTCACCAACAAAATTACCATTCTTAATATACTGGGAAAAATTACAAGTTCCCGTATATGAGTAAAGAACCCTATCGTGTACAAAAAGAAAATGGTTAAAGGGAGGGAATTCCCGTAGTTTCTAAGGTAGGACACTGATTTGAAAAGATATGACAAAGACACAAATATACTTAACTATTTTAATATAATAAAAATGGAAAGGAAAGATAGAAGAACAGTGAGTAAAAGTTGTCGTTATTTGTGGGAACTTATCTTAAAGTCCAGTTAACAAAGTTCGTTGAGTCTTTAAAAGTTGAGTTCTGTTAAAGTTGAGTTGTGTTCTTTTCTGTGAAAGGTTGAATTTAAATGTGTCATCCCAACTTCAGTGTGCGGTTAGGACTGCCTCCAGTGAGGAACTTAGAGTTTTACTCCCTCAAGACTGGAACTCACCAATAGCCGGCAAGCCAAAGAGAGCAGTTCTAAGAGAAACTACTAAAATTCGTCAACAGCAGAGGATTTAGGATCAAAATTAATTTCCCCTCAATTAGACGAAGACAAGCCAGCGAAATTATACGAAATTTACTCAACTTAAATTTCAAAGAAATCAAAGAAATTCAACCTTTCACAGAAAAGAACACAGCTGAATAAAATTCGATTCAAAATTTACCTATGTAATCAGTGTACTATTTAAATATGCACTGCCAGTAATGTGGTAATATTAACCTTTGTCGAATGGTCCGTCATGTTATAAGTGGAGGACAGTTCATATGGAAATTAGGCATTGACAAACGGGAATTTTTGCTTACTTCACTTTTTCTTAGTTTGAAGAGTTCCACAAATTGATTGATTTTTGTTTGATTATTAAATTATATCACTTAATCAGTATAAATCAATACTTAAATTTTGTGTGTTTCTTAATTATAAACATATTAAGGTGAATGTGAGATTTCAATGTTGAACAATATCCCTTTTCTGAGTTATAAGACGACACACGTGTACCATAACATTCTTTATGTATCTATTATTATAATAAAGCTGAGATTTTGAGCTTTCAATCCCTAAAGGCTTTTTTGCTGGTAACTTTTATTACACGAAATTTGTCATAAATTATTCCTTAGTTTTAGGATTACTAAATGTTTGAAAAAAATTCCAGTTTCATTGGTTCTAATTAGTCGTAATTTGCAATTAAGTCAAAACCTGACCCATCTCTGTCTGTACATTATACATGCCCCCTTTTTTTACTCTCTATATGCCAGTGAAGGGAAGTGAAGGGGAGTGACATGTAAAAGCAGCAGCCAACGCTCCCCCCTCAACACCCTCTTCGCTTGTCTTACATTATACATAACCCGTACATTGAAGTCCGAAGCCGAAGCGGTGTAAAAAATAGAGTTAGGGTTTAGGGCTAGGGTTGGGGTTGGGGTTTGGGCTTAGGGTTAGTTTAATGGAAAATAAATAAATAATTTGGGTGACCCAAGAAAAACAGAACCACAAATTTTGTAATAAAACTTAATTTTAACTAGAGGGAGTTGGAGTTGGGTTTTCAGGAAAAGTTGTTTTCTTCTTCTTTTTTTCAAGTGATACCGCTTCGGCTACGGACTTCAATCGTAGCTGGTGTTGTTTTTTCAGCAGTCTGCAGCTAGCAGTTTTTGAGGCCAGGACAGGAAAAACTTTTTTCTTCTATTCACACCTTCTGTCTTTAGTCTTTTTATTTATGCAGAAAATAGTATCAATCACATATATACACACCGATATTTTGCACCCCAGACTTGAAAAAAATCAGAAAGTTTTCAAATAAAATAAAAATTAATTCATTGCTAAATCAACACTGAAAATTTAATTATAATCGAATATTTCCCTAAGTTTGGATACATTTTTTCAAACGTGGGAGGTCAGAGTTGTATTAAAAAAAACGAATTGACCTAGTTAATATATATATATATATATATATATATATATATATATATATATATATATATATATATATATATATATATAAACACATACACATACATCACCTGTACATGTATATATATTAGGGACTGGCAAACTGAGCCTAAAATGCGTTTTTGACAAAATGACTTTAGCCCCCCTACAGAAAATAATTTACCAAAAATCAGAAAATTATCGGATTTTAATGAAATTTTCAGTGTTTATTTATTAATGAACGATCTTTATAATGCATTATTCATTTTATTTCAAAACTTTCTCATTTTTTTTCAGGTCACTTAATTTTGACCCCCCTTATGTTGGGGGCGTAAAATGTTTTTTAAGTTGGTCATATATTGTACTAAATACAGTATAAATAATGAGATAAAAGACCGAAGTTATGAATAGAAACAAAAAAAAAATTTTTTTACGGTTGCGCTTCTATGAGAAAATAAGTACCGAAAATCGAAAAATAAAATGTAAAAAAATAATAAATAATTAATTTTTTGGAGAAGTTTTTTTACTCATTTCGATAATTATTTAATTGGCTATTATTTTATAAAAGAAAAAAAATATACATCGATGTTTTTTCTACTTAAAAAGGGGAGGAGGTACATTTTCAATCGAGTTTTTCTTCAAAACCTATTACTTTTGGCATCTAAAATAAGTTTTGCATCAAGTAGATATTTATTTTTAGAATCTAAAAATATAACATTTTAAACTTAACATCGGGATTTTCATATTTTAAATGAATTTTATATATTGATTTTTCATAGCAAAAATACTAAATTAAAGTTTTGAAATAAAATAACTGATGCATTATAAAATCCATTAATTGTTAAATCAATACTGAAAATTTCATTAAAATCGGATAATTACCTGATTTTTGGTAAATTTTTTTGCAATCGCGTATGTTACAGTAAAATTGTAAACAAGCACTTAAAACCATCGAAAAAGTGGCTGAATGGCGGATATCGTCGAAATTGACCAAAACAAATAGTTCTAAATCTTTTAAAAATAAACTGCATATGTAATTATATTTTTCTTTTTTTTAATGTTGGTTATTATGCTACTACTTATCGATTTAGACAAAGTTTAACCTTAAATAATAGATTTAATTATTCTTAATTCGCTTTTAAAATGTGACCTGATTCAGGTTTGGAAGATAGAAAAAGAAAGAAAGAAAAATCGGAAGTTAAAATCTTCCGATCGTTTGGGTCAAAATTACAGGGCCGCGATCGAAATATGACCTGATCTAGGTTTTGAAATTAAAAGAAAGAAAGAATTAATAAACGGAAATATAACTCGCTGGCCGACTTCAGCCGTAGATCCAAAACAGATGGGCGATCCGAAAATGACCTCGACCGGGGAGGTCGAGGCGATAGTGGCCGGTAGTAAAATCTCAAGTAGGTCGGAACTCCTAGAAGTGAGGGAAGCCGTTCTTAGACGAGTCTTTGATGTATCCAGACTTTTAGTCGCGGGGAAAAGATAAATCTTGTTTTATAGATTACCGGAACATGAAGAAACCAGGATTAAAGAGAATCTATTGTTTTTATGTTTCCCTATGGCTGGAGAATGGAGATAAACTCTTGTTGGAAATCGACATTAAAAAAAGGGTCGAATGTATTTAAAAAACACATTCAAGTGGCCGGAAGAGATGGTACCCAGATTGGTGAGCGGAAGTAAATTTGATTGGCTCGTTGAATAAGAGGAAGGCGGTTACCCTTCTTGGGTGGGTGGAGCAGAAAAATTCCCAATGTTTTCATGCCGACCGGAAATAAAATTGTTCCGGTCGGAGTATTATTTAACTCAGACGTTTTTGGCTTGAGGAGCAGAAGAGGCCGAATGGGCAGATGAGGCCAAACGGGCAGATGAAGTTGTGAGCGCTTGAGAATCGGGCTAGCTGACAAGATTAACGCAATACTGAGAGCCGAGAGTAACTGACTTCAGCTAAGACCATTTTGAAAACTTAGTCAACTTACGAACTGTTTTGCACAATACTTTGCAGAAGACCAGAAGTATTTAATTACGGGCACATCACTCCCACCAACCTTGAGAAGTAATTATTTGTATTCTTATATTTTCGAATATAAATGTTGTTGATTTTTTTAAAAAAGAAAAGATTCGTTATTTTTTTTCATGTGACCAATCGGCCGCCATTAATCTCGGAAATCAGTTTCTATAGCAGATTTCTAGTCGTTTGAGATCTTAGCACAACGTGGGGCATTCGGCTAGACTTCCAGCAAATATAGAGACCCTGCAATCCGTGGTTGATGCAGAAAATCCGATCTTGACGGCCAATTTCGGAGATTCTGTGAGCCCTTTAGCTCGGGAGCGACCGACGGGTTATAAAAACTCGTAGTATCCGATTTTTTTTGCTACTCCCTAATATATATATACATCGTGCACATGCAACACATGTATACATATTTATATACACATAGACACAGCACACATGTATATACATTTACATACATATAGTATATGAGCCCTGTCAGTGGGGCTTTAGAATATACCGACTGCACCTCTGCAGAAGGGTAAGTCCCCCTCCCAAATGGGGGCCACCTGTTGGTCGTAGGTGGCGACTCGTTATGCTTAAGGACAGAATTCTGGTGGATGAGCTGTCCATTACATGCAACACCCCACTTTGGCCCTTACTCAGGCTAGACGAGTGGTCGGAGAGGCTCCCTCCGATCAATCAGCAGTCAAATCCTAACGCCTTCTTTTCTTTCTTTCCTTCTTTTTATTATGTTTGATTGAAACAGATTAGCGTTATCTTTATCCTTCCAATACTCTTTTTCTTTTTTTCTTATTATATTTTTTCTGTGTAGCATGTCTTTTTTCTTCCTTTCTTTCTTTATACTAAAAACAGAATGGTCCATTATTTATCTGAGGTGACGACACTCATAAAAAATAAGAGTTCAGCGGATAAGTCACACCAAATAATACGGTCTCATTTTTAACCAGAGAGTGCTGCAAGATGGTAATGGTCATACAATTAAGGAACATAGGTATTATAATATAAACTTATATCTAAAAAATATGAAATAAAAATATGAATAAAATAAATAAAATAAACAAATAAAATGTATGTATGTATAATAATGTAATGTGTATATATTGTCTTGAACAGATGGAAATTTGACCAGCATAATTTGAAAAAATATTTACTTTCACTGTGAATTTTTAATAGTAAATTTTAATTTAAAAAAAGTAAATTTCAATTGTAAATTTTAATAGAAATTTAATAGAAAAATTAATCAATAACAGATTTTATAAATCTACTTTTGTAGTGTCTTTTCTCACTGAAATGCCAATATTTTTGGATTGCTGCCCTTTTTGATTTATTGGAATTTTTTTTATCTTTATAAATAAATAAAAAACATTTGTGATATAATGCATGCCTTTTTTCCCTTGTGGTCTCTCTCTCTGTTTCGTTTCGTTTTTTGCTGCGAAAACGAAGGAGCGAGTGGCGCCAAGACTGGAGTTTCTTTGATCACGTGTCAGCCGTGATCTGCCTCTTTGGAAGTGGGAAGCGAAGCGAGCGGACGCAACTAGCAGATTGTCCCGTCATAAGCACTGAGAGACGAACCTCTTAGCTGTTTCAAACGGACATTGGCCGGTTTAAAAAAGAACCTTGATTGAAAGAAGGGCTTATTGCAGTTGCAACCCAGCAGAATTCCTTGGAAGGCTAAAACGGTTCTTCATATCCTTTGGCGAAAAAGGTCGCGGTTTCCTCGCATATTCTTCAAACTACGGAAGAAATATTGTTGTTGGAGTGTCCATCCCTTTGAAGAAAGAACGGACGACAACGAGTGAAAAGTGAGTGATACCAGCGCAGAAGGCCAGCCCTATATTTCATCCGAGAGCCTTGTTCTTTACGAGAAAGTACAAGTGACTGAAAGAAGGTTTATCTTTCAGCCAGCCCTATATTTCTTCCGGGAGCCTTGTTCTTTACGAGAAAGTACAAGTGACTGAAAGAAGTTTTATCTTTCAGTCAGTAATTTTCGACCAGGAGTCTTGTTCTTTGGCGAAAAGGAACAAGAGACATTTGAAAGGACTCTTTGTGGAACTGTTTGTCTCTCCTGCGCGAAAGAAATTCATTTTAAAGGGTTTATTTTATTGTTCAATACCCTTTCTGTTACAGTAAGTGTAACCCCTATTTTTATACACTTCTTTGCTATTTTTATCCTATTTTGTATTTGTGTTACTCGACCCCTAATCTTTGTTTGGTCGTGCATAGGGAAATTTATGCAAGTTTGTTTGATTTAAAGTGTTTGTATTTCTTTTAGCCTACTTTAGTGGAGAAATTTGTATAAATAAAGATTCTATTTCATTATCAAATACGACCATTATTCTTTTCATTTTCCCTACCCCTTTTTATTGACGACGTCATTTTGTTTTACATTCGCTATTTTTCGGAACAAGGAAAAATTCGCGACAGATTGTTGTTACCACTTCATTGATATCAATAATAATAATAATAATAATAATAATAATAATAATAATAATAATAATTGCCATTCAAAAATTGGTCTGTTCAGCCACTCACGTAGCTGTAGATAAAAAAAATTAAAAAAGTAGACTCTACGCCATCGTCTTTAATAGACGGAAGGATGCCAACAAATAATAATAATAATAATAATAATAATAATAATAATAATAATAATAATAATAATACAATTAGTAAAATACTTATTGTCTTTTCTTTGCTTCAGTTCAACAACTTAAAAAAAATTTCTTTAAAAAGATTGTTGAAAACCAATAATCGGTTATTGCTGAAAATTGTAAGTTTTAAATAAAACTGAAACTTGTCTACCTGCTTGTCTTTCTCTTTCTCTTTCTCTTTCTCTTCTTTTTTAAGCTCACAGAATGTAATGACGAAAGGGAAAGCACGTGCACTTTTAACCTTAATTATTAACATGCAACAACAACAGTCGATACAACAAGTACTTACAGTTCAGTTGTTACTCTCTCACTGAGGGAAAAGTTCCTTCAGTCACAAGGGACTGAGACAAGAGCTCGTTTCTACGAGGCTCGCAAGTTCATACCAAAACCGAGAAGACATTTTTTATTTCTTGCTCGCCAGCTCACAAGGGACATTAACCCTTTCTCCTTCCTGTCCCCAAAACGCACAGGAGAGTTCAGGTTTTTGGGTGTTACATTATGCCAGTGCACAGCCTCTTGTATGGTGCACTGCTTCCTGACCGCAATTGTTTTTATCGTCCGGTGACATCGTTCCACGATTCCGTTCCCGGACGGCGCGTATGCGCATCGGAGACGCAACCGTACTCCCCAATCTTCCAGAAAGTTTCGAAAACTGCTGCTGGTGAAGGCAGTGTCATTATCAGTCAGTATCTCGTTTGGCGGACCCCGCTCGTAAAAGATTGCCTCCAATTGACGGGCTACTGTACCCAAATCCTGGTACCGAATTGGACGCCGCATAGCAAATCGGGAGGGTCCGCAGTCGATGAGACTTAGGAAGCGTTGACCCCCGCAGTGGGTAATGTCCATTCCTAGCCGACTCCAATTAGTGTCCACGTCTAGTTTTCCCTTCCTCCAGTGCACTGGTGCTGGGTCGATGGATTGACAGTCCACGTAGGATCGCACTAAAGATCTTACAGCTTCATTTGTTGTTGATGGGCTAACTCGACGCACAAAGTAGGTTGTTCGCCTTACTCCAGGGTGCCCGCTATGCTGGTGAATACTTAATATCTGGCGCTCACTCAGAGCAGCAGCGCAAACATCATGCACCATCTCATTCCCCTTTTTCATGGCCTTAAACCATTGTTGTGGCAGTCTTGGTAGTTCGTTAGCGCTGACTTTACCAGCGTCACATCAACGGTCAGTTCATACTCTTCAATCAGCTGCGAGAGTGTGTGAAGCCTTCTCCTAACCAGCATCTCTGCGGCCGCTTTCGTTCGTACTCTTGATCTTCCGCTCAAACTGTTCTTGAGCCAATGGTACGTACACAATGAGTCCGTTTTTAGGTGAAGCACTTTGGCCTGCCATTGAAGGGCAAGGTTGAGACCCTTCACCACCACATCGAGCTCAGCCAAATTAATATGCTGGGAGTCATTGTCCGGGAGCAGCCAACACGCATCTTCGATCACGGCTCCGTTGTCTTCGAATAATACCCCCGTAGCAAGCGAGCTCGCGTCAACCCACAAATCCATCTCCAGGCCGCCGGTGCACCACTTTCCTTTAACTGGATCATCCCGCTTGACCCAGGCAACTCTCTCGTATCATCATCTCCAGCAGAGGATCGGTAAGCGCAGTATCCCAACTGTCGGATACTGCATTTGCCCGACGCTTGATGAATCCAGCAGCCACTCTGAGCCAGCCACAGACAGGAAAATGACCCACAAATCTCCCGCTCAGGGAAAATGCGTTTCCTCGTGTAATAACCTGGGGAACATCGGGAACTTCACTCCCCCGCTTCCAACAGAGGATACCATTTTCCCCCCAAACCTGCAGACCAAGGACTTTGGCACCATCCCGCAGTCGCTCTAGATCCTTACAAATTAAGCCGTATTCAGACAGGTGCGTCCTCACCCGAGCTGTCGATACTAAATCTTCATTGATGAAAATGTCGTCGATGTACGCCGATGTAGCGCTCTTGATAGTCGGGTTTCGGGACATAACGGCTTCGACAATAGATTTCATGATGAGAGGCGCCACATTGAGACCAAAACCCAGCCGGGTAAGGCAATACGTTTGCCCCCTGAATATCAGTCTGATATGGCCACAAAGATTCGTCAATGCAAACTTGAAGGTATACTTGTTTCAAATCAAGCAGTGATACATTCGCACCTTTCTTACGCCATTCTCTCAACGTGGCCGCGCACACATCAGCATTAGCCGTAAATGCATCGACATGCTCATTCAGCTCTCTGTAGTCCATGACCGGACGTACTTTACGCTTGTTGTGCTGAATCACGGCCATTAGCAGAACCAGTCCTTTAGGTGGACCAAGTCTCTCTTCGGGGTAGGGCAGCAACCAGCCATTCTCAATCCACTCACGAAGTTCAGCTTCGTAACTCTTTCTGGCATGTTTGGGAACTCCGGTACCTTATTGCACAGGAGCTCTGGAGCTCGTCCCCCAGACCATTTTCATTCTGTTCATCATAATCCACACGGAAATTCGGCTCATTAAGTTGGATTACTGCGCATACGTATGCCTTTCGCCCACCAAAGCTCACTGTTCCAGCTTGCGTGATGGTCATGCCGCGAAAAGCTCTGATGGCGTCATTCCCCATTATGAAGTCAAACCCCAACAACCGCGTATTTACAACTAGGGCATCAACGTATACGGGCTCAGTGCTGTTTACACAGCGCTGAATTCGGCTTCACCCGCAACACTTTATTGTTTTTCCATCCGCTGTTAGCACCCTAGCCTGTCCGAGCCTCCAGGCATGGCACACAAATCTGGTGACCAACGTCCGCGTACATCCAGTGTCTACTAGGGCTATACATTTCCTCCCGTTAACATGTACGTCAACTGTTGGCAGCGCCTCATTTCTTCTTTCCCTGGGGAGCAAGCTGACGCTGATTACTTCTCTCCTGCGGCGTTTCCCAGACACTCCGAAGCAATGTGTCCGGTCTTCTTACACCGGAAACATTGAATCGTCCATGGCAACTGAGATGGTCGTTCAGTGGCTTGTGCCTGAGCGTCCTAGCAAGCAATCTCTGGACAAATGGTTGGGCACTTGTAACAAACAATTTCGTTCTTCCGGGTCCCAGCTGGCACGGGAGCAGGTTGAGCGGCAGCAACGATTTCTTCGGGCTGTTCAGTGTCGGCCATAATGGCCCGCACCCGGTCCACAAGTTCACCCATTGTCATACCGTCCATGCCCGATGACGCTCGCAGCAACCGACGTACGTGCTGTGGCAGTCCAGCAACAAAATCACAGATCATTCGTCGCTCCCCGACAAGCTGATCCAGTCGCTGCAGGTCCGCCTAATACTCGTTTACTGTCTCCTCGGGTTGAAGTCGCTGCGCCACGAATTGATCATACGCACTGAACTAGTAAGGGGCATAGGCGGCTATGAGAGCCTGCTTTATGCGCTGAAAATCAGTCTTATCTTCCTTATTCAATTGCTGGTACACAGTGAGGGCACCACCTCGCAGGCGCAATGGTAGTATCAGCTCGACATCCGTTCTCCTGCAAAGTTCACAAATCATTTGAACGCGCTGAATCCGTTCGATGACGGGTTCGTCAGAAGGAGACCCACCAAACTCCGGGATTAACCTGTAATCAAACATTCTGTCCATGATTCCGAATTTTTGCCGAAATAGTTTGAAAATTGTAAGTTTTAAATAAAACTGAAACTTGTCTACCAGCTTGTCTTTCTCTTTCTATTTCTCTTTCTCTTCTTTTTTAAGCTCACAGAATGTAATGACGAAAGGGAAAGCACATGTACTTTTAACCTTAATTATTAACATGCAACAACAACAGTCGATACAACAAGTACTTACAGTTCAGTTGTTACTCTCTCACTGAGGGAAAAGTTCCTTCAGCCACAAGGGACTGAGACAAGAGCTCGTTTCTACGAGGCTCGCAAGTTCATACCAAAACCGAGAAGACATTTTTTATTTCTTGCTCGCCAGCTCACAAGGGACATTAACCCTTTCTCCTTTCTGTCCCCAAAACGCACAGGAGAGTTCAGGTCCCTATAGCACTATCGGAAGTCACCCACAACTCCCCGCAAAAAGTCCATTCTTCCCCTCCAACCTCTCGACACCTCTTACTCAGAGTGGGCATAATGGCGTACCACATTCCTTCTTCCCCCAACCACATTCCTTTGCCTGCCAGGGACAGTTTCGCAGGCCAGGCATCTAGAACGCTTTGAGTCAGATAAGTTCGATTCGTTACTACAATTGCATAATGCACAAGAAAAATTTTTATGTTGAATACAGCCACCCATACATTTAAAAGTGTAATTTTCAAAAAGAGATAATATGTTAATTTGCGCTTTTCGTTCTAAAGAAAACGACCTCCTGTAAACAAAACGGACCGTTTTACTTATTTTCAATATAACGGTGAATATTTTTTTCCAATCGGATAATTTGATCTTTGAATTAACTGTTTTTAGTATTATTTGGATAATTCGAACTATTGTCTACATCTTCATCTTCATTGTTATCTGTACAACGTTTTGTCCGATGTGCCCTCCGGCCTTCTTCGGGTATTTCTTTTCGGATTCGGGAATTACGACAAGAAGTAGGTACCACCAATTTGACCCTGTGAAATCCCCCCCCCCCTATATTTAACAATGAAACTTGCAGAACAATTAATATTTTCTGGAAAAAATTTTTCCATTAGAAAGAAAAAAACATTAAACAAACTCCTGATGATTTTTTAAAAAATTTTCAGCTTACGGAAATAATGAAAATTATGATTATAAAACAATGTTTTCATTTTTGCACTGTTAAATCAACTGAAATTTATCGTAGCTAAAAACAAGTTACGATAAGAGGTTTTTTAAAAATTCTATGAAAAATCAATTAATAGTCTGATTTTCACGAAAATTTCCATAAATGTTTACCTTTGGATGTAAATATATCTGAAATAGTTTTTTCCTAAAATATATTAGGGGAAATATTTTTCGTTACGAGGTATATCCCCCCTATTTTATTTTATGAGATAAAAAAAATGACCCGTCAGAAAACTTTTTTACTTTTTTCTATAAAGATAAGAGTCTGAATAACTATATCAAAGAAATTGTATAACATACAACGCAGTAGTTTTTTTAGGAAAAATTAATGAAATCGATATTCGATTAATCGAATAATAACATTATAACATTTTTTGCACTTTTCATTTCAAAAAGTGCAAAAAAATGTCATAATATTATTATTTGAAAACTTTTTTTTGCTTTTTTAATTGGTATGTACTATATTCTATTAAAATGTCAAAAAAACATTTTTTTTTTCAAGAAATTAATTTTTAAGAGATTTTCAATCTTTTGTGTGCTTAAATTTTTTTTTTTTTTTTTTACTGCGGGAAATAAATTAAATATATATATATATTTTTTTTTTTACGTGAAAAAATCGAATTTTTCAAGAATATTTAAATATATGAATTTTAGAATTCAGGTAAACTAAAAATTGGTCCGATCCACGCTATATTAATATTTTTAAAAGAATTTGTAATTTTTATCGTTGAATAGTAATGTGTGATTCTTAGAATATACGGAAGAGCAAAACTGACATATTTGTTTTATTTTATACAAAGAGACGAGACGCTTCTCAGTAACTATTATTTGTTTTTCTTAGCGTAAAAAAATTATTTTTCAACTTTTTCGATCTATTAGAATAAAAAGTAAGTATTTCACTGTGAAATTCTAACATTAAATTTTTTCAAGTTTTTATTCATTTTAATAGTAGATTTTAATATTAAAGTTTTTATAGATTTTATTCATTTTAATAGGAAATTTTAGCTTAAAAAAAGTATGTCCATTACAGCCAGCCATATGTAGATGTATAATCGTAAAAGGGAAATAATATGTAATTTTTCTGTCTAAATTGCGGCCTGAAAATTACCTTTTCGCATGTAATACGGATAGGTTTATTTATTTTTTAAGATAACGATGTAATTTTTCCCAATCGGATAATTTGATCTTTAAATTAACTGTTTTTCTTTGTAACAACCCTGTATGATCGTTAATTGTTTTTTAACGAGATTTTTGATAAACAACGTTCAGAAATATTTATTTCCGTTTTATTCAAGATGGCCTAAACTGACCACGTGACCGTTTTGGTGATACCTAACAAGAAGGTTCCCATGTTCGAAAAGAAGGTTCCCGAGTCCGACAAGAAAGACGGAGGGCACATCGGACAAAACGTTGTACAGATAACAATGAAAATGAGGACAATAGTCCGAATAATCTAAATAATACTAATTATCAAGCCTCATCTAAAAAATTCAGAGAAATTAACTGTTTTTCTTTGTAACAACAATGTTCGTCATTTTTTTGCGAGATTAAAAAAAAAAGTTAAAAAATACTTACGTTTGTTTCTTCATAGGTACCACCAATTTGACCCTGTGCAATTTACCCCCACCCCCTACATTTAACACAATGAAACTTGCAGAAAAATTAATATTTTCTTAAATATTTTTTCCATTCGAAAGAAAAAAACATTAAACAAACTCCTGATGATTTTTTACATTTTTTATCTGCTTACGAAAATAATGAAAATTATGATTGAAAAACAATGTTTGAAAAACGATGTAATTTTTCCCGATCGGATAATTTGATCTTTGAATTAACTATTAACTGTACGATCTTTTTTTAACGAGATTTTTGATAAACAAAGTTCGGAAATATCTATTTCCGTTTTATTCAAGATGACCTAAATGGTTTGGTGTTACCTAATATAATTGCCAATAATTGCCTAAACTGATCACGTGACGTGAATTTGGAGGTACCTAGAAGCTTCCTTCAATTTTTATTTAATTCTGCACGTTTTTATTCTTAGTGTTTGCGATATATATATATATATATATATATATATATATATATATATATATATATATATATATATATATTAGCTATAGGCAAATTTGTCATCTGCTAGGAATTTTAAAAGCGAATTAGAAATAATTAAATCTATTATTTAAGGTCAAACTTTGTCTAAATCGATCAGTAGTAACATAATAACCATCATTAAAAAAATAAAAATATCATTACATATGCAGTTTATTTTTAAAAGATTTAAAACCATTTTTGGCCAATTTCGATCCGATCCGCCATTCAGCCTCGTTTTCGATGTTTTTAAGTGCTTGTTTACAATTTTACTATAACATTCGCGATTGCAAAAAAAGTTACCAAAAATCAGGTAATTATCCGATTTTAATGAAATTTTCAGTATTGATTTAACAATTAATGAATTTTATAATGCGTCAGTTATTTTATTTCAAAACTTTAATTTTTGCTATGAAAAATTAATATATAAAATATGAAAATCCTGATGTTAAGTTTAAAATGTTATATTTTTAGATTCTAAAAATAAATATCTACTTAATGCAAACCTTATTTTAGGCGCCAAAAGTAATAGGTTTTGAAGAAAAACTCGATTGAAAATATACCTCCTCCCCATTTTAAGCAGAAAAAACATCGATGTATATTTTTTTCTTTTATAAAATAATAGCCAATTAAATAATTATCGAAATGAGTAAAAAAGAAATCTCCAAAAATTAATTATTTATTATTTTTTTACATTTTATTTTTCGATTTTCGATACTTATTTTCTCATAGAAGCGCCACCGTAAAAAAATTTTTTTTTTGTTTCTATTCATAACTTCGGTCTTTTATCTGTTTATCTATACTGTAATTAGTATTGAAAATGACCAACTCGCATAACATTTTACGCCCCCAACATAAGAGGGGGGGGGGTCAAAATTAAGTGACCTGAAAAAAATGAGAAAGTTTTGAAATAAAATAAATAATGCATTATAAAGATCATTCATTGATACATAAACACTGAAAATTTCATTAAAATCCGATAATTTCCTGACTTTTGGTAAATTATTTTCTGTAGGGGGGGGGGGCTAAAGTCATTTTGTCAAAAAAGAATTTTAGGCTCCGTTTGCCAGTCCCTAATATATATATATTATATATATATAATATATATATATATATTTATTTTACAATGTTTTCATAGATCAATGTTCATTATCAACGACCGCGGTTTCATGCTAAAAGCAATCATCAGGTTGAGGAACAAGATCCAATGGTGTTTGTTGGAGTTCTTTACTCAATGTCACATTTAGGATTGTAAATAACGTCGGTTAGTTTTTACGGACGCTGTTATTTATTTTTTAAATTTGAATTTTTTTGAAGTAATGCCAACGAAGTTGTCTCCCTTTATTCGTTAAAAATAGGACTAATTTTTAACTTTGAAAAAAAATATATATAGGGTGTTTTTTTAAAAACGTTTTATTTTTTATTTTTTATTTATAAATTAATTCCGTTTGGCAAAGGATGTATATGACTTCAAAAAACCATTTTAATATATATGGTAGAGTCTTTTAAGTTTTTATCCCACATAATATAAAGGTGGATGGTGTTGTTACTCTGTCGAAAAATCATTTTTTCACTGTTGAAATATTGGATATCATTGCAAATAATTGCTGAATTTATTCTCAGGGTGGATGTTGAGTATCTCCTCTCCATGCATTTAGGAAGAATTTTCTTTTATGGGGACATTGTTTGAAGATTTCTGATTTTTTATTTAAACTTTGTGATTTGGTAGGATTATACATATTAAATTCACTTAAACAGAAATTTCCTGAACACACATTCGCACTCTACCGGGATGACGGAATTTGTATTTCACGGGACTGTTCCGGTAAATCATTAGATAGATTACGTAAAGATAAATATAGATAATATGGAACTCAAGATTACTATAGATACTAACTTAACAAATGTCAATTTCCTAGATGTCAATTTAGATCTTAAAAATGATACGTATAAGCCATACCACAAACAAAATGAGAAACTTAAATACATTAATATAAATTCCAACCACCCACCATTAGTTTTAAAAAATCTAGTCCCTAACATTAGCCGTAGAATCTCAGAACTATCATCCAACAAAGATATTTTTGAAAAGGCCGCCCCATATTATAATAAAGCATTACTTAATAGCGGATTCAAAGAAAAAATATACTACATAGATAACATCCCCAAACATAATAATTCAAAAAACAGAAAAAGAAAGATAATTTGGTTTACGCCCCCTTTTTCTAAAACAGTTAAAACAAATGTTGGTAAAAAATTTCTAGACTTAATAGATAAACACTTCCCACCCCAAAATAGATATAATAAAATATTTAATAGAAATACGGTAAAAACTAGCTACTCATGTGGACTCTCATTGAAATCACTTATTACATCAAATTCTAAACCAAACTTAAACCCTTCATGTTCTTGTAGAATTAAAAAAGACTGCCCTCTAAATCAGAAATGTAACATTAGATCAGTAGTATATGAGGCTAAGGTAACACCTACAGTTGCGAATCACCCTATAAGCACAGACAAATATGTTGGGATGACCCAGGGTGACTTCAAGCAAAGATTTTACGTCCATATGGAATCTTTCAGAAAGAAAGATAAAAGAGAAACAACTTCCCTTGCAACAAGGATATGGGAGCTGAAAGAAAAAGATATACCTCACAAAATAGAGTGGAAAATCTTAGATCATCCCAAATGTTACACAAATGGCTCCAGATACTGCAACTTATGTGTTACCGAAAAATTTAGAATATTAAAAAACTTGATTTCCTTTAATAATAATAACAATAATAATAGAAGTTTAAATAAAAAATCAGAAATCTTCAAACAATGTCCCTATAAAAGAAAATTCTTCCTAAATGCATGGAGAGGAGATACTCAACATCCACCCTGAGAATAAATTCAGCAATTATTTGCAATGATATCCAATATTTCAACAGTGAAAAAATGATTTTTCGACAGAGTAACAACACCATCCACCTTTATATTATGTGGGATAAAAACTTAAAAGACTCTACCATATATATTAAAATGGTTTTTTGAAGTCATATACATCCTTTGCCAAACGGAATTAATTTATAAATAAAAAATAAAAAATAAAAAATAAAACGTTTTTAAAAAAACACCCTATATATATTTTTTTTTCAAAGTTAAAAATTAGTCCTATTTTTAACGAATAAAGGGAGACAACTTCGTTGGCATTACTTCAAAAAAATTCAAATTTAAAAAAAAAAATAACAGCGTCCGTAAAAACTAACCGACGTTATTTACAATCCTAAATGTGACATTGAGTAAAGAACTCCAACAAACACCATTGGATCTTGTTCCTCAACCTGATGATTGCTTTTAGCATGAAACCGCGGTCGTTGATAATGAACATTGATCTATGAAAACATTGTAAAATAAATAAATATTAGCTCTTACAAACTGTGATTGAGCACTGTATTTTCTTTGTTTCATCGCAAAAGAAATTTTGTTTTTACATATACCTATATATATATATATATATACACATATATTAATGTGACGTGTATTATGATGATATTATCAATAACTAAAACTGTTGACTTTTCCCTCTCTCTTCTCTCTCTCACAGCAAATTCAATAAAGTACGAATTAAATAAACAAAAACTATTAATCGTCATTGATTGATTGAAAATATTTATGTTTAAGGATGATAGGGACCTCTAATCTGCCCTGTGAAATTTAACCCCCCTATATTTAACACAATGAAACTTACATAAAAGTTAATATTATCTTGAAAATGTCCATTCCAAAGAAGAAACATTAAAAAAAAAACTGATGATTTAAAAAAATTTTTTTTTCAATTTATGGAAATAATGAAAATCATGAACGAAAAACGTTTACATTTTCGCACCGTTAAATCAACTGAAATTTAACGTAGCCAAAAACAAGTAACGACTAGAGTTTTCTTTTTAATTCTATGAAAAATGAATTAATGGTCCGATTTTCACGAACATTTCCATAATTATTTACCTTTTGATGAAAATATGTTTGAAATACGTTTTTCCTAAAATATATTAGGGGAAATATTTTTTACGAGGTCCCACCCCCACTATTTTATTTTATGAAATATGAAAAAGTGAACCGACAAAAACGATTTTTACTTTTTTTCAGATAAGAGTCTGAATAATTATATCAGATGATTTTAATAAGTTTCTATACGGGAGTTTTTTTTTTAGTAAAAGAACCATGAATACAGAATTCTGCTAAAAAATATCAATAAAGAAACTGACATGGTGGTAAAAAAACAACAACAAAAACAAAAAACAGACTGTTTTACTTATTTTTCGAGATAACGGTGAGTATTTTTTTCTTTTCCTAATCGGATAATTTTATCTTTGAATTAACTGTTTTTCTTTGTAACAACTCTTTATGTTCGCTATTTTTTTTTTTGCAAGATTTTTTAAAAGAAGTTGAAAAATATTTACTTTTCTTCCTTCAATATTGCCTAAAGTGATCACGTGACGTGAATTTGGACAAAATGATAAAATGACACACTTATCTTTATAGAAAAAACTGGGTTCATTTTTTCATATTTCATAAAATAAAATGGGCAGTGGGGTATACCTCGCAAAAATTGATTTAACGGTGTGAAAATGTAAACATTGTTTTGGTTCATAATTTTCATTATTTTCGTAAGCTGAAAATTTTTTAAAAAAATCATCATTAAAAAATGTTTCTTCTTTTGAATGGACAAAAAAATTTAAAGATAATATTAACTTTTATGCAAGTTTCATTGGGTTAAATATAGGGGTGGGGGTAAATTTCACAGGGCAAATTGGAGATACCTATTACGCTATCTAATAATACGAAAAATACCATCATTAGGAGAGATGATCAGACTCATTTAGTAAAGTATGTTTTAAAGAGAACCATCATATATTTCTTCGTTGTTTGCATGCACACGCCTTAAAATATCGTTGAAACACGTTCAACAATCATTTTGTTAATGTAAATACCAACTTGATAAACAGGGTTATGTCCCATAATTTAAGTAATTTCTCTCGGTAGAGGGCGTTGGTAGGTGCATCACTATCATCATTAATATTATTATTAGTAGTATAAGAAGAAAACACAACTAATAACAATTAAACGCGTGTGTAAAAGTAAAAGATACTGTTATTAAAACGATTTTTTTTGCCTATTCTCTACAAAACTAAAAAACAAAACAAAACAAAAAAAAACCCCAATAACCAACAGTTTGGGAGTGCGTGTATTACGCGCGTGCACGCACATAACTGTAACCGACTGTGATTTATTTATTTATTTGCTTCTTGTAACTATTTCAGCAGCCACCAGCAGCAGCAGCAGCAGCAGCAGCAGCAGCAACAACAACAGCAGCAGCAGCAGCAGCAAGTAAGCGAGCGAAAACCAACGAAGGTTTCAACCCCACGGCTTCATTTCAGTCTTGGTTGTTGTCAGGGTCGCACGCACCTGCCTCTGTTCTCTTCTGTTGGGGGTTTTGTTGTTTCTAGTCAAAAAGAAAGACTGGATCTCTCCATTTTCACCAACATCATGGATCCGCAAACATTCTTGGACTTCGCCAATACGGTGACCAAAGTAAAAATGTATCCGTATTTCGATATCGCACATTATGCCTTGATGTGTTTGTCCGTACGTGAAGACACTCCACCCCCAGGTTCAGGTAATTATAAGCACTATTTATTTATTTTTACTTTATTATCTTTGGCATTCTTTGTAAGTTTTTCAATTTTTAAACGTAAACGATGTTCCAATTTTTAAAGATCCTTAATAGTTTAGTTTGTTCCTATTGATTATTTATAAGTGTTGAAAAGAATCAAGTCATTTTTATTAGTCCCAGCGGTCATCCTACTTTCGCTTTCCAAATGCTTTTTTTTTTTTTTTTAGGAGAAATAATCCGAAAGAAAATTCCAACCCTGGAATAATCCACATGTTTGACCTGTTTCTGTTTTGTTTTTTAATTTATTTTATTTTTTGTATTTGTTTGACAAATTAAAATATTAATAGATAAAGCAAGTAACTAATAATCATTAATTTAAAACACTTTTTAAAAGACTTTTTGTTCTCAAAAACAAAAACAAAACCGTATTATTGGCTTTCAAACAATTGTCAGTGAATATAGGGTTTGGGTTTACGATTATGGCGGAATATGGAATCTATAAGATCAACCAAAACCTTTCTTTCAGATTATTCAATTCAAGATATTAAATATTTACTCCAAAAGAAGAGGAAAAAACCACAAACAAACATCGCATTTACTTTCAATTTACAAATAATCATCGTTATTTTAAAACTTTCTTGCTCTTTTTTTTTTTTTTTTCATTTACTTACAACTTAAAATTGCTGTTACTAAACACTAACAGACTTTTACGTGTCTACAGAATGAGGGAGGTCTAATTCAATTATCATTTTTTTTACACGTGTTTGTTTCATTTAAATTATTTCTTTTAAGTTTTTATCAATTTTCTCTGATGTTTTAAAGGGAAAATTTGCATATATACTCCTCATTATTATTATTTCTTAATTTTTGTAACAGTTTTTTTCCCTTTTATTCCCTTGTTTTTCGCCCTACATATAATTGTTTCGATTTGTAAACTAAAGACAAAATCGTCGTTGTCAAGCATCTTTTTCTTTCTTTCTTTCATTTTAATGCTGCTACACTTTTCAGTCATCATCATTATTACTAGTAGTAATGATGAATGAGAAGTGTAGCTTAAATAACAAGCCGAGTGAAGTAGACCTTTTTTGGACATGCTGCTGACGAAACCCGTGTTGTGTGAATGTGTTAGTTTGCAGCTAGTAGCTACCCTGGATGTAACGGGAGCCTGGGAGATATAGTTAGTTTTTCTCTTTGAACAGACAGATTATCTTTGAATTCTAACTCAATAACAAGAATGAAACTAATGTTCGCTCCTCTTGTGCGAGGTAGAAGTTTCTCTTCGTAACAAAATCCTTCATCATTCATTTGGTTGTCCTAGTCGCAGTTTGTATTGTAAATGGTGGCATCATACATTAAGCTAAGGATGGATGAAAGAAGTAGTAGTGATGAAGAGAACCCTCCTCACAAAATCACCATTAATTGTTTGTTACTGACTTAGTCTAAGTCAGTAACAGTAGTTTAAGTCTTAGACATATCTACTAATTTGCAACAATTTGACTATCTTTTTTTTTTAATTTAAAAAAAATAAAAAAATATTTTTTAAAACTTCACTAACATGAAGATTGTTAACCAAGTCTTTAACGCCATTGTCATCTTGTTGCAGTTTTCCTTTTCCTCAATAAGAAAGAACGTAACAATTAAAAATCAAAAATTGGTTTTACCTCCTATTTTCTTTATAACTAATTGGCAACAGTCTTTGTTCGTTGCAAGGGGTTAGTCGAAAGCTTAAAAAGAAAAGTGAAGTGCCTAACATTTACGCTCTTTTTCTTGCTCTAAAAGTCGATATTTACAGTTGAATAATGACATTAGAGAACCAGAAACCATGCTGATAAAGAATTGATCGGTTATCTGATTTAATGCTTTAAAAATAAGATTTGAAAAGAAGAATATTCATTCCCTTTATGGCAGTATTTGCTGTTAAACGGAATTTCTCTTTCTATCATTGACTTTTAAAAAAATGTGTCTTCGACCTGGTTCATCGATTTTTTTTAAAAACATCTTCATCACTTTCATAAAGAAATTATTAAAAAGCTTTGAGCTTTTTTATTTATATATTTATTTTTCATAATAATTAACATTATATTCACACCATTTAAAAAAATACTATATTTAATTTTGACTTTAAATATTTTTCAGTGATCCGATAATTGAATGCCACGTTTCTGTTACTCTCCGAAAATGCTAATGAATGTTTGCTTTTTTTTTTTTTTTTTTTTTTTTTTGTTGAACAGATTTTAAATGATTATTTAGATTCTTTTCTTTTTTCTCCCTTTTTTTTTTTTTTAATTATCCCAAATGGTGTTTACTAGTAAAATAATTATACAATTTATTTCGATTTTTGCTTTTCAATATATCATTTTTTTTTTTTTTTTTTTTTTTTTTGTTTTTTGTTTAATCGAATAAATGATTCCACTAATTTCAGTTTTTAATTATCCCACGCTGCTAGCAAACACCCCCCCCTTCTTTGGCTAAAACGTTGATATTTTAAAGGTGACTAAAGTTTTGTCTGAACTTTTACATTTAAAGGGCCACTTTTTAAAAATAGTCCATTTCTTTACTCTTGTCATAATATATCTACAGTGGAAGCCTCATGTCATCTACCCTTTTTAATGTAATATTTTTCATAATGAAACTTGTTTTTCATTCTTGTTTGCCATATGAATACTGCCAAAATATTGCTTAAAATTAAATATTCCAGACAGAACCTTGTAATTACTACATTCCAACAACATATAGATAATCTGAGATGTAACCTCGCCTCGAGTATAGACTTTTTCTTTATTCAAGATTTTTGAAATAAGTTAAGAGTCGTCGGTATTTTAACATATGGAATGACCAGATTTGTTTTTTCTTCATATTCCTAACCGTAATTTATAACTGTTTTTTGTTATGTCAAAATGTTGACATCAAATATCGCAATCACATCGGGAAAAAAGGAAAGAAATTTACGTACTTTCTTGTTCAAAAGTATAAATCATGATTTTTAAAATTGCTATTCTTACATTCTGTATGTTATTAATTCATGAACTTCAACTTATTTTTTTCTTTTTTTCCATTTATTGTTGGGGGTATAACAAAGTTTATTAATAACATACAAAATGCTTGGCGCGCGCATTGTGAGCACGTGTTAGCAAAACTAAGGCTCACGTTTGCTGTTTTATCAAAATGTATACACGAGTTTAGTCATTGAATAACATTCGTTTTATTTGGCATGAGGACAAACATACTCTGAGAATCAAACTCTAACAAATGGTCTAGCTTAGAACGTTAACCATAACGCCAAGCAAGGCACCCTACATACAGGAGTTTAATATGGGAACAACTACTACAACAATAACAATAATAATGATAATATTTTTAATGGCATTATTTCAATTGCTATTCGATTTCACTTCTGCTGAAAGATGTGGGGACGCATTTTAAAAAAAATTTAAAATGAAACCTTATATTACTAAAATATTCATTGACTAATCCAGTAGAAGTTGCACATCATAGCTTTTTTTTTTTTGTCAGACCAATTCTCTAGAGAATAAAGCAATTTCCAGTCTAATTTGCATGTGTATGGCAATTTTGTGGGGTTAGCGTTTGTTCTGGGCATCATTTTTTTAAACTTCCAAATTCTTGATATAATGAAGATAACTATGAAATGGTAATTAAAATTCTTCCTTCCTAAATAAAAGCATCAATATCATCATAGGTGCTCTATTTACAATAGGAACCCAACAAGTTCACAAGTCGTCTAGTATAATATAAAATTGATAATTAAAATTTAGCCTGTCTGTCAAAGAGTGATTTTTTTTTTAAATACCTTGTTCAGTGTAAACTATTTTCTTTTTATTTGTCTTGAATCAATTCTGTATGTTTTAGATATTGCTGAGTCTGAAAATTGTGATACGATCCACACCGTATCAAAGGAAAGAGAACTGAAAAGGACTGGTTGATGATGAAGGGAAGATTGTCTGAAACTAGGTCATCAGGGAATGCTCCAGATTCTAATGATGACGTGGGTTGCAGATATATTTTGAAATAAGAAAAATATTATTTGGAAATGATTAGAAACTTCTGTCAGATATTTTATTTAGAACACAAGGAAATTGAAAAATAATGTAATTTTCAAAGATATTACCTAAAAATCTCCACATACCTATTATAATAAAACTGAGCAAATCAATGATTGTTTCCTAAAGGTTTTTTTTTTCTGTTTAGTTTAATAACACAAAATACATACTAAAATATTCCTTGGTTCTGGGATTATGTTTGAAAAAAAATTCATTTTCATCACTTTAAGTAGCAGTAATTTGTAATTAACTCATGAATTAACCCATCTTTTACTTTACATCTACCTTGTCAATTCTCCGTCTCTCTCTCTCTCATCTCTCTCTCCCTCTCTCTCTCTCTCCATCTCTCTCTCCATCTCTCTCCGTCTCCGTCTCTCTGTCTTATTTATATATATATATATATATATATATATATATATATGAGAAGTAAATAAACAAATGATGTGTTTTGATATGGCTTTTTTAGCCGACAATTTTTGGGAGAATATGTGCTTAATTGAAGTCGTACCTAATTTTGAAAATTAATTTATATATATATATATATATATATATATATTAACTACACCCTATATATTTTAGTGCCTATATGAGAGATAAAAGAAAGATTTGAGAGTCAAGAGGAGGATTGACCTACTCTCTTTAATTATTACCACTCCAAAGCTTACCTGATGACTGTCACCACCTCCCACCCAAAGTTTTCTGAGAAATATGCTAATTTTTCTTCATTAATTACTCCTGTAAGGATGGTTTAAAGTTCAACATGCTTTAAATACAAATAACTCCGACAAAGGTTAATAGACAACATTTAATAACACAGCACATGGATAACAGTAGAATATAACGTTCATAATAAGGTAAACAGAGTTACACAAATAAAGATAAACACATTCATGAAAGATACAGAGTATAACATAAAAGAGTACAGACATGAGACTAGCGATAGTCCATGCTGTAAAGAACTTACAGTAATGTAAGGGGGGGCGGAGCCCCACGAGAGGGTTTAGATAGAATCTACCCCATGTGGCTTGTAGTTGCTGAAAACTATAAAGAGAGAGCGAAAGGCTTTGAAACCGGCGCTTTTATACTGGTGCCCTAGCGGGCATCATCAAACTAAAAGGGGCAGACAACTCCACCCGGCGAACACAAACTAACGCTACACTCCCAATATATTTTAGTACCTCTGTGAGGTTCATTTCAAAATGGTTCAATTCAATTAAAAAAGGTACAGTTTTTAGTGTTCCATGTAGTGTTTTCTTGTGTTCTATGTAAGTAACTGACAGTGTTTTTGTTGATTTATTAATTTCATAAAAATTTAATTTAATTCTTTTAACAAATAAATTGTCTTCGATTTTAAAAAAATATACAAGTTTTTTTTATAATGAAAGCTGAGAATTAATTCTAATCAACTTATTTTGTAAACTGAGATAAACATTATGGTTCACTGACCCTTTTTTATAATAACTTACTATATATTTATATGTCAGTAATGTTAATTTTGAAGTAAAAGTGGAAAAATCCCTTAATCACTTTAAATATATTTAAAAAAAACAAAAAAAACTATATGTTGCACAAAATTGCACATTTTTAGTCATGCATTTTTAAAAACATTAAATATTTATGACAAAAATATTCTGCACAACATGCCACTTTCCAGACATTTAAAATTCAAATAGAAAATAATCTTTTTACTGTTTTCTTTTACGTTCCCAAGTGGGAATCTAATATTATGTCTCCTAAAAAAAACAAACAATTTTTAATTCAAACATTATTTTCAATATTTAAAAAAAATTTTTTTATAAAGACTATCAAATGGAATCTCATTATTTTTAGCTACATATTTTTAATACAATATTTTTTTTAATTAAATAAATACGCTTTAGCATTTCAGTGAATAGGAGTATTTATTTTACATTTATGAATTTTTAAAAATCCCTTTAAAAAAAAAAAGGTTGACTTAGAAAATAAGCTAACAATTTAGAAAAAAGAAGAAAAAAAAAATTAATTTTTTTATTATGTAGAAATTTGTATGAGGGATCAATTTGCGAAACAAAAACTAACAAAAAGATAATTAGCCTTTTCAATTCAGAGTAAACATTAATTCATAATAAAAGTTCTTCTTTTATTACTTCATATACCTAAAGTTTTATTAAAATCAGATTATTAGTTTATTTTTGACTTCTTTAGAAGAATTTCCTGTGATACTCCTTATCAGCAGGTATGTGAATTTGTACACCCATATATATATATATATATCTATCTATCTATCTATCTATATATATATATATATATATATATATATATATATAAAGAGATGCTGATAGGTATGTGTCATTGACACATAAAAATCATATCCTTGCATCCTGTGTTTTCTGTTTTTCTTCTTCCCCCATCATTTCCAGCTAACTGTAAATACAATTCAATATTTTCTTGGAAACTAATTACACTATATGGTGGTGGGGTGTACAAGGCATGGGTTAGACGGCTTTAGTTGTTCATAGATGAAAACACTTCAATTTATTAAGAAACTTTAGTTGGGACCCATCAAATTTCCTGGGACTCTTTCAAATCAAATCCGTGCATCCCAGGACGCACTAAATTAAAACGCTATCAGCATCACTATATATATATATCCCTAGGTGAGTTACCAGGTAAGTTGGTATTAGGATGATTCTAAGCTGGTCCTTTCTTCCAATGGTAAAATGTTAGAGTTCAGGTCTAATTTGAGAGCTCGATGTTTAATTTTTTTTAACAGAGCAATATAATTAGTAAAGAAAAAAGGCTTAAAAATCGGCTATTTTGCGGTTTCAATAAAGTTAGTGGTCTGAAGCTCATGGGTATATTCAGATAACTGTGAGTAGAAATGGATCCATGACCACAAAATAGCCAATTTTTAAGCCTTTTTCTTTACTATATAAATATATATATTCACACACACACACACGCACATGTAATACTTATATCCATAATCCAGATAAAACTCATTTTCACTCATTTGTTTTCTTAATAGTTACAGTTAAATCCCCAAAATGTAAATCACCTATGATTAACATTTTTTTATGGATTGGGGGGAGGGGAAAGACTAAACTTGAATGGCCAATGCTTAAATTGTAACTAGTTGTAGATGTAATTTAAAAAATTTTAGCTCTTCATTAAAAAATAAAGCCGATTGAAAATTTAAGTTATATCAATTGTGAATGTGTGAGTATGATACCCTGTAGGTAACTTAAAATAAAAATTATTGTAAATTTCAATGAGGGTGCTATTTTGTACAAATGACACCATTCCCACTGTTCAATAAGTCAAATCTCATTACTTTTTCTACTTTTTACTTTATCAAATGATTTGGCAAGAAATTTCTGGGCTCATTACTTGAAGCAACTATCCTTCCAATGTTTTGAAATATGTGCTCAATCTTTTGTGATGTGTGGGGTGGTGGCTGGCAGCAAGGGAACCAAATAACCATAACCTCACTGATGATTCCTTTCCTCCCACCACCTTTTCATGTCACTATCACAGATAAATATAGGTTTCATACATAACAACACTATTACTAACATGAGAAATTTAAGCATATCTGAACACTTGACTAAAGGCAACAAGAGTAGATAGAAATTACCAAAAATTGTCATTTTAATTTTGTTCTAAAAATTATACACTTTCTTGACCTTAGTGTTCAGATTTAAACCCTTAGAACCTAGAGCCCCTCAAGCCTGTGCAACCCACCCCCAACTCTGAGTTCCTGGCTGAAAGATAGCTGAAAATGTAAATTGTTTTAATCTATTACAGTCAAATAAAAGTAGAAATGGAGATTCCCCAGCTAGGTATATGTACTTCTATGTAGTGGTACAAATACAGCTGTTCCTATTCTAAGGGTTAAATACAAAATAAAACCTGCAATTTAATTTATTTAGTATGATCAAAAAATAACATTCAGCACAAATGCTGATCCCCCCACAAAATCATCATTCAATTGCAAATTGAACTGGAAATTGCTTTATTCTCTAACAGCATTCTAAGTGTATTAATCTAATAAATATCACACTAATTGTTACTGGGTTACATTCACAGATTATATATATATATATATATATATATATATATATATATCATAATAATACACACTTTGTATATTGTTGTTGAAAATGGAATTGGCTACTTGGGCTCAAATCCCGGATGAGGCTGTTTTGCATTTCACTTCTTGCTAATACCTATGGGAAAGGTATGAATCCATCTGTCCCCCCCCCCCAACCTGCTGTGGGTAAATAGTTGGGCAGATGGCGTAGCTTTGGTTAGGTAACCAGTCTCGAAGGAAAAATCAGAAACCAGCTTTACTCTGCTTTAAAATTGACCTTGTTACATCTTGCTCATGGCATAGTTTGGGTAAATACACAATAGTTTTCAGAATAACCAGTATTTACAAGAGTACAGATGTTTACTCATCTGATTCTAGGAATAGTGCACACAGAATCTGATCCTAGGAAGAATTGACAATCCACTTATTTTATGAAAACTATGCTAGTCATTGATAAACCGTTTTTTTTTTTGTTTTTTTTTGTTTAAAAAAAAAAAAAATTTTTTTTGTTTAAGGACACATTTGACTTATTGATCATTTGTTCAAGTCTTAAATTATAGATTTTCATTTAAAAGTCAGTCTCTTTCATCTGAGGTTCTATAAGAAATTTAATATTAGCGGGTTGGTAGTGGAAAGCAGAGAAGAATTGTGACTCTAGAATTCTGAGCCAAGGTGTAAAGAGTTTTTACTGGTAGCTTTGGTAGTTAGGCAGGTGTATGGGTAGGGTAAAAATCTGAACTCTCTGCTTCCCTCCTTGATTCCATGAATATTAGTATTTCAGGCTCCCTCATGTCTCTCTAGCTTTGCTACCTTTTACTTCTTTCCACTCAAATATAAAACTCTTCTCTGTAAGAAGAGAAAGGAGGTTGATGGGAGGGGATCTATCTATGTCAGTTTCCCCACACTACTTAAACTGATAAAGAAAGTATCTGGTAGGGGTGTGTTGCTGCTGCCTTTTAACAGCAACCAGAGTATAATAGATAAACTTGACTTGTAACTGCCTCTAGATAGAAGCCAGGTTTTATAGGCACCCCAGGTATGGTATACAGGACAGGTATCAGGGTTAGAAACAGGTGAAGAACTTTATTTTTCTTAACATCTTGGCTATGTTTGACCTGGGAGATAGTGTTACATTAAGAAGGGCTATTCTTTTCTTATTAGAGACAGTTTGAGAGTGGTACTTTTGACTAAAGAAAGATTTAGCCCAGACTGCAATCTTTTTCTATCTCCTATAAACTTAGGTATGACCATGCAATAATCAATTTACATAAAAATTTGTTTTGAATCAAAGAAAAATCAAAGAAAAATCTGAAAGGATTTTTTTTTTCTCTTTCATAGAATTGATTTTAAAATCAATGCTTACATTTATAAAAACAAACAAAACATGTTGGAACATTTTCTCTGTCAAATATAGTCTAAACTTAAAAATCTTCAAAACAACTAATGCGGAGAATTTAGTATAACTTTCAGTATTTATTCATAAAATACTGAATTTGTTTTAAAAAAAATTGTGCAAATATATATTTTTTTTATTTAATTTTCTGATAGCTATGAATATCTATTATATCCAAAAGGCTTAGATATTCAAAAAGATTTCCTGAAGGATTCTACATAATGAAAGAAAAATTTTGTATAATTTTTCTTTAAATCTTGTTTTAATGAGATAATTTTTTTAAAATTGATGAAACTGATTTTTATGAATAAATGATTTTTTTTTTTTTCATCAAGTATGTACCCCTTCTCCTTGATTAAAAAAAGAAATATATTTTGCATAGATTGCTTTGATTAAGTTTTTATTTTTTTTAATTTTTAAATTTTTGCTGTTTTACACTTTCAATTTAATGTTGAAAAGAGGCTGGGAGATATATTATGATTTACATTTATTTCTATTTTTTATTAAATGAAGCATTGTCAACCACGATTCATTTTTTTTTTTTTTTACTTGTATTTTCCTTCATCTTGATTTTAGTGGCTTTATATCACCAATATGCAGATCATCCATCCTCAGCTGTTAGTAAACTGTAGATTGGAGTAAAATTACTGGTGAAACTCACTCTGAGCCTTTTGACCTGGAAAGCTTGGTTGATAGTACCAGATAAAATTAACCATTTAGATTTATCTTTCTCTGACCATCTGAATAATTCTGATTAGAGATGGGCGCTTTAACCAAAAAAATGTTTTTTTTTTTTTTTTTTTTTTTTCATTTTCATACTGTGAAACTGCACCGAAATATTTTACAAAACCAAAACTGTTCAGTATAATGCTATTACTACTATCAAAGAAAACTCTGTTGAAAAAACTTCCAGATTTTAATAAAATTGTAAGAGGAAAAGATTGAACAAAAATGATAAAAACATTTATTTTTTTAGAAAATAAATGGGAAATCTATTTGTTTCAGTTATCTAAGTTAAATGTTTAAAATACTTTTTGTAATGAAAGTAAACGAAGTAAGCAAAACAAAATAACAAGAAAATATAAAGTAGTTGTCGGTTTCATTTTAATGTTAAATTTTACAAGTCGTAATTATTTAAGGGTAATTTTTTTTCTGGTAAGCCCTTGTACGTCAATCACAAAATAAAATTGTTGTAAACAAGAAAAATGAATGAAGATTTTTTATAAACCAATTTGTTTTATCTAGAAAGTGTACCTTTTCTTTCCAAAATCTATTATCCAAATACAAACAAATATGGATTTAAGAGTTTATGCAACAATTTCTTTTGTATTTTACCAAATTGTTAATAAATATGGTATTTATTTTATTAATTCTATGACTAAATTACCTTTAAAGACTGACTTTAGGTGAATAGTCTCTACTTTTTAACCTATCCTTCATTTATTTTGTGGTTTTCAGGTACACTAGTCTTTACGCATGGCTATAAACTTTTATTACCCTTACTTAAAACCAAATATTAATCCCTGTGCATCAACTGACAACTTCAAGCATACAAAATGACAGCATTTATAGAGCGTTTGTTATTTGACAGAGAACATCTTGCAAATGGGTAATTCCATGTTAAATCATTCAGTAAAAAGTAAAATTGTCATGCACACCCTTCAATTTTTCTGAAATTTTTTCCAGGTGTTGACTATGTTAATGTTAGACAATCCCCAGAAATTGAGCTTCCTATTCCTTGATACCGCAGTTTTTTTGTTTTGGTTTTTATTTTTTCTTTCTAACGAAACCACTCATTCTCTTGTGTAATGATTTAGTAGATATGTGCAATGTTACTCAAAGGAGGTAATAATTTTTTTTTTGATTTTAAAATAATTACCAAAAATCAGGGAATTGTCCAATTTTAATGAAATTTTTAGCACTTTATTTATTAAGAATTTGATTTTATGATGAATAGGTGAAGTGGTTATTTTTAAAAAAAACTTGAAAAAAAAAATGTTAGGATCGTGAGGGGTGGGGATAAACTTTTGCTCATTTGATTAAAAAAATGGCCTGTCTCTAATTTTTACATTTCTAGAAAGATAAATCGAGAAGACCACATCATAAAAATATGAAAAGACCCCCAAAAAATGTCATTTGAAAATTTAAGTTATTTTCTTAAAACTCAAAAAAAATTATTTTCATAGTGAGTTTTCTCTACACATTTTCAACATTCTTAATGATTAGATATTTAGGAGTCCAATTTTCTGGATTCACACAATCGTTAATCTTTAATGGATTCTGGGTTTTTAATGTCATCATTATCATGTTGTGCTAGTAGCCAGGTTATCCATGACACTCTTGCAAACTGTCCCTATCATTCATTGTCTTCAAGAGGTCCTCTGTGCAGCATCCATTATCCACGCAGAGCTGGTCAATGTAGGTCTTTGCTGGACAGCCTGGCATGTCCAGGTGTTAGTATCTACAGGAGGATGTTGCTTATAAGTTTGTCCTTGCCTCTCCAGCAGTACCCAGCATGTCTTGTTTGTCTCACTCGAATGGTTTGTGTGATAGGGGGCAAGTGGCCATACAGCTGCTTCCTTGTGGGGGTGTTGTTTCCATGATTTGTTTAAGATTCCACACAGCATTTTTGTGCAACTCCCATATGGTGCAGCCATTATAGTAGCACTGATACAACTACGGCTTGGAAGAATTCTCAGTGAGATTGGATTTCCATCTGACATTTAATCTGTTTATAGCTGACCATGCCTTCCCCATGCATGCATTAACATCACTTTCTGTCAATGAGTTATTACTACCTAGGTATGTAAATTGTTCTACTGGCTTTAGAGGCTTACTGTTAAGTGTGGAGATGTCTCTTTTCTTTTTAAAACACATGAACTCAGTGTTATTGGAGTTCAGGATATCTCCTGTTGCCATCTTCATGCCATGTAGCAGGGATTCGGCTTGTGCAGATGTATTTGCAAGAAGTGCAAGATCATCAGTGTAGTCCACATCCATAATAGTCTGAGAGATGTCACCTGCTTCTTGCCTTTTTTAGTGTGAGGCCTTTTTCTTTTATGGGATCTAATGTTCAAAGTATATAGTCTAGGCTAGGATCTGCCAAAATCTTGCCTCATTTCCATTTTAAAAACAAATTAGTTAAATCGATTATTTAAGGGCAAATTTTTATCTTAGTCAAAAAGTAGTAACATAATTAGTATCCGTAAAAAAAGGCAAAATATTACATATGTAATTTATTTTTTTGAGCCTAATTTAATGTTTAAACATTAAATTAGGCTCAAAACATTACAGAAAATAACAAACATATTTCATTTCTGTCGTTAAAAAAATGTCATTTGAAGTTTGTTTTTTTAAATTATGATAGTTTCTTCTTAGAAACCAATAACAAAAAATAAATATTACTATTAGACCCATCTGTAGTAGCATCTTGAACAACAATTTATATACCTAATTAATAGATAAAATTCATTTAAAATATGAAATGCCTAGTTTTAAGTTTCCTATTTTTAGATTCTAAAAACAAATATTTATTTAATAACAAACCTACTTTAGTTTTATCTAATAATTTTTGGAGAAAACTTAATTGAAAAGTTAGGCCACCACCCTTTTAAACAGAACAAATATTGGTGTATAACTTTTTCACTGATATTCACAAAGACAATTATATACAAAAACAACAAAGTAAAAAAATAAAAAAATAATTTTTTTTTAGTTTGTTTGTTTTTAATTTTTTTTTTTTTTTTACTTTTATTTTTCAGATTTTCAGTACTTATAACTGTCACTTATAACTGTCTTAACCCAACGCCTATATCCACTATACCATGTTGTCCAATTGGACAATTCAGAGTGAATTTTGGGAACTTATAAACTTAAATTTTATCTAGAATATTTAACCTTTTTTTATACTTATGTATGATTTTTTTACCTTGACTAATATTGAATGTTTTTTGTTTTTTTTAATCTAATCTAATCTACCCTTTTTAATTATAGGTTCCCATATTGTATTCATGTATAGAGATGGATACAATATGGAAACCTATAATTAAAAATTGAAAAATTAGTGGATTGAATAAAGGGTTAGGTTCGAAGTTCTGTCAAGGCTCCCAATTACAACAAGAAGGTTCCCAAGTTTCAGGAGAGGGTTCCTGAGTTTGACAAGAAATACCTGAAGAAGGCCGAAGGGCACATCGGCCAAGACGTTGCATAGATAATAAAGATGAGGACAATAGTCCGAATAATCCAAATAATCTAAACTAAAAAAATTTTTTGAAATTTATTACCTTACTTGAGTAAAATTGCACATAGCTATTAATCATTACACAAGAGAATAAATGGTCTTTTGTTAGAAAGAAAAAAATACCAAATTCGAAACCAAACTGAAAAATTGCGGTATCAAGAAATAACAAACCGATATCAAAATTGCTAAACCGCACAAATCTAGTTTTGATATAAAGCAATGAAAATCAAGATGAAAGAAATACTAGAAAACAAATTATTAAAGAGGGATGATCTGTTTCCATTTTGGCATCTAAAGAAAATCATGAATCAACATCTTCCTGCATTCTTTTCATCACCAAATAACAATATCTTGCTACTGGCATGTCACAATAGTTTGAGAAGAAAAGGTCTAACTTGTAGCAGATAGGGTGGAAGAAATCACTTATGAGAGCCACTCTGTGATGTAATGGTGAGTGAATTTGCTTCTCCCTGGATGCCACATACCTCGGGTCTTGTAACATTAGCTATGCATTGTGCATAACTGTTAGCTAGGTAGGTTAGTAAACTCTTACTGGTGCATCAATTCTCACTATACTACTGTCCTTATGCCACAACTAAGCTAAACTTAGGCTAGCAAACTGTTACTAATGCGTTCAGTTGTTCTTTACTTTTAGCCCTATGCCACAAGAGAAAATGTAAATGGGATTAGGATAACTTTTGTGCTTGCTTCCTGAAAGACTTGCTTCTTCGGGATTCCCTGCATTAAATTGCCATAGTATCTTATCCTGCCACCAGTGGGAATTATTTCCATTAAATCAGTTTGATTGAAATGATTCAGTAATTTAAAAGAAAAAAACTCGCTGATTTGTTGATTTCAGTCAACATTGAAAATTTTATTAAAATCAGATAATTCCCTGATTTTTTTGGTAATTTTCTTTATATCAATCTGGGCCTCTGCATTTTTTAACATATTTCTAGTTGACTTTTGTTAACAAAAATGTCAGGGTTTTTTTTTTTTTTTTTTCAAAGATCTATTTATTTGCTATTTAATGGTGTTTGACTGCGAACTTATAATGATTTTACTGTAAGGACCAAAAACTCGAATTCCAATGTCTTGGTTGAGTGTGCATTGCTATAATGAATGTATTGATAAGAAGATATGAAGAATTCTTAATTATTTAATCATTAACATTCTATTATTACCAATTGTAATTAAGGAAGTCATTGGTAGGAATAAAAATTACAAATCTAACCGTGTAGATTAATTAACACTCTTTAACCTTGGTATGGCAAACGGTCTAGGAAAAGGGAAACTCCGAATTTAGACTGTGATAGGGATGGGTTTTGGCAGGTTATTCCTACCCAAGTTATGCTACATTAGTAGTGATCCTCCTCCTCCAAAACCAAAATCAGGTTATTGGTTGTCTCAAGCCATTTTCAAACTTCTGAAATTAATAAAATATATTTAATAAAAATTTAACTTTTATTTAAGATAAATTTGACTCCTTATTTAGTGTTTTGCTTATTTTTCAGAATTTTAAAATTTCTTCCATTTTAAGATATTTTCTTTCTATTTTACATGGAACTTTTTCCAAGTTTGTTGATTTAAAAATAAAAAAAATAATGTTAATGTCTTTTGTTTCTGATTATTGGCTCTAGGTAGACTTGTTGGCTGCCCCACCCCTTATTTGGTTACTGACCTGGCATCAGCCCAGGTGTTTGAGGTAGGTTTTCTGCAACCTGCACTTGCACATATCTTTTGCAGTAATTAATGGCCAACAGTTTCAATGTAAAATTTTGGCCATCTTTCTCATTCTTCCTTGAAACTGGGTATTCCCTGCACATCTACTATACACTCAATGCTTCTTTAGCTACATAGTCAAATTTTACTGTCCAGTTTTTGCATTAGCATAGTAGTATCTGGCATATTCCTGTAGAAGTAGAAGCCTGCAATTCATATATTCTTTTAGGTTGTTCTTCAGAACAAAAGAAGCAAAGAAGAGTTAGCATTTGTCTTGGATTATATCATATAACAGGCCTTAATTCCTGCACAAATCCTTTTGCTAAAAAAAAGAAAACCCTAACCCAGCTTGCACAACACATGATTTTGTAACACAAAAATTGAAGAAAACTTTTTCTTTTTAAGATTAATTTATTACTGTTTTAACTTGGAAGCATCAAATTGAAAGTGTTTATGCATAAATATATTTCATTAAAAATTTAAGATATGATAATATTTTAATGTAGAAAAATGAAAATTCTTAAACATTTTACAAAGTTTAGTGACATGTTTAGATGGTGAAGATTAGTGTGTTTGTCTACACTAGTGTTGTAAGTTTGATCTTTACTGAATGACCTACTAATGTAACTTAGTGTCAGGGTCATTCCATGTCAATTTACCAGGGCATTACACCCACCAACACTGAATTACTTGAAATTTGGCACAAATGTTCCCCTTCATGAGTTAGGTAAGTGTGCCAAATTATTTTGTGTTGAACCTTACTATTCCGAATTTAGAGGGGGGGGGATATAATTTTCCTATTTTACCTCTAAATTAAGGTCGTGCAGTGTTGCAGAATCTTTTTTTTTTTTTTTTTTTTTCTTTTTTTTTTTTTTAAATTTAAATACTTCAATACCTTTAATATTTCTGAAATTTGTTATATAGGGCAAATAAGGACTGTAGAATCCAAATACCCAACTATTTTAACCCTATACCTGATAGAAAATTTTATTTTGCTCACCCAAATTAGCATTCCTGGTTGATTTAAAAAAAACTTTTTTTGTAGGTTATCTTTTTACTTTAGTTATATAGAGCTTTGTAAATGGAGTTCAGAACTGTTTGAATTATGCAAATATCCCCAGTGGTTCAAAAGTTATGAGAATTTAAAGCCCCAAAATTGGGGGTACAAAAATGGACATGATTTTGTTTTAAAAAAAAAAGTCAAATCACGAAAACCAGAAATTTATTAATTTCTTCACCATTTCTTTATTTTTAGAACAATTTTGATAAAACTTTGCATTTTTATGTAAAATGGTATGTTCTTTCTGATTCTGCACTTAAATTTTATGCATCTCCATGCTAGAACCCATTATTTGGGGAATTAAAAGTTTTTAAGTTTACCACAAGATTATTCAATATTTTCATTTTAATACGGCATATATTAGCATTACAAGCATTTAACTGAAAAACGCTGACATTTTCAAATTTGTGACCTTAATCAGTTAAATTTGCAATTTATCGAGTATTCCTTAACCAATCTTTAAAATATTTATATGGTTGGAAAGAGAATATAATAATCTTTCTAAATATGTAATTTTTATCAGTTTTTATCAATTGAATTATTTTTTACAGCGAATTAAAACCGTATTTTTGGTTGAACACCTGAAAATAAAAATATGACTGGGTTTTTTTGGGGTTTTTTAGGATAAATTTTACATGCTGTTTTGTTTTTTAAAATCAATATTCTTGAAATTTTGCACTCAATTAGAAGACACCTGGAAGTACAAATGGGTTCTTTTTTTTGTTTCTAGGACCTGTGGAAACAAAAATGAGAGGGCAAGTTCAAGGCTATTTGTTTAAAAAATATAAGAGAAGCAAAAAACAAACACTATGTCCGTAACATTAGAGAGTTTCAAAATTATTTTCTTATAAAATTTGTGAAACTTAAAGATTGCTATACGCTTCGGAATTTGTTCCGAAAGTTTGGATTTTGAAGAAAAAACTCGAATTTACGTGACTTTCAGATGTAAAAACACCCTGTCAACTGACGTCACAAATCGGACCTTATTGATTTAAAATTACAATTTCTCATATATTTATGGTTCAATCTTAAAAATATTTATATGGCTGAAAATAAAATAAAATAATCTCTCTAAATATGTAATTTGTATGTGTTTTTATTAATTGAATAATTTTTTTACAGCGATTTAAAAACGTATTTTGCTTCAAACAACCGAAAATGCGTGATAGGAATTTTTTTCCGAGAATACATTTTACACTCTACATTTCTTTGGAAAATCTAAGTGGCTAATCTTTATCAATGTTCTTGAAATTTTGCACTCAGAAGACACCTGGAAGTACAAATGGGACCTTTTTTTATGTTTGTTTCTAGGACCCATGGAAGTAAAAATACAATAGCGCAAACTTGAAGGCTATTTGTTCAAAATGTGTATTAAAAGCAAAAAAGAAGCACTATGTCCGTGATATTAGAAAATTTCAGTATTATTTTGATATATAATTTGTCAGTTCATGACATGCAATACTCCATTTTGGCCCTATCTTGGGCTAGACGGGCAGGCGGAGAGGCCCCCTCCGATCAATTGGCTGGTCATGTCAAGCCCTAGCACCTATATGATTTTCCCAACCCTATTGCCCTTATGGCAAGCTCCAACCCCTTTTTATCATATGGGTGCTAGAAGGCGGTGGCTGCGGGTCTACATGTCCTGGGAATGACGTTAAACGCTATCTGATGGTGAGGTTCCAGTTTTGGAGGTTTGGGGAATGTGGAGCACCCCTTCATCACCATTGCTCCCTGGTCCACTCTGACCCGGAGTGGTAGTACCTGTTAGGGTCCCATCTATGGGTTAAATTGTTACATACGCCTATCGCTTCAACGCTATACAGCGCTTTTCCATCAGAGACCAAAGGAAATGAAAGGTGCACATGCAAAAAACTTGGCAAAGAACAATAAGACATAATATACATTTTTATAATATCGTCTTTAATTCAGAATTTGTAAGCCGGAGGAGGATGAAACGGATGCCGACAGGCTAGGATTAATAAAGTCATTAGGCTGAACCTCTTTCATGTCAAATAACAATTTTTTTCATGACCAAAAAAGTTTGTACTTAGCTTTGTGGGTTGGTTCATCGTCTGTTGATTATTCTGGGACATATCCTTCCTTTGGTTATTTATCTGGTATTTTCAATTGTGGTAACTTTCTTCTTGGGAGACATTTTTTGTCTTCCCTCCCCCACGAGATGTTCACTGACCGGGTCCCGAGTACTAACTGCTGAAACTGCTAATTGACAATAGAGATCGCTTTCCCTTCCTCCAAATCGTGACGTCACCCTTCTCGATAGGTTTTGCATACGTGGGTAAAGCAACGAGTGTAGTATCAGTCGTTCGTTTCGTGTGCCTTCCTCTTTTCAGCCAGGCCGGCCCTTTTCCATGGCTAAGCGGTTTATTCACTTGAGGTCAAATTCTGTGACTCTCAACTTCAGCTTTTGGCGTCGGACAGTCTAGTAAGAATATTCCAAAAGTTCTAAACCGTTTATCATTTAATTAAACGTAACATCTCCCCCCATTTATCTTTTTCTTTCTACTTCGCCTATCTTTTTTTTTCCTTTGTGTTACTATTATATGTATTTTTTTTTCCCACCAGGACTTTCCCCGGTATCCTTGCGTGCATATTTTCTTTTTCTTTCTTTCCCTTTTTTTTTTTTTTTTTTTTTTTTTTTCCATTCGTGCAGATATACTTTTTCTTTCCCTCGTGTGATTATATATATATATATATATATATATACGTATTTTTCTTTGGGTATATATATATATAATTTCCTTTGGGGGTATATTTTTTCTTTTTTTTTTTTTCTTTCGTGCTGAAATACTTTTCTTTCCTTCGTGTAGGTATATCTACATATTTTTCTTTGAGTATATATATGTGCATATATTTTTTTTTCTTCCTCGTATATAGGTACTTTTTTTTTTTTTTCTTTCTTTCGTTCGTGGAGATGTTTTTTTTTTTTGTTGTTTTTCGTATGGCTTTTTTCCTTTTCTCGTATATAAATACTTTTTTTCTTTCTTTCTTTCCATATATATATATATATATATATATATTATTATAAAATAATAAAATTCGAAGGCAATACAATGCGTAAAAAATAAAGACAAAAAGATGTTTATATGTCTTTATATGTCTAATCGATTTCAAAGCGAAGCTTTATCGTCAGAGACGGATTTCAGAAATGACGTGCTTATGTTTTGTTTTTTTTATATTTGTGTGGTTATAATTTCTCTTCTTATTTCCTTTTCCTCTCCTTTTTTCCTCTCTTTCTTCTTCTCCTCCTTTATGAATGGGCGAATAACTGTAATTTCTTATTTCTCTCTTTCTTTTTTTTCTTTCTTAAAAGTTTGTTGAGAACAAGGCTGACATCCGGTAAGATGTTGCAATGTGTAGCAATGTGTAGCAACGGTGTGAGCGTGTCATAATTTCAAAAACAAAAGTGAACAAATGAATAAAAACCGTTAATAGAAAATTTTTTTTTTTTTTTTTTTTTTTAACATAGCTTTTGTTTCGCTTTCACCTTTCATTTCTTATTCTTTCTCCCTCTCTTTCTTTTTTTGTGTTATTTCTCTTCCTTTTCTTTTTTTTTTTTTTTTCCCCTTTATCCCCTTTGTTCTCTAATTTAAATTATTTTTTTATAGTAAATAAGTAAATAAAAGATTATCTTAAATTATGTATTAGTATTGATAGAAAAAATAAATGATTCTTTTTTATTATTATTATTTTTTTTTTTTAAGAAAATATCTTTTATGAGTACTTTTTTCTCTTTTTCTTTTAAACTTAAATAGATTAAATATTATATTAATTATATATTAAAATATCATATAATAATTACATATTAGGATTGATGTAAAATTCAAAACAATAAAAATAAGACAAACCATTCCCCCCTTAAATTTCAGATAGATTAAATATCATAAATCAAATATTTATATATATTAAATATCAGATAGATTAAATATCATAAATCAAATATTTATATATATTTATATATATATATATATATATATATATATATATATATATATATATATATATTCTCTGGGTGTATAGTTTTTTTCTCTTTTCCTTTTTTTGTATGTTTTTTTTTTTCTTTCTTCCTTTCCGTACATAGGTATATATATTTCTTTGGGTGTATAGTTTTTTTCTCTTTTCCTTTTTTTTGTATATATTTTTCTTTCTTCCTTTCCGTACATAGGTATATATATTTCTTTGGGTGTATAGTTTTTTTCTCTTTTCCTTTTTTTTGTATATATTTTTCTTTCTTTTCTTTTTCTGACATGGATATATCCATCGTTGTTTTATTTGTCTTCAAATTCTCAGTGCCTATTTTAATCTCTGTATCTGGATTTTTATTCTTAGCGTCCATACGTTTTTCGTCCAAAACTTCACATATCTGAGCCTTTACTGATATTGATTCAATAGTTACTCTGTTTTCAATAGGAGTTTTTAAATGAGTTTCTATCCCAATATGATCTTCACTTTTTGATGTATCATTTCCGGTTGTCTTTTCATTTACTTTATTATCTTGCGTTTCAAAGTCCGTTTTTAAGGTACTGTCTTTTTCACCACGCTGTTCATTATTTTCAGCATTTTTTTCAGACGACTTTGACTGGTTTTCTTCCGCTTTTCCATTATTGTTATCGTTGTTGTTATTATCATTATCATTGGTGGTGGTGGTGGTGATGTTATTTTCCTCAGCACTTGACTTTTCTGAAATGGACATTTCTACAGTCTAAGATTTATTCATCGCTTTGCCCATTTCAGGTTATCTTTCTTCTTCGTTCCTTGTTTTGGCGTTATTTCCTTCCGTATCGGATTTTTCCGACATCGCTGCATCTCCGGTTATCGGTTCATTAATTAATCCCTCCGAATTTGACTGGTTTTCTTCTTTCGGGTTTTCCAATGAATATCTATCAATATTCAGGTCCTCACTGAAGTCTTCTGAGGTTAAGTTTTCAGTTTCTGGGTTTTTATCCCTTTGCTTGAATGCTTCTATCTGTGTTTGGGTAATGGGCGTTCTTCCTTTGCACGTTGGCCCTTATCTATCATTGTCGCGTAGATATTGATAGCCGGTACATGTCTGTCTTTCTTCGTCTCCTTAATTGTAGGTTCGCTCATTCTTTCAGTCATTTTAATTTCTTTTTCTTCTTCATTCCTTGATTTGACTAAGTTGGATATCTGCCTGTTTCTCTCGGCAATGCGTCTATCCTGTTCTTCCATTTCTCTAATTCTGTGGTCCCTCTTTTCTCTTGCTTTAACAAGTTCCCTTTTGGCCATTATTTTAAATTCTTCTAACTCTTCTAGAATTTGCATTTGTTCTGGGCTTATTACAGCCGGTATTTGGTCTAGGACTTTCCTCGAATATGTCATTATCCACTCTATCTTCAGCAATTATTCTGACCAAGTTTGTTCTTGTGTATGATATAGGTGGGTCCAGCTCTAGCCTTCTGGCTATTTCGTATAGGTCATTTTTCCGCATTTTATTTAATCCCTCCATGGTTGGGAATTTCAGGAACTAGTCTATGGCCACCATTATGTTTTTTTTTTCTTTTTATATCTTGTTATTTTTTTGTTTATGTCTGTGTATTTATTCTATTGCCAAATTCCTCTCTGTGTGGTTCTCTGATGTTTTTTTTGTCTATGTATGCTGATTTGGCTTGGCTATTCACTTTTCGCCGGATGTATTTATACGTAGCATATGACAAATTTTTAAGAAAACGATCCCGGCGAGTTCCCTATGTTACATATGCCTATCGTTCCAACGCTATACAGCGCTTTCCATCAGAGATTACCAAAGAAAGATGAGAGAATACATATAAGATTTGGCAATAAATAACAAAATAACGTAGATATATAATTATAACATAATATTTAATTCAAAATTTATAAGCCGGGAAGAGTAGGAGACGGACGCCGACAGGCTAGGATTAATAAAGTCATTAGGCTGAACCTCTTTCATGTCAAATAACAATTTTTTTCATGACCAAAAAAGTTTGTACTTAGCTTTGTGGGTTGGTTCATCGTCTGTTGATTATTCTGGGACATTTCCTTCCTTTGGTTATTTATCTGGTATTTTCAATTGTGGTAACTTTCTTCTTGGGAGACATTTTTTGTCTTCCCTCCCCCACGAGATGTTCACTGACCGGGTCCTGCTGAAACTGCTAATTGACAATAGGGATCGCTTTCCCTTCCTCCAAATCGTGACGTCACCCTTCTCGATAGGTTTTGCATACGTGGGTAAAGCAATGAGTGTCGTATCAGTCGTTCGCTTCATGTGCCTTCCTCTTCTCAGCCAGGCCGGCCCTTTTCCATGGCTAAGCGGTTTATTCACTTGAGGTCAAATTCTGTGACTCTCAACTTCAGCTTTTGGCGTCGGACAGTCTAGTAAGAATATTCCAAAAGTTCTAAACCGTTTATCATTTAATTAAACGCAACAAAATAGAAAAATGTATTTATAAAAAAATTGTATTATCCATTAAGAATTGATTTATTTCAAAACTTTATCGGCATTAAATGACCCACTGAGGTTGATATGCCACAAACCAAACCAAACCAAACCAAACCAAAAATATAAATTGTAAAATGTAAAGATTGCTACAACCTTTAGGATTTGCTTCGAAAGTTTGTATTTTGAAAAAAAAATCAAATTCATTTGTCTGACGGGCGTAAAAGCATCCTGTCAACAGTTTAGAATGTGCATTCAACTATCGTCACAAAATCGGACCGTATTGATTTAAAATCACAATTTCTCACATATTTATTGTTCAAACTTAAAAAATATTTATTTTATTTTCTTTACAGAAAATAAAATAATCTTCCTAAATATGTTTTTATTCATTGAATTACTTTTTACAGCAAACATGAATTTATCCAATTTGAAAAACAAACAGCTTGTGTAGTAGTAGTAGTGGTAGTAGTATTTTTTTTTTTTTTTTTTTTTTTTTTTTTCTTATGTTCTCTTTCCACATTCATTGCATAAATATTAAGAATATTTTCATACTAAATGGTTTTAAAAGAACATTGAATTGTTAAAAAAATATTTCCATTTTGAAAGGAATTTTGTCAGACTTTTATTTTGAAAATAGTATTTTA
>CM042149.1:38593693-38599952 GCA_023376005.1 Doryteuthis pealeii | reverse complement strand
AATAGTGTTTTTATTTTAAATAAATGAAGTTCGATATTCAACATAATAAAAATATTCATGGTGCTCTGTTTTTATTATAGATATACAATTGTGCTTGATATATATGTAAATATAGATATGACCAAAATGTAGTTTTAAAATAAGATAGATAAAAATAAAAAAAAAATTTTTTTTTCAAATATTTACCTTTGAAAAATCAGCCAGTGCAAAATTTGTAAATGTAAGGATGATGTACATTTCAAAGAAATTCTTATACATTTCAAAACAACTAATACCCAGAAAAAAACAGAACCCATAAATTTTACAATAAAACTATTAATTTTAACTAGGGGGGTTTAGGGTTAGTTTAATGGGAAAATAAATAATTTGGGTTCTGTTTTTTCTGTGTCACCCTGTAATATAATGGGATTTTGATGAGAATTTAGCCGTTTAGCAAGTTTAGCCATAATATCAAGGGATTTTGAGATGATTTGCAAAGTTTTATCCAATATTTATTTAACATTAATTTTTGGCATGAGAATTTTCAGATTCACACGTAAAAACAATTTGATAATTATCGTATTGTTACATATAATCAAATGATCAACAAGTAGAAACCTATAGAATATTCTTAGAGACTGGCTGACGCCAGGAGGGGTTCTAGAAAGTGACCCCAAAGTTTACCGGAAAAAGAATAATTCTGCTTCGTTCATGGCACATAGCCGACCTTGCGGAGAAAGAGGAAGGCAGGGAACGAACAACTGATACTACACTTGTCGCTTTACTCACGTACGCCAAGCCTACCGAGAGACAAGTTGACGTCACAATTTGGGGAAGGAAAGAATCCCTAGTAGCAGTTTTTTATCAGTACTCGGGGACCCGTCAGCGAACATCTTGTGGGGGAGGGGAAAAAAATTGTTCCCAAGAAGAAAGTTACCATTATCAAGAACGCAATATAAAAGAAATGATACCCAGAGTAGTCATTCATCAGAAGATGAATCAACCCGTAAAAAGATAAGTACAGACTTCTTTCGTTGTGAAATTTGTAAACTTATTTGAAGAAATTCCGCCAAACGACATTTAAATCCTAGCTTCTGTCTGTCCGTATCATGATCCTCCCAGCTTACAAATTGGAATTAAATGTTATGTTATAAATATATTTACGTTGTCTTGTTATTCATTGCCAATTGTTGTATGTACACCTTTCATTTCTTTTGGTATCTCTGATGAAAAGCGCTGTATAGCGTTGAAACGATAGGTGAATGTAACAGTTTTATGGAAATTTCCGCAACAATTAAATTTTTTTTTTTTTTTTTTTTTTTTTCTGAACTCTCATTTTATGTCCATGTTTTTGCAATAAATGTTTTATTTTTCTTCAAAGTGATGTTATTTATTTGACTTAATACTATACATGTATATACATGCAGTATTATAATGAAAATGTTGAATATTGGTGTTAAACTTTTAAAAAAAACCAAAGCGCTGCTATTTGTATCTCTTATTCTCTAAATAATGGGTTAAAGCATAGAGATACATACAATTGTAATGTAGAATCAGAAAGAACATACAATTTTACATAGAATACCAAATTGTATCAAAATTGCCTCAAAAATAAAGAAACGGTGAAGAAACACTGAATTTCTTTTTCAAATGGTCCGTGATATTGACATATTTTTGAAACAAATCATGTCCACATTTGTACCCCCAATTTCGGGGCTTTAAATTCTCATAACTTTTAACCAATGGGGATATTTGCATAATTCAAACGTTCTGAACTCCATTTACACAGCTCTATATAACTAAACAATAACCTCAAATAAAAAAAATCAACTGTGAATGCTACATATATAGTATTAATTTATATAAATAACATCACTTTGAACTTAAAAATACCTTTTTAAATATCTGCTATGTTGTATTACATACAAGAAATAGAATAACTATATAGTTTTATTTAACAAAGTCTGCATGTAGCATGTACAACTTGTTTTTAAAATAATACCGTTTTAACTAGCCGTAAAAACTAATGCAAATAAACACATAACAGTTACATATTTAGAAAGATTATTTTATTTTATTTTCAACCATATAATATTTTTTAAATTGGACCAGAAATAAGCGATGAATTACTATTTAAACTTGTATGGTCTGGATAAACGATGCCTAGTTGTTTACATTATGAAGAGACAAAACTAAATTTTTTTTTCTTTCTTTCAAAATCCAAATTTTCAAAGCAAATCCCTGACAGTATACAATCGTTTTATTTACTCATATATATATGAAAATAATTCTAAGGATGTTTCTAATTTCATATAGACTTTTTTTTTTTTTTTGCTTATCTTATATTTTTGAATAAATGCATATTAACTTTGGTCTATTGTAGTTTCACTCCTCAAGGTTGGAAAAGAAAAGAAAAAAAAGTGTAAAATTTCAAGAAATATTGATAAAATTAACCACTTTGATTTTACAAAAAAAATAACACAGAAAATTAACTGTGGAACAAAATTTGTATGTAGTGTTTTTTTGCCGTTTGAAGCAAAAATACCATTTTAAACTCACTGTAAAAAAAAAAAAATAAAGTCACATAAAAATTACATATTTAGAAAGATTATTTCTTTTCTTTCCCAACCATAATTTTAAAGATTAGATAAAAAAATAAGCGACAAAATGCGAATTAAAGCTATTCGGTCGGAAAAACGAGTGCTGGGTGTTTGTTTACAATAAAAATGACTAAACTTTAAGTTTTTTTTTCCGTAAAATTCAGACCGCCTCGTGCGTGATTCGAAACCCGTCTGTCAAGCTGACAGGCGAGTACCGTAACCTCCACACTAACCGGACCCTCTTAGATTCCGTTTTGCTTAGAAGTAGGTTCCTATCCACTTATAGTGACTTCTTGTGTACGACAGTATGAGAAAATAAATACACACGCCGTGTGTTTATGATATGGCTTTATTTAGCCTGTCAGTTGACAGACGGGTTCGAATCACGCACGGGCGTCTTTCTCTGCTGATGAGGCCTAATAGGCTGAAATTACATACAGAGATTGATTTTCTCGATTTGTTTAGCCTTACATTTATGTATGCTCGCCTAATTAATTAATAATTAATTAATAAACTTTCAAAAAAGGTACGACTTCAAGTTAAAAGCATCTCTCTCTTGAGACAAAGATTACCTATTTATATATTTTCAGATTTTGTCCTCATACTTCATTGTTATCTGCTATCAGCGGTTCGGACGAATGTGCCTTCCGGACCTTCTTCAGGTATTTCTTGCTCGGACACAGGAACGGTACGCTTGTAATAGGACCATCACAAACTATGAACCTAACTTCTATTATTCAGCCCATCAGGAGGTATCAATGTTCTCATTTCCACTAACCACATAACTGAAGGTTACAGGATGATTAAGCTACGTTAAATTATTATTCTATGTTACTGCTGCCCCTGACCTGGATTGAACCTGCAGTTAGAATAACTTCAATTAGGAACTGTCCTTAACCTAATTCCTTTAATCAGGTTATGTGTCTAATGTGGACAATCCAGTGTGAATTTTTTTCAACTGCAAGGTGAGAATTTATTTATGTTTAAAACGAATTGTTTAAGAAGCGTCTATGGCAGATAAAATCTGACCGAAAGCATTGTTTTAAATGTTCAAAAATAAATAAATGTGCTAATATCTATTTTGCTTAATATGCCCTTCATTAGTTTTACTTTTTCGACCCTTAAAAAACTTTACCTTTAAATCGTCTTAATGAATTTTTAATTCATTTTTAAAAAGGGGAAAAACAGATTAATATTAATGGCGTATATTTGTGTAGATATAATATGTGTGTTATGCTGTGTGCTGCTGTAATATTGTCTATATTGTTGTAGATATAGATATGTGTGTCGGTGGTATATGTCTATATCTATGTGTAGATATAATGTGTGTGGTGTGTGTGTGTTTATATGTCTATATTCTGGTAGATATTTGTGTGTGTGTTGTGTGTATATGTCTATATTTGTGTAGATATCGTAGTTGTGTGTGTGTGCTACACCGTGTGTAGTGCTATATGTCTATATTTGTTTAGATATATATGTGTGTCTGCTGTGTGTATATGTTCCTAATATTGTGTAACCTATATTATGTGTGTGAGTGTGTGTATATGTCTATATTTTGTGTAGATATATATGTGTGTGTTGTGTGTGATGTTATGTCTATATTTTGTGCAGATATTCATGTTGTGTGTGGTGTGAGTATATATGTCAATATATTTGTGTAGATTATATATGGCTTGTGTGAATCGGATGTGTAATATGTCTATATTTGATGTAGCATATAGTATTGTGTGTGTGTGTGTATATGTCTATATTTGTGATAGATATATAATGTGTGTGTGTGTTGTGCTGTATATGTCTATATTTGTGATAGACATATTGTGTGTGTGTGTGTGTGCTATAATGTCTATATTTGTGTTAGATATATAATATGTGTGGTGAGTTATATGTCTATATTTGTGAGATATATATATGTGGTGGTTTGGTGGTATATTCGTAGTATTTATTGGTATAGTATGTGTGTGTGTGTATATGTCCTATAGTTGTGTGTTAGATATATATATGTGTTGTGTGAATATGTCTATATTGTGTAGATATATATATGTGTGTGTGTTGTATATTGTCTATAATTTGTGTAGGATATATCATGTGTGTGTGTGTGTATATGTCTATATTTGTCTGTTACGAATAGTAATATATGTGTGTGGTGTGGTATATGTCTAATATTTAGTGGTATATATATTATATGTGTGTTGGGGTGATGTATATGTCTATAATATTGTGTAACTATATATTATGTGCCCGACAGATGGATGTGTGTATATGTCTATATTTGTTGTAGATATATATAGTGTGTGTGTGTGTGTGCTATGTCTATATTTGTGCTAGATATATATATGTCAGTGTGATATTGTGCTATATGTCTATATTGGACTAGAATAGTATTATATGTCGGCATGTGGTGTGTGTTGTGTTCTCGTTATATGTCTGATAGTTTGTGTAGATATATATGGTGTGTGTGTACTATGTCTATAATTTGTGCGTAGATATCATGTGTTGTGTGTGGTGTTGGTGTGTGTGTGTGTGTATCACGTGTCCTTATAGTGTGTAGAATATTGGTGTGTGTTGTGTGTGTGTCGTATAATGTCCTATATTTGTTGTGTAGAGTATATGTGTGTGTGTGTGGTGTGTGTATATGTCTATATTTGTGTTGGGATTATATATGTGGGTGTGTGTGGTGTGTTGTGGTATGAGGTCTATATATGTGTGTGTGTGTATATGTCTATATATGTGTGTGTGTGTGTGTATATGTTCATTTATATGTGTAGACCTATATATATGTGGTGTCTGTATATGTCTTATATTTGTAGTAGATATATATGTGTGTGTGTGTGGTGTGATGATGTCTAGTACTTCGTGTGAATATATATGATTGTGTGGTGTGTGTATATGTCTATATTTGTGTGCTAGATATATATGTGCCTGTGTGGTTGTAATATGTCTAATATTTGTGTAGTATATATATGTGATGTAGATTGTATATGTCTATATTTGTGTAAATATATATGTGTGTGTCTTGGTTATATGTCTATATGTGTAGATATAGATATGTGTGTGTGGTGTGTATATGTCTATATTTGTGTAGATAATATATGTGTGTGTGTGTGATATATGTCTATATTGGGTAGATATTATTATATGTGTGTTGTGCTGTGTATATTCTATATTTGTGTAGAAATATATATATGTGGTGTTGTGTGTATATGTCTAATTTGTGTAGAATATAATAGATGTGTTGTGTGTGTATATTGTCTATATTTGTGTCAGAAAATATATATGTGTGTGGTGTATATTATTTCTTGTTTTTCTATTAATGGCTTTGGGTGTATTAAATATTATTTTTGAGTGTTTTTTTTTGTGGTTTTTTGGGTTTGTCTATATTGGTTTTTCTAATTGATTTTTGTTTGTAAAAGATATATGTATGTGTGTGTGTGTGTATATGTCTATATTTGTGTAGATTATATATATGTGGTGTGTTGTATATGTCTATATTTGTGTAGAATATATATGGTGGTTGTGTATATGTCTATATTTGTTAGATATATTATATATGTTCGTGTTGTGTGTGTGTGTGTGTATGTCTATATTTGTGTAGAATATATATATGTGTGCTTGTGTGTGTGTTGTATGTTTAATTGTGTAGATATATATATGTGTGTTTGTGTGTGTGTGCTGTATGGTCT
>CM042149.1:38523693-38588693 GCA_023376005.1 Doryteuthis pealeii | reverse complement strand
GTTGACATTAGCAACCCCTTTGATTGCTTGAAAGCAAAGGCTTCGTCTGGTCCCCATTTCCAGGGAACTCCTTTTTGTAGTAATTTGTACAAGGGAGCTAAAACCGTGCTGATATTGTTTAAATACCGATGATAGTAATTAAAAGTTTTAAAAAACTATGCAGTTCAGACACATTCTTTGGGATGGGTGCTTTATGAATTGCATTGACCTTATCTTGCGTTGGGTGGATTCCTTCAGAATCAATCCTATGGCCCAGGTATGAAATTGACGACTTTTTAAATTCACATTTATCCCCTTTAAGTCGGAGACCAGCATCTCGTAATCTCTTTAATACTGCTCGCAGGTTCCTATTATGCTCTTCCATAGTTTGTCCCGAGATTAGGATGTCATCTAGATAAGCAACTGTCTTTGGTTCTCCTTGAATAAGTTGATCTATGATCCTTTGAAAAACTCCTGGCGATGAAGCAATACCAAAACACAACCGAGTATACATAAAAAGACCTTTATGTGTGTTTATCGTAGTTAGTTTTTGTGACTCATCATCCAAAGGAAGCTGTAAATAAGCGTCACTCGGATCCAGTTTTGTAAAATACTGTCCACCCGAGACTTTGGAATACAGGTCGTCTATATTTGGAATGGGATATTTGTCTATTTGCAAAACAGGATTAACGGTCTGTTTAAAATCCCCACAAATCCGAACTTGACCATTTCTCTTTAAAACAGGGACAATAGGGGAAGCCCATTCTGCAAAACGGACTGGCTTGATAACAGAGGTAGCAACCATTCGCTGAAGTTCAGTTGCAACTTTTTCTCTAATTGTTAAGGGTACGGGTCTAGCTTTCATAAAACGAGGTTTGCTATTTTCTTTAACATACAATTTTGCTTTTACATTATTGAATGTACCCAAGCCTGGTTTAAAAAGTTCTGCAAATTCTTGACTAAAATCAGTCCATTCCATTTTGTTGCAGGTGGCATAGATATTAATTGGCAACTTTTGCAGCCAGTCTCTTCCAAGAAGACTTGATCCAGAACCGGGTACAACTAACACTCTCAAATAATATATTTTGCCCTGGTATTTTACCCTCAGGTTAGCCACTCCTTTAGGTACAATGACCTCACCTGAATAGGTCCGCAACCTCTGTAATGTCCCCTTTTTTATAAGTCTCGCGTTCGGCAGTAAGTTTTTTTACTTATCAGAGTAGACGAACAACCGGTGTCAATTTCCATTTGACATTGAATACCATTTTAAAAAATATTACACATATATGGTTCACTGCTATTTGATCTCGTAAAAAATAAGGGTATGTCGTCTGTCTCTTGTATGTAATTCGACACCTTTCCCCTTTGTTCATTTTTACAAAATTTTGAAAAGTGATGTTTATTGTTACATTTAAAACAAATTTTTTCGTGCCATTTTCCCCCACAACCAAAACACATTTTTTCTTTCTTTTGTAATTCAGTTGCGTTAGATTCAGCACACGTTTTATTTATTTCATCAGCCTAACTCCCCGACTAGTTAAAATTAATAGTTTTATTACAAAATGTGGGTTCTGTTTTTTCTGGTTCATAGTTTATTTTGAAATCTACAATGTACATTTCAAAGAAATGTAAATTGTCCGTACGTTTACGAATTTTGCACTGGTTGATTTTTCAAGGGGAAATATTTGAAATTTTCAAAGGTAAATATTTTTCAACGGTAAATATTAAAAAAAAAAAAAAAATTTTCTCATTTTATTTTTATTTTATCTTATTTATTTATTTTAAAATTTACTTTTGATCATATCTATATATATATATATATATATATATATATATATATATATATATAGCACAATTGTATATCTAATAATACAAACCAACCACCATGAATATTTTTATTCATGTTGAATATCGAACTTCATTTATTTAAAATAAAAATACCATTTTTCAAAATAAAAGTCTGACAAAATTCCTTTCAAAATGGAATATTATTTTTTAACAATTCAATGTTCTTTAAAACCATTTAGTATGAAAATATTCTTAATATTTATGCAATGAATGTGGAAAAGAGAACGTAAGAAAAAAAAAAAAAAATACTACAACTACTACTGTATTTTACAAATTGGATAAATTCATGTTCGCTGTAAAAAGTAATTCAATGAATAAAAACATATACAAATTACATATTTAGGAAGATTATTTTCTTTTTCTTTACAACCATAAAAATACTTTTTAAGTTTGAACCATAAATATGCGAGAAATTGTGATTTTTAAATCAATAAGTTCCGATTTTGTGACGCCAGCTGAAAGCATGTTCTCAACTGTTGACAGGATTTTACGCCCGAGGGACAAATAAATTTGAGATTTTTTTCAAAATACAAATTTCCGAATAAAATCCCGAAGCACTTAGCAATCTTTAAATTTTACAAATAATATATATCTAAATAATTCTGAAACTTTGTAAATTTAAGGACAAAGTGCTTCTTTTTTGCATATCACACTCATTTTGAACAAATAGTCTTGGAATTTTCACTATTGTACTTTTACTTCCACGGGTCCTAGAAACAAAAAAAAAAGCTCCCTTTTGTACTTCTGGGTGTCTTCTAATTGAATACAAAATTTCAAGAATATTGATAAAGATTAGCCACTTAGATTTTCCAAAGAAATGTAGAGTGTAAAATGTATTCTCGGAAAAAAATTTCTATCACGCATTTTCATTTTTTTTTTTTAACAAAATACGTTTTTAACTCTCTATAAAAAAATATTCAATTAATAAAAACACATACAAATTACATATTTAGAGAGATTGTTTTATTTTCTTTTCAACCATATGAATATTTTTAAGATTGAACAATAAATATACGAGAAATTGTAATTTTAAATCAATAAGGTCTGATTTGTGACATCAGTTGACGGTGTTTTTACATTCAAAGTCATGTAAATTCAAGTTTTTCTTCCAAATCCAAACTTTCGGATCAAATCCCGAAGCACTTAGCAATCTTTAAATTTCACAAATTTTATAAGAAAATAATTTTGAAAGTCTCTAGTTTTACAGAGAAAGTGCGTCTTTTTTGCGTCTTTCATATTTTTTAAACAAATAACCTTCAACTTTGCCCTCTCATATTTTCGTTTCCACGGATCCTAGAAACAAAAAAAAAACCTGTTTGTACTTCCAGGTGTCTTCTATTTGAGTGCAAAATTTCAAGAATATTGATAAAGATTAGCCACTTTGATTTTGAAAAACAAAACAGCGTGTAAAATTTATCCTAAACAAAAAAAGACCATATTTTTGTTTTCAGCTGTTCGACTGAAAATAGGGTTTTAACTCGCTGTAAAATACAATTTAATTGATGAAAACCGATTACATATTTAGAAAGAATACTCTATTCTCTTTCTAACCATATAAATCTTTTTAAGATTGGTTAAGAAATACTTGAGAAATTGCAAATTGAACTGATTAAGGTCGCAAATTTGAAAATGTCAGCGTTTTTCAGCTAAATGCTTGTAATGCTAATATATGTGTGTATGTATGTATGTATATATATTTTATTAAAAAAGTAGGTCCGCAAAATGTATTATGTTCTTAGAAAAAAATTTTTATTCTTTTTATCTTATATATGCGACACGTGTTTCTGATCTGTTGTCTTCTTCAGGCAGTGATTTATTATTTTGGCAGAATATGTCCGATATTTGATAGGTTGTGTGTGTTTCTGCAACTTTTCTATAATAGAAAAGTTGCAGAAACTGAGTACATACGTTTTTAAAAGGGAGGCATCTTCACACTGAAGATACGTAACTAGGTAGTATATCTCATCCACAGAAAGCGATGTTAATAAATGAATAGTGAAAGCATGGTCTGCTATAAACAGATTGTTATATGGAAATCAGATCTCACTAACAAGCTAAATTGACAATTCTTCCAAGCCGTAGTTGTATCAGTGCTACTATATGACTGCACTACTTTGACCTTAATGAAGCGCCTACAGGATAAGCTAGATAGGAGCTGCACAAGAATGGAAACAACTCACTACAAAGAAGCAGCTGTATGGCCACTTGTTCCCTATCGCACAAACCATCTGAGTAAGACTAGCAAGACATGCTGGAGAAGCAAGGACGAACTCATAAGTGATGCCCTCTTGTGGAAACCAGTACATGGACATGCCATTAAGACCTACATTGATAAATTCCATGAAGAACTAAGTCCACATAAAACAAAATGCTAGACAAACTCCTCATCGTTTCTTTTCTCTCTGACCTAGTGTACAAAACGTTCTCATTCATTATATAAGAATAAAACCGTTGTTATTGTTAACGGTGTGTTATTTTTAGAGTTGCCAGCAATCACGGCAGTTTATTTCTACTAATTTTTCAACTCGTCACAAAGACACTCTGACCAAATTGCATTGATCCCAGTTCTGTGGGTCAAAGGAACATAATGTGGGTGCAGAGGGCATCGAAAGAACAGCTGGCCGGAGACACATGTGGTAGTCATGGAAATAATTCATACTGTGACTGGCGATAGGACCACAACGGATTAAGGTGCAAATTTGCCAATGTCGGCTGATGGACCTGGAATGCTAGCAAATGGCATGGCTCTAAGAATTTGACTATAGTCCCACATGACAATTAATATAAAAGGAATATCAGCAGACATGACATTGACTGTTTGTAGATTCAGTTTTCTAATTTAACTTATGCCTCCCTTGAGGTTTTCATTATCTATTTCAGGTCTGAACAATGAGTGTTTGATGGAGATATATATATATATATATATATATATATATATATATATGCCCAGTTTGCTTTGTATTTTATAAGAGAAATTTGTCTTTATTGTTTTCTATGTTGTTGTCTGTTACAGGTCCGAGTGCCTTTTCTCGAAAACACCCACTCTCCTGCTGGCTGTCCTGTATGTTGATCTGTTTTGCTGGAAGTATCCTTGCCAATTTGCTACTTGGAGAAGCTTGCATGATTCCATTTAAGAACCACAGAGACATTCTCACAGCAACAGCAGTCTGGTAGGCTAAATCTTCACTTCTGCAATTATAGTCTTTTATTTCATAATGTTCATTTTCTTGTTTGGAAAATATGAAAAACACTCACAGAAATTTCCTCAGTTGCTTTGAATAAATAATCAAACAAGCAATACAATGATTATGGCCACACAACCTGATTTTTTCCCCATAGCCAATCGGGTGTCCTGATAAAATCTCTGCCATTATATACATTTTCTTTTATGAAATAAAAAAGATAAATTCATTGTTAAACCAATTTAGATTCTTAAATCAATTTTATAATATTATATATGTGCACTACACACAGTCAACCAACTGCATATATTCATACATATTGTACATTAATGGGTATACTCTTGTTATAAAAAGTTAATTCTCATTTAAACCTATGATACCAAGATTTTATATTTTGTGGAACATTATTCAATTTGAATGGATATTATTAGGTGATGAATAATTCATCACCAAACTCTTCCGCATTGAAACTAGAACAACAATGTAAATATGTAGCTGTCCAAAAATTAGTAAATTCCTGGTATTTTTAGTTCAGAAGAAAATTAACTTATTAAAAAAAAATTAGGGGTGTACATATTTATAAGTGTGTATATGTGTGTGTCCACAGCAATATGTAAATGGTATTGTAGGGATACAATAGTGAATGATCTTCCTTAGATAATTTGTAAGGTGTCACATGACAGTTCAAAAAAACTCATTCTTGTGTCTCAAAATCCTGCCAGGAAACTGTAAACCTACATGGCTATCTTATCTACCCTTATCAAGTAACCCCTTTTCTATTTTGTTCCCCTTCCATATACTGCTGGTTCAAGGAACAATATGTGTATAGTTTTAGCTGTTGGGCCATGTTTGTGTATTTTCTTTTAATACCAATTGTAAGGATATTGTGTATATAAAATGTTCAACTCATTTGTACATAGCAAGAACTTTCCTTCTATTGTGTTCAGTGTTAATATATCATAGATATACTGATGCTAATATTGGTCCTTTAAAATGTCTTCCCTACCATCAAATGTCCAATAGTACAAATTGGAAATAAAGGATAAACTCTCAGTGAAATTCTAACTCGTATCCACTTTGCTTTAAGATGAAAGAAAATACAAGTCCAAGTTATTGATAATGGTTGACTTAGTCTAAAAATAAACATACTGTAAATTCCTAATTATTACAGCAATGTATCTACATTTAACCTAACTTTGTCAGCTGGGCTTTAGAATACACCGACTGCACCTCTGCAGAGGGGTAAGACCCCTCCCCCATGTGGCCATCAGTTGGCCATGGGTGGTAACAGAATCTGGTGGCTGAGCAGTCCAGGACATGCAACACTCCACTTTACTTAGGCTTGACGGGTGGTCGGAGAGGCCCCTTCTGATCAATCGACTGGTCACGTAAAGCCCTATGGCCCTTATGTTAAGCCCCAACCCTTTTTATCATATGTGTTTGAAGGCGGTGGCACCTCTCTTTGTCTGCATTAAATGACCCACCAAGGTTGATATGCCATAAAAAAAAATAAACAAACATACATTCATACATTTAACTTAAATGAAAAATGATAATTTACATGGGAGTAATTTAGAGACTTGAAGAGAAGTTATTGCTTGTAACTATAGTTAGTCTTCATCATTCACACTTAAAACCTTGTTGAATTATTACAACGCTTTATAAGCAATAGTAATGTAGTAATAGATTCCATGTCTGGAATTCAGGCCAGCCAGGTATATGTACTTTAAGGTATATTACTAACTGGGGCACTCTAACCCGTACCTGTTAGGGTCTCGTCTATGGGTTAAATAGAAAAAGATATGTTTAAAAAAAATTGAATAACCATCAAGAATGAATAAAACAAATAAAATAACCCAACAAGGATTGGCATGCTGTAAAATCCAACCAACCAACTAACTGGTGTACCTGACTCAAAAGGTTTTTGAGAGTGTGTGTGTGCACACACACACACACACACACACACACACATATATACATATATATCATAGAAAGGAAGGAAGAACTCAACACCGTAATTCCATAATAAATTTATTTCGACCAAAATTGGGGCCTATATAAATCTAAGTTGATTTAATATAGCTCCCCAAAATTCAGTCTCATCAGATGGGGATCAATTTACTTTTGAATTGCACTTCTCAAAAAACAAAAAGTAGAAATTTTTAAATAAAAATAAATTCAAACAAAAACAAAAGAATAAAAATTTTTTTAACAATATAAGATTGTCATCATGGTGACAGGAAGTCGATTGAGAAAAAAGAGATACATCTCAAGTTTTGGTTTCTTAGGAGTATGGTAGTCAGACAGACAAATAAAGACAATGACATAAAAAAACAGAATATTATAAAGTAGTAAATTAAATAATTTGATATTTAAAAATTAGAATATAATAGATAATATAATGGTGTATAAAAAAACTAGATAAAAAAGAAAATAAGATAAAGATAATAATAATAATAATGATAAAATAAATTAAAAAATAAATTAAAAATAAAATAATAAAATAAATTAAAAATAAAATAATAAAATAAATTAAAAATAAAATAATAATAAAATAAATTAAAATAAAATAATAATAAAATAAATTAAAATAAATTAAAAATAAAATAAATAAAATAAATAAGAAATAAAAATAAAATAAATTAAAATAAATTAAAAATAAAAAATTAAATAAATTAAAAATAAAATAATAATAAAATAATAATAAAATAAATAAAATAATAATAAAATAAATTAAAAATAAAATGATAATAAAATAAATTAAAAATGAAATAATAATAAAATAAATTAAAAATAGTAATAATAAAATAAATAAAATAAATAAAAATGATAAAAAATAATTAAAATAAATTAATAATAATACTTATAAAATAAATTAAAATAAATTAATAATAATAATAATAAAATTAAAAAATAAATTAATAATAATTAATAATAATAAAATAAATCAAAATAAATTAATAATAATAAATAATAAATCAAAATAAATTAATAATAATAAAATAAATCAAAATAAATTAATAATAATAAAATAAATAAATAAATAATAAATTAATAATAATAATAAAATAAATTAATAATAATAAAATAAATTAAAATAATTAATAATAATAAATAATAATTAAAATAAAATAAAAAAATAAAAATAATAAAATAAAAAATAAAAATAATAAAATAAATAAAATAAAAATAATAAAAATAAATAAAAATAAAATAAATAAATTAAAATAATAATAGAATAATTTAAAAATAATGAAAAAATAAAATTAAAATAATAATAATAGAGTAATAATAAATAATAAATAAATAATAATATAATATAAATAAAATAAATATAATGATAATAAAATAATAAAATATAATAATAATAAATAATAATGATAATAATAAAATAAAATATAATAATGATAATAATAAAATAAATGATAATAATAAAATAAATTAAAAATAATAAGGATAATAATAAAATAAATAATAATGATAATAATAAAATAAATTAAAAATATTAATAATAATGATAATAATAAAATAAATCAGAAATATTAATAATAATAATGATAATAATAAAATAAATAAGAAATATTAATAATAATAATGATAATAATAAAATAAATTAGAAATATTAATAATAATAATGATAATAATAAAATAAATTAGAAATATCTTATTATAATGGAGATTGTGGATTTTTCTGTCTGTAACCGAAACTATATTACTATACAAATCACAATTCCTTTCGTTATTTACATCACATTCTCCATGATTTTATTTTTTATTTAAACCTCAATTATTAATAAAATTGTTTTACATCATTAAGACTTTTGACCCTATCTACATACTAATAACATGCAATTGTATTTATATATACAACAAAATAGCGGTTCACAGTGTGAATGGGAAGGCTAATTTGCATATTGATCTTAAAAAATTGATTTTAATAAATATATGCTTAGTATTATTGATTTCTAATTGTTTGGTTTTATCTTATTGAATATGAGCAAAAATCTCCTCAATAAATCTTAAAAGAAATCCCTTAACAAGAAGAAATAACTGTAATATTATTCTTTACTTCCTATTTTAACTAAACAGTTTAATTAGGAAAATTTACCAATGAAAGACGGGAGTAACGGAAAATGATGGAAGAGTTAGTTTCAAAGCTGTTCTATTTTTCAATCATACCCCCTCTGTTCAAAATCTTTTTATCTACATTCTTATTCAGTTTCATTAGCCTTTCTGATTTAATATGATATTTTATTATAAAATTTAACTAAAATACTTGCACCCAGAGGGTGCATATATTTGCTAGTTAATAATAATGATGATAATAATAAAATAAATTAGAAATATTAATAATAATGATGATAATAATAAAATAAATTAGAAATATTAATAATAATGATGATAATAATAAAATAAATTAGAAATATTAATAATAATAATAAAATAAAAATAATAATAAATAAATAAATAAGAAAAATAAATATAAAGATAGTAAAAATAAGGATAGTAAATAAGATAGAAAAATAAAAACTACACATATATATATATACACATATATTACATATATAGCTACACACACACACACATATATATATATATATATATATATATATACTTATTATAATGGAGATTGTTTGCTTTTCTGTCTGTAACCGAAACTATATCACTACTCAAGTCACAATTCCCTTAGTTATTTACGTCACATTCTCAATGATTTTATTTTTATTTAAACCTCAATCCCTAATAAAATTGTTTTACATTAATAATACTGTTAATCATATCTACAAATGAATAATATGCAATTGTATTTATATATACACTAAAATAGCAGTTTACAGTGTGAACAGGAAGGCTTATTTGCATATTGAAATTACAAATTTGATTTTAATAAATATATGCTTAGTATTATTGATTTTTAATTGTTTGGTTTTATCTTAATGAATATGAGCAAAAATCTCTTCAATAAATCTTAAAAGAAATCGATTAACAAGAAGAAATAATTCTGATTTTATTCTTTACTTCCTATTTTAACTAAACAGTTAAATTAGGAAAATTTAGTAATGAAAGACGAGAGGGATAGAAGTGCAAGTTTCAGTTGTTCTATTTTTCGATTATACACCCCTCTGTTTCAAATCATTTTATCTGCATTCTTATTTAGTTTCATTAGCCTTTCTAATTTAATATATTCTATTACATTAAAACTTAAATACTTGCACCCGGAGGGTGCATATATTTGCTAGTATATATAATACATAAAAAATTTTTTTTAAAAACAATTTAAAAGAAAAGAGGAATATAAATCAGGTTACATACACGCATATATACACATATATACACATGTGCATACACATACATATATACACAAATATACATATAAACATACACATGTATATCCGCATAGCATCCAACATCTATATATTCATAGGTCTAGTCAATTTCTAAATATATGTATAAATATCGTTAACATCAATTCAATCAAAACACTCTATAGCTAAGTCGGAAGAATATCAATGGTTAGTTAAGAAATTAAGAGTTCATATAGTATCTTTTATATAGGTAAATACCAAATAAGTCAATATTATTCTACTATCATTGACACTAAATGTCATCAATAAATATCAATAATTAAATCCATTATATATCACTTAAAATCTCTATTCATGGATACAATATAAGGTTATACATCTGATTAAACACAGTACCAGGTTACAATAAATATAATATAAATAAGAAACCATTCCTCAAAATACCCCAAATTTAATCACTAACTTCCAGTCACATAAAATCATACTAATTTAAATTTATTTCTATGCCTACATTTAAATATCAATTCATTTCTTTTATTAAGTTATTGGCCAGTGGGTCTATATTACATGATACATATCTTCTCATCCAGACAGAGGTTACACCTACCTTTAAATCCATTTGGGGTGGAAGATGTTATAAAATCTCTGTTTTCACTTCCCAGCGGAGATACCTATATAAGCTTTTACTTCAGTTTGTTTTCTAAAGTTGAAATGGTTGCTTTGTATACAACCTTCTCCGAGTTGCAAAATCCATTTACAGGGCACTCATCTTTAATCCTACATTTACAGTTAACCCTATACGTATTTTGAGTGCTCACCAATGATTCGTGAATTAATTTTTTATTTTGGTTAGTTATAATCTTGGAGATGTTGTTAGTTCATGAATAACTAATTTTAATGGTTTTTCTGTTGAAGATCTTATTTAAAGGATTAGTGTTATTAAGATGCTTATCTATCAATTTAAGGAAGTATCTTCCTATTTCAATGTTGGATAAACTACAAAAGGAGGGTTAAACCACAAAATCTTTCTTTTTCTGTTTTTAGATTTTTTACATTTCTGATTATTCTCACTACTAAAAACACTATTAATACTATCATTGCTGTTAGAAATGTTGTTAGTTGTACAGTCATACCCACTGGCCATAGGTTTATCATGGTAATTTAGTTTTTGTTGGAAACCACTTTTTTCAAGGGCCTCTTGATATATTCTACTGTTAGCATCGAAAATTGGCTTGCTAGAGCATAATCTACTTGCCCTAATGTTAACAGCGTTAGGGATTTGTTTTATAATTGATTTGGGATGATCGGAATGCACACTGATGTAAGAGGGGTTTCGGTTATCCTTACAAAAGGGTTTATAGCTATTGTTGGACAAATTGAAGGTAATGTCAAGGAAATGAACTATTTTGAGATTTGAAACTCTCGATTTTGAAGCCAAGGAATCTAAAGGCTCTGATGATTTTTTTCTCTATCTTAGAAGTCCTAGGTCCATTAATATCAGGGATATAGATTAGTCCGTCTCGATATAGGCCTACATATTTAAGGTCTATTATCCTGCTAAGTGTATCTAAAATGTATAATCCTATTAAGTCAGCTATTTGTGATGAATCCTATGCTCCCATAGGAACATCAAAGTTATCAAGGCTATTTTTGATCCATGTGGAATTATGTAGTTTAAGAACAGATTTTCTACATGCTAATATTAATTGAATTTGTTCATCAGAGATTTCACAAAAGCTTTTAGCATGTGTAAGGCTATTTACTAAAAGTTCTTTAGATATAGAGGGGTAGAAATCTATAATATCAAATTGGATAAAGGTGCATATACTAGCTAAAGTACCTGGTCCATGACTGGAAGAAAATATTTTTATGAACACCAGGGAGTTTTCATAAAAATAAAATTAAAAAAACATCACTGAAAATTTATGTATTACAGTGTTTATTTTAGGGATTTTTTTAAAATGCAATCTTGAAATAATTTATATCATAATATTGACATTTTTTTTTTTTTTTTTTAGGTAGGATTCAGAATTCTTTATTTTTTTTTTTTTTTTTTTTACTAAAAAAAAAGTTATTCAGAATATTATCTTATAGAAGAAAAAAAACGAAAAAAAAAAAATTCTTAAAAGTTCTTTATTTTTTGAGTTTTCATGGGTGCTCATTTCCTTCTATAAGTTTATAGTAAATTGATCCCCCATATCGGAACCGTTCGAACAGAAATCCCTTACGACTCCCGGAAAAGACATACAGGTTTACCAAAATACATATTTAAATATTCTAACCCTAACCCAAATTATTTATTTAATTTCCCTTAATTATTAAATTAACCTTAAACCCCAACTTCAAACCCTAACCCTACCCCCCCTAGTTAAAATTAACAGTTTGTGGGTTCTGTTTTTCTGGGTCAACGGTATACAAGGTAACCCAGAAAAAACAGAACCCAAATTATTTATTTTTTTTACCATTAAACTAACCCTAAACCCTAGATCCCCATAGTTAAAATTAAGTTTTATTACAAAATTTGTGGGTTCTGTTTTTGCTTGGTCGCCTTAATTTTGACACCTTTGAGCAAGTTCAGCCCAACTGATAACCTTAGAGTGGTTCCGATATGGGGGATCGATTTACTATAAACTTATATGGGGAAATGAGCACCTGAAAACTCAAAAAATAAATAACTTAAGATTTTTTTTTTTTTTTTTTTTTTTATATAAAATATAGATTATTTATTTATTTTCTCATTAAACTAATCCTAAACCCCAAACCCCTAAGTTAAAATCAACAGTTTTATTACAAAAATTATTGGTTCTGTTTTTTCTGGGTCAATGTAATTTTCCAACCGATTTGCAAGTAGAGCCCATCACATAATGATATAGTAAGAAATTTTAATTCAATGATTAACTATATTTTTAAAATAAAATATAAATGAGACGATTTGCTAAACTTCAAATTAATATTTGAAAAAGAAAAAAAAAAAGAATTAAATAAAGTAATCAAATTTATGTAAAACAATAAATAATCTTTAAAAAAATAACATTATTAATTCAAAACAAAGCCGATCGAATAATACTATATCATAAATTTGATAACAATTTGAGTTTTCAGGTATTTCCATGAAATGTATTAGGTAATCTAATGGTATTCTACATTAGTATTATGATTTTATTTGTATTTCTAATATTAAAATAAATAAATTAACGTGATTATGAAAAAAAAAATAAAAAGGTTTTGTTTACAATTGACGACCGAACAACGGGAATTTATAAAACAAAGTCGATTTGTCACTAAATGTTTTCGTTTGATTTATTAATTAATTCGCTGTAAAAAAATTCAATGTATGAAAAGACATACTAATTACATATTTAGAAAGATTTTTTTTCTAACGAAATAAATATTTTTAAGATAGAAACAGAAATATGCGAGAAATAAGATTTGATTTTATGTCAAAATTTTAGTATGAAAAAACTATACTACAAAATCTAGTCTGAATGAAGCAAAATATAATTTTTTTAACTCGCTGTAAAAAATAATTCCATTGATAAAAACTCAATCAAATTACATATTTAGAGAGATTATTTCATTCTCTTTCGAACTATATGGATATCTTAAAGAAGACTGAACCGTAAATAGGCGAGAAAATAGATGAACCGTTATTCTTCTTTCAAAAACGTTTTGAGTTTTACTGGATATATTTAATCATATTATTCTAAGAATCCCATTTTTTAAATTTTTCATATGTAAGACTATTTTACATTCAGTTTTTGTAATTGCTAATTCGCATATTAATTCAAATTTGATTCGCTGATATATTTTAATCTAAGAAATATGAAAGTATTTGTAAAAATATTGATAAAAAGGCTTTCATTTTTCTTTTTTACAACACCCCAGTAGAAATACAGCGGACATAGGCAAAGAGGCAAAAGGGTGGGGTTCGCCTGATGATTGTAGCTGGAATGTAGCTGATGATAAGCAGTAGCAGCTATTTTATAGATTTCGAAAAATAGTTTGATTTTGGTTTAATTAATTAATTATATCCCTTAATCAGTAAAAATCAATAACCAAATTTGGAGTGTTTCTTAGTTAGAACGATATCAATGTGTATGCAAGATTTTAAATCTGAGTGACTTCCCGTTTTGGAGTTATGCGTCGACACGTATATGACAACATGGGGGGGGGTCGTCACTATCATTTCCACCATTCTCGTCCAGGTCGTCTGGGATAAATATCGATTACCACCAATAGCGGTCTCCCAGATCGATACTCTGAATCATTACGTACAGGATGTCCGAAGAGAATATTGATGATCAATAGCAGTCTGTCCGGATCGATCCCTGTCACTGGCTGTATTATCGTCTGTCAACCCCAACGCCGTGTCTGGAATGCACCCATGTGTCATAAGAAAAAAAACAACAACAACAAATAGAGACGAAAGTCAAGACAATTTCAGGTGAACTTAAACAAACGGTCAGAGATGAGGTATATAACTTGCATTGCTGCTATCTCCCACTTCTCTCATCGTTGCCGAGATGGGGGACACCTCCCTTTTCTTTGGGGACCTCTGCTAGGGCTGGTCTCTAATGGGCAAACCCAACTGTCCTCTCTGGTGTCCAAAACTTGACTGCTCTCCTCGGCTCCAGAAAACTAACCCCCTAAACTTTTCCAAATTTCCCAGAATCCCTCAGATCTCATCTCACTCTCATTCCCTGGGATTTCTCATGAGATTTCCACAATCCTTTGTTCTAAATATGGGTCAATTTTTATTGCTACTCTAACCTACGGTCAACTCTCAAAGTTGTTCACAACCCAGACTTCTCGTCTCTAATCTGGGGAGTTATCACCACTCTTAATCTTTTCTTAAGTTTTATGATTTCTTTAACTTATCATTGACCCTACTTTACACATACAATATATGTAGACACACACACATGAATATATGTATGCACACACATTATCCACACTAGTTACTATTTACTACTGGTCACACATACACACACATATATGTGGTTTGACTTACTACTTATGTATTCAATATAACTAACTCCTATGTATCTATATAACTAACTGTGCAGCCACATATGCATGCACAATGCATAGTATTATACGTACATACCAAATTCTCTCCTTTATATATTAGATATATATATATATATATATATATATACACACCAGGGCCTGGCATTAATGCCGTCCCGGGGACGATAAAAATTACATCTGGGACGATCAATTGTCATCCGGGACAGTTTGTCGGGGGCGGTAAAAAAATTTTTCCTAAAAGTTAGTACTACATTCCAATATTGGCCATCCAGTGATTGCCCAAATGTTGACCTGAAAATGAGGCTACGGCGCTGCAGGGCTATTCTCAAAGCCATGTAATGAATAATGGTGGAGGGAGATAGTTTAAAAGGACCGAATTATGTACTACTAACCCTTCCTTTCTCTTCCTTCCAAATCCTTAAACACTGCGAGGACAAAATTCTTTCATTTACAATTCACAACTCAGTACGATAAAATTTACAAGTAAAAAAAGTATTTTTTTAGCTCAAAACACACTAGGAAATGGATTTTTTGTCCAAATATCCAGAATTATGACTGCTTCAGTATTTCTTAATGTTTTATTACGTGTTATTATGCTACTGATGACTGACAAGTATAGATGATGCTAATGAATTAAACAAAAATTTTTTGATTTCGGGACAGTCCAAACCCCATTCAGGACGGTTGATAATTTTTGTTTGGGACGGTCATAAAAAAAGTTAGTGTCGGGGCCTGATATATACACACAGATAATCCCCTCTACTCTGCCAGAGCAGGATGTGACACAAGGTAAAGTTAATTGTAAGGACTCTCCCAGGTACAAATGAATGGTGCCAATAATAGCTCAGCTGCTTTAGCATTTCTCCTCAGGCATGATTGACCCTGATCTTTTCCTCTTTAATGAAATGAAAAAGGTGCTGCCAGATAATTATTCCTAGTCACAGATCACCTGTGGCAGGTGATTATCAGGTTATTGAATAAATTCAATATATATTTAAAATATAACAGCAATAGTCTGACAAAATGTTAAAAAAAAATATATTGATAATACTTAATAAATCATAACAACAAAAAAGTACAGTTTTTTTTTTTTTGTAGAAAATATAGATATCAATTTATACCCTAAATTGTCCCATGGTGACCTTGGAATCAGAGGGAACTATCCTGTAAAGTCACCTTAATAGACTTTCAGACCCTCAACATATATATCAAACAATTGTCTTATGTTCTTGTGAACGTTGTTTGTTTGGTCTGTTGAAGCATTGGATATATATATATGTGTGTATATGTGTGTGTATAGAGATGGCAGTGAATCCGACAGATTCACTTCCATCTCTTCACATCTTGTCTCTGAAAAAAAAATGTGTGTGTTTGTGTATGAATATTCAATTGATGTATGCATTTATGTGTCCTAGTAATTGGTTTGTGTGTGTGTATACACATATACAACTATGATACTGTTATATATACACATTTGTATATGTTTTATTGTTTGTTGAGTGGAATTATACTGTGGTGGTGTAGTTGTTCCTATATGTAGGTGTATTTTTAGGCTAATTTGTGTGTGTTTGTGTTGTCATGTTGTCCTATTTTTGTTTGTGTGTGGTTATGATCTGTTTAGTGAGGGTTTATATTTGTCTATGAAATATATATCTCTTTCATTAGAAGTAATGTATCTGCTTAATAAATCAGCATTTTTCTAAAATTTATATTGCTACATTTATAGAGATGTTTCATAGAATGTTGTTTTAGAATTTTTCAAAAGTATAGGACTTATTTCTATAATTATATCATACCACATCTTTTATTTTTGCATTTTGAGACCCCCTGTATTGTGTGTTAGATGAGGTTAGTATATGTTTAAGATTTTTTTTTTGTCTTTTGCTTTTAATTATTTTTGTTGTGTCTAGTATGTTGGTTTAATATTTCTGTAAATGGTTCTGGGTTTGTGTTATGCTGTGTTGAGACATATGATAGGGGTTGTATATTATGTTTTTTTTATGGGTTCAAAGTTGTTTTAGTGGTATTTTTTTCTGATGATTCAAGTCCCTTACTCATTAGTGTCGTGGGGTATCCTCTCTGAAGAAGGGTTCTGCATAGTTCTTCTATGGGTCTGTCGGGGTTTTTTTGTTTTTTCTTTTCTTTTAATTTTTAATTTTTTTACTATGGTGTATATTTTTGTGCAAGTGGATGGGATTTATGCTGTTCTCTTTTTCTTGGGGGGGGGGGAATGTACATATTGGTGGTTGTCTGTGGATTTGTGATAAATATTGTGGATGGAGAATGTTTAGATATTAGAAAGAAAACTTCTTTTTTTTTTTTAAATTCCTTGTCTTAAAAATGAGTAAAGTTTCAAAGTTAGTATCTTTAATAGATATCTTTTTACTGCAAGTTCAGTAAGGTGTACTTTTGATCAATTTTTTTTCTAACTGCTAAATTAGGCTTTTTGTCATTTTTACATGTTGCAAATAGAATTTAATTGGTGTTTTATTTTTTTTTAAATTACCTTAATCTCTAAGATGTCATGAATCATAATAGCAAGTTTCAATAAGTTAGCTGCTGAAATAAAACTTGTATGAACAGTCAAATTTGCTTTTCTGTATCATTTCCACACAGTTGAATGTGATTCTCACCCATACGCAAGCCTAGCCCAAGCTAGGATTTATTAATTCCTTTTATATTATCTTTGTTTTATTTTACATTTATAAAGATATTTCACTTGTTTAAAGCCTATATACTTAGTTATACACTGTTAAATTTGGCTTTTGGTTCAGTACCACATAAAACACAAATTTCTGAACTTTAAATGGTCATAACTTTGTTGTTAATTGTGCTACCTCCTCTTTGTATTGAGGATTTTAGCACAATGTTTCAGCCAATCCATTCTTCAGCCTGTCTCAGGTGTTTTGATCAGAGAGAAAAGAAAAAACTTCTTGAAAATACACCAAAACAGGAATTGGTCCTTAATAATTGAACCAATTTATTCCAGCAATGCTAGGTTTGCCAAACCATGTGTACCCAGGTGATTGAAAATCATACCTTGAGATCTCCAACAGCCAGTTTGCTAAACAAAGGAAACTATATAGCACTTAAAGTTATCAAATTTATGGAGTCTCTCTATACTGGTTTGTGGGGAGGGGATAATGAATAGACAAAATAACATTGTGATATTTAGGATACAATGAGCTAAAAATATAGTTTTGCAAACTTTTAGAACATTTTTTTTTCTATTTATTTATTTTCATAACAGGATCATTTTTTTGATTATGATGCAGTGAAAATCTATATCAAATTTAGAAAAGGGAACAACTCTACTCTCTCTTAAATGTAAAATGTGGATGAAAATTATTTGCATTTTTCCTTTTTTTATCTCTCTTGCTATTTTTTTTTCACCTTTTTCTTTCTTTTCTCTTCTATCTCTTTTTTGCCCCTTCTTCCTTTTATTGGTTGACTCTCACTTCCCTCCTACCTCTTTTTTATGTGTTTTTTTTTTTTTTCACTGCTCTCTCATTTCTTTTCTTTTTTTTAACATTACACTTTTGCTTCTTTGCTCATTTTAAATGTATCAAAAAATTTATTGTCTTTTGTTATTTGATAATTGATTAGCAAAAGTGGACATGATTTTGTTAAAAAAAAATGTCAAATCATGGACCAATTCAAAACAAAAAATTTAGTAATTTCTTTACCATTTATTTATTTTTGGAGCAATTTTGATAAAACTTGGAATTCTTATGTAAAATTATATGTTCTTTCTGATTCTGCACTCAAATTGTATGTATCTATGCTGTAACCCATTATTTAGAGAATAAGAGGTACGGATATCAGCATTTTTTAATTTTTTAAAACGTTTACCACAAGATTATTCAACATTTTCATTTTAATACTGTATGTATACATATATAGTATTAATTTAAATAAATAACATAACTTTCAACTTAGAAATACCTTTTTATATATTTGCTATGTTGTATTACATACAAGAAATAGAATACCTATTTATATCTTCTTTTTTTTTTAACAAAGCCTGTCCAGCTGGCATGTATTGATGTGTTTTGTTAATGTTTTAATACTATATCGTAAGGTTTTTTTTGGTTTTTTTTTCTTCTTTTTTTCTATTTCCAAAACTGAATGTTTGACAAAAAATGCTGATGGTTAACCATCATCCAAATGCCACATATTATATATCAATATAATTCTGCGACTATTCTTTTATTAAGGATATAGTGCTTTTTTTTTTTTTTTTTTTTTTTTTTTGCTTAACTTATACTTTTTGAAGTAACCTGCATCAACTTTCGTTGGTAGTGGTTTCACTTCCAAAGGTCGAAGAAGAAAAAAACAACCTACACGATGTAGTAATTAAGTGTACAATTTCAATAATATCGATAAAGATTATCGTCTTTGATTTTGCAAAACAAACTAACAACTAAATTTTAGCCTCAGAAAAAAAAAAATTGTATTTCTTGTTTTCAGTTGTTCGAAGCAAAATACCGTTTTAAATTGCTATAAAAAATAATTCAATGACTAAAAACCCATGGAAATTACATATTTAGAAATATTATTTTCTTTTCTTTCCAATGATATAAATATTTTAAAGATTGGATCAGAAATACTCAAGAAATTGCGAATTAAACTGATTAAGGTTGCAAATTTGTCAATGTCCACCAATTTCAGCTAAATGCTGGTAATGCTAAATTGATGAGATAGAATCTACTAAGATATGCACATAAATATGCATTAGAGGAGGGTAAAGGAATCCCTTCCTCACCTCCACACTTCCTGAACCATAGCTCTGGTGTACAAATAAGTTGGAACTGATGGAGAGGTAGACTAGGTGTGCTTTGGGTTTCTATTATTACTTTTCTCTTAAGTAATATCTAGGGTGTGTATGGTTTAATTTTCATACAATATTGAAAATATCTTTTTTACAAAACCTATACCCATATGAACAGGCAGACATGTCAAAAGATATTCATCCTCTGAATGAATAGAAATGTATGAATACTGGATCAGTTGATTGATAACTTAATTTCTAAAGCAAATACTTGGTTACATCATTTCTTTTGAAAGAAAGTTTTGACTTTTAAACCAAATCAAAGATATTTATCTGAGTTTTTGAGATGAAACTTGAAAATTTGGATTTTTTGGACTATTGTCTACTCAGCATTTCGGCCAATGTGCACTCTAGACTTTTTCAGGTGTTTCTTGTTGAACTCTGGAACCTTCTCAATCTCAGGAACCTTCTTGTCCAGTTTGAACACATGCCATAACATATATAGAGGTTGAGTTAATACAGCTCTATATTGCAGACTCCATCCTGACCACAGGTGATAACATAGAATACTCAACATAGCTTAACATTTGTACTCTGTCATGGTCAACAAAATAAGAACAGTCTACCCCGGTGGATTGAATAAAAGGTTAGTTTCGAAGCTCTGTGAAGGCTCTCAATTACGACAAGTTCCACAAAAAATACCTAAAGAAGGCCAAAGAGCACATTGACAAAAACGTATCTATAACAATAAAGATGAGGATGACACTCCAAAAAATACAAATAATATAAATCAAAGCTCACGACTTGGATTTTGTCTGATTAGAGTAAAATACATAATACTAATTTGAAATATTGTATTACATATCACATGTTTTTATAATGTGTATCAATATATAAGATTATAAAATATATATTCAAATTTCAAATTATGTCTACAAATATGTTATGCCCTGTTGGTAGGACTGAGAATATGCTAACTACATCCTCTGCAGAGAAATAAGACTCCCCCACCCCACCCTATTAAAAATTGTGTCCTGGATATGTCATAACATTTACATATCTGTGGAGCCTCTAAGTGCTATGATTTCTTATAAAGAATTATCAATTGAAATACATAAAACCATATAATTGTCTGTAAACAAATGATTATTATTAAATACGAATAGTTACTTGAAACCATATAATTTCTACCCCCTCCCACAAAAAAATTATTTGCCATTGAATAACCTAACAAGGGTTGACATGCCATAAAACCAGCCAACCAACCAACCAACAAATATTTCTCTTTTCATAAATGAAAGCAGAAAGGACAAGTTTGGAAGGAAGAACAAAATTTGCAATTTATATATAGCACTTGCATTAGGATGGGATTATGTACATATGAGTCAACATTTTTGCCTTGGATTAGTGTAGTATTTATACCATTTTTTTTTTTTTTTTTTTTTTTTTTTAATTTCTTTTGTAATATATTTTTTCACATATTTAATTAGATTTTACTATACTCTAATCCTAGACAATGATGTTGGGAAGAAAGATGTTGATCCTAGTCAGAGTACACAAATACTAGACTCTTATCTGAGTAGAAATTACAAAGGAATGAACAAAGTAAGAAACTGAAAGTTCATTAGATAGAGAGATGATATTATGTACACTAGAGTTGGGTGGTTTGGCAATTTATGTATTGTTTTTCACTTTTTTTCCCTTGATGCCGTGGTTTTTGATTCATTTTTTCAGTTTTTAAATTCAGTATTTTTGCTTTCTAAGGAAACCATCCATTTGTTGTGTAATGATAACATCTCCAGTCAATATGCGATTTCGGTTGAGATTGACAAATTTGCCACATTTGACTGTTCAACTTGCATTTCCTTGTGTATTTTTTAAGTCCAATCTTAAAACTATGGTTGGAAAGAAAATTTTATGTTTTTATTGTTTTGTGTACGAATCTAATTTTTCACTAATCTTTTAATGATTTTTAGAGTTTGGATTAATGCAAAATTTTACTTAGCCGAGATATATTAGTATTTTAAGAGAATTTGGAATTTTTATTGTTGAATAACAATGTTGCTTCCTAAAATATATGAAATACAAATAAATGTTCAAAAATTAATGTGATTTTCTAGATTTTTTTTTTTTGTTCTTTTGTCACTGACCTACCCTGAAGATTATAGACAGTTCCTATTTTTGTAAGATGGCAAACTCAGAAAATTAGCAGGGGATGAAATACTTATTTTCCCCACTGTATATATTCAGCAATCTGAGAGTTTAACATTCATATGTAACATACATAACATATTCCTTTGTGTGGTGGGTGTTTTACATACATGGCATATTTCTTTGTGTGAGAGACCAGCAAGTGTATGTGTGTGTGTGTGTAACACGTGCATAAATGTGTTCTACTTTTAAGTGGTAAGCAGCAATGGGGCAATTTTTGTGAAATCTCTTGTTTCACTTGTGCCCATCTTGTTACTAATTTATCTACTCAAAACCTGGAATGTAAAGAAAACTCATCTCTAACTTTACAACAAATGCTATAAATAATCTTTAACAGGAGAGTGGAAAGTATCTTACCTTTTTGACAACCCACCTTGTCATCCCACTAACAATTTGAAGATTTACTCTAGTATCACCCATAAATACGGACATACCAAACAATTTAATTTTATCTATTTTTTATAAAAAATTTCTTCTAAACCACAGGTACCAGGATTTTATTATTCCTTGTGAAACATACAATCAAAATGGATAATAAGTACAGGGTTCTCATGTGTCCTGGAAAACAAAATGTAAATTTTCCAGGACTGGAAAACCTGTAAAAAGGGATGTTTTTCAAAAGAATCCTGGAAAAAATTTGTATTATGTCCTGGTAAATTTGAATTATCTGATACAAAATTAATATTATTGTTACAATTAAAAAATATACTCTGGATTATTTTAAACATATTTTGGGTTTAATATTTTACTGGGAATCTTAAGTCTGACTGTATTAATATCGGACAAGCTAAAGTCTGACTTGTTTTTTCTGTCAAAAATGTTGATAAATAATATTTTATCAACAGTAAAATAACAAGAACTTTTTTTTTTTATTTTTTTTTTTAATGCTCAACGAATCTACCCAAGATTTCTCATTGTTCATGAATATTCATTAAACAGTAAAAATGCTTCTGATTGGCTACTTGTTGATTCACTTAAAATTTATGTTTTAAGATTATAAAAATCAAATTAGATTACTTAAAAATGACTTATGATGGTTTTCTCCAAATAAAATTATTGCTCCCATAAAATCATGTTGAAGATCCTAGTATTAAATAAGGCTTTGATTTACATACAGATGGCAGTGATAATGTACACTATGTTTCACTACTTTGTTACAGAAGTAGAATATAATAAATTTCTGAAGTATGTACAGAGATGCTGATTGGTACGGGTCCTGCATCACTGTCACATAAAAATCTAAAAGGACAGTAAAATTGTATCTGTGTCCCAGTGTTGTTGTTTTTTCTTCTCCCACCACTTCCAGTTTACTGTAAGTACATTGTAATTTTTTCTTGGAAATTAATTACACTGTATGAGGTGCAAGGTAGGGGTTAGATGGCTTTAGTTGTTCATAGATAAAAACTCTACAATTTATTAAGAAACTTTAGTGGGACCCATCAAATTTCCCGGGAACTCGTTCAAATCAAATACATGCATCCCAAGACACACTAAATTAAAAAGCTATCATCATCACTGTATGTAGCTTGTATAGGTGCCACATATGAACTTTAAAGTTCATGTGTGGTACCTATATAAGCTAATTTTTAATCTGGGTATTGTAATTGTTACAGTGTTCATTTAGGGGTGTCTTTGTAAGTAAAAAAAAAAGCAACAAGATAGCACTGTTGATCAAGGCTAAGCAAAAACAGGAGGCCAGATAATTTTATTGTATAGTTAATTGATAGATATAGGCATAATCTATATTGAACCCAAGATACTTCATTAACCCTATATCATAAAAAAAGGTTAGAATAAAACTGGCTGTACATATTACATGTAATGGTAAATTATGAAATTGCTATGAACAAGTACTATTTTGGAAAATTTAGAAAATGTCCTGGAAAATGATTGCCTAAAAAGAGTGGGAACCCTGAGGTATTATTTATTACCAGACTCTGTAGTGTTGAAGCTCTGTAACCAAAAATATGAATAGATAGCACACACACACACATATATATATATATATATATATATATATATATATATATATATATATATATATATATATATATGGGGAGAAATGTGAGGAGGTTAATCCGACAATATGTGGAGAAAAATAGACAAACACTGGATGTTATGGAAACTGGATGTTTATTGTTGACGATGCAACGTTTCAGTCATTTAGACCATCATCAGGACCAAAGCCCAGTTCTAGCTTCAATGAAGGACATTTTCAGAATGGTGAAAAACAGTAGGGGCAGGGGTGGCTGGGTAGTGGATTTTCTTCCCTCTAAATGGGGAGTGTTATATGGAGATGCAGGTGTTTGGTCAGAATGTTGGATGATAAGGGATGGGTCAAAATGAATGAGTATGTGTATGTGTGGTTGGGAGCTGGATTTGTCATTAGTTGTATATGTGTGAGTTTTATTTTTAATATCTTTCTGTCCATCTATTTGTCTATTTTTTTTATACAGTAGTATCTATCTTTCTGTGTATTTATCTATATATTTGACTTGGATTTGAATTTAACTTTTTAAATTTTTATTTTTTAAAAACTAACTTTGTGATTGTTGTGAGCAAGATACGCGACATCACGCACAAAAGCGTCCACGATTTGCATGCGCGTGTTCTGGAGCAGTTTGGAAGCGTGCTGGGCTGAAGTGCGCTGATGCAAATGTGAAACACTGCAGATTAACCAATCAGCTGTCTCGTGTCTGGGGCTTGGGCAGTTGATCGTGAACCGTCTGGGAAGTCTGTTCGAGAAGTGTTTACTGCCCTGTCCGTGCAAAGTTTTCAGTTTTGGAAGTCTGTTCGAGAAATGTTTACTACCCTGTCCATGCAAAGGTTTCAAGCTATTTCGGCCAAAAAGACATAGACAGTCTCTCCCGGATGCAAGCGGCATGCCACAAATTGCTTCCAAGCTGTAACAGTCTAGAGCGAATGCTGTATACAAGGCTTTTTTAATGCAGGTAAAGTCGCTCTTCATTTCCTCGCTCAGCTGCTGGTAGTCTCTGCTCCACGCACCAGCCGAACAACTTTTACGTGGCGTGGTACTCCATCCACAAAGACTGAATGAGGGCTATAGACTTTCGTCACTTTCCTCTTCTTGAACGGTGTTGTACACCGCCCATGCGGTCTCTTCACTCAAACAACGTCCCCTGCAGTGTATGTGCCAGAATTTGTGGTGGCAACCGGTAGAGCAGTATCAATTCTGCCTTCTCGATCCACTCGACAACCGACTGTCCAGAATCACTTCCATCAAATAGTGGTATTAATTTTTGATCGAAAGCCATAATTGCCGAAATGATCTTCACGCGAGCGCAGTATGTATATATTTGCTTGGCTGGTGCTGTTGAAGCTGTGGTATCATTTCCCGATGGTACGTAGGCGGAATCTTATCTGGACACCCCAATCTTTTGCAAATCTGGTGAACCATTCCCCGCAAAACCATTGTTGGTAAGCAGTTCAATTGGCGGCTCCCTTTCACAAAAGATTGTCTCCAGCTGCCGGATGATACTGGCGTAGTCTTTGCGCTGCAATGGCCTCCAAATGGCAAAACGACTGGGACCACATTTCATCCGCATCAGGTAGTGCTGGCCTCTGAAATGGGTCACATCCATTCTCACCCTGCTCCAATTATCACGTACAGAAAGCCTGCCTGGCTTCCAATGCACCAGAGCAGGATCTATCGATTGACATTTCTGACCACCGCTTGAACTGCCGCCCTAGAGGCTCTTGGGATGACCAGTTTTACAAAGTACAGCATGCGCTTCACGCTGAGGTGTCCGATGGACTGATGAATGGCCCGTATACGGGCTATAAGGATGGTACAAAGTTATTAGAACTTTGGATACAAATAACTCCGAAGGTTAATAGACAAACATTTAATAAACTCAGCACATGGATAACAGTTGATACAACGTTCATAGTAAAGAGTACATATAAAAAGGGGTACACAAATCAAGATAAGACACATTCATGAATGATACAGATATACATATATGAGTACAGACATGAGACTAGGAATAGTCCATGCTGTGAGGACTTACAGTAATGTAAGGGGGGCGGAGCCCCAACGAGAAGGTTTAGATAGAATCTACCCCATGTGGCTCGTAGTTGGTGAAACCGGCAAAGAGGCCGAAAGGATTCGAAACCGGCGCTTAAATACTATGGTGCCCCTGGTGGGCATCATCAAACTAAAAAGGGCAGACAACTCCACCAGGCGAATACAAACGCTACAGGCAGATTCCTGGTCTTCTGGAGCCACAGCACACGCTTGTCCTACGGGTTCTGACTCTTTTTAAATATCATCCAGCCATCGATGTGGCACTCTGTTGAGTTGATCGGCTCAGTTGTCGTGAGACTTAACCAGTGCCACATCTATCTTCAGGTCATATTCTGAGACTAGTTGTCAAAGCATGCCGAGCCGATGCCGGACCAACATTTCAGTGGTAGCATTGGTTCACACTCTCGACTTTCCAGACAATGTGTCTGAGACCCAGCGATGTACGCACGCCTTTCACTGCAGTGCGAGGTTAATGCCCCGGAACACTGCGTCGAGTTTTGCCAAGTTAATATGTTTATCCTCGCTCATCGGTCTAAGCCAGCTCGCATCTTCAGCTACGGCTCCACCGCTCTCAATAACAACACCAGTGGCCAACGAGCTCGCGTCCACCCACACAGTGACGTCCTGTCGATCAATGCACCAATCACCACGCGTTGGATCTGTTTGTGCCACTCTGGCAAAAACATCCGCCAACATTCGTCTCAAGAGGGGGGCTCACACTTCATTGTCCCATCCAGTGGTTGCGGCGTTTGCCCTTAGCTTTATGAATGCAGCCAACCGCACACCGGAAAGTGCCCCGTCAATTTTCCACACATGGAGAAAATAGTCCGATGGGTTAATACATCAGGCGGCGTCGGTGGCTCACCTCCACGACACCACCAAAGTTTATTGCGCTCCTCCCAGACATGCAATCCTAACACGCGTGTGCCGCATCTTAACTGCTCTGGGGCCTTGCACGTAAGTCCAAACCGCTCAAGGTGCTTTTTTTATGTGGGATGCAGAACATATAGTTTCATTAACGAATATGTCGTCAATATATGAAGAGGTAGCTTTGTTAACACCTTCATCTTGCGCAACCACGGTATTGACGATGGACCGCATGATCAGGGGCGCGACATTAAGTCCAAACCCCAAATGGGTGAGGCAATACCTTTTCCTTTTGATTTCTACTGTTTGAAATGGCCACAGGGACTTCTCAACGTGAACTTGCAAATAGTCCAACACGGCGACATCTGACCCTTGCTGCCGCCACTCTTGTAACTTGTGTGCACACATATTTGCGCTTGCCGTATATGCATCTATGTGCTCATTGAGTTATGGTAGTCCTTGACGTGCTGAACCTTTCATTTGTTTTCCTGCAGGAAGGCCATTAGGGGGATCAGCCCCTTTGGGGGTCCGAAGACCAGTTTTGTGCTATCAATGTAAGCGGCAGGGACATATAGCCCGAAACTGTCCGGGAAACGAGCAAGGGGATGTGACTTTGGCGCCAGTCTTATCCCCAAATGCCCTTTAAATACAGCGTTACCTACAATGACTGTGCAGATCGATGATATGAGGCGTACACTGGTGGACACTGGTTGCATGCAAACACTCGTACACGAAACATGCTGTCAGGCATGGAGGAGAAAGGAGGTACCTGTGCTGACTGTAGGCAGGAGTACACTCAAGTGTTGTGGAGTTGGGACGGTCCGGCTTGGCATGGGCAACAGGCCCTCTATCAACGTAAAGGTTCTGGTCGTTGATGGGGAGCTACTCGGGTTTGACTTGTTGCTTGGACTGGACGCAATCAAACAGTTGGGTGGAATGTCCATGACTTGCACCGGTGAGGTAAAATTTCCTTGACGAGTTGTGCTGCCATCGTCATCAATGAACCTGATTTCCATGCAAAGTATGACGCGAAAACATCCGCCAACATTCGGCTCAAGAGGGGGTCTCGCACTTCATTGTCCTATCCAGTGGTTGAGGCGTTTGCCCTTCGCTTTATGAACGCGGTCGCAACGCGCAGCCAACCGCACACCGGAAAGTGCCCCGTCAAAAGTAATAGGATAATTATAAACATACATTCCTGTTTATCTACATTTCATAAAGATGTTTTATATTGCATAATATTGATAGCTCTATTACTTATGTTCTAATTTGTAAGTGAATTGAACAATAACTTGACTAAACAAGTAAAATAAAGATGGAAATTGCGGATATGAGAAATTGTTTGTAAATTTGTTTCAACAGCTATTCTTCTTCTGCAAGTGATTTGGTTTTGTCTCTGTCAAAGTTGACAATTGGGATAATGTCCTTTTCTTCTTTTTTTTTTTTTTTTTTTTTTTTATTGAATTTATTTTTCCAAAATATCTTTGGGCAATTGCCAAAGTGGAAATTCCCCACAAATAAATTTTTCAGAACCTTCTTACTTGCTTCCCTAATATTTATGCAGTTGTCAAAATACATAATACTAACAAAATCCCCATTCCCAATTAACTCATCAAAATTTATAGGTTCTGACAATGTGTTCATGCTTTTTTCTATTTAAAAAAATAATTACTTACACCTTTTGATCTTAATGAGATATTACGTTCCAAGGAAATGTTGAGAAGTTAATATTCTATAAATAACCCTTACATAATAATATTTTGACATTTTTATCTCTCTAAAAAGATCTGTGTTTAAAAACCTACTTATTTTTTGTGAGATGTTATTTTATCTGAAATAAAAATGTGATTTTATATGAAAAATGACTTTCCAAAATGTACAAAAGATTGTTTGTGTAAAAGTCATATTGAAAGTGTTAAGAGTCTTTTTTATTCAAATAAACAAATGATTAACAATGAATATTTTGACTAATGTGACCTGAATAATGTTGAAGAGGCCAGATTAAAACCAATAATGATGAGAAGTATTGGCCTCTGATATCTTGACATATTTATTTATTTTGCCCAATAAATCTAAATCTCTCTAAAACTGTCCTTGCCTCTTTTTCAGGTACCTGATATTCTACTCACCATTTGATATTGTCTACAAAATGGTAAAGTTTCTGCCTTTCAAATTGTGTATTGGAACTTTGAAAGAAACTCAACGTGCCCACAAAGTCTATCATGGAGTCACACACACTGCTAAGCTGTATCCCCAGGCCTATCTCCTTATTGTCATCATTGGTACAGTGAAAGGTAAAAATCATCCTGCATAAGTGTTCAATTTTTTCCTCCCTATAATTTGCTTTTTATCTATTTATCATTTATCTATCCAGTAAATATGTAGTGGTGGGGGCAAACAAAGACTGGTGGTCAATCCCAACTGAGGTGGCTATGGGAAACTGCTGAAAAATGCAGGACACTCATTGGTTGACAGGTGGTATTTTGAAAGTTTTAATTAGATTTTAAAAATTAGTAACAAGACTGCAAAGAGTTGACTGACGAGGCTTAAGCAACCTCCTCCTCTCCAATGAGAGATGGTGATGATTTTGTAGATATGAGAAAAATTCTTTCCTCTATCAACTAAGAAAACCATACCACAAATTTCTTATGAGACCAATCTTGAAGATACAACATCTGAAATAAAACATGAATGTTTTTATTATGAAAAACATGTCTTTTCTCTTTTTGAGGGTCAAATGATAACTTTCAAGATACCTGCAATATAACAAAACATCTTAGTCAAATGAATTCAACATTTATCAATCATTTCAATAGATAGTTTTGCTTTATTCCAATTTCTGTCATAGATAATTGGGTTATTTATATATTGATTAGCTTGTCTATGGATTCAAAATGGTGCCATTAGCTGAGAATGCAGGAGCATCGGTCAACTGAAATCCTTTCAAATTACTCTAAGGAAAAGAAAGATTATAAGATGAAAAGGAGAAGACTGAAGTATAGAAATTTATAGTAAGAGCAGAAAATGATAAAGATTAAGTGGTAAATATCCCTATTCATAAAGGGTATGTCTAATCCCACACAGGGCTAAATCAGTTTTATAGCTCTACTTTATATGTGAGATTTCACTGACCATTATCAATTGTTAGCACACTAAATCTGACATAATGAAACCATTAGTATTCACATAATGAAATTGGAAAATTCATTTCTATGACAATGGTTATCAGTATTGATGGGTAATGTAAATTAAATTATTTTGTAAGGTCAAATTTGGTAAATTACAAAAAATGTAGAAGAAAAAGTTAATTTTTGACATTTTCAAAGGTAATCACAGATTCAACCAAATTTATGAGTCTTTTAATCTAGCATTATCTTACATGGTAAATCAGACCTTTGCTCAAACTTTAAAAATTTTACAATTTTCAAAATTACTGTGCTATAAATATATTACTCTTGGTGACCATAACACTAGATGGCCTTGCATTATGTGATAAGACATACAACAATTCACTAGAATATATATATATATATATATATATATATATATATATATATATATATATATATATATATATATATATATATAAGAATAGGCACATGAACATATAAAATAGTTTTACATAAAGAACAATTTCTTAATTTCAAGATAAAGAAAATAAATATTTAAGAAATGCATTACTAAAAGACTGTTAGTAATTCAGTTGAAATCTATTTGCCTTTGATCTCTATTGATTTCTGGCGTGGAAATCTGATGAATCAGTCACAGCGTCGCGTGAGATTCACTGAAAAAATTCGCACACACCCTATTTTATTATATTTTATTTTTTTAAATTGTTCTGTCATAATTCTCAAAAAATATTGTTTCTTGATTGAATTGAAGTGTAAATGCTGTTTTTCTTTCAAATGTATGAATTTTTTTTTTTTTAAACTTTTGTACTGTCAATTTAAGTGATTTATAAATCTTAAGGCCCTGCATTTTAACCATACAATTTAAGAAACTTTAGTTGGGACTGATCAAATTTCCCGGTGACCCTTTAAATTTCCCAGGGACCCATTCAAATCAAATCAATCTCACTAAATTAAAAAGCTATCAGATTCACTATATATATATATATATATATATATATATATATATATATATATATATATATATATATACTAACTAAAGTACTCTGTCCATGACCGGATTAAAAAAAAATAAACACCAAAGAATGAGTGGGGAGAAAATAAGAGATAGGTATACCCAATTTCGGTTTGTTTTTTTAATATCTCATAAAATAAAATAAGGGATGAGGGGTAGACCTCATAAAAAAATATTTCCCCTAATATATTTTTGTGAAAATCGGACCATTAATTGATTTTTCATAGTATATTTTTTAAATCCTCTTGTTGTAAGTTGTTTTTTGGCTACGTTAAATTTCAGTTGATTTAACGGTGCTGAAATGAAAACATTGAAACTGTCCGTATACCAACTCCTGCTGATGGTAAAATATTGTCCCCTGCCTGACTTTTTGTTACAGCGATTACCAGCAGTGAAATTCAATTTTAGTGAATAAATTTTGCAGTCTTAAGCTGTTCAGCTCAGAATTTATCACCTAATTATAGTCCAATCTTAAAAATATTTATATGGTTGAAAAGAAGAGAAAATAATCTTTCTCAATATATAACTTCTATGAGTTTTTATCCATTGAATTATTTTTATAGCAAGTTAGAAAAAATTTATTTTGCTTTGGACAGCAAAAGTAGGTTTTAATGAAAAATCAAATCTTATTAATCACAATCTTTTTATTCCTGTCTTAAAAATATTAATTTAGTTAGAAATGAAATGAAATAATCTATCTTACAAATATTTATTTGGTAAGAAAGATGTGGTTTTATCGATCGAATTATTTTTTACAGCGAATTAATTAACAATAATAAGCGAAAACATTTAATAATAACTCAACTTTGTTTTTAATCAGTATTTAATTTTTTCGTATATACAAAAGAGTTTTAAAAAACAAAAGCCTCTTACAAAAATAGGGAGTTAAGTTATATAACTACTTATTTCGTAAATAAGTAAACATATAGTTGTAATAACAATAACAAAATTTAAAAAATAAAAATACGATGTAGTTGAATAAATTATATGAAGAATAACATAACATTTTGTATATAAACAGTGTTTGAAATGTTAAGTTAAGCTTTGTTTCTTTCGTGTTTATTAAACACCAAACAAACATAAAATAAAAATGATTCTAATGTACTTTGAATAAGAAAATTTGTTATTAGATCAAATTATTAAAATTTGTTATTAAATTTATTATTGTTATTAATTATTATTATTATAATTCTGATAATAAATGAATAGGCAGATTTTTTTTAAAAATTAAGTCACCACTTCTTTTTTTCTTTCTTTTTTTACTAAAAACCATCAAAAATGGAATTTCGAACTTATCTCAGCTGAACTTGAAAAACGGTCGGAAAATTAGGGTGACCCAGAAAAAACAGAACCCACAAATTTTGTAATAAAACTTAATTTTAACTAGGGGAGGGGGGTTAGGGTTAGTTTAATGGGAAAATAAATAATTTGGGTTCTGTTTTTTCTGGGTCACCTGTATATAGGGTGACCCAGAAAAAATAGAACCCGCAAATTTTGTAATAAAACTTAATTTTAACTAGGGGGGTTTAGGGTTAGGGTTTAGTGTTAGTTTAATGGGAAAATAAATAAATAATTTGGGTTCTGTTTCTTTTTGGTCACCCTAATTTTCCGACAGTTTTTCAAGTTCAGCCCTTATCTCGATATTTCTTTTAATCATTTATTAACTTTTTTTTAAAACTTTAGAAGTTACTTTAATTCATTCATATTAGTGTCGTCTCGAATATTAAACGTTTATTTTGACTGTTTATTCATTAGACAATTCTCTGCGACTTTTTAAAAAATTTGATAAATAATTAACTAGTTAATTAATTAGTTACTACCAATTTTCCCTGTGAAATTTACCCCCCCCCCCTATATTTAACACAATGAAACTTGCTTAAAAAATAATATCTTGAAAAAAATTTTTCCATTCAAAAGAAGAAACATTAAACGAACTCCTGATGATTTTTTTTTAAATTTCATTGAAGAGCACACATTGAGCTCTCAAACTGCGACAGGTTGTTTAAAAAAACTCCTATGTCGTAAGGAAGATTTCTTCTCTGGACTTTTGGATTATATATATATATATATATATATATATATATATATATATATATATGATGTTAGTTTAAACCCAGATCTAGGTAATGTAAATGCATACAAATATTCAACATATCTCTACCATGTAAATAGCAGTCCACTACTAACCTACAACACCATAATAAAACCCTCACTCTCCCACCCCACTCCAGCCACTTCCAACCCAGAGTAGAATCCACACAAACAGGGTGCAGCACAGAGAATAACATTAAAGCCACCAGGCTAGACAGAACACCACAGACAGAGAAATAGCAGCCAGTCTATCCCAAACCTTTGATAAAGTGGGACACCCTCAAAATATTGGTAAATGAAATAAGATTTAGAACACAATATTCATCATTTTATTTCTGTTTTTGTTTTGTTTATTTTTCATGCTTCTAAAACAACCAAAAATTATTTTAACAAATATATGTATATATATATATGTGTGTGTGTGTGTGTATATGTATGTATGTATGTGTATATGTATGTGTGTGTATATATATATATACACCTGTAGTGTGAGATGGTCACTATTTCAGCTTTTGCTGGAATGGTGTACCAAAGGCAGTATTAATTGGTAGAGTGCTCAATATAAAATAGAGCTGTTATATAATATAATAAGATAAATATATAGGTTTTACATATCTATTTATTGGGTGACAAAGGAACATTCACAACTATATTGGTTTCATGCGATGCATTCATCAGGTGAAGATATTTCAAATGTGAGGAAAATCGAAAAAAATTCAATAGACATGGGATGTGTATGATTGGATAAAATGATGTGTGTATGTATGTGAAGGTGAATTGAATGTATGAGTGTGTTTATGGGCAGTATAAAGGTTGCGTACGCGTAGTGACTGGTTGCACACATAATACGTTGTTCTGTGAGTGTGCGGTATTTTAATAGTGCTTACGTGCGAGCGCTTGTGTCTGCGCATGTACGTGTGCATGTTTTCTTTCTATCTGATGTGTAGGCTGTGCATGTTGTATACGGACGGGTTGTGATAGTTGGGGAGTGGGGTTGGATAATATTAATTTTAAGGTTGTAAATGTTGTATATTATGGGTGGGTGGGGGTTAGGTGGGTTGAACGGCGGTGTTGTCTATTACGAGGTGTGGCATTGTCAACCGGACGTGGTTGCATGTGGATACACATACTCGCGACATATACACGCATACAAAATAATATTCATACATACTGATATGCACACACATGTCACTATATTTGCTGGGTAAGCCTTACATATACATACTGAAGCGCATACGCATACTACTATGGGCTCTACGTTCACATATATACGCACATACGCACACATGTACATACAGACACGCATATACGTACATATACAAATGCGTGTACATACATTCACACGCACACGTACAGACACACATACATATATACATGCATACATATATACACGCGTGCATATACGTAGAAACATACATACACATATGCGCACAAAGACACATGCATGCATGCACATACATGCATGCATATACGGGCACACACATGCACATATGCACATACGCGCGCATGTACATGACCATGCATGCACATACACATGTACGCATACACGCGTGTGCGCACACACACTCAGTCGCATGTGTATATATATATATATATATGGGTGTGTGCGTGTGTAAGCGTGCTGACGTGTATACATGTGACTGAGTGTGGTTTAACTGAAAAACTGCGGGTTTTTTTTTAATCACATCTTCATACCTTGATATCGCACTGAAATGTTTTATGAAACCGTTCAGTTGACCATATCCAAAGAAACTGTTGAAAAAGACTTTCAGAATTTAATAAAATTGAATTCTATCAACATTTTTACCATTGTATGAGGAAAAGATTGAACAAAAATATGATAAAAAAATATTTAATTGACTAGTTTTAAGAAATAAATGTGAAATCTATTTGTTTACAAAAGAAATGAAGAAGAAAAGGAAATACAACACTTGGAAATAGCATAAAATGTTTTCAAATAGAAATAAGAAAAATGGATGAAGATTTCTTTTTTTTATTAATAAATTTGTTTTTATCTTGGGAGATAAACCTAAATTAGATATTAAGAATAATTGAAATAGTTCTTAATTTCACTTTTAAATTGTTTATATTTCCAGATATGCGAGTCTCTAGTATAAAATTATTTCTATCAAGCGAACACATCTAAAATTAGATATTAAAAAATAAAGTAACTATTAATTTTGGTTTTAAAATGTGTATATTTTCAAAACTGCAAGTTATTTTTAAAACTAGGTATCAACAATTGAAGTGCTGATTTTCACTTTAAAAACGAATTAAAATAATCAAATCAAATAATTAAATAGATACAGAAATTAGTATTCAGTTATATATAACAGCCCTGATATTTTGCTCCCTAAAAATAAGGAGCGTGGTTCAAAGTGACCTGAAAAAATCAGAAAGTTTTTAAATAAAATAACTGATGCATTACAAAATTCATTCATTGTTAAATCAACACTGAAAATTTCATTAAAATCAGATAATTTCCTGATTTTTTGAAAATTTGTTTCAATCGGGAATAGTGATTTGGTTTTGTAAAAGATGTCTATGATGTCACAATTGTTGGTACCTAGACTAAACATGTGTAATGTTGCAAACAAGTACCAGCAATTTTTAAATAATTTCTTCTGTAAACTTTTTGGAATGTACATTTATGAATTTTGCACATTTTAAATTTTCAATGTAAATGTTTTTGTTTTTTTTGTTTTTTTTAGCCTTTCATAATATCTATATTTCATTTCTTGGAATTTTTGAGATGAGGCTTGGCAATTTGTATTATTTGGACAATTGTCCTCGTCTTTATTGTTATCTACACAATGTTTCGGCCTATGTGCCCTCCAACCTTCTTCAGGTATTTCTTGTTGGACTCGAGTACCTTGTTGAACTCAGGAGGTTTCATGTATCTTTGAACCGATCTCTTAATTCAATCCACTGGGGTAGACTGTTCTCATTCTGTTAACCTGGCATGGTTAACAGAAACACACCAGAAATAACCTGGAAAATAGCACCAGCTTACAACAAATTAACAAGACACTGCAACCTTTGCCTAGAAGAAAAATTAAACATAATAACCTTTCCAAAACAAAACAAGCTACTTAACAAATGTTCAGGACTCATATAAAAATGTAGATATGAAAATAAATACTTATTAAGCCACCTAACAACTAATGACTCCAAAGACTAAAAAAGATTCCAAAACCTTTATATAAGAAAAAAGCAATAAAAACATTACATATAAATAAATCAATGCATAGAAAATAATGATAAAAATAAAAATAGATATAACAAGAATGATATATAAGAAAAAAAGAAAAAAAAAGAAAAGAATATCACCAAAATGAATTAAACCCTATATCGGAAAAATAAAGTAGCAAATCAAAAACAATAAAGTAAAATTCCATATCACAAAAAACACAGACTAGAAGGCCCTCAAATTCCACACAAATGAAACCAATATTCCCAGCATGCAACACAAACTAAATCAAAATCAAACGTGTCTATCCTTCCCACAATGCACCACACCACAGTATATAAGGGTTAATACAAAAATATTCACTTGGTTTGAAAATCATATATGCAAAAAACTGTCCAAGTGCCGTTGACTTCATGTCTAATCATGATAAATTTTAAACAACATAATGTTCAAACTTTTACCCTAAACCCCTCTTACTATAGTTTAATGATGCTAATTTCAACAATTTAGATTTTTCTCACCTTATATCTATAGTGTCTTCATGAAACACACCACACTTTTTAACATTTCTTGAGATGTTTTTGCATGTACTCTAACATGTGCTATGCCATATTCAGTTACGGCCCTTCTACACACACAACTACAATTATCCTGTCTTTTCAAAAGTCGTCCATCCCCATTCAAACAACATTCTTTCTGTCTCAATTCCTGATGAAGGTTTGCTAAAACTGAAACGTTGTAATTGACTTCACCATCAAGAATAAATTCATCATTTTGGAATACTTTGTGTTTTTCTATTTTCTATGTGTGTGTGTAGTTTGTTTTATTCTACCATTTTCTCATAATTAACTGCTAACCATTAATTCTTTGTAGGTGCCGGAAGTGGAATCATGAAAACTATTGACAGACTTGTACGAGGTGTTTGGATCCCAGGCAGCAATGAATTCTTACAACCTTCTTTGTAAGTAACAAAGTTTTGTTTTTTTTAAAAAACCTCATTAGAAAAAAATCTGGATTTTTATTTTTTATTTTGTCCAAACTGAGTAATATATTGAAGTCTAATCAACTTTATAAATATTTTGTCCTGACTACTATTTGCTTTTGAAAAAAATGCTGATGAATTCATTATCTTTCCATGTTTATCAGATCTTTAAAAAAATATTCTGTACCCTGATAGAGAACTGAGTACTCCTCCTTTGCACCATCCATGAGCAAACTTGAACATCTTTCACCTTCTCCTATTATAGAAATTCAAAAATGTTGATACTCTGAATATGTGGAAAAAAGATTCTATGATTATTTAGTTTGGTTCTATGTGACCAGAGGTTGATGAGCCATTGAGTCTATTCAGATATGATATATTATACTAGATATTCAAATATATGATATATATACTAGCATAGAATCCTTAAAAGATAGCAATATTATTTTTATGCATAAATCAGCAATTCTGCCTATACTCTGCCTATGATCAGCCTATCTGTGTACTCTGCCTATGATCAGCCTATCTGTGTACTCTGCCTATGATCAGCCTATCTGTGTACTCTGCCTATGATCAGCCTATCTCAGCCTATCTGTGTACTCTGCCTATGATCAGCCTATCTGTGTACTCTGCTCTGCCTATGATCAGCCTATCTGTGTACTCTGCCTATGATCAGCCTATCTGTGTACTCTGCCTATGATCAGCCTATCTGTGTACTCTGCCTATGATCAGCCTATCTGTGTACTCTGCCTATGATCAGCCTATCTGTGTACTCTGCCTATGATCAGCCTATCTGTGTACAGCCTATCTGTGTACTCTGCCTATGATCAGCCTATCTGTGTACTCTGCCTATGATCAGCCTATCTGACCAGTTTTTAGGCTGAGATTAATATTTCTGTGTCCGCTTTAGTTGAGTCACTTATTAGAAAGGCTGGTCCTGTGGATTTTAACCCTTGAGCAGTATTGTAAGGGGAGGGTCCAAGTAGTCTGATGCATATGTGATATGGAGAGTGGGGTGTTTTTATTCTTGCTTGTTTTTGTGGGACCTCATGTTGAAACAACCTTGTGTCAAACTTGCCTTTTTTAGTGGGTAAATGAATAAAAGGATCATCTGTGTGCTCTGCATAACATCAAAGGTTTTTTGCCTAGGAGTAGTGTAGTATTTGTACCCTGTATAAAAAAATGTTCCACACACAGATGATTTGCTTAGGTAAAGGCTTGTATAGAACAGAGACGTGGCATATCTTCATGTCTATCCCACAGACGACTTTGAAGTGTAGACGTGGTCTACCTACCTACCGATCAGGTGCCTTTTACTAATTCACCCTACAAAAAGGTCTTTGCGGATGCTGCCATTTTCCATCCTCCTGACATGACCAAGCCAGCGAAGGCACCTCTCGCAGAGGATGGTGAACATGCTGTTCATATTGGCACAATGCCTGATAAGCACCTGAGGTGGAAATTGTTGCGTTTTCTTTTGTGGCTTGAATATGTTGTCCATGCTTTGCTACTGTAGAGCAGTGTATGGATTGTGCAGGCTTTGTAGACGTGCAGTTTGGTTTTATTAGTGAGTCTGGCATTGTTCCAGACTCTCTGGCTCAGTTTGGCCATAACTGCTTCTGCTGTTGACATCAATATTAATGGAGATAGTGGACCTGATGTACTTGAAGCTCTCTACAGTTTCCAGGCTGCACCCATCAATAGTGATTTTCAGAGGAGTGTTTGTGTTTTGTGCCATGGCTTTTGTCTTACTTAGTCTTATGGTAAGTCTGAACTCCTTGCAAGCATGTGTGAGGTGACTGACAACCTGTTACAGGCCTTCCTCAGTGTGTGACGTCAAGGCTGAGTCATTAGCAAACAGTATTTCACAAATGAGAACCTTTGTGACTATACTCTTTGCACAAAGATGAGCAATATTGAACTTGCCATCAGTTCTGGTGTGAATGTAGACTCCTTTGATGCCGTCCCTGAAGGCATACTGGAGAAGCATGGAGAAAAAGACTCCGAACAGTGTAGGTGCAAGGACACAACCCTACTTCACTCCGCTGTTGACTGGAAATGCCTCAGATGTTGTACCATTAAAACAAACTGCTGTTTGTATCTGTATGGAAGGAAGTGATGATTTCTAGTAGTCTGTGTGGGCAGCCAATCTTCTCCAACAGTTTAAAGAGACCATGACCTTTGTTAGATTTATGAACGTGATGTAAAAGTGGCATCTGCTGCTCTTGGCATCTGTTTCACTGCAGCTGGCGTAGAGAGAAGATCATGTCCACTGTTGACCAGTTAGATCGGAAACCACACTGGGACTCCGGGTAAATGTGAGAGGCAAGCATCTGAAGGCATGCCAGTGAAATGCAAACAAAACTTTTCCAACGATACTAAGGAGGGAGATACCTCCGGTCTCCTTTATTCTTGTATAAAGCGATGATGATAGCATCCCACATGTTCCGATGGATGTGACCTTGTCCCCAGCAGCTACAAAGTGAATCATGTAATGGTTGCAGCAGCACTGTTTTCCCACTCTTCAAGACTTCTGATGGTATGCCATCACTCCCGGTTGCTTTTCTATTAACAAGGCAGTTGATGGCTTTACTGAGTTCTTCCATGGCTGGTGGTATGTTTAGTTCATCCATGACTGGTAGATCAGAGATGGCATTTAAGGCATTGTCTGTCACAACGTTTTGGCTTGTGTATAGCTCTAGGTAGTGCTTAAACCAACGTTGCAGCTGCTTCCCTTGGTCAGTGATAATTTCTCCCATCTTAGTCTTGAGGTGCAGTTTTTGTGACGGGTGGGCTGGTCGCTTTTTTGATGCCCTCATACATGCCCCTTGCATCTCCCATGTACCAACATGGGAAATGTCTCAGTTGTGGCACAGGTTCAGCCAGTAGGTGTTGGTGCAGTGTCGAGCAGTCTGCTGGGATTTATTTCTGGTACTTCTCAACATGTCGAGTGTACTATGATTAGGTGCTGCCTTGTATGCTAGGAGGGTTCTCTTTTTCATCTCAACAGGCTTCCTTTCCTCCCAGTGGGCTTCGAACCAGTCTGTGTTTTTTCTCTCTTTTTTTCCGTAGGCGATGATGGCCGAATTATACACGGCATCCTTGAGGTAAGACCACCTGGCATTGATGGAGGTTTCATCAGGCGTCCTGTTTGCGAGGGCTTCTTAAAAAAAAACCTGTCTTCTCTGGGTTGCCTACACAGCACGTGTTTATGCAAGAGTGACCCCTTTTCTTGAAGTAGTGAATCTTTTTGAGTGTCATTTGCACATGGAGTGGTCTGAGTCACAGTCTGCACTGTGATAAGTGCGGGTGAGGAGGATACTTTTTAGATTCGCACGTCTAGTGATTACAAAGTCTAACTAGTGCCAGAGTTGGGAACGCGGGTGTCTCCATGACACCTGATGGATGTTTTTGTATTTAAAGTACATGTTGATCATGCATAGGCCATGGTATCAGCACAACTCTAGTAGTCTCTGGTTGTTCTCGTTCATCTTTCCCCATCCATATACGCCAAGGCAAGTGGGTCAAGCCTCATGGTCAGCTCCCACTCTTGCATTGAAGTCTCCGAGCAGGCATAGTTCTTCAGTGTTTGGGATCTGCATCCAGATTCTTGTAGAATTGGTCTTTCTCCTCTGGAGTTGCGTAGAGTGTTGGGGGGGGGGATATACACTGATGATACTTACTGGTCCTGAGGGCATTACCAATCGGAAGGTGAGGATTCTCTCATTGCCAGTTGATGAAGGTTGAATGCAAGCAATGCTGCACGCATGCACTGCATTTTATATATGTATGGAGAAATACACATAGAGCTCGCTCTATGCCAACAGTTATTAAAGAGGTGAACTATTGAATTATCTACATAGGTGATTTGTTTGTCATGGTGAAGGCTTGTGTAGGACCACCCACAGTCTATATGGGGTAGTAAAATTCTAAATTGGCTGGGGAAAAATGAAATCTATTTACATATGCTCTAAGCTCAATTTTTTATTGGGAAATATACGATTATCTCAGCTGCCAAGTAAACTCTTGTACTTTGTGTGTGTGTTGCCTAAGATATTACTTATGTCTTTACCTACATGCATATTCTACTTAGTTTTCTTAATCCTTCTTCTTTTTCTTTTTTCAACAGCTACACCAAAGCTTGCCTGATTGCTTCCGTTATTTTCGTCCTGGAGAGGACCGCAGTGATTGTTGCTCCTCATGCTGTAATCTACTTTGGGGTAGTTATTTTCTTTGTCTACTTCAAATTATCGTCACTTCTGCTGGGCATTCATGATCCTTTCATCCCATTTGAGAATCTCTTCTGTGCCATCTTCCTTGGTGGTATGTGGGATGCCCTGCGTCGTGCAATTTACAAAGAGGCTCCTGAAGATGGTAATGGAAAGAACAAAGCTGATAAAAAGAATGACTAGAGGATAACAGCAGCAGCAGCAATGTAAAGGAAAAAGCAGAAAACAAGACAAAACATCAGAGAATATCAAATACAAATTCTGCTGGGGTAAAAATTTTGGCTGCTAAAACAGGTCAATAAATAAACAATATTTAAATAATTATTTAAAAAAAAAAAATAAAAAAAATATAAGTAAAACTCTTGAAAAAAAAATGTAAAAAACAAAAACAGTGCTGACTGATTTATATATAAAAAAAAAAAAAATAAAAAAAAAAGTCTTGTGTTTTTAAAAAAAAAAAAAAACAAAAAAAAAAAACCCCAAAAACAAAAACAAAAAAATCAGTCAGGTGCGAAAGGAGGGAAAATGGTTTTTAAAAAAAAAACCGAAAAAAAGGAGAACAAGAGGTGGGGTGGGGAAGAAGAAAAACTTTCCTTTTTGTGTGTCTTTTTTATGTGTGTCTCTAATCTTCAAAGAGAACACATAGGCACAGCCAACAGACATGAATTTTTAAAAATCTTTTTTTGTGTGTTTGTGTGTGGGGGGTATTCTTTTATTTTTATGAGAAGAAAAAATGGGGTGGGTGGGGGGATGGGCTAAAAAGGGATAAACAAAGTCAATCCTCCTACCCAAAGTTGGAGTTTCTTCAGGTCCCCCACAAGAATCACAGTTGCTAAGGTAATTACCTCCTAAAGTGCATAAAAGGCTGCAGCAAAAACAACAGTGGTGACAACACACCCAGGCATTGTGTCTTCACAGGACATGTTTGCAGGTGAGGAGTGAAGTGATCTCAACAAAGGAAGGTCGGTTGGGCCCAGATTACTTGCCTGAACCAAATGAACAAAACCCCAACTTTGCAAGAAATGTGTACAATCTTTTTTGTACACATTCTCTCACTCTTCTCTCTCCATCTCACCTTGCCTTCTCTGTTGAAGAAAATGTATTGGACCTATGCAATTTCTTCACAGAATTTCCATTTTTGATGTCTGCTGTTTCTTTTTTTCTTTTTTTTTGTGTGTGTGTGTGTGTGTGTACTAGTGCAACTAATACACAAAAATACTCTGAGAATTGGTAATTTTTAATCCTTTCGATCCAACTTTTGCACAAACAATTTTTTTAATATTCTTTCATATTAATGAGTTGATGAGACCTTCAATCTACTTTTTAGATCCAATGTATTTTTAAACACAAAGTATTTAAAGATGGTACAAAAATGGCCCAACAGTATTATGCAACAAATAATTAACAGATGTTTTCTTGGGACATATCTCATCAGGATCGAAAGGGTTAAAACTGCTAAATTATTTTCTTCTAAAAACCATTTTTCCAAATTTATTCTTGGCATCTAGTTTTCTGCATAACTCTCTCTCTCTCTCTCTCTCTCTCTCTCTCTACAACCAATGGGCTCACATTTACTTCAGGTCAATACTTTCATTTGTTACCCATCAACTAACTTAGTTTTCTCTACTTGGTCATTAAGTTGTTAGTTTAAAATGTCTTTCCCATTTCCTTAAAATCGATGTGCTTAGTTTCACTACTAATCACTAGGTGGCACACAGCCATATTTTGATTAAATGTTGCTGTAATATCATACTTAAACAGTTCTTGGATATTTGCAATCTTACTTCTGAGTGAGAAAAAATTAATTAAAGGGACATTTCTACCACCTTTTTACCATTTTAAAAATGGCAGCAGTGCTCTACAGCACCAGAAAGCCAACACCTTTAAAAGTTTTTCTTTCTTGCAATTAGACACCTTCAAAAAATTTTTCTTCCCAAATAAAATGAAGAACTTTTTTGTTTTTCTTATCCATTTGGCCAAACTACACGGGTTATATTTTCTTGATTCTCTATCTTTTTTGTCTTTCACATTTTTCTGCTTGTTTTTATAATAAGTCTTTTTTACTTGATTTTTTTTGTTCCTTCTCATGTTGTGTTGGCTTGGAGTGATGACATGACTTGTCCCCTTGATGCTATGCACATTTCTGCAAGAAAATCTCTCATCCTGACTCAAAGAAGCCTAACCTCCTTTAAAGTTGGTGACATGGCTCTCTCAGGTCTTGTATCAGCTATATTACCTAGGAGTCAAAAGGGGACATTGTCTTTATACTCACGTCTTGCTGCCATGTCCAAATTACTGTGGTGCTTTGTTGCTGCTGTCAAATTGTTTGGGTTTTTTTTTTTTTTAATTTTGTTATTTCTTGCTTTGACTAATGACCAATATTAATATCTTATGCTTATCTTGATTTTCATGCAGATCCCCTCGCCTCAAGATATCTTTATATCCATGGTTTTCATCAGATTTACTTGTAAAGTTTAAAATTCCTTAGTCATCAAACTTTTAATAATCCTTCATCTTTTTTTTTTTTTTTTTTTGAATTTCTTGTTCACCCTTTGTAACAACATTGTCAGTTTTGTGTTTAATTTTGAGATGTTCTAAGAAGGTTAGTACATCACATGCAGTATATTGCAAAATGAAGCTAACCTGATCTTACTGTAACGTCTTGAGACCTTCTATTCTCGTATACGTGCGGTGCCATCTGTCGGACTCTGTGCTCCCTGCATCTGTTAGCCTGCAATGCTGGTTGTATGGCGCTCTCCAATGTCTGCTGAATTCTGTGAGTGAGCCTGTGTCACTGCTACAAACATATCAACAATCAATCAATCAATCAAATGGCCACACCCCCAACTGTTAAGATGTTCTTACCATGACAAGAAATAAAATAAAAAATAAAAAGCTGCTGCCTACAATTATTTGCTCCCTATTACGTTTTTTGTTCTTTTTTTTTTTTTTTTTCATTCTTTCTTTTTCCTTTTTTCTTTTTTCTTTTTTCAATTTTATTTAGCAAAGAGTAATTAGTCTAACGGAGATTTTTATTTAATGTTAATGTTCTTTTTCTAATTTCTCTATGTTTGATATTACCATGTATCTGTTAAGAATAAAATCTATCAAGGGGAGGTAACTCCAATCAGAACTAAAACGTCTTTTGTTTGTTTTATGTAAGAGACACAGACAAAAAAAAAAAAGCTCTGTACTTGTTCATGGCAGAGAATCTGTTTGAAGAAATGCAATTTTTTTTCAGTTTATGATTAATAATCTACTTTGGTAATGGATTAAAAAAAAAATTGAGATGTAAAATAATTTTTGTGGAACCAGTATTGAAACGCTTTAAAGAAAAGTATTTTGAAAATATGTTAAACAACCAGTACTTTGCATAGAAAGCAGAAAAATAAAACAAAATGTAATAGGGGCATTTGTTAGTGTGAGCAGACCTGGGCTAGGTTGTTTCCAATGCAATAAGTCTTTGTTCCCACCATTGATGTTTAAAAGAAAGACAAGAGCCAATACAGCTTAGTACTAATATGCAAGAGTTGACAGAACTTAATCGCAGACAATTTTAGAATACTTACAGACTCCAGCTTATTGTTTTAAATTTGAAATCATCCCTCTCACAAAGACGAGAGAGTCCATCTATTGCTGACAAATAGAGAAGGAGGGCTGGATTCATGGTTTTCCTGAGAGTATTAAATGAATGAAAATGGTCTTGACCTGATTTTGAACTGTAAATGCCATTTCTATGCTTACCTTATACCATCTGCACCCAAAAGACATAACAATTAAGATAAAAATAATGATTTGAATAATATGTAGAAAAAAGAATATACTTAACCCCCACATTTAAAACAACAGTTTGGCCTTTAATCATATTCATGGCGGTAGGAGAGGCCCCCTTCGATCAATCAGCTGATCACGTCAAGCCCTAGCACCTAAATGATTGTCCCAACCCTTATGCCAGGCCCCAACCCTTTTTATCATATAGGTGCTAGAAGGTGGTGGCTGAGGGTCTTTATGTCTTGGGTATGATGTTAAACTCTAACTGGTGGTGAGGTTCCAGTTCTGGAGGTCTGGGAAATGTGGAGCACCCCTTCATCACCATTGCTCCCAGGTCAACTCTGACCCGGAGTGGTAGTACTTGTTAGGGTCTCATCTATTGATTAGATAGAAAAACATGAGTTTATAAGAAAATTGAGTATCCATTAAGAATGAATTTATTTCAAAACTTAGTCAGTATTAAATGACCCACTGAGGTTGATATGCTGTAAAACAAACCAAACTAATTTGCTGTTTCAAATTTCAGTTCCTAATGACTACCAATTTCTCTTTGATTCTTTATTCCCTCAGCCTCTAAGAAATCCTTTACTTGAATTCATAAAATTCAGTGTATTCAAACTTTTGGCTTTCTGGCCGAAACATTGTTTTTATCATAATGAATAAATTCACTTCAAGATCATTAGCAACATTGTCCTCATTCTAATGGTGTTTACTTTGATTAATAAAATTGTTTTTGAGCCAAGATATGGCATTTAAAAGTTCATGCTTCAAAACAGCCGCTTATTTTATCCCAACTTGATATATCAATGATTGAGAAATGCTGCTTAAAAACTCAATTTAAAATAAATTTGTAAATAATGAAATAAAAATGTTCCTTAATCTTTAGAATTTTATAATCTTGTTTGCCTAATCATAATATAATAACCAGTTTGGTTAGCAGACTATTGCTGATTTGATTCTCACTGGGAGCTACATAATTCTGGCCTTGTGCCAAACTAGACGTTGGATTTCTAAGACTGACTCCTAGTTAAAAGTAAATAGTCCACAGCAGTTTGCTACTTTCATAAAAAAAAAAAATACTTTTCATGTTTGTGTAGTAATGATCTAAAATCAGTTTTTATGGTATATTTAGTAAATTCAACTGAAAATCTTTTTGCTCTATCTCCTCCAAAACATTTTCTTATAAAGTTTTGAAGTATCTTAAATCTAAAAAAAATAAAAGGCTTAGTTTTCCATTGTTAGGTTTCTCTTAGCTAACAATATCAGTATGGAACTTTCAGTGTAAAGTCTGCAGCCCAATTTGTAGTCACAAGAAGTATTTCCACATTTGCAAAATAGTTGATATACTTCTGATGCTTGCATTTACTTTAAATCCTGTATTGAAAAAGGTTATGTAACAATACACAATAATCATTGAGAAACCTTCTTGCTGTACAATGTAATTTATTGAACACAAAAGTTTCCAAATTTCTAAAGAAAAAATGATTATTCAAATTTAGACATTACTAATTTGGTTTATAAGTTATTCTTCAAGCTGAAAATGTAAAATGCATCGCATTATTTCTTAGTTAAGACAAACAATTTGGACAAAGAATAAAAAGAATGTTTAACTCTCACTTTTTCACAATATTAATTGGTAAATCTCTTGTCTGTTCTGTAGATTTATCTTTTTTGGTAACTATTTCCATTTTTAATCCTTCGGTACACAACAAAGGTGTTAAATAGACATTGTTTAAAAATCTAAATAAGTAGTAGGGTTAGGTTTTGTTTTGTTTTTTTGTTTTTTTTTTTTTTTTGTTTTTTTCCCACAAAAAAATTCTAGGACTTTATAGGACTACTAGAAGCGGCTACCTGGCGTTGCCTAGGTAGGAGAGGGGTAAAAAAAAAGGTAGTCTCGCAGATCCATTATTGTTGGATCCATGCAGGAGGCCCCATAAAAAGACCTTGCCTTGATCCAACCACTCTGAAAAGAAAAATTAATGTCTCCTTTAAAATACTAAATGCATAAAAATTCATGTTATCATTTAAATTTTATTTTTTAATTATCTTCATGAATATAAATCAAATCTTCATTATTTTTGCTCAAAAACCAAGCCCTGGTGATATTTGATGTGTATATATATTTACTTTGTTGTTAATTGTTTTATTTTCGAAGTTTCCTCCGGACATACAGATACACACAACTGCCCTTTATATATGTATAGATATATAGATAATCCATTTCACGTTACTTGATTCTGACCAAACCAACACTTACCAGCTAACCACCAGTACAAAAGAATAGTTATACCATTATAATAACCAGCTTCTTCTATCCAAGTTACTTCAGCTAGTATATAGAGATTGATCTGCATTTTGCTTAATCTGATACAAAGCTAAAATGATAGTAGAAATCTTGAATTGCTATTGGCCTTTTGTTTATGGCCAAGTTGTGCTAAGAGCTATTTAACTAAGCAGATAAAAGGTATATTACCCTTGGTCTGCTTTTTCAGGTTACAACTCCCCATCATGATAAGATTCCTTTGTTTGGGGCAGAGTTAAAGGTTACTACGATCCAGCAGTAGATATTTGTTGGATTAAGACAAGTTTTGCATAAAGTTATATTTATAGGGCATCCGATTGAGAAACAAAAATGCTAGTCATTGCTTAATGAACCCCCAAGTTGGTTAGAGATGCAACCAATATTTACTCAACCTGCTTGTTTTTATTACAGGTGAATGGAAGCTGTTTGGCATTCTTGTCTGTTTTTAATCAAAAATATTTCAGCATTGCACCTTGTCTGATTTTCCCCAAGAAACAGGACCAACATTTTATCTATTAGGACATTGAGGAAGTTAAATTTGGAAAGTTTTTCTCTTTTTTCTTTTTCTTTCTTTCTTTTTTTTTTTTGATACAAGGTTTGAGAATTCAATCTTTTGAACAGAGCATAATGTCTCTTATTCCTCTAAAGTTGTTCCTTGTTTATTATTATTTCTTTGTCTATTATTTTAACTTCATGCTAGAGAAGTTGGTGAGTTCCCTTCCTCCATATATCTTCAGCCAATCTTGATTTCATTATCTCTTTATGGACTATAGATTTTCAATGTTTTTTGGGGACTAAAACTTTGATAATAACAAAAATGAACCATTATATAATAAAAATCAGCTTATCTGAAAAAAAAAAGTCCATGAAGCTGAAGACCTTTTTCTGCCTGTTAACCTCAGAAATTATGTTTATGTTTCTAGAGGGATGTGTAGGTGTTAGAGCAGCTTGAAATGCCAGGTGTGGCAATTCCTGCCTTGTTGGTTCCCTACTCTGAGAGAGGCATAACTTTGAGATTAAATGCTTGATATAAATAGACATTAAGTAATATGATCACACCTGGCCTACTTGGTACCAGGTGCAACTAACTGCTGGAGCATATGTCTGAAGATGAGAAAGTGTGTGTGTGAGAGAGAGAGAGAGAGATGAAAGTTCGGCAAGAAAAGAATGTATATTTAATGTGGATAATTTTGTTTTTTCTTTGATTCATTTTCTGACTTACTTTCTGGGAGTCACAAATTTTGTCTTTTATAGACATGGCTGCCATTAACTTACCAGATAGACATAGACATTTCTTTTAATGCTCAGGCAGCATATTTTGCTGCTGCAGTAGAACAAATTCTAAATGGTTTGAGATTCGAATAAATGGTTTCATTATTTTTTTTTTTTTTTTTTTTTTTTTTTAATGGCTATCTTTATCTGACACTAGACAACCCTTGAATCTGTTGGCCTCTTGTTGTAACAGTTGTCCTTGATGATATTGATACTTCTATTTAGGAAGGAGTGAAACATTCTAATTAGAATTTTATATTGAGAGTTTGGATGATAAAAAATGATAATCTGTGAATTCAGACCCAACAAAATCAAGTTGGACAGGAAATTAGTTTATACTGTAAGTTAGAGAATTTTAAATGTATTTCTCTAATAAAAAATCTAGCTATGCAGTGGCATTTTTGCTGAGTTATGTTTATATACAAACCTGATGAGAATCTTAACATAATCTACCAAATGTCTGTCCATTCGTACAGCTAAAGCTCTGCCATTTTTGGCCTGATTTCAACCAAACTATCAAATCATTTGAGACATGCATGGAAAGGTTTTTAAACTAGAAGATCCATCTCAGACTGGTTATTAAGTGAGATCTCTCTCTCTCTCTCTCTCTCTCTCTCTCTCTCTCTCTCTCTCTCTCTCTCGTTTTACTGTCCCTCTCACAGTACTTACCTCGGTAATCATGAGATATAGATGACTCTTTCCTTTCCTATAAGTACTCTCAATCAAAGCCACTAAGAGAGAATTAATTTCATCTCAACTGTTGCCCTGTCTAAAAACTTTTTTTTTTTTAAATTTAGGTTCATACTATGCCTCAGAGTCTAGAAATTTATTAAATGAAATATTTATTTAAAATGTATTTATTAACTTTTTGGTGTTTTTGATGATATCTGAGATCTGTGAACAAACTTAGAATTCTCTTTTGTATTTCATGCTGAGTGCAAATAAAGCATTAAACCATGATAAATAAATGATAAAAATAAAAAAATATTCTTTAAATATGAATAATCATCTTAAAATTTATCAAGATTGGTTCTATATCTATTATTTTTAATAATGACCATTTTACAACCTGTAATATGGGTAAGTACTGCTAGTTTAAGTACGATACTAGACGACCTATAAATTTGTTGAGTTCCTACTGTAACCATGGTCTTTAGGGATTGAAAAATAACAATCTCCCAGGAGGCTTCAGACTGAACCTTTTGGGCATGCGCAGAAAAAAAAGCCCTTTCCTGACACCAAAAAGGAATCTCTTTCTTTTAAACAGATGTCACTTGGTACACACACTACTGACTGGTTCAGGGAGAAAATCCCTCTCCAAGAAATAGTTGTGAATAAAAGTCTAACTGTAAAAGTACAAATTGTTTTTTGTTTCTTTTCTCTTTCCTAATTCCTTTTCAGTCTGACATCCTACTTAAAAGCTTAACCCCACAATGATGACCCAGGTGTGAATCAAAAAGAGAAGAAGAAAAAATTACAAGGAATGACTTCAATGAAAGGAACAATCGACGGCAATGAAAGAAAGAAAAAGCGTTCAATAAAGAACTCAACACAAAACAAATAAAAAGATGTGAGTAAATAACTATAATTTTTATGCTGTATTCACCCATGTTTATACACAAAAAGAGCTTAACTCTAACACACTTCCAGTAGACATTTTATTTCTTTTGTTCAGTTTTTGTTGTTTCTTCATTGCCTTATCACAAACATATAATGGACGAAAGTATTTCAGCCGTGTATATAATAGTGCCAATATTTATGTGTGCTACAGTTGATGGTTGGTTTGCCATTTGCAAAGCACAATGTAACCTGTAAAAACACAAAATTTTGTCATGTTATATCATTTTTTCCTCCTGATATGGTATCCAGCCTGCCATCTATTGCTTTGAGCTGAAAGATGCAGTAATGGCTAGGCACGAACAGACAAAACCCGAAATCTTTGAGAAGTTTCTTGCGAAAAAGCAAATGATTGTTAGACCATCCGCTTTCCTCCAAGAGTTGATGTCAATAACCAATAAGGTCAGTGTGGAGAACAAACTCATTAGACACAAATTTATCCAAGCGCTCTGGAAATAAGACCGGTAATACTGGCAGTAAGAAAATGCCATGCTAATGAAACTGGGTACATTAGTGAATGAAATGATGCCATTTGTAAAACCTAGAGGAGTGTATCCCACCACAATACCAAGTGCAACCAGATAAACACAACCTACTTTTAGCAGAGTACCAGGCGGTCTTGCACTTTAAGCCACAAATTGAAGGCAAGAAATGTCACCTTGTTCTCAGATCACAAGCTACTTTCCCAAGCTTTCCATAAAAATGCCTATGAAATAAGATAAGCAACAAAGGTACTTGTCAATTATGACAAAATATATCACATATTCTGTACATAAAAGGAGATGAAAATGTTGTTGCTGTCTCAACTCACATGTTCAGTGAGTGTAGACCCCTGTGATCTACCAGCAATCAGTGAATCCCAAAAAGAGGATGTACATAAATCAACTTAAACCCTATGAAATGCAAGGAGCATCCATACATTTACTCTCAGAACATACATACCCGAACCACTACATAGGAGTATCTTTGACATGTTTCACAACATCTCGCATCCAGGACCTACCCCAACAGTAAAACTGATAAAATCCAGATACTCCTGGCCAGAGATGGAAAGAAGTATACAATCTTGAGTCAAAGGTTATCTACAATGGCAACAGCTCAAGATCTCCAGACATAATAGAACAGAAACTAAATTATTCTCTCTACCATTTGGAAGATTTGAAACTGTACATATAGAAATCATTGGTCCACTGTTACCCACCACTACTTATGATGGTGTATACACATTTCCAGCTAGATATGTACTTACATGCATTGATAGAGCAACAAGATGGGTAGAGGCCACACCCTTAAAAGACACCTGTGACCACCATAGCATTAGCATTCCTAAACATATGTGTCTCTCTTTGGACTACACGTCACAGGAAGCCAGTTTGAAAGTAAACTGTTCAAAGACTTGTTCACTATAATAGGCTTCCACCGGCTCCATACAACTGCATATCACCCTCAAACCAATAGAATAATTGAAAGGTTACACTGCACTCTGAAAATAGCTTGGATGCATTACCAATAATATTACTTGGTATTAGGAATGCCTAATGAGCAAGATTTCTCCCCAGCTACTGCTGTTACAGGAACCCAATTATTACTCTGAAACCAATGATAGGAACATCCCAACCTGACCAAAGACAACATTAAAAAAATTGTCAAGGAAATGCAAGTGTTGGCTATAATCCCTCTTTCAAAAGGACAGTTACATACAACTCAGAAATCCTTTGTACCCAAAGAATTCAAAATATCAACACACATATGGCTGTGAACAGACAGACCTCGAAAACCCCTGGAAGCTCCATATTCTGGGCCATACCAAGTCATAAGAACAGAAAATAAACATTTTATCATAGAGACATTGACTGGAACTGAAAGATTGAATCCAGCAATATTCACTCATGCTCATAATAAAAATTAAAAACCCCAAACAGAGCCTAAATGATAACACAATAAAAAAACACGCCCTCTCCAACAGCTGAAATACAGATACACCACAGGAACCAATTGACACATGCTCACGTAGACATGTTCTTTTTTCCAGACATTAAGACCACTTCTACTACATATATAGATATATATATTTTTGCAAAATACAACTTTCAGATGATAAGGGGGAAATTGTTAGTGATGTTATATTCCTGGGATTATTGAAAATTTTGGGTCTTTAAACATCATATCCCCCCCCCCCCAGGCGATCCAGTATGGACTGTTCAGACCTGATTCTCCCTCCAATAACAAGCTTTCACTAAACTCACCTCTATTTTAAGTACAGCTGACCATTTTAGGTAGCTTTATACTCTCGATCATGTGACCCTTAGCCAATGGCATTATGAGTTCTTCAAGTCTTTTTGAAAGTCACTTTCTTCCAATTACACAAAGAAGCAGTAATTGGGTTATTTCCTATAACTCCAACATAAACAAAGGGGAACAACTCTTAACTGATAAATTATTTATTTTCCCATTAAACTAACCATAACCCTAAAACCTAACCATCAACTTAACCCGGTCTTCTTTTTACCTAGTAGATCAATAAATAAATAAATAATTTATCAGTCAAGAGTGGTTCTCCTTTGTTTATGTTGGAGTTATGGGAATTACTTGAAATTTGGCAAAAATGTTCCCCTTCATGAGTTAGGAAAGTGTGCCAAATTATTTTGTCTTAAACCTTACAGTTCCGATTTTAGAGGGGGGGATATCATTTTGCTATTTTGCCTCAAAATTAAGGCCGTGCGGTGTTGCAAAATCTCAGTGTTTTTTTTAATTTAAAAAAAATACTTTCATACATTCAATATTTCTGAAATTTGGTATGTAAGGCAAATAAGGACTGTAGAATCCAAATATCCAACTATTTTAACCCTATACCTGATAGAAAATTTTATTTTGCCCACCCAAATGCATGACTCCAAAATTAACAACTTTTCACCTATGTAACTTAAGGTCAGTCTATCGAAAATGGGTCCTCTTCAATTTTCATATTTTTTTCTTAACCTCTATGTCTGTCTAAGTTCATCAAAGAATTTTTTGTGGGGGTAAAGTCTACTTTAGAAGATATGAACCTGCCAAGTTCAGAGTTTTTTTCCTATGTACGTGCAGGATTTCAGTGAAAGATTATAATTAAAGACAATCATCCTAATGCTCCATGAACTCTCAAATGTTGATATTGTGCTCAGTTACTTCTTAAACTATTCAATAATATTGTTTTTATCGATTAAAAAAAAAAACAAATTAAATACGAGGGTGAGTCAAAAAGTAATGCCATTTTGTTTAGTACAAGTATAATTACCGACACAGGAACATGTATCATGAATTAAAATGAAGTTGGTCCTCTGTGGATCACCTCCCTACTTTCCCACAGTCACTGTTTTTTTTTTCAATAGCAATGTTCCACCTTCAAATGAGAGTATGTATCCTTATTCTGTTAACTGTTCTTTGAGCCACTTCTTCACTATAGATTTCACTTCCTCATCACTGGAATAATGTTTTTATTGAAAAGAAAGAATGAAAGATGGTTTTAGAGGCAAACATTATTGTTCTATTTGTACTGAGCTAACAGTTGGTAATGTTATTCCATGATAAACAGGTTGGAGTGATACCAATTGATCAGTTGGATACGATGGATATAAAGCTTATTGCCTATAGAACAGGATTGTGATGAGGATAAAATACAGACTGTATGCAATCTGTTGCCATCACAAACAGACCTTGTTGACTAAATATTAATGGCTTGAAAAGAGATGTTGTATTCCATTTAAAAATCATAAAAAGCAAATTAAAGGCAGTTTGAAACCAATTTCATTGGTGATGGCAGACAAGGTAAAGGCTAAGTTGGTACTAATCCCAGACAAGAAACTCTGCCCTAATTGTCAAATACAAATCCACAAACTTCTTTCTGATGAGGAAATAAAAAGAGCTTGAAGCAGGTACTTCTGCAGAATCAGAAAAGAGTAGTAATAATGAAGAACCAAGACATGTATCAGATCAGCAATGAAAAAGCTTGATACAAGTACTTCTGCAGAAACAGAGAAGAGAAATATCAATGAATGTTTCTCTGCTATTGGAATTTCTCCAATAAAAACAAAAGGACATCATTACTCTGGAAAAGCTCATTTAGGTAAGAGAAAACATTCTTCTGTATTGCAATGTATAAAGACCAAAGTAGGCAGGTCGTTAAATGTTGACTCTGAGCTGTTGAATGATGAGGCTTTGAAATTCAAAAATGATATTTTAGATAAAGCTAAGTACTTTGATAAAATGATAAAGCTTCTTGTAGCAAAAATGAAGAGAGTGGAATCAACCAACATAAAAATACAAATCTTGATACTTGCCCCTACCGACTGGTCACACAAAAAAGTCATGTGTGTGTTTGGAGTTTCAGAACACATTGTACGCAAGGCTCACAAATTGTGTTCGTAAGAGGTATTTTAGCTGTGCCAGAACCAAAAGGGGGCAAATCTTTGCCTGCTAATATTGCACAGCTAATGGAAGCATTTTACTATGATGAATATACTCAACTGATGCAAGGCAGGAAAGACTATGTTAGTATTAAACATAATATTCATCAGCAGAAAAGACTCATCTTGTGCAACCTAAATGAGCTCTTCAGACCATTCAAGGAACAGATAACATTCTTGGAGTTTTCAAAATTTTGTAGTCTAAGGCTGAAATGCTGTGTCCTTGCTGGTAGTGCAGGTACACATGCCATATGTGTATGTACCATCCAACAAAACATGAAATTATTACTGGAACCAATGAATTTATCATATCAAGATCTCTTGAAATATATTGTCTGTAATACCAGTAGCAGAGAGTATATGATTCATAGGTGGCCAAATTGTCCGAATTCATCAGGGCAGCTTGAATAAAAATTTATGACATCATCGAAGGATATATTGATAACACTGAATCAATAGAGTTCTCACAATGGATAACAACTGACTGATTGACTTTGACAACACAAAAGGAATCCTGTCAAGCTTACATTTATTTAGTTGTTTTGCAATTGAATAAATTAGCACCTCATTCTTAATTGGTTAAATCACAATCCAGATACTTAAAGCAAAGAAAGGAGGAGATTAGTGATTTTGAAGTTTTGTTCCTGGGAGATTTTGCTGAGAATTACAAATTTGTAGTTCAAGATGAGATCCAGAGTTTTCATTGGAGTACCTCACAATGTACTTTAAATCCAGTGGTACTCTACTTTAAACTTGAAAATGCAATGCAAAATCATTGTTTCTGCATTATGTCGAGTGACAATTCACATGTTGTAGCATTTGTTTATATGGTACAGAAAAAAAATTGAGGTAATCAGGCCTACCTTGCCAAATATAAAAAATAGTGAGTATTTTACTGATAGTTGCACAGCGCAATACAAGAACTTTGCCAATTTTGCAACCATCAGAAATATTTGGGTCTCAATACAAAATGGAATCTCTTTGCAACAAGTCATGGTAAACAACCATGTGATGGTATAGGTGGGACAGTGAAAAGGATAGTGTCTAAAGAAAGTCTCTGAAGACCAACTACCAAAGAAATCCTTTCCAAAAATCTATCTTTGAATATTGCAGATCTGCAATTGAAGGTATCAAATTCATTCTGGTTGAAAAGGAGGAAGTTGAGGAAGCAAGGAGGAGCCTCAACATGAGATTCAAAAATGCATCCACAGTCCCAGGAACAAGAAGTTTTCATCAATTTATTCCACTCATCATAGATAAAATAGCCATAAAACAATGTAGTGAAGATGAAAACTATGACCTAATACATGACTTCTCTATTGGGACTGACAAAAAACAGTGAAATTTGTTGTTTCAGGATATGTTTGTTGCAGGTGTGACAATAAAATTTGGATTGATACAGAGAATGACTTGCTGATTAAGTTAATGCGCCCAGCTCTTCCATCTTGTTCATTTTACTGGGAAGAGAATTTTAAGGATATGTTTTGTGCCATTCACAAATATTCTGTGCACTGTTGATGCCCCTATAACACCAAATAGTAGAGTTTATCATCTGTCCAAGATGGCCTATACACACAACAAAATTTATGGCACAGTGTAGTTTAAAATGTAATATTCTAAAGACTCCTTATATATTCATTTTTATTATCACTTTCTTTTGATTGAAAAATAGTAAAAAATATTTAAAAAAAAAAAAAAAAAAAAAAAACAAAAAAAAATAAACAAAGTGAAATCTGTAGTGAAGAAGTGGCTCAAAGAACAGTTAACAGAATAGGGATACATACTCTCATTTGAAGGTGGAACATTGCTATTGAAAAAAAAAAAACAGTGACTGTGGGAAAGTAGGGAGGTGATCCACAGAGGACCAACTTCATTTTAATTCATGATACATGTTCCTGTGTCGGTAATTATACCTGTACTAAACAAAATGGCATTACTTTTTGACTCACCCTCGTATTTAATTTGTTTTTTTTTTAATTGATAAAAATAATATTGAATAGTTTAAGAAGTAACTGAGCTCAATATCAACATTTGAGAGTTCATGGAGCATTAGGATGATTGTCTTTAATTATAATCTTTCACTGAAATCCTGCACGTACATAGGAAAAAAACTCTGAACTTGGCAGGTTCATATCTTCTAAAGTAGACTTTACCCCCACAAAAATTCTTTGATGAACTTAGACAGACATAGTAGAGGTTAAGAAAAAAATATTATGAAAATTGAAGAGGACCCATTTTTGATAGACTGACCTTAAGTTACATAGGTGAAAAGTTGTTGATTTTGGAGTCATGCATTTGGGTGGGCAAAATAAAATTTTCTATCAGGTATAGGGTTAAAATAGTTGGATATTTGGATTCTACAGTCCTTATTTGCCTTACATACCAAATTTCAGAAATATTGAATGTATGAAAGTATTTTTTTTAAATTAAAAAAATACTGAGATTTTGCGACACCGCACGGCCTTAATTTTGAGGCAAAATAGCAAAATGATATCCCCCCTTCTAAAATCAGAACTGTAAGGTTTAAGACAAAATAATTTGGCACACTTTCCTAACTCATGAAGGGGAACATTTTTGCCAAATTTCAAGTAATTCGGTGTCAGTGGGTGCAGATTTCAAATTTTTCCGGTGTTTTGACATGGAATGAGCCTAACGCAAAAAAGGTCGCTGACATAGTGCAACCTGTAATAATCGCCCTTTCCAATGTATGCCAATTTGACATGATGATTTCTGTCCCAGTTCTTAATTTAAACTTACTGTAGTATCTCATGATGAGGTCCTTAAACTTGTTGGGCACATGGTGTTTATTCAGTACCTCTTTCATTAGCTTGTGTGGGATTGAACCATATGTATTTCTCCCTCCAGTCCAACCATATAACTATTAAGTCTTCTTCACACTTTTTAGCATCTTTTAAGAGCTATGTCACAATTCCTGTATGCTCAATGCATCCTGGCATGCATGAGATTACACCCTTTTGAATGGATGTGTCGATATATTCTTCCTTTAACAAGAATGTGGCCAGACATCGGGACAGTATACTGAAGAAAATCTTAGGCTCCTAAATTGCTCAATATTAGTAGACTTTTCTTCTTTTGGTATCCATACCCCTTCAGAGTACTTCCACTGATCGGCCACTCTACCTTTGCACCATATTAGTTTTAATAGACTCCATAATTGGTGAAGTATGTTTGGGCATTGTTTATAGACCCTGTATGGCACTCCATTCAGACATGGTGACCTTGCTGATCTTATTACTTTCTGCACTTTACTCCAGCTGGGTTCTTTCATGTTGAATTCTGTCTTTGGGGGTTTGGGACCAATCAGTGATCTGATAGGACCTAGTTCCTTTTTCTTGTTTGGGTCAATCTGCATTTTTTGCATATATGCATTTATTTTTTCTACGAAGTCTTTGAGCTCACCGCTTATTTTATCCCCTAATAACTTAATTCTGTTGATTAATTGGGCTTTTGTAGCACTGGCATGGCGATTGGTGTCTTTCTCAACAGTGCCACATACATAATAATCCATGTCGTCGTAAAAGTTCAATGACAGCCATTTTTTACTTTTCCCAGAGATGTGACAGGGGGCCGAATTCTGCTGCCATACATATGGCCTACCATTGGCTACCCTTGTTATCCAGGGCTTTACTACAGTGTTTAGCAACTCCACGTAGGCATCTGAGGGTCCTCCAATACTTTTTTCTGCAGATTTTCAATGAATTCTGCTGTATGAATGCAATCAGATCGTCTGTTATGTTGCTGTCTTCAAGCCATAGTCTTCATTGCAATTCTCCTGTTCATGCCTGATTGTTTTTACAGTGTTCAAGGAGCATTGGGCAGCAACCATAATCTCCTTATTTTGATGGCTGGCGCAGATCATCATGATACAAGTTATTCTCTTCCATGATTCAGGTGTGTTCTAGTCATCTATTCTATCTGTCATCATGTATATGAATGAAGAAGGGTCCAAGCTTTTAAATGATGCGTAGTGTGCGTCAATACCTCCAAGCTACTGAGAAAAATAACCAAATATAAATCTGTCAAATTTATCCCAAACACCCTGTGTATATATATATATATATATATATGATTTACTATATTTATAAATAAAAGTGCTCAATATTGGTGATAGAGCATATATATCTAAGATGGGATATTGTAGACATAGAGTCAATGGCACTTGGTGATTGCTAGTTTCTGACCTTTGTAATCATTAGACTAATAGGCAAGAAATTGACAATTACCAAGTGCCATTGACTCTATTCCTACACTGTCCTAATTCATATATATATATATATATATATATATATATATATATATATATACTGGTAATGTAGCACAGAAATCAAAACTAGCTATTGCTAATAATAGTTTCCCATTTTCATGATCATCAGGCAATACTATATTCTGAAAAACCTCATCTCCAAGTTGATCAAGTGAGTAGTATACAGAATGCAACGCTGGTAGAGATAAAATTCTTCAGAATGTATTGTCTGATGATCATGAAAATGGGAAACTATTAATAGAAATAGCTGGTTTTGATTTCTGTGTTACACTGGCTATATATGCTTTATCCTAAATATCACCCCTCTCTCTCTCTCTCTCTCTCTCTCTCTCTCTATATATATATATATATATATATATATATATATATATATATATATATATATATAAAGGATATATACCTTTAGAATATTAATTTATTTTGACATATTATTTCTTCAGTTCTATTTTTTTAATTTTTTTTTTAATACTTCACCCTCTGTCTTACTGGTGTGATTTTCCCATTGCTTTATTTTTTGTTTTTTCCTTTTTTTCAAAATTCTGAGTTTGTTAGCTACACCAGTTTGTGGGCACACACACACACATGATTTCTATAAACATCATGGTCTGTGTGTGTTGACTACGCTGTGATGTTGTAGTTTTGAAATTTGATTTTTTACTTGTGAATATGTATGTTTTAATTTTCTGTATTTTGTGTTTCTGTTGTCAGGGTTTTGTATGTATATATATGGGCACATAAATGTTTTTATGTTTTAAAAGGGGTTTTTATAACAGTTTAAAGTTATTGGCATGCTTACATTTGAATATGATTTCATTTCTTTTATTCAGTAGTTTTTTCCAGTTTTTTAATTTTATTATTGCTATTTTTCCTCCAGACAATAGTAGCATTTGTTTTTGAATCCTGTTGGGATTTTTGACTTTTTAATGATTTACCATTTTACACTGTGTGTGTAAAAATATATACACAAATCTTGCATATATGTATGATTGAGTTCTCAATTTTGGTTGAATCCTATCAAAGTAACACTTGATATCATCCACTTTATAAAAAAATCATCAGGAGTTTTTTATGTTTCTTCTTTTTTGTGTGTATATATATGTTTGTGTATATATATGTGTGTGTAGTATATTAAGAAAAATAAAAAAACACAGGTTTAAATGGGTTAAGTGGTGAGTTTATTGGCCGACGCTGCAGTGTTTCGATCTATTAATTAGATTATCTTCAGGGCATTTGTTGGTATATGGAAGGTGATAAGAAATTTTTTTTTTATCACAGAATAACGAGAAAAGCGAGTGGTGGTCCTTGTTATTCAGTCTGTTTAAAAATTTTTTGAGGTTTGAAAAAAGGGGAGACGGTTTGAAATATGACGTCAAATATTCTATTTTACGGTGTGAGTATGGGACGGTGTAAGTGTGTGTATCGAAAGGAAACATTGTGCATTTTTTAGGTTTGTGGTTGCGTGTGTGTGTGTATAAATCTTTTGCGATAAACGACAGCAGAAATAAACCTCAAGGTTGTGTGTGTGTGTTTGTATGTATAAGTATGGTTACATTGATAAACGATGTATGTTTCAGGTGGCAAGAGAATATTCTTTAAACTTTTTTGAGTTGCTGTGTGTGTTTGATATGTAAGAGGTAGGGGGAGAAGTGTCATTGTGCATCAAAAGAAATTTTTATTTTTAATATTAAGAGAAGAGAAGGAAGTCGGTTGTGTGTGTGTGGGGAGGGGATTAAAAAATGAAAAAATTTTATAGTAACAGTTCTGTATTTAAAGTTTTGAATATTGTTGTTTTATTGTTGGAACTGACTATGTGATGATTAATATTTATTAATATTACAATTATGTATAAGTAATTGAATTATTATTATTATTATTATTATATTTATTTTTAATTACTATTATTGTTATAATTTTTATATTTATTTTTATATTATTATTGTTATCATAATAATTATTATTGTATTATTATATTCATTATTATTTTATTATAATTTGTATTGTAATTTTTGTTATTATAATTTATATTATTATAATTATTATAATTTTTATTCATTATTATTATTATTGTTATTATTATTTTTATTATTATTATTATTATAATTTTTATTTATTATTAATATTATTGTTATTATTATTATTGTTATTATTAATATTATTATTGTTATTATTATTATTATAATTTTTATTATTGTTATTATTATTGTTAATATTATTATTATTATAATTTTTATTGTTGTTATTATTATTGTTATTATTATTATTGTTATTATTATTATTATTATTATTATAAATTTTATTATTGTTATTATTATTGTTATTATAATTTTTATTTATTATCAATATTATTATTGTTATTTACTCCTTTTGAGTTTTCACATCAGCGTTACCTGATGGTCTTTCACTGGATTCTGAGTGACAGCAAGTCTCCTCAGGTCTCCAGGACTCTTCTGAGTATTCTGGCAGATTGCAGCAGTGCAGTGTTCTGAATGTTTTCAATCCTTCTTTTGATATCCAAACTTTCCAAACCCTTTTCCAATCCTTTAGGGACTGTTCCAAGTGCACCAACCACAATTGGTATCACTTTCACTTTCATGTTCCATAACTTTTTCAGTTCTCTGGCAAGGTCCATATATTTGTCCATTTTTTCATTTTCCTTTAGCTTCACCCTGTGATCTGCTGGCACTGCAAAATCCACCAGTTGACAAGTTCTTTCTTTTTTGTTTATCAACACTAGGTCTGGTCTTCTTGCTGGGATAAGGTGATCTGTTTTTATTTCAAAGTCCCAGAGAATTATTGTTATTATTATTATTGTTATTATTATTGTTATTATTATTATAATTTTTATTATTATTATTATTATTGTTATTATTATTATTGTTATTATTATTATTATTATTATTATTATAATTTTTATTATTATTATTATTGTTATTATAATTTTTATTATCATTAAATTATCATTATTATTATTAATATTATTATAATTTTTATTATTATTATATATGTGTGTGTGTATATATACATATACACATGTATATATATAGATGTGTGTATATATACATATGAACATGTATGTATATAGATGTGTATATATGTATATATACATGTATGTATATGTGTATATATATGTATATATACATGTATGTATATGTGTATATGTGTATATACATGTATATATGTTTATACATATGTGTGTGTGCATATATATATATATATATACATGTACATATGTTTATATATATATATATATATATATATATATATATAAGAGGTTATATATGTGTGTGTGTATATATATATATATAAGAGGTTACTTTTATCCATTTTATAAATAAATTTTGCACTACATTGTATTGAGCACTTTGTATTTGTTTTTTCTCGGTCTTAACCCCTGGATACTGTGCGCTTCCAGTGATCATACTCGTACCCACCAGTAAGCCATTACTCATACATTAACGTATATATATATATATATATATATATATGTATGTGCATATATATATATACATATATATATATATATATATGTATGTATGTATGTGCAGATATATATATGTATGTATGTATGGTAAGGTCGTCAGTAGGGGGAGGTGTGGTTGGGGGTGGTTAGTGGATTCTTCTTCTCTCTAGAATGGGGAGTGCCGGAATGGTGTATGATGGTACCACAGGTGTTAGATTGTGGGGATTGGTTAACTAAATATGTGTATGTGTGTGTGTGTCTGTTTAATTGTTTTTTTGTTTATATGTTATATCTATCTATTTAGCTTGAATGTGTTCATGTCTATCAATCTGTTGTCTATCTGTGTGTCTGTTCATCTATTTTTGATCTTTCTGTCCATCTGTATGTCTGTTTATATTCTGTATGTATCTATTTTTCTATGTATCTGTCTATATATCTAACTAGAGTATGTTCATATCTATCTCTCTGTTAGTCTGTTATCAATCTGTCTATCCATAGTCTGTTAATATCTACCTATCTAGTTAGATATATATGTATATAATACATAATAACATCAACAATAATGACATCGCCACTATTAATAACAATAACAATAATAATGATAATAATAATATATAACATTATACACACACGCTCGTACAATTTTAACAAATCTCACCATCCCCCCTTCACAATAATAAAATCAATATTAATAAAAATAAAAAATATTATAATATATATGATAAATATTATAATATATATGATAACAATAATAATAACAATAATAGTATATAACATTATACATATGCTCACTTACAATTTCAACACATCTTACCCTTACAAAAAAATTAAATTAAAAAAAAATCACACCAACATACCAACAACACACATATAACTTAATGACAAATCAGTTCCCAATCACATATAAACAAAAAAACAATTAAACAGACACACACACACACACACATATTTAGCTAACCAATCCCCACAATCTAACACCTGTGGTACCATCATCATACACCACACCTCCCCCTACTGACGACCTTCCGTTTTCAGCATTTTGAGAATTTCCATCATTGGAGTAAGAACTATATCCAAGTCCTGAAGATGGTCTAATAAGAGACCGAAACGTTACACCGTCGACAATAAACATCAAGTTTCCATAACATCCCGTGTTTGTCTACTTTTCTCCACATACTGTTGGATTAACCTCCTCACATTTCAACCATATATATATATATGTATGTGCATATATATATATATATATATGTGTGCATATATATATAATATATGTGCATACATATATATACATGTGCATATATATATATATATATATATATATATATATATATATGTATGTGCATATATATATATATATATGTATGTGCATATATGGTGATTGCCGCTTCTTGACAGAATAAGGCCATTTCTACAAGTAGTCCAGATGTGAGCAGTTGTGAGCACGCAGATGGCCCACGGATCCAGCTTGTTTTTTATGTACCCTATCACACATATGAAATCCTCGACATACAGGCGCTGCCACACAGGTCAGACTTCAATGTAGGAAATGTTTCCATGGTGTCCGTCATGTGTCGCTTCAGAATGGAGGGCTCAAGTCACCTTACCTCAAACTTCTTACAGCTATCATCGGCCTGTCTTTCCATGAGGATGTGTATCCAGACCTCCTGTCAATTGGACCTTATAGCTGGAGCTGATTTCCGCAAGAGCATCGGTGTCTGTCCCTTATCGAGATACTTCCCTGTCACGATGCAAGTATGTAGTTTGGGGTTTCCCAATCTCAAGATCGGGAGGTGTCCAGACATTCCAGGTGGCTATTCTTAGCCTTGTTTTGTGTTGTAGTATTTTCTAGTTTTCGCCCAGCTAATGTGGACAACCGTCGAAATGTTGGTTTCTGGCCAGCTTGATAGGTGAACTGGCATTTGTTTAGGTCACTTTTTCTAGACACTTCCCAAATGGCTGGGTTTATCTCTCTC